>CANTUV010000006.1:11910500-12542333 GCA_947685225.1 Garcia nutans | reverse complement strand
GGTGTTACAATTATTTTGGTATCAGAGCTTAGGTTCGAGATTCTCGGCCTAAGTAGAATTAAAAAGAGAAAGTTTTGAAAAGCTTAAAGAGAAGTGAAAAGAAAAGTTTTGAAATGAAATTTGTAATACATGCATATGCATTCACATCTAGGTTGGTCTCGAACAAGGCATTATGTGATTTGTGATGTATTGGAACGATTTGAGATGAATGATAGTGTGTGAATAAAATTTTATATGGAAGTAATAATTGGAAAAAGAAATGATATGAAAATTTGTACAAGATTAATTGGTAAATTCAGGAGTGGGAATTTACTTAAGGAAAATAAAGTTGAAAATGAGTTGAAAATAAAATCAAGATTAGAGTATGTACTCTTTCCTTTATGTTTTGAATATCCTTA
Organism: Garcia nutans; assembly: GCA_947685225.1. Lineage (NCBI taxonomy): Eukaryota > Viridiplantae > Streptophyta > Magnoliopsida > Malpighiales > Euphorbiaceae > Garcia > Garcia nutans. The sequence continues at coordinate 12,541,935 of CANTUV010000006.1, read as the reverse complement.
TGACAAAGTTTATGTTTAGTTTGTTAGAAAGAGGAAATATTGTGGGATTGTTGATATGGAAAGATATGTTATTTAAAGGAAGAGAGTATGATAGAATATAGAATAAATTGATTAATATAGACAAAGTGTGATTATTTAAAATTTGGGTATATAAAGCTAAGGTTGTGTTTAAAAGAAAAATAGATGATATTGGTATAGTTTATGTTGTTTTTCTTTATGTAAACATTGTGATTTCAATGTTAGAAATGTGAGGTGTTTGAATATTGTGAAAGCTCATGGTAACAGTGATAATATGTGATATGTGGATTTTTGAAATGAGCTCAAGACTTGCGAGAATTATATGTTCGATGTTGCTTTGTAATATATATATAATGTCTTAAAGTTGAAAAGTTAAAGTTTTAGTGGAATTTGATAAAGGTTATATGAATATTGATGGTTTAATGTATATTCAATACATAAGCTATGTGAAGTGAATAATATTGCACATGACAATATTATGAATTGAATAGTGTGATTAATAATATGAGAATTTATTTGAAGATTAAAGAAAGTAAGTAAGCAAGTAAAAATGAGTTATTTTAAGTTATTTGAGTAAAAAAAAAGATAAAAATGAATATGAAGATATAGTAAATGCTTTTAAAGACAAAAGTGAAAGAGATGTCACATTAGGATTGTGACTAAGATGTATGTGAAATGTTATTATAGTTAGAATATTTATATTTATTGTAATGATAAATATTCTAAATCATATTGAGAAAAAATGAGAATGATTGTGTTCAAAGGGAAGTGATAAACATTAAGTTTGTATGGAATGTATGGAAAAGGAAAATAAAATAAGAGCATATAATTAAGTGTATATATGTATAGGATGTATGAGTTGGGTTTTTCAATATGAATTAAATTATGATATGTAAGAAATATGCATCACATTGTGAATGTGATCTATGGATGTATATGTGGTACAATTATTGGATTAGTGATATGGAGAATGATAATGTATGTATTAGTGAACCTAATAAAGATTAGGTTAGGACTTGAACAAATTAGATGAATTTTATGATGGAATTGAGAGTAAGAATAGACTTGTGTAATATTGGACAATGAAATTGTTATAGTGATCACTAGATTTGATAATCATATAATATTTAGAGTTCCAAAGTATCCACATATGGAAAAGTATTATGTATTTGTATATTGTAAGAGATTGTAAATGGAATAGAAAGGAAGTGACAAAAGAGAAATTATGTAATGTTTACATGATGGAATATGTGTTCATACAAGAAAATAATAATATTGTTGAAACATGAATTAAGCTAGTGATGATTAAATAATCTAGTGCAAATTGGGTGATAACGGAGTTGGAATGTGTTGACTCTTGAGGTAGCCAAGGTTTGGAAATGAATACAAAATTCTTGAGATCCAATTTAGTATGGTAATTGAAAAGGTTGGAAAAAGAATAATAAAGGAACCATATGGATTTATAAGTTTCAATTATGACCCTTAATCTTTTATAATCCTATGTTTTGTTTAGTATATTGTGGTTGATTAATTTTGTTATTTTCTGATTTGGGATTGAGATAACATGATTCTCGTATAGTTCTGATGAGATTGATAATTATGATGTGGTAAAGTGGTATTTTATGATTTTATGTTAGAAATTTGGTTATAATTATGAAATGTAAGGAAAAAGAAGAGAATTAAGAAAATGTGTTAAGCGTGGATAACACTTATTGTTAAGATAGCAATGGTATGAGATGTGAAAAGAGATTCAAAAGAGAGAAATTACAAAAAGGTGATTGAAAGTTATGCTAAATATGTGTATGGTATAAAGTGAATGGGTATAAAGTTTAAGTGAATGAATTATACATAATTAACAGGACATGAGATTATCATAAGAATTGGTGGAAATGATAATAAGATAATAGAAAACAAAATATATATATACTGAAGAACAATTTGGAGTGATTTGTTATCATGATAATTTGACTGAATATGGATCTGAAGAGATCAGGAATTGGATATAAGTTTGGTTGAATGGAATGAGGATATATATATAATGTGAAATCAAATGATAAGTTCAAATAAGTTACTTGTTGGTTTGAATTGAATAGGATTGAAATGTGGATATTTTGTGATAGATGAACCAAATGATCTAAGTTGCGTTAAGATTGTAAATCATTATTAAGATTTAATATGTATAGTTGTACTAATAGTATAAAAATTTACATGATAATGTGGATGATGTAATACTTTGATGAATGTATGGACATTGATGAATTGAATTATATCAATTGTAAATAGTATGATATAATTCAATAATTTCCAAGGGTAAAGTTAAGAGATTATTTTTAAAGAGATGAAGTGATATATATATTTTGAATGTAATAGATGTATGGAATATATAGACTATAAGATGAATTGATTATTGTGTAGAAAAAACATTCTTTGGGAATGTAATGAGCTATCTGGGTGGCTCTGTTGAGAAAGTTATAAGATAAAAATAGATTGATAATGGTGAGTTATGATTGACTTAAAGGGGGAGAGTAAAAGTTGAGTGATTTGATAAATTATAATGTAAGATATGATTATCTTCATATGAAATTAAAGATTGTATTATGTTAAGAATGGGTTGTTATGGTGTTAGATAATTTCGAGGACAAAATTACTTAAGTGGGAGAGAATTGTAATATCCCGGAATAGACCCTAAGAGTTTTGGAGTTATTGTTGTTGTATTTGGATTTAATGTATATGTGTATATGGGAAATATAAAGATAATATATATAAGACATATACATATACATCATATATACATGGGATATAAAATGGTGTAGGGAAAGTGAATTGTATATATATTTGTATAATTAAGTAATAATAATGATAATAAAGACAAAAAGAAAAGAGAAGAAGAAAGTCAAAGAAAGAATATGTGGTGGAGATTTAAAGTATTATTATTATTATTATTATTATTATTATTATTATTATTATTATTATTATTGTTATTGTTATTGTTATTATTATTATTATTATTATATATATATATAAGATAAGAACGAAGGAAAGAAGTAGAACCTTCTTTCTTCTTCTGCTCCTTCTTCTTCGTCTTCTTCTTTTCTGCTTGGTCGAGAGAGAGAGAGAGAGAGAGAGAGAGAGAGATGATGATTTTGAGAGGATTGAAGATTTTTATTGAAGATTTGGCATATTAACCAAGTAAGTATTCATTCCTTTACATTGATTTTTATGGTTTGAGTTTGGATTTGATGAGGTTTTTGTGAGGATGATGATGAATTGTTGAGATTATTGAGTAAGGATTTAGTGTTAAATGAATTGGGGATTTGAGTATTTGATATATGAGTGATGTATGTTGGTGTTTAAGGAAGTTGAAAATATAAAATATATGAGTTTGATAATTGAATATTTGTATTGGTATTCAAGTATCTTTTTATTTGATTTGAATTAGGTTGTGAAGGAAGTGGATTGCTCTAAGTTAAGTGGTGAAGAGTTCTTGGAAGGTAAAGTGAATAGATTGAGAATGGTTCTTAAGGTAAGTAAACTACCTAAATTCATCTATTAATAAGATATTGAAACTTAACACATATTCATTTGTAAATGTGTTAAGGAATTGAATGTTTGGTTGATGTGTTTTAGCAAGGTGAATAATGTGAGAAATATGTAAATTATGTGTTTAGGACATTGATTATGTTCATTTGTGTGGTGTCATATTATGTATGAAGTGTTTGAGTGCAACCAAAGGGGATTTATAAATGTTAGGGGCTTAAATTCATGTGTGACACGGCCAAAAACAAGGAGAGACACGGCCAAGTCAAGGGAATTGGTTTGATTTTGGAGAGACACGATCACAGTCTCAGCCGTGTTCTCTGCCCGTGTTTGTCACTGCCAGATTTTTGTGGAGAGACACGGCCGTGTCCCTTGCCCGTGTCTGTGACTGTATGATTTTTGTTGTGAGACACGGCCACTGGCTCAGCCGTGTCACTTGCCGTGTCACCTACTGCCTGAAATTGTGTTGAGAGACACGGCCGTGTCGCCTGGCCGTGTTCACTACTGCCAATTAGGGTTGAGAGACACGGCCACAAGCTTGGCCGTGTCCCTCAAGTGATGCTGGCCGTGTCCCTCAAATTGGTTAGTTAATGATTCTTATTCTTGATTATTCTTGTATTGTTGGATCCTCCAAGGGTTTTGTTGAGGATTCCAAATCTAAGAATAAGGTAAATTATATATGTGTATATCAATGATGATCATTCTTGATGAATTTTAATTGTGTTTGATTATGAATATGTAAATAATGAAGTATTCTAATGTGAATTGAGACCAAATAAGATGTGATGTAATTGTGATTGATAATGATGTTATATGAAATGTGTAGTATTTGAGATAAATGATTGTGTATTTGAAAGATGAAAAGCTATGATATGAATTGAGATATGATGATTTAAATGATATGAGAAGCCATTGTGATTGGCTATGATGATTTAAATGATATGAGAAGTCATTGTGATTGGCTATGATGATTTAAATGATATGAGAAGCCATTGTGATTGGCTATAATGATCTAAATGATATGAGAAGCCATTGTAATTGGCTATGATGATTTCAATTGAAAATGAAATTGATAATGAACTCATAAATGAATTGTGTGTCTAATATGTTATTCATTTCCAGAGTTTTGTTGTTGGTGGCATGCCTAATAGTAACAATCTCTTGAAGTTAGGTTGGTTTGATCCTTGAAGCCAAGTTGGGTTGAAGTTTAACATGTTTTACTCCCCTTGAAGCTTTGTTGGGTCAAAACCTTGAAGCCTAATTGAAATGTTACCACCCTTGAAGCTAGGTTGGATTGGTTCTTGAAGCCAAGTTGGGTTGATACTTAGCATGCTTTGTTCCCCTTGAAGCTTGGTTGAACCTTAATCCTTGAAGCCTAGTTGGGATAATGATAAATGTGATAATTAAACCAAAACATTAACTCTGAAAGTGGAATGGCATATTAGTGTTCTTGGGCCCATGTGTGTGTTTGTATATATATATATATATATGTGATTCCTGAATAATGAAAATGAATAATGAGATATATGTTTGTCCTTGTTTTAATGTGAACTATGGAAGGAAATTAATGTTGTGTGACATATAGTGAATTATTGAAGATGAGTATAGCTTGAGAAGCTATGTGAAATGATGAGTTTATGATGTGTAAATTGTATATGATGATATATGATGTGTGAAATGTATATGAATGTGGAAATAGTGGATATTGTTTCATGAAGCCTTTGATAAGTCATTGGATTGTGAATTACTAAAATAAAATGTATGAATATGTATATTGGTAAAACATTAGTAGAAGTATATATATATATATATATGAAAAGTATAGCCAAAAAGGGAAAAACATGGTAAGAAAATAATGACATAATAAGTTAAAATGAAAAATATGATTTTCTCTATTGTATGTGTATATGAATTATTTGAATTACTAAGCTCTCGGGCTTAGCGCGGTTGTGTGATCGCGTAGGTGATTATGCGGTTGATCGGGAAATCAAGCAGTTATGCCACGAGAAGGGTAAGAGTGTTCTGAGACCAACTAGAAGGTGATGCATACATGTAAAGTTTAATTTTGTTATATTATTCACAATCATATATTCATATGTATAATGATTTACTAAATGTTATTAAAATCTAAAGATAGTATTGTTTGAACTTGGATAAGATTTTTTAAATTAAAACTAGAAGTGACATTCTTACACTCTATATACGTATTGTATGTATACTAGGTATATGTATAGTACCTATATAGAGTATGAGGGTGTTACACAACCTTGGCATCATCTTTCTTATCACTGGCAGCAATGACAACTTGTTTCTTCTTTAATTCAGAAAATGAGGAAAACTAAAATTAGAAAATTATTGGAAAAATACTTTACATTAAAAAAATTGCTCTGTTGGGCCACGTGGCATAGGGGTGCAACCCGCCACATTGCCGTTGACAGCCACATCGCTCGCGGTTTAGCTGTTGTGCACGCGGCCCAATCCCTATATCTGACTTCTATAAATAGGGGTTCCTCCCTCTTATTATAGGATTGACTTCTATAAATAGAGGTCCCCCTCTTATTACAGGATCTTAAATTTTTGATATCCAGACTCTGCCAAATTACTTTTTGACTAAAACTTAATTAAAAATATTTATTCTTTCTTTCATCACCATAAATTCTCATTACTACAATAATTTTAAATTCATTTAATTGCATAATCAAGTGGAATTACGAAGAGGCAAAGCTCTTCAATATTTTGTTAAAATAAAATGATCACCTAAGGTATTGTTTTCTTTACTATATCCATTTTCATTCAGTGATTAATTAACTAAAATTGGTTAATTTAAGCCATTTGCAGCAAAAAATATGAACTACTTATGATTTTGATTCCTATTCAAATGGGATAAGTAGGCACACTTAAAATATTACTCAGAGTGACGAGTTCTCACCTAAACAACCCCAACCAGTTCTTTCATTTAAATCTTTTGTTATTATGTCATTATTTCTCTTTTCTTGAGATTTTGGGTCACATCGCAAATTTAATGAGTTTTGTAATTGTTGCCATTATTGTTATTATTTATCTTATGCTCGACCTAGAACCATAAGGGCTAGAGTCGAAACTCTCTTGAAATTATTATTTTGGTGGAGATATGATAATTATCTTTTATGCTGCATGTTGTGAATGTTATATTATTATATTTTTCATACATTATTATGCCATCTATGATTAATTTCAGGATAAATCATAAAAATTACATTTTTTTTTGCATAATTATATTGTTGGTGTCTGAATTTGTTAAAATTTAATAATTGAGTTGTTTAACTTTTTAAAATATCAATTGAATATTAAAACCGAAAAATCATGTAAATTTTGTTATTTTAGTAGGTTGCAAACTAATTACAGGTAAATATCATATCACTTTTTATTGATATGTGTTATCCAACAAAACAGTTTTTAGTTTGCAACAAAAACAACTAAATTATATATAATTTTTCAGTTCTAACACTAAATTGATATTTTGAAAAATTAAACAACTCAATTGTAAAATTTAAAAAATTCAAATACCGACAGTATAATTACACATTTTTTTTAATCACAAAAGTTTAACTCAATCAAAGAGAAAATCATTTTTATTGAAATAATTTGAAAACTGAGTCTAAAATCTATCGCAATTAGTTTTGGACTAATGTCCTTTTGGGTAAAAAATAATCAAATTTGATGTGTCGAGTAAATGAGTTTTTCCTTAACTTTTCTTAAATAAAATAAATTAAGATGGAGACTCTCTAATTTTCAATTTTTAAAATAAAAGTTACTTCCTCTTTTTTCATAATAAAAGGAGAGTAAATTATTTTCTTAAAACAGAAAATACGATTTTCTTTAAACCTTGTACTTACTGAATCGACGGGAGACTATACACGGCGGTATTGTGTGAGACTAAGTTCAAATGAGTATTTTGACTCTTAATTTTTGAGCAGACTAGATCGGTGCTCGAGTGAGGCCTCATGCTCTCAAAAATTGTAAAATTTGAAAATGTAAGATTTCAAAATTGTTTATATATAAAAATTTTCATATCGTCTTATTCTAGGCTTTTAGGATAGTTTGATTAAAAAATTTGGTACATTTTGTACTAAATTTCATGGACTAAATTTTTTTAAGTAAAAAAATATAATAAAAAATAAAAATTTAATCCGTAAAAGATTTAAATATTTAAACATCTCTAAACACTAATGAAATTCATTATTTTTAATTAGAAAAAATATATAAGTTCACATATTATCAAAAAGTAATGAAATTTTTTTATACAAATTTAAATTTTAAATTTAATTTGTATAAAATTATTAGCTTTAATATAGACTAATTAAGAAAATATTTTTATAAAATAATGGGAGTTAATTAATGATTAAATTCTTTTATAAAATTAGTATTTGATTACGAGTTTGATATAAACTCTTGTTTTTTATTATATATATATTTAGACTTGGCCATAAAATCAAGTGCTGAAAGTTTGCTTGACCAGTCCGAATATATTTTTTTTATGGGTTGATACATAGATTTTTTTTCATACGGATCCAGTTTTTGGCCTGGACTGAATAAATTTCCACACTTTTTTGGACGATTTTGGACATGATTATTTTAAAAATAAAAAAATAACTTTTAATTTTGTCAAGGAAAAATAAATTTATTTATTTAAAAAACTAATTTAATTTTATTAAGAAAAAAGAAAAAATTTATTTTATTTTATTTAAACATTTTAGATATATTTATAATTAGAAAAAATAAATTAATTTTATTTTATAAATAAAAATAAATATTTTTTAATTTTTAATTTCAATTAGATTCAAATATAACTAACACGATAGCAATATGAAATTATTGATTCCTTTCTTTTAGGTAATGAGATTTCTATTATAAAATCTGTTTTATCAAATCAAACAAAATTAACGAGAATAACTCATTCTCATTTTTATTTTCACTTCCGCCCTAAGCCAAGATGATAAAATATGTAAGCTTTCTTTAAAGAGACATTTACATAAATATTTAAAAAATAAATTTTATTATAAAAACACTATATAAAAAATAAAAATATTACACTCTTATAAAAAAGTTAGCGTAAAATTTTAAAAATATATTATTTCTCAATAAAAATTTTTTTTTTCAAAAATACTTCTTCCTTTACTACAATTAATATTTTATTTTAAATTTTTATTTTTTTTCAAACTTCAATGTTAAAATAAAAATATTCTAATAAAATAATAAAATTAATATTTTAAATTATTTTTCATCATATAAAAATTATACTTTTTTATACAAAGAGAAATTTTTAATTTTAATTATAAAAAATAAGTAACTCTAAAAATAAAAATAAAATAAAACATATAAAAATATATTAATAAAAATTATTAAATTTATTTTTAAATAAATTTTACATATTATACATATAAAAAAATAAAAAACACACATAATTCACTATGTAGATGTATAATAGATGTGTTGTAGATGTTATGTTTTTATTATTTAAATAGTGTATATTTTATGTAAAAATTATTAAATGTTATGTGAATATTATATGAATATTATGTGAATATTTTAAAAATAAAAAAATTAAATAAATAAAATTAAATAAATATTAAAAATATTATGTATATGTGTTGTTGATTTATTGTAAATGTATTATAGATGTGTAGATGTAGTTTGTATTGTTGGGTGTATATTTTATATATGTTATATATATGTTATGTATATATTTATTTTTTATGTGTATATAAAAATATGATATAAAAAAGTTTTATATAAAAATATGATATAAAAAAGTTTTCATAAATAAAAAATATAAATAAAATAAAATGATAAAAATTAAAAATTAAAAAATTATAAAAATTAAAAAAAGAAAAAAAAAGTGAAAAACCGTATATATAAAAATAAAGTTAGCGAGCCATGTGCTGTGAAAAGTGGAAATTTTTTCGGATGTACAACGTAAATTTCTCTATTTTAAAATTATAGGGACGGTGAAACGACAAAATTGTAGGCACAATAAAACGACAGAGAAATTTGAAAAAGCCCTTCTTAAACCCTAACGGTCTAACCCCATTCTCTCTGTATCACCTTGAGACATCTTGGTCTGTGCTTCAATGGCAGCTTTGGAAAATTTGAAGGATATGTACGACGTTGCGTTGAAACCTAGAATTCTCCGTACATTGTTGAAGGAAGATATTCCAGATGAGAAGAAGCAATTGGGTAATCCATCCAAGCTATCAAGGGTTGTCTCCACTATCCAAAATTTCAAGCTTTTATCAGAATCCTACACCGATTCTGTGGAACCTAAGCTAATTGAAAGGTGGAAGTCCGCCGTCGATGATTGGGTCAATAGATTACTTTTGCTTGTCTCAAACTCTAATATGGTACTTTTCCAAATTTAAATTTCAGTTTTTAGATGTTGTTATGTGAATGGGTAGGAGCTTTTTATTTGAACTGATGTTGTTATAAGATTGAATTAGTCCTTTTTTCTGAATATATGATTCTGTTCTAGCCAGATATATGTTGGGTAGGAATTTGTTTGCTGGGCGTGACTTGTCAAGAATGTAGCTCCGATCGTTTTCTCGAATCATATGTCGATTGGTTTGACAAACTTCTATTACATGTTCAGGTATGAATTTTTTTTTTTTGAAGTGTGCATTATATTTTTATTCTTGAGTCATGTAACTAATCAAATGTTATCTTTGGAATAACTTTTTTTATCTTTATTTTTTGAGTGCTATTTTGTGTTATTGTTAGATACTTTCATTTTTTTTATCTGTAAATTGCTATTTTAGTGTCAAATCTAGAAAGAAGATGATCCACAAAATTTGTAAAAGAAAAATGGTATATATAAGAACTCCATTTCGTTCATTCTAACTGAGTGCATTTGTCTACCTCTTTCTATATACACATTTGATGGTTTTTCAATAATTTTAGAAGTCCTCAAATTATGTTCCCTGTGTAACAAAATAGCTACAGGAGCAGCACATGTTTCTTTATAGTAACTCTGCAATAGCAAATTATTGCTACTAAATATCATGCATTTTTAAAAGATTTTTGCCTTTTTTTTTCCTAGCCTATGGTTTCATTTTGTTTTCCTTGCCTTTGTATTTCTCTCTTGTTTCAACTCTTCACACCGAATTTGGCATCTGTGTTTTAAACAGTCACCAAAAAATTCTCAGTTTGTAAAGGTGGCTTCTTGTACTTCAGTATCTGATCTGATAACAAGGTAAGATTGTTTAACATTTTGAGACTATTGATCTTGCTTTAACATGGTCATTTACCATAATACTTGAAATAACTTTGTTAATTGTGAAGCTACCATTTTTGCTGCAATAGGTTAGCTGGATTTCCTAATGTAAAGAAGGATGGAACTTCCCATGCTGGAAAACTTATTCAACCCATTCTGAAGCTGTTGCAAGAGGATAGTTCAGAAAATGCATGGGTAATTAGACTTTTTAATTTATTTACTTTTTTTTAATTGATATACTTTTGATTCACTTAACTATAAATGTGACTTTTTTGTTCTCCTGCCATCACTATTTTTGTCATTTTGTTTTGGCCATCGACTTATATTTGAAGATATCCTGGAAATCTCTTCTATCTTTTCCCCTTCCTTTTGTTGAGCCTTAGGAAGTCAGTGAGTAAAAGATTTTTATTTGGCTCCAATTTTGAGCTTCTTTCTTTTATCCACTATTTCAAGTAATGAGAAGTATGGCCACTTACTTAAGTGTATGTCATCGATCAATTGAAACAATGATTTCACCTATCCACATGTGATGAGAATTCAATTTAATTATCCTTATGCTCTCTCTCAGACCCTGACACGCACTGTCAGACATGCACAAAAACACAGTGACAGTTGCATGAGCTTGGTCTGGATTCTGTTTTATATACTTGTTACTTTCTATCATTCTTGTTAGTATATTATTTTAATAAAGGTATGATATGCTTTTGGCATGATGCTCTTTATTCATTTGTTATGTGGCCTTCCCTCTCTTAAAGTTTCATAATCGGATTGTTGTGAGGTGTGCAGGAAGGAGCAATTCATTTGTTGTGTACAGTTATAACTTGCTTTCCGGCTGCTGTTTATCGTCATTATGACAATGTATGCTGCCATATCTCTCTATTGATAATTCAATTCAGTAATTTTCTTTCACATTTGCAGAAATGCAATTTGTGTTCTACTTATTATGGTATTTGCAGGTATTTAGGTTTAAATCATAATAAAGGTCTTAGAATATATGGGCTCAAATATGATGTTTTATCTTTACATGTACAATATGCATTTGCACACACATTTATTATATGCACAAAATGTACATGTACAAGCTTGCACATACATTTGCATGTTCATATATAATATGTGTATACTGTATACAAGTGCTAGTATTTTGTAAGGAACTTAAGGAAGAGCATTAGTTGGGTAATTAATCCTCTAACTTAAGACATTTTGTGCATTGGTTTAACACCTTTTTGTATTTGTTGCATTGGTTTAGCACCTTTTTGTAATACATTGACTTCCAAAAGAGACTTGGGCACTTGGCTTTGGGTGGAGAATATGATAGTTTAAAAGTAGATGCTAGAACTCAATGTTTACCTAGAAATATGACTTGTATAATGCTGAGTTTTGTTATGCAATATTAGACTGCAAGCTAAGGAGTTGATCAAACGATATAGGGGAGTAGAAATGGTAAATTATCTCAATTTCGTGTCCATTGGCGGACCATGTCCCTAGAGTTGCCTTCTCACTTTATTTTGTAGTGCATGCTATTTCATAAATTTTGAGAACTCTAGAGGAAGCCTACCATCACTATATTGCATTTGATGCTGACATATATTTGGCATTCTTTCTTGTTCTACACACCATAGTGACAAGAGCATATGACATTTTTGGTTTTCTGGTGGTTTAATTTTGGTGAAGACAAAGCCTTAACATCCATGGCTTTGATTTGCTAGTGGGGACTTTTTGTTATTGACTGGACACTAGTAACAATTTTTTTTTTGTTATTTACTGGACACCAGCAACGGAATTATTTCAGTTGACTAATCCATCATGATATAAAGATGACAACACATTCTGCAGGTTGAAGCTGTTATTGCATCAAAAATTTTGTTAGGAAGATGCAGTATGAATGTGCTTAAGGTGACATGCCTCTTTCTGTTCCCTTTAACTGTAGCTGGATTATAATTAGGAATGCAAACTAAGGGTTTGAGATGAGCATAGTCTGAATTTCTATTATCCTTGACTTTCGACATTCAGAAATTTGCTTACTGTCTAGCATTAGTTCCTAAATCAAGAGGAGATGAGGATACCTGGCTTTCAATGATGCGAAAGATCTTATTACTGCTAAATGGTTTGACTGAAATCTTCCATGGTCTTGAAGAAGGTAAATTTTAAACGCATATTGGTTCTGGTGATGCTTCAGGACAGTAAGTAACAAATTTATTTGTATGTGATCTAGAAACTAAATGGGATGAAGCTGTTAGATTATTGGTTCCACCAGGAGAAGTTACCCCAACCTCCTTATGGGGTCAAAATTTGTTGGAAGAGACATCAGAAAGGGCAAGAAAGAGATCAAAGATATCAGGTGTTTCTACGTTGATGCTTGCATGTTGCACAATGCTTACAACTTCATATCCTACTCAGGTAGTGCTGTATGATTGGTGTACTACTACCAGATATTTTAATTGAGATAAGAAACTGAAATAGCAATTGTTTATTTTATCTATTACTTTTTAAGATTTTTAAAGTATCAATACAGATGACTCTATTATTAAAAATAATAGGTGGCAGTCCCTGTTCGCTCATTATTGACACTTATTGAGAGAGTGCTGATGGTTGATGGTTCATTGCCACGTTCTATGTCACTCTTTGTGATTGCAACAGAGCAAGAGTTCATTTGTACTGAGCTCCCAGTTCTGCATTCATATAGTTTGGAACTTCTTACTTCAGTCATAATGGGTATGCGCAGGTAAACTGCTATACGCTTTGCATTTTCCGTTTCTTAATTGCGTTAGAGAATTTGTTTATTCACAATTTTTCCATTATGTTATTTCTATTGCAGTCAACTACTGCCACATGCTGCATATGTTGTGCGACTTGTTAAAGGGTATTTCAGGAGATGTAAAATATCAGAGTTAAGGATAAAAGTCTACTCAATTACAAAGATGTTGCTCATATCCATGGGTTTTGGTATGTAGAAATTTTCAGATTAGTGCTGGTATGTAGAAATATTTAGATTATCTATCTCTTGCATGTGTAAAATATATAGATATATATTTTTTGCTACTCTCTCTCTCTAGTGGTCAAAGGATACTTCAAACATATGGTTACCTAAGCTGACATTGTCTGGTCTTGGTGACTTACAACCACCAAAGATAGGAAAAATTGACTATGATGATTTACCAGAGAGCAGGTCTTTTGGGAAAACAAAAACATCTAATATCCAAAATTCTCTAAACTGCTATTGCATCCAATGGTTAGAGGGCTCTTTATTCCCCTCGGGGGATAATCTGTTGCAGTCTTAAATTGCTTTTATAAATAAGAATATCAATTTTCTAAATTGCTTTTAAAAATTGTCTGAGATCGTGGACCTAATATATGATATTATTATAATTTCCTTGAAGATGTAGAAGATTATCCTTCTGGTTAACAGTGCATAAGCATGGATGTAACATTATGATTATTATGTTCACTGCCTACGTGAAATGCTCTCACAGCAGGTGATTGGACTGGTCAAAATATTGTTACCATAGCCAAAGTATAGAGCCATTATCTATGTGAGCCAGTAATATTTTCTATCATGAACCAATATATCGCTTCATATGGGAGCTATTCAGTACCAAATGGGAACTTTCCAATTTAATTTTCAAAAGTAGTGATTCTGATCCATCTATCATCAAAATAAATAATTTTTATGTTAATGCTCAGTAATTAAGGGCTTCTGGTTCTTTTACGGGCTTCCTCAAGCACTTTGTTTCTCCTTCGATATGATTGAGTCTCTTGCTTTTATTTTAGCGGTTGATGGTTTCCTCAATTGCTGGGTTGGCCTATCTGTTTGTTTCAACCATTTGGTACTCTTGGGCTTTTGCTTGGACAACTGTGGATGATCATGCATGTTTAATTTTGTTGCATTGTTTTGCTGAGCCAACTTTTCTGACTTCTCTTTGCAGTTCAGATTTTTTTTTAATAATTCCTATGCATTTCCTTCCTTTGGAAATTCTTATACGTTCACAGAAATGAAATTATGTAGCTGTTTATATGTCTTCCCTGATTTGTGGCCTGATTGTTATTTTGTAAATCTCACTTTTAGCAAAAGTTAAGAGGAAGTGAAACAGTTGAAAGATTGCTGATCCTAGATATATATGTTAAAAATATGTACTCAATCAGACCCCTTCTGCTGCAAATTTTCGCAGAAGGTAAAGGTTAAAAATGTGTAAAAACAGGAAAAAAAAGTGAAAAGAAAAAGTAAGCCTTAAGTTGTGCATCTCCATTCGTCCCTCTTCACCAAGGTTTATAAGCATGTCTGTGTTTCTGCATCCAAGTCATAAGCCTTTTCAATCACTTGACACGTTGAACTGTTGACCCGTCCTCTACACATTGTATATTTTGATATAAGCTTATTTTTGTTAGCTTTTTACTGTTCTTGCTCATGGATATCTGCTTTGGTTCTGTTTCTAATTCTCTGTCATGTCCTGATCAGGAATAGCAATATATCTTGCACAGGAAGTTGTCAGCAATTCACTTCTTGATTTAAACCTTGGTGGTCATGATACATCTTCTAGTGCAAACCCAAGGGTATCTTCTGAAGCATTGCTGCAGCCTTGCAATAGAAAAAGAAAGCATGGGGCAGCTGGATCTCTTGAGCAAAACTATGATGGAATTAGTTTGAAAGTGGAAGCACCCAGGAGTTCCTCTGCAACTCATACATCCGTTAAGATAGCTGCACTCAAGGCATTAGAAGCTCTTCTAGCTGTGGTATGTTAAGGATCAGGTTTTTTCCCCCTTTAAAAAAAGTAGAAAATCCATGGAGGTCATTTTGCAATTTGTTCTGTCCTGTAATCATTTTGCAATTTGTTCTGTCCTGTAAGAGCTCGAACAAGATGCTAGCTGGCCTAAATAGCTGTTGCTAAAGAACGTAAATAGAAAAACATATTGTGTGGTTTAGCGAATGTCATGTTAAGTGGGATGAAATGTGGTCATTTCTGGATTCTGAAAATTTTGATTCAGATATATCTTAATGCTGGATGCCTGTGGGACTTAAATGAGTATACAATGGTCATTAGGAGTGGAGATAAACTTTACACTAAATAGGGGTGAAATTTGTGACCTTAGTTCTTGGTAAATTGACAACAACAACAACAACAAAGCCTTAATCCCAAGTCAATTGGGGTCGGCTATATGGATTCTTCTTTTCCACTCAATACGATTTAAGGTTATCTCTTCTGATAGATATAACATCATAAGATCATTTTGGACCACCTTTGACCAAGTCAGTTTAGGCCTATTTCTGCCTCTCTTAACTATATCTACTCTAACTTGTTCGGTTTTTCTAACCGGCGCATCGCTAGGTCTTCGTTTCACATGGCCAAACCACCTTAATCTATGCTCTTTTATCTTATCCTCAATAGGTGTTACCCCTACTTTTTCTCTAATGCACTCATTGCGGATTCTATCCATCCTAGTATGACCACACATCCATCTTATCATTCTCATTTCCGCAACATGCATTTTACTCATGTGTTGTCCTTTTACTGCCCAACACTCACTACCATACATCATAGCAGGCCGTATTACAGTGCGATAAAATTTTCCTTTTAATTTAATTGGCATTTTTCGATCACATAGAACTCCTGTAGCACCCCTCCACTTCATCCAACCAGCTTTAATCCTATGATTTACATTTCCTTCACAACTCCCATCTTCTTGAAGAATAGAGCCAAGGTATCTAAAATAAGTACTATGAGGCACTGCTATTCCGTCTAAAATAATTTTACCTCTTTCTTGGTAAATTGACAAAAAAATAAAATAAAATTTGAGTCTCCAACTCTCAGGATGGATGATCTGGTGTTCTTGAAACTTTATTTAACTTGCACAAAAAGTTTCAGTTGCTGAAAAAGTTCAGGTAAAAACATTTGATTTTGGTTAGTGTTTTTTCCTGTGGATTTTCATGTGTAAACAGGAACAGTTAATGATGCCTGTTTGCCAATTTAACTTTGAAGAAGTTGTTCTAATACCCTTTTTTTTCATGTGAAAATGAACTTTTTTATAACTCATTCACTTTCCCACATACAGAGTTAATACCAATTGACATGTAGAGACTTTTGCTTTTGATTCCTTGTTTCCATTGTTGATTTAGTCAGTTCTGCTAATCTCAACTGAGCCTTAATCCTAACTAGTTAGCAATATGATATGTTCTGAGTTTGCTGAACTCAACTGAGTCTTAATCCAAACAAGTTAGGGTTAGCAGTGTGGATCTGTTTCCTCTGTCCATTGTTGATTTGATGAGGGTACAAAAAACTCTTGACAGGGTGGTGCTTTGAGATCTGAGTCCTGGAGATCAAAAGTTGATAATCTTTTAATAACAATGGCAACCGATTCTTGTAAAGGGGGATGGGCTAATGAGGATAGGAACATTTTCTTGCCCAGTGGACCCACTTCAACATGTGCAGATTTGCAGCTTGCAACTTTCCGTGCACTTCTGGCATCTCTCCTTTCACCATCTCGTGTGCGTCCTCCACATTTAGCCCCGAGTCTTGAGCTTTTCCGTAGAGGTAAATAAATGAAGCAGCCTTATGTTACATTAGCTATTTAATTTGTTTTTACATTTTCTGTTTAATCTGTTGCTCAAACCATTTGGATTTCAATTCTGCAGGCAGGCAAGAGACTGGAACAAAACTTTCTGAATTCTGTTCATATGCACTCTTAGCCTTGGAGGTGCTCATACATCCCCGTGCTCTACCACTAGCGGATTTACCCTCTACAAATAGTTCTCATGAATTTAACTGTAGATTCACATAGTCTCTGTACTCTATTGGTGAGAAGCTTAGCAATCCATTTTCAAGTGGAATGCAGGAAATAGGACATGTATCTCCTGATTCAGATGATGATCTGTATGCAAGCTGGTTAGGTGGTAGCAATGAAATTGACGCATCAGCAGATGGCCCAGGTAAAAATACAAACACTGAAAACCCTGCTGAAAACTGGGGAGTTCAACAGAAAGAAAAGATGTCTATGGCATGTTCATTGGCTATAAGAAGTCCCAGGCAAAGTGAGCAGGAACCAGCGATGGCTATTGCAGATGTAGAGATGGGAAGTGCTGGTGATGAAATGATAGTCAAATCACAGCAATTTCAAGAATCATTGGTGCAGTGTCAAGAACTTGCATCTTCTAAAGGTGCAACAGTTCCAAATGCCACTGACATTTCTAAAGTTAGTGAAATAGGGTTAACGAATTCTGCTTCAATAGCGGGTGCATTACCTTCACTGGGGAAGGAAATGGCAGCAGTTGAGGCTCTAGCTTACAAATCATCAGATGCTCTGAAAGGCACAGCATTTGCTTATGAATCAGATAATGACTCATCAGAAGAGTCTGCACCAGATATTGTGGACGCTGATCCAGATTCTGATTAGAATCTAGGTAAGAGTTATTGATGTACCTTGAAAGTCAGTAGGAGGGTGATAGACATGACATGTACTTTATTTATAGCAATCTAAGGAAAATTATATATTCCATCTTTTTTTTCTCCATTCTTAATCTTTGGGGCCGAGCAGTTAAGGTTCATATCATAAAACTTAAATGCATGCTTATTAGATTATAATTTCTTGCTGATAGATCTTAGCAAACTCTCTTCGATGAAAATCCAGAAAGATGACTGAGCAGATGGATTATATATCTCTAATGATATCCAAACTTTCTCATATATCTTTTCTTTTTCAAGTTTCCGAAGTTAAACTAGAAAATAAAGGATATTCCCTTGGAAAATTTTGCTCATTTCTAGTACTAGAGCATTTGTTCAAAAGAGTTTATACATTAGGGTTTTATAAATTTATGATTTCAACAACTTAGAGCTTGTTTTGTACTGTATTTACGTGGTTATTTTGGATTGAATTTTGAAAGCTAGTGCTCAGCAGATGGAAATTCAACCATTAAAAAGAAGTGTTTGGTGACCAATGAAATGGCGTTTTAAAATTCTCGCTGATAACACAATAAAGGATGGCAATCTTTTTTATTGTGAGAAGGGAAAATAATGAATTATACATGCAATTGGAACAACCATGGTGGCTTTAATTTTGATGGTAAACAATTTGTCTAAGCATTTCACCTTTTGATTTGAATACATAAATTTTGGTGAAATTGATTTACTTGAAGAATTGAACTAATTAACAGATTCAATTAAAAATTATCATCTACTTTGTTATTTGATGCTATTTAATTTGTTTAACTATTGTTTAAGATTTTATTTTAATAGATTATTTTTGTTTATGACATTATCATAAATCTCAAATGATGAATTATAAAGAAACTTTCTCTCCGGTTTTATCGAAAGACTCTTTTGGGATTATAATGACTTTAGTGGCATATTTTGATATTGAGCTACATCAAACATCAAATGAATGTCAAGACTACACTTCTCAATGGCAACATTGATGAAAAAATTTATATAGTACAATGGGAAAATAATTTTTCAGGTGATGCAAAGTCATTAGTTAACATATTAAAGAAAACCATTTATAAGCTAAAATAAGTGTCTCGTCAATAGTATTATAAATTTGACCTTTGGTTTTGAATGAATTTGGTTTATTATATATACCATAAATTTAGTGGGAGGAAACATATTTTTTTTTTGGTTTTATGCGTTGATAAGATATTGCTTGTCAGTAATAATGTAGGATTATTACATGAAACCAAGAGATTTCTAACAAGGAATTTCAAGATGAAAGATCTTGGTGATGCAACCTTTGTGTTAGGGATTCAAATACATAGGGATAATCTTAAAGTAATTTTGGATTATCACAAAAGGCCTACTGAAAAGATTCTTAAGTGATATGGCATGTAGGGTGGCAAATCAGGCGATACCCCCCGTGGCATAAGAAGATAAGTTTAGTCTTGATTGGTGTCCTAATAATGATTTTGAGAAAGAGGAAACGCAGAAGATTTCTTATGCTTTTTATAATAGGGAATCTAATGAATGCTCAAGTTTATATGCATCCAAATATTGCTATATTATTGGAGTGTTGGGCAAACATTTAAGCAATTCAGGAATTGATTATTGAAAAGCAGCGAGAGGAGTCATGTGGTATCTACCGATATCAAAACATTACATACTTACATACAAGACCTTGAATAAGTTAGAATTCATTGGGTATACAGGCTCCAACATTGTTGGATGCCAAGATAATATGTTATAATTGGGTATTCAGACTTTGATTTTTTCAGGAGATAGCTCCTCCAACAAGCAGATATAATTAGGGTTATAGTCCATAAATTATATATATATATATATATTTCTTTTTTGATATCTCATAGTTATAAAAGAGATAAAATCTTTCTCCCAAATTAATATATATTAATTCAAAAGATCAAAAACTACAAGGCTCAAAAATTTAATTGACAATATAGATTTAGGTATGCTTCAATATTTAGTTTATATTTTTTTTATGATTTTACATAATAAATCTTGGCTATATGAAATTTAGGGTCTTCCTATTAATATGAGAACTAAGGTTGTTTTACCTATAATTTTGTCATTCTAGACTATATACAGTGGTGGAATCAAAATTTTAATAAAAGGAGACAAAATTTATAAACAAAAAAAATTATAGACAAATTTATTTACGATTTTATTTTCATATTAATAAAATTAATACAAATAATTAACATTAATATTTATATTTAATTTTATTTTCATGTTAAATAATTAAATATTGAATTTTTTATTATTTTTGTTTTAATATTTAAATTTTACTTTGAAAAATTACAAGTAAAATTATACAATATATATTATTTCTTAAATAATATTTATATATTTTTAAAATATTTTTAAAAAAATATTTAAACTAATTATTTTTAAAATAAATTTATATGATAGAATATATTTTATAAAATAATTAAACTAATCACAAATCTATAAATCTGAATTTCAAAATAATTGACATAATCATAAAATCTTAAATTTTCAATTCATATCGTAATCAAATTTCAAAATAATTTATCTAATCACAAAAATTTTAAATTTTAATTTATAATCAAATTCCAAAATAATAATCTAATAATCAAAACAATAAACTAAAACTTATAAATTAAATTTTAAATTAAACAATAATTATAAATAGTTATAATACTCAATAAAATTATCAAAATAATAAATTAAAAACTAATTTTAGATTTTTGAAGTAATTAATATTTAAACATTATTTTTTAAAAAATAAATACATATGCACATATATACATATATGTATATATGTATTGGATCTGTGGTTCCGCTAATGTGTACAGTTTGATCTAGCTATTATTTAGTTGACATTCAATTTTATATAACACTTGATTCATAAAATTTTATCATAGTTGAGCTACCTGTAATCCTATACAACTACTTAAAATTCTATTAATAACACAATCAATCATTTATCATTATCAACTCTTAGATAAGAATATTTTAATTCAACAAAACCTTTAGTTTATAATTGGAAAATATATATATATATATATATATATATAGCGATATCAAATAGGTTCCTAATTTATAATTGCATAATATGATGATATCCTTAAAAATTAATTTGTAGCATACTATTACCATCAACATATGGAATTAATATAGCTCTCTCTCTCTCTCTCTCTCTCTTTTCTTTCTTTTTTAATTGGAATTTTCTATCCAAGCACAAGAACATATTGAATTTTTACCCTAAATTGAAGGATTAGATGTAAGCCTTTTGCTTTCATTTTATAATTAAATTTATAAAACTTTTATAAATTTTTATGTAGCAGCACATATGAGAAACTATTATTGTAGTTAAATAAAAGAAAAATATACAAATTAGAAAACTATGGTGGTTAAAAACTACTATTTGTATACTAATTTTTATGTTTCTTAAAATAAAACAATGAATTATTATATTTTTCTTTTTGTTAAATTAACTTTTATATTAAAAAAATACTTTTATTCTTTTTTGTTTATGGAAAAAAATACTTGATTCTTAAAACCCATGACAATTTCAATGAAATCATAGGTTTTTATTAAATTTTCTGCATACTATAATATATTCTTTTTTTTCTTTGAAATAAACACATTCTTTTTAAATAATATTTCTTGAAAGAGAAACAAACAAGCAATAGTAGGCAAAAAAAAAATCAGCATTTTCCTATTTTATATTTGTGAAGCCGGTTAATAAGTATACTTGATTCTTATAATTGACTTAAATTTATTTATTGTTGGGTCACACAGTATAATTGTATGAATTAATCAAGTCAAACTTACACAATAAATCATAATAGCAAAATAAAGAATACAAGATTTAACATAGAAAAATCTCCAGTGAAGATAAAAAAATTATGGGCCAAGCTCCAAAATAAAATCCATTATCAAGAAAAAAAAATACAACAATACAATCACCCTCAAGTTTAAACACACTTAAGATCTCCAAACCAAGAAATACTCAAATTACTTTCTAGTCAAAACCCCATACAACTCTCTTGGATTGTAGATTAAAATTAAAAAAATAACCCTTCAAAATATTTTTGGCTCCCAAAATACTAATTCAATCTTAATAGTATCTAAGCACAAAGAAAGAAAATCAAGAAGACAAGAAAACTCAAAGTAAAAAATCATAAACTTTTATTTTCCCCTTTTTCTTTTTCGACAACTCAACACAGCACGCACTGCACTTTTGTTTCTTTTTTTCTTTCTTTGCTTTTGGTGGCTTCTCAAAAAACCATCCCAAACCCTATTTTTTCTTTTCTTTTATATGGGTTGAAAGTTGGGCTTAATGGACCAACAATCTCCCCTCTCCAATCCATGGGGAGAATGTTTGCTCCTCAACATCACTTAGAGCGCAATCCCTCCTCCTTGGCACAAAACAGATATTTATCTCGAGTCACCACTTTAGTTAATATGTTAGCTATATTCTTATCAGTGTGAATTTTCTTCAATAAAATTTCTTTTGTATTCACCATATCTCGAAGTCAATAGTATCTCACATTAATATATTTTGTGCAATATTCTTACTTAAATCCAAAGCACTTTGACTGTCACAATTAACCACATACTCATCTAGCTTTAAACCCAACTCTTGGAGATAAATTTTCAACCAAAGTAACTTTGTGTACTTTTCAGTTGCTGCAATATATTTGCTTCAGTTATAGATAAGACATCACACTTCTATAATTTAGACTGCCATGATACAACTTTTCCTGTAAAAGTAAATACATACCATGAAGTAGACTTTCACCATCAAGATCACAAGCCATATCTAAATCTGTATAACCCTTCATATTTGGTTTGAACCACCAAAAAATAAACACATGTTAGAGCTACCTCTCAAATATCTAAAGATCCACTTCACTGCTTCCTAATGTTTTTTCTCTAGATTGGAAAGAAATATGTTGACTAAATTAACTGCATATGCAATATTTGGTCGAATGCAAACCATAACATACTTCAAAATCTCAACTGTAGAGAAGTAAGGAACAACTGTCATTTCTTTCTTTTCTTCTAGAGTAGAAGGATAACTCTTCTTGCTAAGCTTGAAGTGATTAGCTAAGGGTGTGCTAACAAACTTAGCATTTTTCATATTAAACATGTCTAGGACTCACTTTGTAATACCTTTATATCACATATACATATAGTACATACACTTCTTATATGTAATATATATATATATATATATAATATAAGAATGTTAACATCCTTATCCTCTGACAATTTACCATAATTTTTAAAAAAATATTTTAATCCTTAAAATATATTTTAATGAGTAAATAAGCATATATATTAGTAATTAATTGTTAACATGTGAATTTTAAAAGAAAATTCCTGGAAAAAATTTATTAGAGTTTTGTCTGTATTTCAGACGTTCCCCAAAAACAATAGACTCAACCTACATAAGAATATACACTCCCAAAATGTTCCCATTCATTTATTCAATTCTCCAATATCATCCACACAACCCATAGTATCAAAATCACATAACCATTTATATACATATATATATACAAAAAAGTATCTCAAATACTTACATTATAAAAACAATCTTTAAGTATATAACATTAACATTTATTAATATACTATATACACATAAGTTATAAAAAATAAAAGAGTATATGATATGCTGGCAATTCTGTCTTGTGGCAAATTACAGACTTCTAGTACAAAATCTAAAATCTAGACCTGGTCAGGTATAGCAAAACCCTTCGAATCTACTATGTCACATGTGCGATGGAATTCAATCATGCTAAGCTACTAGCTTAACTGTACATACTTTGATAATAAAATAATTTTAAAATAATGCTCTATGCTTTCTTTCTAAATATGAAAAGTATTATACACTAGAACATACATTATTCACATAACCATCAAGGTATCATAATCACATACATTGGGCCCAAATAATCCTATACAGTACTCAAGTTTCAAAGACATTTATTTGGTCTATCGTGATAGTTAACACCTCTATATCTAGCCCCGAAGGAAAATAACATTATCAAAGTGATATCTAGTGTCTAGCCCCAAAGGTAAATAATATCATCAATAGTGACACCTAGTGTCTAACCCTGAAGGCAAATCATAGCATAGGCATGCCATACTAATAGCATCAAATGCAATTCTCTGGAACATAGTACTATATAAGGTATATAAGGTAACCATATATCATTTCATCTTATCTCTTAAGCATAGCCAAATCCATCATTCTTCATTGTTTTAACACTTTTTCCAACATCTTTCTTAATTTTCACATATTCTCATCTTAAAAATATATTCTCTTGCCACATTCACAATGCGGCATAATTGCCATTTTAAATGCACAAAACACATTTTTACAAATTATGCACGGTAATGCCTTTAGCTATTTTACAATGGCTTAATAATTCATATATTATACTCATCACACATTTTAACACGAGACTATGTATTTTATATGTGAACATTCACATTAAAGTAGCATAACACTATCATCATTGTACAATTTATCATGCTAATTCAAATGCAATTAAAACAATTACTATCAAAGTATGTGCTAACCTCTATTTTGCTAAAATCTAAGCCAATTTCTCCTCCCAACTCTAACTTCCACTAATGTCTTTCACTACTTCAAATTCACAACTTCACCTCACTTGGTCCTAAACCAAATTATAGATTAAAATAAATCATTGAAACATAATTCTACTCATTTTAACTAATCAAACTTAAATTATCACATTTCTTTTCAATTTTCAATATTTGCCCTAATATACTTTAAATTTGAAATTCCACTTTAATCAATTTTAAATCAAGTTTTAAGCTAACATATATCATTAGGAATTTATTTCAATACAATTTAACCATTAAAATATCTTTTACATCAATTCTCTACAATGTCCACCAAAAAACCCCAATTTCCTTCCTACTTCTTCCAAATTTTAACCAAACTCAACCATTTCTACTATCGAACCATAAATTCATTACTTCTACATCAAAATAACTCCATTCCATAAAATTTAAACAATTATTGAAATCTCTATAGAAATTGAAAATCTTACATAATTAGAATTTTCAAGAAAACTTCTTAAATTCAAAGAAAACTTACCAATTACTTGAGAATTCTTTAAAACTGCCCTTAATCTATAAAAATTTGATGGAATTTTGAGTATTTAGATGAATCAAATCTCCCCTTAAACCACCATAAAAATCGGCCCAAGAAGGAAAGAAGAAGAAGAAGATGGAAAAAATAATATTTTTAACTTTTTAAACTCTACTTTTAATTCTAGCCGCATATATATATTAATAATAATTTAATTAATTAATTACTTAATAATTAAGATTTTTCTATCTTCCATTCAAATTTTAATTTTAATTTTAATTTAATTTTATTATTATTTTTATCTTTTTACTTTTACCCTTTTTAACCTTTTCTTTTGATTTTTCTTTTGTCTTTTAGTGAATTTTTATACTTTAGGTATATTTTACATATATCCAACATTTATATTTTATATTTTCTCCTTCTAACACCTTAATTAACCTTTCAAATTATTTATTTAAGAATATTTAATAAAATTATGGTCGTTACACTCCTAAAATATTTTTCTTGTGATAACCATAACAGCCATATTTTCATAACACGAATAATTTGCTTACCCAAAATATAGTGTACTTGGCCTAGATCTTTCATGTTAAAAGATATAAATAGTTCCTTTCTCAAACCATTGATCACCTTAGTATCATATTCTACTATCAGCATATCATCCATATATAATAAAAGGACGATAAACTTACTATCAGGAAATAATTTGACATATATACAATGATTTGCATCTGTTCTAGTATACTCATGTGTCACCATGAAAGAATTAAATTTCTTAAACTGCTGCCTTGGAGCTTATTTCAGTCCATACAAGATCTTCAATTTGCAAACCACGTGTTCCTTTCCCTTTACTTCAAATCCTTCTAGCTAAACTATGTAGATTTCTTTCTCTAGATCACCATGGAGGAATGCAATTTTCACATCTAACTGTTGAAGCTCAAGATCCATACTAGTTGCCAATCTAAGAATCACCTGAATAGAATTCATCTTAACAACAGGAAAGAATATCTCATCAAAATTAATTCCCTTCTTTTGATTATTTCCTTTTACCACTAGGCGAGCTTTTATATTTAAGTAGTTTATCATTATCTTTCTTTAGCTTAAACACCCATTTATTTTTCAATGGCTTCTTACCTCCTGGAAGTTTAGCCAACTCATAAGTATTATTCTTACTTTAGAGAGTACATCTCTTATTGCATTGCTTTCATCTAATGAACCCTTTTTCTTATGAGTTTGAACTTCTTAGATGTTTTCTTGCTCCCCCTCTTTAGTAAGAACAACATACTCTGAATTGAGATATCTAGCCGATGGATGATGCCCTCTAGATGGTCTTCTAGGTTGTGGCTCTTCAACTTGATATGGAGGGGGCCACTTCCCCTTCTCAACACTCTCTATATGTGCATCAACAACATCAATTGGTACTATCTTGTTATCAATCTCATATTCTTTATTCAACTCTCCTCTTATGTCATGTATAGTTGAAGGAGTTTTAGTGAAAGATCAAATGCTACACTCTTCAACTTGAGATGGAGGAGGCTATTTTCCGTGCTCAACACCTTCTATTTGTTCATCATCAACATCAACTAATACTGGCTCATTATCTATCCCATGTTCTTCATTTCAACTCTCCTCCTGTGGTATGTATAGTTGAAGGAGATTCTGGTGAAGGATCAAATGCTACACTCATGCTTGACTTCTTAATTGCCTTTAACTTTGATAAAATTTCATGTTCATAAAACAATACATCTCTAAATCTAAAAATTTTCTTCTTCTCTGATCCCATAGTTTTATACACAAACCTTACAACTCCATAACCTAGAAAAGTGCAAGGAGTGGTCTTATCATCAAGTTTTTGTCACTGTACCTTAAGAACATGCATGAAGGCTTAAACCAAATACCTTTAAATGAGAGTAAGTAACATCTTTTTCAGTCCATACTCTTTCAGGAATATCATAATCCAAAAAAGCTAATGGAGATCAATTGAACAAGTAACAGGCAGTAAGTAGAGCTTCTCCCCAAAATGGCTTTGGGTAATTTTCTAACCTTCTCAACAATGGTTTTGTTTATTCTTTTAGCTACAACATTTAATAGTAGGGTGCCATAAATTGCCTTCTCATGTCTAATGCCATGTTCTGAATAGTAGGCTTAAAACTCTTTTGATGTGTGTTCTCCTCCATTATCATTGCAGAGACACTTCAAAGAGACACATTTCTCTCTTTCTATACCATGGCATGAAACTTCTTGAAACATTGAATAACTTAGTCTTTTGTTTTCAAAACAAACACTCTTACCTTTCATGAAGCATCATTAATAAAGATCACAAAAAATCTACAACCATCTATACTTTCAACCTCAATGGGACCATATATATTAGAGTAAATCAAATCAAGCACGTTCTATTTTCTTTTAGAAGTATTACTAAAAGAAACTCTATGTTGTTTGCTTAACAAATATATATCACAATGTATAAATTTATACCTTTGGGAAAAGAGATGAGATACTTCCTTACCAAAATCTACAATCCTTTCTCACCAATATGAGCCAATCTTCTAAGTCACATGTCAGGCAAAACATTATCTTTAATTGTATTAAGCTTTTCACTGTTAAGTAGCTTCACTTGAGTCTTTATAAGTCTGCTATAAGCATTTCCTCTTGTTGGTCTACTTGACAACCAAGAGGGGGTGAATTGGTTGATTTGATGATTTAGGGCAAATTAAAATTATTAAAACTAATCAAAAAGGTAGGATTAGAAGATTGAGCACACAATGTTTATAATGGTTTAGATTAAAACAATCTCACATCCATTCCTCAACAACAAGTTGAATATTCCACTAGACTTGGGTTTTTACAAGTTATACCCAAACTTGTTATTTTTATAAGATCACACCAAATTTGTACAAGATATGTATATTCTCACAATCCAAACAAGAGTTTTTCCCTTGACACACTCTTAAACCAATTCTAACACTTGTTGTTTAATGCTTAGACCCACTACTCACTAAGCAATAAATGAGAAAATTGAATTCAAGACAAATAAGAAATAAAATTGCAAGAGGTTGGATAATAATTGCTCAAAAATATTCATAAATGGTGGTTGATGGTGTATTTATAGTTATCTTAATCAGAAATTCTTTTTGAAGTTGAGTAGAGGAAGATCAAGCTTTTCTCAACCAAATCTCTTGCATTAAATGTTGTTAGAGGAGATGCGTGGTCGTTTGCCTTGTGAGTACGATTGGTCTTCTAGGCTTCATGGTAGTCCACTACCTTGGATGGTTGTGAGTCTTGAATTTGTGTGTACCGACTAGTCTAAATGGCTAGTACATGTGGCTCTGATAGGTCAACACGAAATGCTACATGCCAAACTTTGTAAAACTTATGGTCGTAATTGGGCTTGGCGCGGTCACACATGCTCTTCTTTGAATTTCCCTCGAAAATAGACTTGACACTTGGCTTTAAGTTACTAGATAAGGGAATTTTTGCCAACTCTTTGAAAGGTGCAGTAGCGCTTCTTTTGGATAACAGTCTCTAAGCTACACTGTAGGTCTCAAACACTGCTGCCATTTTAAGTATTTTTGCTTCTAATGCAAATGCAGTTGTGCTTTTCAATGGGGCAATCACGTGTTATGGTATAGTGCCCATTTCCTTAACTGTGACAATGACCACAATCTCTACTGTGTGTATTGAGAGATTCCAACTTTCAAGGGTGGTCACTCTTTATTTGGGACTGTTGCACTTACTAGCCTTATGGTTACCCTTACGAACTCAACAATGTTTATTTTTCTTTTTCTCATCTTAATGGGTGGCCATGCATCAGGCTTGGATGGTTGCAAGATTTGCCCTGTTTTGATTATTCAAGTTAAAATACCTTTCAATATGAGTGCTAAATATCAAAATAGAGTCATTTGTCCTAACCTTTTGGCTAACACCTCTAGTCGCCACCATAGAATCCTTCGTCAGCTTCCTTTTTATATTACCAACATAGCTGTGATAGCCATCCAAATCCAAGGAATGAGTAGACATCAAATTCAAATGTAGACTCGGTACATGTCTCATATCCTTTAGAATTCATGTGCAGCTTATGTCAGTCTGAATACATATATCACTAACCCCCCACTATATCTGCATGACTGGTATTATCCATCTTCAATCTGCCAATTTTACCTTGTCTATACTAGAAAAAAATATCTCTCTTGGGTGTAGTATGAAAACATTCTCTTAAATCAATAACCCACTCAATATAAGGATCTGAAATAATATTGCATTGATCCTCCTTAAAAAAGAGTCCTACTAGTTCTCCATCTTCATCAAATACAGTGGCAACTATATCATCATCTTCTATTTTCTTTTGATTCTTCTTATCCTTTTGCTCTTTTTTAAAAGCCTTGTAGTTTATCTTGATATGACCCTCCTTACCATAGTAATAACAAGTAAATTTTCCTTTCTATTGTGACTTGCCTTTAAATTTACCACGCCCTTCAAGACCTCTACTCTTGCTTCTACCTTTTTTCTCTGTGATAAGAGCTTGTGAAGGATCTATAACCGCATCTTTGCATCCGATCTATTCATTAAAGATACTATCATCGACCATCTGAAAAATTACCACACCATTTGGAGCAAAGTTATTAAGTGACACTACCAAAGTCTCCCAGCTGTTAGGCAAAGAGCTCAAGAGAAGTGAAACCTGCAATTCATCATAAAGTCATATTTTCATGGTGCCTAACTAATTCACTAAATCTTGAAAATCACTTAAGTGGTCTACTACAGATTGCCCTTCCTTGAACTTCAAGGTCACTAGTCTCCTAGTAGAAGAAGCTTTATTTTGAGTGTTCTTCTTCTCATACATATTTTCCAATTTTTTCCATAATACTCGTACATCAATTTCACTACTAATGTGGAGGTAAATATTGAATTTCAGCCATTGCCTAATATTTCCTACAACCTTTTTGTGTAGTTTCTCCCACTTTTCATTAGTTTTTCCTTAGGGCTTTTTTGAACATAGTTTAATAAGAAAAAATAAATCCTTATAGTAAAGATAATCCTCCATCATTGAGTTCTAAATAGAATAATTTATAGTTGATAATTTAATCATTGAATCAGTTAAACTCACACCTAAATAACCAGACTTTGATGCCACTTGTTGGGTTTCACATAATATAATTGTATGAATTAATCAAGCCAAACTAGCACAAAAATTATCAATCATAAGTAAGAAATAATCAACCACAATAGCAAAATAAAGAACTCAAGATTTAACGTGAAAAATCCTTCAGTATAGAGGGAGAAACCATATGCAAAGTATAAAATAAAATCCACTATCAAGAAAAAAATTGTACGATCATCCTCAAGTTTAAACACACTTAAGTTCTCCAAATCAAGAAATATCCGAATGACTTCTCTAGTCAAAATCTCCTGTAATTCTCCTTGATTGTAAATGAAAACTAGCAAAATAACACTTCAAAGTATTCTTGACTTCCACAATACTAATTCAATCTTAATAGTATCCAAGCACAAATAAAGAAAATCATAGAGACTGGAAAACTCAAAGTAAAAACTCACAAACTTTTATTTTCCTATTTTTCTTCTTCGGCGGCTCAACACAACACAGACGACACTTTTTTTTTCTTTTTTTTTTTTTGCTTTCGGTGGCTCTTCAAAAAACCATCCCAAACCATATTTTTTCTTTTCTTTTATATGAGTTAGAAGTTGGGCTTAATAGGCCAATATTTATATTATTGTTAGAATAAAATTATTTTTGTTTAAAAAAAATGAACAATTCTATTGTTCTTACAAATCATATCATCATAATCATGAATATATATTATATTTTTATTAAGATCCAACAATAAGACTTTGAAAATATTGATGAAAATTTTATTTAACTTTTTCTCATTTTTGTCCTTATTTTTCTTTTTTCTCTTAATTTTTGTAACTCAAAATATTATCTTTTTAATAATATGAAAAATTAATAATATATATATGAAATAAATCCTCCATATTTTATTGCATTTTGAATCATATAAAATGTGAAATATTTGTTTTAAAATAATTTGGATGAGATTATTGGTATTATTATTTAACAAACTTATAGATCAATCACAAAAAAAATATAGATTAATCAAATATATACTAATATTTTTTTTGTATAAATTTCAATTGTGTATGTTTTTTTTAAAAACTAGAAACAAGATAAAAATAATTTAAATAAATTTGATTTACTTTTAAGAATTCATTATTTCTATTCTAACAAAAATTAAGTGTTTAGTTATGTGGGATTTAGTTCGAAACTTGAGGAAAAGAAAATAATCAATTATTTTATTTTAATAAACATAAAAAAGCAATCATTATCTTTGAAGTTAATAAAGAAGCTATATGCCAATTTATAAATTAACAAAGTAATTTCTTTTATCAGAATAATTGTTATTCACTAATATAGCTTCACTATGATATTTGTCAAATTTTATTAAAATAAATTACTATCTAGTGTATAAAATTTCAATTAATTAATTAATAATTAAGTTCATCTATTTATTTTAGAATCAAATTAAATAATTATTTTTATTAACAAAATAATCCCTTTGTTACAAGGTTTTGTTATAAATTTTTGTTAATCCAAACTATTTTTAATAATTAAAGAAAAATTTAATAATAAATATATCAAAATTTAATGATGATAAAATTTAATTTTTATAACGAAATCTAATTTATATTATTGTATATGCTACTAACTTGATGACAAAAAAAATGTGTTTGTTTAGTTATTTCTGCTAGACTTGTAAGAGAGAACGCCTATTCCATTCCAAGAACAATCTTTTTATTTTAATGAAGGATGTATTGGAAGCTCGTTTTGTCCCAAGAATACCCATTTCAATATAGCATCGGTAGTATACAACTTAACAAAAGCACTACAAAAGCTCATTCTAAATAAAGCGCGGCCATTCCAGACACTAGAATTGCTTATGAAGGAACTAATAGTCTTTTTGACAATTTGAATGTATTGACCAATGATTTTTTGCACTAAACTATAGACACAATGGGATGAACACATGAGCTTAGAATGAATTGTCATTGTTTTAACCACCAATTCACCTTTTTGGTCTTTTTAATACACTAACTATATTATATTTATTATCTAATAATTTCACATCCATCATAAATACCCAACCCAAATGATGACATGCAAGAGACACAAAAGACAAAGAGCAAATAGGAGCAATGGCGATAGATACTATTTTGACCACCTTTATCAGTAGTGATCCATGTTAAATTACAATATGAAATAAATAAATAAGATTTTAATATCTTAATAAAGATATAATAGTTGGGTTATTTTTCAGAGAGATACAACCATATCAAAAGGCACCTTAAAATTGAAAAATTATAGTTAATTTTCAGTAGTTATTTTTGAAGAGTTTCATGCCCTTTCAACAAAGTTATGTCTTTTGTGTTAGATACATTGTTCTTAAAAGATATGACTCTTGTTAAACAAAGTTGTGACATTTGTCAGGAATAAAAGATCTCAAAAATATTTATATGAGTTGGCTTAATGCTAACAACAAAATAAATAACAAAATGTAAATTGAGAAAAGTATATAAAGTAAACGAAAAATAAAAGAGCAAGCAAAAATTAAATGTGATTCAACATAAGTCTATGTCCACAGGCGAATAAGAGCAAAATTCTCCAAAAAGTGAAAAAGTACAAAAAACAAAAGGGAACACTTAAGATCCTTAATTTAGTTACACCCAAAAGCCTCACACAATCTCACATAATTACAAATCATATTGTAAGCCTAAAGAAAAAATCACAAGATGACTACATCTTTTCTTGCTTACCCTAAAAAGCTAGATCTTGAGACTATATATAGGAGTGCTTGATTGGAATAAGAAGAGTGCAAATCTTATTTAAGAAGGATTCCTAATTACTTGGTCCAAAAGAATTGGAAGTCTTATCTAAAAAGTCTTCCTAAATAATATCAAATTAAGAAGATCAACTTTCAATAATAAAAAATAATTTCCAATAAAGAAATTCAACTTCTAAAATAAGAGTAATTGGGAATAATAAAAAAGTTCTTGAATAATTCATAGTCACTCCAATAATTCTCCACCTTAACTTTAAATTCTCTTATACCAAAATCAAAATTTTGCTCTACCTTCTCCAAAATAAGCTAGCATCTTAATTTTCATAAATGCCAATCAAACCTAAACAAATGAGGCTTAATCACAAAACTATTAAAATTAAAACTTGACATGGAAGACAAACTTATTGCTAAACCCACAATGGTAAAACCTAGCAACACATAAAATCTACCAATTTATTTAGCCTTCATCAAAATAATAATATCTAAAATTTCTAAATCCATATGAATAGAATTGAATTCATCAATATGAGATTTCAAAGATGTGCCTTTTCCATGTTAAACATATACATTCGATGCTTCATAACTAACTTGCTAGTGAGATTTTTCTTCAAATACAAAGACTCTAATTTTTTCCGTAAGTCTTTGGCAACCTCATTTGACAAGCATAACTAAATGAAAACTGTGAGACCTCACTTGAGCACCAATTCAGCCCCATGCGGAATATGGAGGCAAAATACTCATTTAGGTTTGAACTCACACAACACCGCCATGTACAGTCTCCAGTCAGTTTAGTACGGGTTTAAAATTAATCTTTTTATTTTGAAAAAGAATTACTCTCCCTTGTTATGAAAAGAGGAGATGACTTTATTTTAGAAGCTTGATTAGAGAGTTGCCACCTCAATTTATTTGATTTGAAAAAATTTAAGAGAAAAAACCCATTTAGTTTGACTCCATAAAAAATATTTAATTTTATACCCAAAAGGCACTAGTCCAAAATCAATCACGATGGGTCCTAGGTTAGGTTTTCAAGTTTAATTTTAAGTTAAACAAGATTCCCTTTAAATGAAACTTTAGCTTTTGAAAAAAAAATTGAATGACATAAAAAAATGAATTACATAATTATGAATGAGTAATATCAAATATGGCATCCATTTAAAGCAAAAGAATGCAATTAAATTACAACTCTAAAAATTTCATTCAAAGGGAAATCCTAACTCTATCACTTATAGGTTCTAGGTTAGGCACAAATCTCTAAAATAATACTTATAAAATAAACAAATAAAATAAAGGAGAAAAAATAAAGGAGAAAGAACCAAGTTTGTGGCTTTTAGGTGGGTCCGCTATTTGGAGTAAAATTCTAAGATGTGTCTATATATCTCTTTGAATGAAAATCAGGCCCTTAGTAGTTCATGCAATTGATTGAAATGGGCTTAGATTAATTTAGGTTTGTTGTTTTACCGAATTGAAAAATATGAGTTTAGAAGTTACCTTTGGAGATTTTCCCTTACTTTGCTCAACTTTGAGCTTGATGGAAGACTTGAGTCTTAACTTGGATTGGTAGAAGGCTTGGGACTTGACTTGGGCTTGATAGAAGGCTTAGGCCTTGAGTTGGGCTTGAAAGAAGGCTTAAGGGCTTGAATGGAGGCTTGAGCCTTGACTTGAGCTTTGTGGAAGGCTCGGGCCTTAATATGACTTGGCTTGGGCTTAGATTGCTAAGGACACAATTAGGTTGAGGTTGTTTAAGAAAAATAAACACCCAACTACAGTTAGCTAAGGAAGCTAACTTTAGGCGATTCTTGCTAAGGAAGCTTGAAACTTTTCCTTTAAAGAGGAAAAAAGGGAGAGAAAGAAAGCCAACTAGCAATTAGGTTTGCTTGGTTGGTCTATGTGTCTTGGAAGCTAAGGAAGGCTCACTATTTATAGTGAAGCCAATAGTGGTGAAGATGATGATTTTTTTATGTGGTATTAAGCTAGGATATTTATTGCCAAGTTTGAAAATGCAAAGGTTGTAATTTTCAAATGTAGGATTGAAACTTAGGTGTGGTGGCTAGGCAAGATAAGTGACTCTTGAGCAGTGCTTATAGTGTTGGCCGAGTAGCACCTATTGCTGGATAGGCAGTGTTAGCTTCTATGTGAGCCCACTGCCTTTAAACTTCATATGAGGGATTGCAACTAAGGTGTGATTGTCCAAACTCCAATGTGTGAGATTCCAATTTTATTGGAACCGTGATCTTATGT
This sequence comes from Garcia nutans, assembly GCA_947685225.1. Classification (NCBI taxonomy): domain Eukaryota; kingdom Viridiplantae; phylum Streptophyta; class Magnoliopsida; order Malpighiales; family Euphorbiaceae; genus Garcia; species Garcia nutans. The sequence goes on along the minus strand of CANTUV010000006.1, from coordinate 12,506,508 downwards.
ATTTTAATTCGAATGCAAAATTAGGGGTTCACAGCAGCCACAACCTTCTCCTCCAAATCTTGCTTTTGCTCTTTAATCCATTTTTCAGGCAATTTATCTTTGCCTAATAATACTTTGTGCAATCTATTCTAGGTAAAAATTGCCTTTATCTTGACTTGACAAAGGGCAAAGCTAATACTGCGATCATACTTTTTAGTTTCAAATCTTGTCGCCGCAATAATCAACCCAAATTAGATATTAAATCAATGAACTTAGAGTTCTAATACCACTTGTTAGGAATAAAAGCAATAAAAATATTTATATAAGTTGGCTTGATACGAATAATAAAATGAATAACAAAATATAAATTGAGAAAAAAAAAAGGCAAATGGAAAATAAAAGAGCAAGTAAAAATTAATGTGGTTTAACGTAAGCCTATGTTTATAGGCGAAGAAGAGGAAAATTCACTAAAAACTGAAAAGGTGCAAGAAACAAAAGGGAACACTCAAAACTCTTACCCTATTATACGTAAAAGCTTTACACAATCTCAAAAATTTACAAGTCATATTGTAGGCCTAAATAAAAAAATACAAGATGGCTATATTTTTTTTGCCTCCCTAAAAATCTACATCTTGAGACTATATATAGAAGTGCTTGAGTTAAATAAGAAGAATATAAATCTTATTTAAGAATAATTCCTAATTACTTGGTCCAAAAAAATTAGAAATCTTATCTAACAAGTCTTCCTAAATAATATCAAATTAGGAAGATCAACTTCCTATAAAAAACCAATTTCCAATAAAGAAATCCAACTTTCAAATAAGAGTAATTGAGAATAACAAAACTTCTTGAATCATTCATAGTCGCCCCAACAACCTTTTATGAAAAGTTATATTATTTCTTAAAAAACATAACTTTGTTTAATTAAGAGATTTAAATCTATATACATATGTAATATCCGTAATTTTATTAAAATATAATTCAAATAAATAAATACATTGGAAGAGTAATTAAAGTGTTGGAAGAAGGATACATATGAAATGTATATATTGGGTATATGAGAAATATACTTAAAGTATAAAAATCTACTAAAAGACAAAAGATAAATAGTAACAAGGGTAAAATGGTAAAATAAAAGTAAAAGTTAATATATAATAATAATAATGAAATAATTAAAAATTAAAATGAATTTTGGATAGTGGAAGATGATGAAATATTTTTAATATTTATTAAATATTAAATTAAATTAATTATGAGTGGGAGAAGGAAATTATAAATTTTAAAATAAATAAATAAATATAAGTAGTTAGAAAATGAAGAAGGAAAATTAAAATAAAATCTATCTTCTTCTTCCTCCATAGAGTTCTGCCACCATTGAAGAACCAAGAGAGGTTTTAGCTTCATCCAAACACTAATCTTTGGTAGGATTTTTAAGAATTAAAAAAAGTTTGTGGATTTTCTCCTAACTAGTAAGTTTTTTTCTTGAATTTATGGAATTTCTTTGAAATTATGGATATGTGAGAAATGAGTGTTTGTTAGAGTGTGATAAAATTGTTCAAATGGTATTGAATGATGTTGATTTGATGAGGAGACAATGATTTTATAGTTAAATAGTTGATTGGTTTAGGTTTGGTTAGGGTTTAGATGAAGTACTGATGAATTTAGGGTTTTGGATGAACCTTGGTAAAGAATTGATGTAAATTATGTTTAATTATCTAAATCATGTTACAACATGATTCTAATGGTGGAAATGAACTTATAATTCAATTTGGAATGGATTGGAATGATGTTTCAAAATTAAAGAGAGTTATGGCAAAAATTTGAAAGTTTGAAGGAAATTTATTTAATAGATGTTTAATGGTTAAAACACCTAAAAATGTGATTATATTGCTTTATATACATTCACATTTTGATTAGGTGTTAAGTAGATAATAATTATCCAAACCAAGTGGTGAAGGACATTGTGAAAAGTGGTGAGAAATGTGTAAATCATAGCTTAGAATCTGCTTAAACAAGGTTAGTACATATTTTGATACTTATTTTAATTGATTACATTGTTGAAGGCATAACACATTGCATATAATGAATGTGTTATGTTACTTGAGTTTTGATGAATGCATGTGTGTGTTTGGCATTATTTGAAGTAACAATGCTTAATATGATTTGAATATGACATGATAAGCCATTTAAGAATGACTAAAAATGATGGTATGTGTAAATTGTGAAAAGTGCAAATTATGCACTAAAATATGAAAATTAGCCACATTTGTGGTGTATGTAATAATGATGTTTATTGTGAGTGGAAAACCAGGAAAAGAATATGTACTGTGAAAAAAAAAAGAGAAAAGTGGAATATGAGAAATGTGATTGCATGTTTACCTTATATAGAGTCTAGTTCTGAGAAATTGTTGTTAGTTATTATTATGCCTACATGTGAGACTCACTAGTGTCACAGATGTTATTACGCCTTCGGGCGAGACACACTGATATCACATATATTATTACGCCTATAAGTGAGACACACTGATGTCATGATAATTGAGATGGACGAAAATAATATTTTCAGAACTAGACCAACATATAAGGACTTTTGGGCCTAATGTGTGTGGATGATTGATATGTCATAAAATTGTGTGTATGTTGCTTAGCATTGGAGCATAGTGTGTTTTATAGCAATATATATAATGTTATTTTTAATACCAAAGAATGTACTGTTAGGCAAAAAGCTTAGTGCGATTTATTTATTGCACAGGTGATAAGGTTGAGACCGAGAGCCCTGCTAGACTAAAGTAGGTTTAGGATTTCCTAGTTTTACTAGAAGTTTTTGGATAGGCTACTTCAGAACCAAAGCCAATTACTGACATGTAATTATTTCATTTATGGATCATTATATAATGATGTACATTATGTTTATATACATGTAAATGTTATAAATTGTAATGGTTTTAGGGCTAAACATTGTTGATTTGATAATATTATATATATTGATACATAGTTGTATAATTTGAGAAGTGACTTGCAGGTTGTGATGCTTGAATATTAGGAATATTCGAAATATAGACAAAACTCTGACAAATTTTTCCTATAGATTTTTCTTTAAAATCAGTATTTTTGGTATTTAGATTACTTATGTAAATAATTATATATTTATTAAAGTATATTTTGAGGATTAGAACATTTTCTTATAATTATGAAAAATCTTTCAAATGATAAAGATGTTGACATTATTGTATTCTATTTACGTATTCTATAAATACGTGATGTATATATTATATATATATATGGTATAAGGGTGTTACAATATGTGTGATGGAATTTGAAGAAAGTTGTTGTTGTTCTTTGATACACTTTCTTTGAATTTCTTCTTTCTTAACTTCACTTCTTCAAAGTATAAACATAAGGAAACACTTCTAGAAGTTACTTTTATTGTATCCTAAAAGTAATTTTCCATAATTACTTTTAAAATTAGTATTTTTGGTATTTATATTACTTATGCAAATAATTATATATTTAAATTATGGGAAATCTTTCAAATGATAAAGATGTTGACATTCTTGTATTATGTTTATGTATTCTACAAATATGTGATGTATATATATTATATATATAAGGTACAAGGGTGTTACAATATGTGTGATGGAATTTGAAGAAAGTTGTTGTTGTTCTTTAATACACTTTCTTTGAATTTCTTCTTTCTTAACTTCACTTCTTCAAAGTATACACATAAGGAAACTGTGAGCAGGGATTTTCGCCCCCACTCCCGATGGAATGGTCACTGAAAGGTAGAAACATGTCTTTTACATTGGTTCTAAAATATAAAAGTAATTTAAATTACATGATGTTTAACTAATGAGGTACCCACCAAGTGGAAACATACCTCTTACAACATTTGGCAATCTAAATAAATTGATAAAAGTAAACAATAAATCATTTATCAAAGGCATTAAATATCAATAGAAAGTAAACATCCATCCATGATAAATAAAATAAACCAAGCATTGAAAGTAAATAAATTAAAGCATATAAAATAAATCAAAGCATAATCAAATATAGAATTGAATAAAGCAAATAAAAGTTTAAATTAAGGCTACTGTGAGTTTTTTTAAGGAATTAAAATAAATTAAAATTTTATTTTTTTAAAGGTTGATAAAATTCTTTGATTAACCAAATTAGGGTTTGAGATGTAAAATCATGAATTTAGAGTTTGGGCTCTTCAAAATACTTTTGATTTGTGGTTTACGGTTACTCATCCAATTATGGTTTCAAGCTTACTATGTGAAATTAAATATTTGTGTTTATATGGTTTTTTAAAAGTTTTAAAGGATTAGGGTTTAGAAAAAATTAAGGTTTAAGGTTTTAAGGAGGTTAGAGTTCACTATTTTAGGTTTTGGACTTAAATTAAGGTTTTAGGATTTTTGAATTTAGGGTTTCGGGTAATGAATTTTATTTTAGGATTTGGAAAGACAATTGACAATTTCATAAAGTTTTATGAATTTAAACAAAAGATTTAAAGTTTATAAGAGCAAAAAGATATTTTTTTAGTCTTTTGGAAGGAAATATAACACAATTTTGGGTTTAGATAATTTGGGATGCAAATCTTGATTTTGGGGTTTTGAAGAAATAAAATTAATATCTTTAAACTTTTGAAAAAAATAAAGCAACGATTTAAGATTTTCATACTTTAGAAAGGTGAATTAAGGTGATGAGGCTTTTAATTTAAAAGAAACAATTATGTGATCTAGCTACTGTGACAAAATAAAATAAATTAAGAATTCAAACCATATTTTGTAAGTTTCACCAAAAATTGCTTCTTGGATGAATAAGGTCAAAGAAAAGCATTTTTGCCTTTGAATTGCTTGAATTGTTCCCTCCAAAGTCCGATTTAATTTACTGCCAGAAGGAATTTTTCAGAGTTTCAGAGTTTTTCTTCTCACTCTCGGTCACAAATTTTAGTCCAATTTTCCTCCCCTTTTCTCCTTTTTTTTGTGTTATTGTGTTGTAATTGTACTTATTTATAGAAGAATTCTTGATTTATTCCTAGCTACTCACGGCATACAATATTGAATAAGAAAAGAAAACCGAAACCTAATTGTATTAAGTTTCAAAAAATTTGCGTCGGAAAAAATTCGCTGAAAAAAAAACTGCTGCAGAAAATTTGCGCTGGCGAAAAAATCTGCCGCAAGAAAAATTACGCTGGCTAAAAAGCTGCCACAGCCAGCTGCGGCATCTGCGGACGAAATGAGCCAGCAGGCCATTTCGCCCGTAGGAAACTCCACTAAAAAATGGAGACATGGATTGCTTTAGAGAACAAATACAACATTAAAAAAATAAGGTGTGGATAAATATCTTATTGCTAAGTATTTTGAATTTAACATGATTGATAATAAGTCTATTATTGATCAATTACATAAAGTTCTAGTTTCAAAATTAAACGACTTGAAGGTTGATGTTTTCGAAGCATTGCAAGTAAGGGCAATTATAGCAAAGTTACCCAAAGTTGGAATTATTATATAAAGAAATTGCTTCATACTTCTCAAAATTTCACTTTGGATCAACTCACAAAGCATTTAGGGATTGAAGAAAAATCTCAAATTTGTGAGAAGAACTTCACTTTTGAGTTAACCAACAAAGTAAACTTTGTTGATACTAATAATAAAAATAAAAATAAAATCCAGTGGGAATAAAAGGAAATTTAATGAAGCAAGTTCTAGTAATTCCAATGGTTTTAAGAAAGCCAAAACTCATTATAGTTGTTGTAAGAAAGGACACTTCAAAAGGGATTGCATGTCTAAAAAGAAACAAAAGAAAGGAAATACAAATCCGAGTAGTGCTAATGTTGCTAATATGGTAGAAGAAAAAGAGATTGCTAATTTGGTTGCAATGGTATCGAAAATGCAAATTAGCATGATTACAAAATTTCATATGGAAAGGGAAGCTCCGGCAAAGGGAAAAGATGGAATCTCCACATGATTATAGAATTGCATATGGAATCTTTGCAGTTCAACTACCTCCAAGGAAGCTCTAGTAAAGGGAAAAGCTTGTGAAGAATGATGTACATGAGGGACAAAAACACAACCAACAAATAGAATTGAGACCCAAATTTTGGCTATTTTTAGCTACCATCCTAGTAAGTCTTAGGCTCCTTGGAAAGTTCTCCTCATGGTCTTCCATTTGACACTAATCCTAGCCGATTTGGAAAACCGATGACAACAGGATCTAATGGTGAAATTTTGACCATTGAAACCTTTTGGGCTCAATCCTCAAGAACAGTGCAGACTCCAAATGAATGGCCATCAAGTTTAGGCTCTTGGCATTGAGACAAGTCAGATGGCATCATTCTTAGCCTCAGAGCCACTGGTCACAACGGTGTGTGGCTGGCCAGCGGACAGCTTTGGCAACTACTTAACAACTCTATTTTGATGTCTTGACATGTAATATGACCTTGGTTTTGATTGAATTTCACTTTGGTATCTTTTCAAATTATCTAGTGACCAACACTTTAAGGAAAGCTAGTTAAATTCCATCAATCCATGAGTTTTATACTTTAATATAATATTTTATTTCTAATTTGTTTGGTTTTCCATTTTGCATATATGCATTGATTGTTTGTATTATATGTGTGTATGTTTATGTAGATTTATGCCAATGAGGAAGAGATATAGTTTTAGTGGAAGTCTAATTGGGACTTCTATTACATCTCATCCAATGTCAATTTTAACGTGAGCGCGAGCTGGGAGGTGTGGTCTAATAAATATCTTTCTTTCTCTAGCTAGGGTATAGCTATAGATAAGATTCCGATAAGATATTCACTATTGTCGAAGAATATATATGCATATATATATATTATAAGAGCATGATGTATGTTAGTCCATAAGTTCAATTATATATATGTATATATGTTGCATATTTTGTATTGTTGTTGGATGTGATTAGGATGATATAGAACCTCTTAGGATTAAGAAGTGGATTTTGATATTGAGATAAGCTTAAGGTATGATGATGAGCTTATAACTGGCGTGATGGCAAAGGCTTGCTTATTGGTCAATATTGCTTGTCAGTCATATATAAGAATGACAACATGTAGGAAACTCCACGAAAATCACCCTACCCAAACATAAACCTGTTTAATTTTTAATTATTCGAACATGTTTATAATTACCTCTCTATTACCCATACCCACACCCGTCCTAAATCTCGTTTAATTACTCATTTATGCATAAAAATTAAAAATACAATAAATTTAAATTATAAAAATTATAATTTTTCAATAGAATAATTATAAATAAAAATATAATAATATAATTTATTAAAGTAATTTCATGCCATAGAATTACATAGTTAAACTGCAATATAATAAAAATAGAACTAATAAAAAAATTATTGTATAAAGATGTTCGGGTAGTGGATACCTAGAGATATATACTTATATGCTACATGAACTCGTCATAAGTAGTAAAAATACTGATCGTACTTGTTCAAACTCGTTTATAAATTATTTATACCCTATATAAATGGATCAGGTATCTAAAAATATATGATCTATTATTATCCCTGGTTAGGGAGCACTGCTTAGCTGCAGCCATGAAAGTAGACCTTATTGGATTCTACGAGACTACATTTGGACTTAGAAAGCTAAGTTTTGGGAATCAGCTCCCCAAGTTGAGGATTAGTGTGATTCTTATGGACTAATTTTCAGCCTTGGTTGAATTATATGTTTGATTGTATGTTTGCCATTATGTATGAGAATAATTTTACATTAGAATAGCATATTATATTGATAACTATATAATTTATTGAGTTGAACACTCATTCTTATTTGTTATTTTTTCTCCATGTTAAAGGTTGAACATAGAAGTAAATTTTATCAAATTATAAAAATTTTATAGAATTACATCTCGCCTTTTATTTCTTGGCATAAGAGTCTATTTATTTATTTACTTTAGTATGTAATTGCTTATATATTATTTTATAATTCACACTGTAACATTCACAATGTTATTTATGTTATATGCATCTTTGTATAATTTTGGCAGCTACCGATTGATGTGTTGTCTTATCAGATAGAAATATGATTACGAATTTGATATGATTGTGATTTATTATAAAGATTCTATTTGATAAATGGGTCCATAGCCCTAGTTTTGTGGCGATGATGGTTGTCATTATCGTAGTTTTATCGATTTGTGGGTTGTTATATTAATTATGGGTCTTGTAAGCCACAAGCTTTCTCATTCCTTAGTGTTGGACACGTGCCTCAAGTTCAGCTCATGAAAAAGTTCTAGATTTAGAAAAGTCAAGGAACACAAGAAACTAAGAAATAAAATGACCATCCCATCAAAAGTATGAAGACATGAAAATTTAGATAAAAGCAAGGTACATAGTCATTCTGTAACAAGAATGCACGTTCTATATCCATGTGAGAGAATGAATTTAAAATAGAATCAAACGACACACCCATTTCAAATTAGTGCACACTCATTCCAGTCATGAAGTTTGCAAGCTAGATATATGAACTACCATTCCTATCCTACCTAAACTAGCCATTATGCATTACTCTGAGTTTAAAAAGTGATTCTTGAAGCTCAAGAAGCTAAAGTCTGTAAAAGGAAAATATTCAAAAGATTATAATACTTTTTAAGACTCTAGCTATTCAGAAGACATTGAAAATTTTGAGTGAAAACAGTTTTATTGTGAGCTTCAAATTAGAAACTCATTCTTTACTCCATTGTAGAAAGTTATTGAAAAGGCTCAAAAGGTCAATCCTTCATCTTAAAGTGCCTATAAATTATAAAGAGTCTAAAGAAACTTTAACTCTCACTTGTACACTCTTATATGAATTGAAAGAGCGAAATCCCAAATTCAAACTATTGTAAGGGCAAAATTTCTAGAGTCTAATTATTGTAAGGGTGGAATTTTTGGAGTCTAACTAGTGGAAGGGCAGAATCTCAGAATCAAACTATTGTAATATATTAGGTAGTATCCCATTGTGTTAATGGAACTTCAAGTGGTGGGCTTAGGAGAGTGGACACAGGAGAAGTCAAGTGATTTATACCACTTTAAGTTTATGTTTGTTTAATCCTTTTTTTAATCCTTTTTTCTCTCCCTTCATCTATTCCTTACTCGATCCATTTCATTTTTGTTGAGGAAAAAAAAGTGAAAAACTACAAAATCTTATTTTCTACCTCTAGCATTTATCAGAGCATGTGCTGTTGTTCTAAAAATCCAACAATTTTAAGAACTCATGATCACTATGGAAGGAACATCAAAGGCATATTTCCAAGAAGATCATTGCAGCAAAAAGCATCCACTACTTTGTGGTACAACCAATGGAAAGATATGATTTATGAAACGTGATAGAAAGTGGTCCATTCATTCCACGTGATATTTTCACATACAATCTTATACGATATCAAGGATATGATTTATGAAACGTGATAGAAAGTGGTCCATTCATTCCAATGAATGATGATGGATTAACGCTCAAGTTATCGACAGCATATACAACTGAAGAAAATAAGAAGCTTACTCAAAATGACAAGGAGATGGGTTTATTATTTTGTGCTCTAGATGAAACAGAGTTTAATCGAGTATCCACTTGTGAAACGACAAAGGAGATATAAAATGTCTTGAAGGTGACTCGTGAAAGAACAAGTCAAGTAAAGGACACAAAGCTCAATATTATTACTAGAAGATTTTAGAAGTTCATTGTAATGAAGGATAAAACGATGTGGAAATGTATAAGTGATTCATAAATTCAGTGAACAACTTGAAGGGTTTGGATGAAACCTTCATCTAAAAGGAGTTGATAAAAAAACTGTGGAGATCATTGCCTAAAAAAAATTTGACTTGAAGGTAGATGTAATCGAAGAGTCAAAGAATTTAAGTTCTCTTACTCTTAAAGAGCTAGTTAGTAATCTCATTAGTATGAAATGAAGCAAAACAAAAAAGACAAGAGAAACTAGAAAGAAGATGCTCCAAAGACAGAAAAATTCATTGCTCTTAAAACTTCTATAGAGGATCAAAAGAATTCCTCTAGCGTAAAGGATGATGAGGAATTAGTGCTACTGGCCAAAAGATTCAATAAGTTCGCTTCATATGTTCTTTACTTGATCCACTTCACTTTTATTAAGGGAAAAAGAGCAAAAAAATGCAAAATTTTATTCACCATTTTCAGTATTTTGTTATAATTGGAACAACACTGTCAATGATATATATTAAAAATATAAAACATAAAATTTTTAATAATTTTCAAATATCTAATTAGATCAAAAATTAATTTTATGACACAAAAAATTCCACTTTTTATTTTAAAAGAAAATTTAAATATTTTACATATTTCAATAAAAATCACTTATCTTTTGAATCTATATTTTCAATTATAAGCTATTAAAAATTTTCAACTATAGAAACTCATATAATGATAAATTATTAAAAGTCAATAAAAATTATGTTAAATATATTTTGCAATTGTATAAAAATTACATTAATTTTCAAATTTTGCATAATAGAACTTCTAATAACCATATTTATTAACTCCACTCAAATAAAATCCTGGCTACCAAACCTCTTTGACCAATTTTTCTCACTTAACTAGTGCAACTTATTTTCTTTGGTCACTAATCATATTGGTGCAAAGACTTTTGTATTCTCAAATTTTGGACCTTTTCTTTTGTTATTTAATTTATTTTTATTAATATTGTAGCAAACTAAGTTATAAATTAGAAAATCCATATATATATATATATATAAGTGTGATTTTAGGCCAGGGAAAGGCATATTGTGATTCCAAAAAATAATAATAATGTTTTGAATTTTCTGTGCTCACTATCTCAATTCCACTTAATTAGTTAAGTCTATAAAACAATGAAAATTAGGGGACCGATAGTTTAATTCGGCCGGTTCGATCAAAGAGTTGAGAATATTTTAGTTTTTAATACAGTTAACGGTTAACCAATTTGATTCGGCCCATTAACCGATTAATCGAAGTATTTTTTTAAAAAAATTAATTATTTATTATTTTTGTTTAATTTTTTAATTATATAAATTTTTATTATAAATATATATTTTTATTATAAAATAAAGTTATATTTTGTTTATTTTTATAATAAAATTTATTTAGTTATTTAATTATATTGATTTTTTTATAAATAAAATTTTTATTATAAAATTAAAAAAATCGGTCGATTCAGTTAATTAATCGAACTAACTGATTTAGTTTGGTTAATTAATCGAACCGACCGAAATAGAAATTTGATCAATTCGGTTAATAATTTTCTTATACTTCGATTTGATTAACTGACCAGTTCGGTCAATTAATTAACCGAACCGATCGATGTCCACCACTAATAAAAATATTATTTTTATTGTTATGAATTATTCTACCACGCTACATTCTTTTTTTCCATTAGCCAATCCTATTAGTTTACAAGGCATGATATTGGATTTAATTTAATTTTATAGTGTGCATTAAATTTCAAATGTTATTCCAATTTTCTAAAATTGTTTAGTACTATATTCTCTTGATTTTTAATTATTTATCAAATTTTATTTTTTAAACATTTAATGACAATTTACTTCTTATTTTGTTTTAAATTTGTTCTAATTTTATACATTTTAAAAAAATATTTATTATGTGTAAACATATTTTTTTTTCTTGATGTGATTTGTAGGGTATTCCTTCCTATTCGTTTATTAAAATTTTATGCTTTTTTATTATTTTTTTAATGATAATTACATTATAATACGTGATATGTTATATCAATGAGTTAGTACCTGAAAATTGACAAAACTCTTCCCCAAAATATTTTCAATTCCATAAGATCAGGTTAGATATTCAATTCTAGTATGAGATAAAATACATGCTCCAAAGAAATTGAAAGGTTGATTTGTATCACATACACAGAGAGGCTAACGATGTTGTTGGTTTCCTTCCCAGTCCTGCGAGCCATTTTCCCTTGAGAGTTTATGAGCTGCTGGTGCCTTCGTCTAAAGAAAGCTACTGGTTGAAGCACAACATGTTGGGTGTCTTTTATTCAAGAGCAGTTTGCTCATAATTGGACTAAGGTTTTTTTCTTTATTTCGAGTAAAAAAAATATTATTAAGAATGAAGTTTATTTTATATGAATTACTTGAGACAGATTTTATATGAATTATTTTCTCTGTCTAAAAAAGGATGTCACATTTTTTTTTTATATAAATTTTTAAAATATATAATTAATACATTAATAATTTATATATTTTTCTTTTTTATCCTTATTCGTATAATAAATTATTTCTAAATTTATAGATGTAATTAAATAGAATTACACGTAAAACAATATGAATTTATTAATAGTATTTGAATTAGCTTAATACATTAATTGTCCCATAAATTTAGTAATTTTGGTTATTTTATTTTATGTATTTGTATATTTACTAAATTACTCTATGTATTTATCTACTTTATTTAAATAAACACTTATATAATTATATATTGATCTTTTTGTCATTGTACTTATATATTTTATATTAAATACTTATATGTACCTGTAACACTATCTTTATCTAAGTATTTATTGAGCATGAAATAGATAAGTATAAGAAAAAAAGTGATTAGTATATAATTATAGAAGTATTTATTAGATTAAAATAGATAAGTATATGAGGTAATTTGATAAATATATAAGTAAATGATGCAAAATAATAAAAATTATTAAATTTAGGGGCAATTGATATATTAGGCCTATTTAAATTCTAATAAATTATCTTTGCTTAAGATTGTCACTTCACTGAATTTTCCATATTTGTTTAAAACAAATTCAAACTCTTCAATATGAATTTTTAATTTCGTAATCTCGAGTAAAATATTTAGATTAAAAATGCAAATGAAGCGGAAAAAAAAAAGTTTGTAAAGTATCCAGAAATGAGTAATGTTTTTCCATTTTTTTTAAATGAAAACTACTTTAGTTTGTTAATTGGTTTTAATTTTATTAGTAATAATTTTCTTTTATTTTAAAAATAATATAAATTATCATTAATTACTTATTTAAAATATAAATTTATTAAATTATAAAATAAAAAAATTTTAAATATGTACTATAAATAAAAATAAAAAAATTATTTTAGGACATTTTAAAATAAAATAATAGATAATTTTTATGAAATTGATAAAATATTAGAAAATAATAAAAAAAATATTATTCAATATATTAAGCTTAATGTATTAATTGTCCTTCTCAACTTGACAACTTTAAACATTTTATCTTATATATTTTATGCATTTATTAGATGATTCTATTATTTATCTATTTTATTTTAATAGATGCTTATATAATTATATATTAGTCTATTTATTTATTGTATTAATATATTTTATATTAAATAAATATTCATATATATTTATAATATTATTTTTATATAGATGTTTATTGAGTACTGAATAAATAAGTAAAATAAATAAAGTAATTAATATATGATTATATAATATTTATTAGAATAATATAGATATGAGTAATATAATAAATATAAAAATATAAAAAAATAAAATGGTAAACGGTATTAAATTTAGCGGAGAATTAATGTATAGGCGAATATATTGATCGGCGTAAATTTAAATTTATAAAATTAAGATGATGAGAAAATAAAATTAATTATACAACATTATTTTTTTTTTAAAATTTGTGCTCGTTTTAAAGAGAAGGGCAATAATAATATAACAGTTACCAATCCAGTCGTTTTAAGACATTTGAACGGATTTTGATCCAAGTTGCCGAATCGGTTTAGAGCAACATGAAAAAGATTAAATGACCATTTTACCCTTTCTGTCAGATCGTAGAGAGTGGGATATACCAAAACCTGGTCTTGTGCCCATTTTTCCAGAAAAAGGTGAATAAAATTTGATTTTTGAGCGTGGATTTCAATAAACAAACAAAGAAAGACGAATCCTTGGACAACGACATTTCCTAGACTCTTACTGTTCATTATTATACCCAAAACACCCAAGACCCTGTAAAAATTCAATTCCAGTCAGGACCCACAAATCCCCTCCCCATGAACTCACTAACGCCCGCCATTTTTCTCTTCTTCTCCTATTTATACAGCTTTTGCATTTGAATTTGCACATTCTTTAGATCTCTTCCTTTTCTTGTTTATCTGATAGTTTTAGTTTTGGGAGATAATTATTGGGTAGGCGGAAACATGGGTGAGGATTGTTACTGCACAAACGCCAACTAATATAGCTGTGATCAAGTGTTGGGGGAAAAGGGATGAGAGTCTGATTTTGCCTGTAAATGATAGCATAAGTGTTACTTTAGATCCTGCTCATCTTTGTACTACCTCTTCCCCCTTTTTTCCTTCTTAGCTGAATTGGGTTTTTGGGTATTTGCAGAAATGACTTGAAAGAAATAAAATTTATGTATGGTGAATTTTTCTGGGTTTGTATTGTTTTTATGTGTAGAGTGGTTGTTTGGGACTTGGTGAGATGGGAATTTACCGGACTGAGCTTAATCAGAGACTTGGTTCCTTGGGGAAATAAAATGTTTTAGTTTTTTTCTTTTGTTAAAATTATCTTGGTTATTCATTGCTACAGTAAAACTATCATTATTTAAATTCTGGGTATATCTGCTCAATCAAAGTCCGTTAACTAGGAATTATTTTGATCCAGGTTCATAGCACTCAACTGGTTTTAAGGGTGTTGGTGTCTAATAACCTGTTTGTTTGGGAATCTGATATGAAATGAAGGGTAAATGTTTTTTTTTCGAGGGAATGTTGGGGGAATAAAGAAGTTATTTGAGTCCAGGACAAAAAATAATCTTGAAAGATTGGATGCGGATCCATGTTTGAGTTAGATTATAATTGGCTTTTTGATTCATTGTTTTTTTTCTGAACCTTTGATTCAATGTGTTGATATTTGAAAAGGTTGGGCAAAGGACAATTACTCTTAACCATCATCTGACTCTTTCTTCCGCCAGATAATAGACACTGGGGATTTATTCATTAATAAACCTTTTACGCTATGGGTAAATGTATTTAGTCAACTTGCCCTATTTAAAGTAGTTGGAATCTTTAAAAGGGTCAAACTAGTTGTGACTGATGGTCTGACCAAGGAGCTACTTATTGGAGCTCACCTCGTAGCCAACAAGCCAGGGAAGAATCTGGACCTTTGTTTGCTGCTCTTTATCTGAAACAAACAGCTGTCTGCTTACAGAAAGCATATGCAGGGGTCCTTCAAGTGCAATTTATGCAATAGTTAAAATGCTAGTTTTGGTTCTTTTCGACTAAAAAAGAGTGCTGATGTTTTTCTAGAGTTCCATACTGAATTTGTTTTGCTTTTGTGTTGATTCATGGCTCTTTCTGGTTATTGCTGGCTAGTGTAGGAGATCTCTCTTTCTGGAGGCAGATTCCAAAATTTTTTAAGGGACATTCGTGCCAGAGCCTGTGATACTGAAGATAAAGAAAAGGGTATCAAGATTGCAAAGAAGGATTGGGAGAAATTGCATGTACATATAGCATCATATAACAATTTCCCAACTGCTGCTGGATTGGCTTCTTCAGCAGCTGGTTTTGCTTGTCTTGGTAAAGACATTTTAATCCGTCTTTCTTGGATATTCATTCATTTTTTTCCTTCCCTCTTAAAGATGGCTGACAAACAGATCTGTAATATAGTTTTAGTAGCTTCTAGTGTGATAGTGGTGTTGCAATTTATGTTTCTAAGAAATTATTATGACGAAGAGTAGAATATGCATGTTTATACATTGGTTGCTTTTGTTGAAACTCTCACAATAGGGCTTATTGTTCTACCTATGCATATGTGATTTTTACTAGGGAGGTGTAGAATCCATCTCCCTGAAGGATAATTTGATGAAGTTTAATGCAGTTTTCAAACAGAAACTTATACAAAGCCAAGCTATTGTGACATGTTATTTCAATTTTTGATTTTTTCTTCATAATTTTTGTCTGTTCTCTTGTACCTTAAACTTTAATCTGCTGCATTCGAGATTTATTTTTACGGTGGATCAAGGATTAAGGTGCTTTTAGAGTATATATAACCTTAATAATGATCTAATACTGAACATGAGTGAGCTCAATTCTACATTGTTTCGGATTAGCCAGTGCAGAACATTTTATTGGTCATTTTGCATGGTTGAAATAATAAATGTTATTTTTTTCTTCTATTTACTTTCTTCAATCCTGGCTATAACTACATGCCTGATAACAGCATTTCTCTTATCGCTTTGGTGGCTCCCACCTTGCATTATGTTTTTAATTGATATGGGTATATAAGGCACTATTGCATATGATTGCATCATAACCTTTTTGAATGTATCAACTTGACATAACTAAAAGTTTGTTTGAATCTGCCAATTGAGCCATAAATGTTTTAATTGGAAGTATGCCAGATATAACGAGCATAAATATATCAACTGAACTAGACTAGAATGCTTTACATGCCTGATTTTTATATTTTATTGCAGCTTTTGCCCTTGCAAAGCTTATGAATGCCAAAGAAAATAACAGTGAGCTTTCTGCTGTTGCAAGGTACATACTCTATGTTTGACATATAGCTTTATGAATTTCTTTTTTGAATGTTTGTACATGTAGTTTAGGGCTACCATCTCAATTTCCTTTTTCTGTTGCTGTAATAATGACTTACAATTGGCCTATTTTTTCATTTTCAACTTGTTACTTGGGTTGGTTTTGCCTTTTTTTTTTATATAATTCTTAATCCCCTGATGCATGCATCATTGCTAGTAACTAATTTTTTTATGTGTGGCTGTAATGCCTTTTTTCTCTGCAATAGAGCTCTCTATAATTCATTATGGTTATATTTACTGCTATCTTGAGTTGTTTCAGAACTTGAGTTGCAAGTTTTACTAAAACATGTCCGGAATGCTTATACAAGATGCATTCCAACATTTGATATTCATAAATTTTGTTTCTTAGGCAAGGTTCTGGCAGTGCTTGTCACAGTTTGTTTGGTGGATTTGTCAAGTGGAACATGGGAAAAGTAAGATATGTTTTAAGGTTGATTTTTCCTTCTTTTTATTTTTTTCAAATTATTCTTTTTTTTAAAGTAAGATCAATTATATCTTTTTTTTTTTTTTTTTTTCAAATACCTCAAGGCTGAGGATGGAAGTGACAGCCTTGCTGTTCAAGTTGTTGATGAGAAGCACTGGGACGATCTCATTATCATTATTGCAGTGGTATGCTTCTGTTTCTTATTTAGCAGTTTTCTTTCTGAGTAAGTTTCATAGTTGCTTTGGGCCTTATCGACTAAGTAATTATGAAAATAAGTGGACTGTTACTTAAATTTTTCTTCAGTGTTTTTGGCTCAATCATGTCATTATGTAGAAGTTCACTTTTTGCTTATTTTATTTTATATACTCTCTCTTCGTCTTTGGTGAGAGTTGGTACTTTAAGAATTTTGATTATTGGCCATTTTAGTCATTGGTCATAATAACATTGAATGCATTTTGAAATTTGCATCTGGAAACATGAATTCATGTGATTGGCTTCAGCATATGTTGTTTAACTTTGCACTACCTTGATATTTTGTTTTGTTTATTTATTAATTTATAACAACATTCTTATATCTCCCTTTTCCAAATTTGACAATTTTTAACTTCTACCACATATTTGCTTTTTCATTTTTCTTTCTCTAGTTTGAACTTTTGAAAACAAGTTTAATGTGGACCCATACATGTAGGCATCATCTGTTTAGCTACCTCAATGCAAGCATGCTAAATATTAAAACAGGTTAGCTAAAGATCATTTTCATATCTTGCTTTATTGTATTAAGCACAGCCATGATGGATAGATGGAATATAACTGTTAATCAGTCGGTAATGAATTAGATCAGGCATGAATGACAATAATTTATTTTTATATATTGCCAAATAACAGCAGCAACTTTTCTCCTAATTTTAGAATCCTGTAATAGCTCCACTGTGACTCTTGCCAACAAAGGTTTAGCACCTGATTGGGGTGTCAGATTTTGGTCAAGAAATTCGGTTGTCATGATCCTATTAATATTTTGTACAGCTACAAAATATAATGTAATTATAATTTAAGGAAGTGTGATATGCAGTTGAACAATGCATAATATGATGCATCAATTTTTTTATTTTTATGCAGAAGGTGTTTGGCGAAATTTTTTGATACAGTTATAGCTTTTTGGTTCACAATAACTGCATCAAACCGGTTTAGCTAAGTGGTTAGGTAGTAAAAAGAATGTTTTATACTTCAGTTAAAACAAATGCTGTATACTTCTGTTTACCAACAACTCCAATTCGAAGCTTTTTTGAAGCATATCCTATTTATTTAAATAAAACGAGCAAATTACCTGGTAAAAATAATAGTTAAATGAAAAGGTAATATTAATACCCATCCTTAATGGTCTTTAAACATATCAATAGCAACAACGAGTAATAATTTACCAAACACTTAACAACAATAAGCTATCAGCTAATATCTACGAGCTATGAGCTATTAGCTAACTGCTAACAGTTGTTACGAATAGCTAAACCAATTGGGTCCACAATGAACTGTATGAGCATTGTTCTAGTTTTAGGGACAAGAATTTTAGTTAATATCATTACTACAATTTTTAGTTCCCTATATAGCAAACTGTAACAATCCAGCCTAAAAGATAGAAATAGGTTAGGAAAGAGAAAGAAATACTGAACGGAGAACAGGGAATAGAGAGAAGAGAAGAAGAGAAAGAAGATAAAGAAAAGAAAAATAGGGAAAGAAGTTACTGATATTCTCATTGATAATTCCTTAATAGATACAAAATCATATAATATACTCTGAAGTTACTAGAAAATAAAAGAGTGACATCAGGGGAATATTACGTTGCACCCTCATGCTCACTTCCATTCTACTGACATTTTGTTATTCTCTATTGTCTTGATCCTCAACTCAGCATCAATACTAACCATTCATCAAAATCCTCATCCAACTCAACTATCAATCATATTTTCATTTTTGCTATACCTCCTTCTACTGTATGTAACAATACCCTCCCCTCTAAGCCATTCTTGTCCCCAAGAATGAATACAATTAGGGAATTGGCTTTGGATGAAGTTTAAATCCTCCCAAGTTGCATCAATAGTTGGTAAGTTGAGCCACTTAACCAACACCTGCTAGACATGCTAATTGTTTCTGACAATTACCTTGGAATTGAGAAATTTCTCTGGAGCAACAATAACTTCCCCATTATGATAAACTGGCAGCTGGGTGATAGGGACTTCGTTTGAGCCAATCTTTTTCTTTAGCAACGATACATGGAATACTGAATAAATTCGAGAACTGGGAGGTAATTTTAACTTATAAGACACTGCTCCCACTCGTTGCATAATTTCAAATGGTCTGTAGTACCTTGCTGTAAGCTTCAAACTCCTTCTCAAAGCAATAGAAGTTTGCTTATAAGGCTGTAACTTTAAGTATATCTTGTCCCCCACCTGAAATTCTCGTTCAGACCTCTTTTGATCAGCATACATCTTCATCCTTTGTTGTGCTAAATCGAGATTCTCCTTTAGCATTGTTTGTACCACTTCTCTCTCCTTCAGTAAGTCTTCCACAACAGCTACTGGAGTAGTAGTGGGTAAATTTGTTGGGGGGGGGGGGGGGGGGGGGTACAATACCTTAAAGGGTGTCATCTTGAAGGAAGAGTGGTAGGTGGTGTTATACCATCACTCAGCTAATGAAATCCACTCTGTCCATTTTTTTGGATGAAGGTAGGTCATACATCTTAAGTAATTTTCAAGAGTTTTGTTTAACCTCTATGTTTGGCCGTCTGTCTGAGGATTATAAGCTGAGCTCATATGTAATTTGAGCACAGCTTTAGCAACGATACATGGGAGGTAATTTGGCCGTCCGTCCTTCCGTCCTTCGTTTGAGCCAATCTTTTTCTTTAGCAACGATACATGGAATACTGAATGAATTCGAGAACTGGGAGGTAATTTTAACTTATAAGACAGTGCTCCCACTCGTTGCACAATTTCAAATGGTCCGTAGTACCTTGCTGTAAGCTTCAAACTCCTTCTCAAAGCAATAGAAGTTTGCTTATAAGGCTGTAACTTTAAGTATATCTTGTCCCCCACCTGAAATTCTCGTTTAGACCTCTTTTGATCAGCATACATCTTCATCCTTTGTTGTGCTAAATCGAGATTCTCTTTTAGCATTGTTTGTACCACTTCTCTCTCCTTCAGTAAGTCTTCCACAACAACTACTGGAGTAGTTGGGGGGGGGGGGGGGCATGGATTGTATCCATACAATATCTTAAAGGGGTCATCTTGAGGGAAGAGTGGTAGGTGGTGTTATACCACCACTCAGCTAATGAAATCCAATCTGTCCATTTTTTTGGATGAAGGTAGGTCATACATCTTAAGTAATTTTCAAGAGTTTTGTTTAATCTCTATGTTAGGTCGTCCGTCTGAGGATGATAAGCTGTGCTCATATGTAATTTGACCCCCAACAATTTAAATAACTCCGTCCAGAAAAGACTAGTGAAAAGTTTGTCTCTATCAGATATGATAACTTGAAGTACCCCATGAAGCTTGCATATGTTGTTGAGAAACTCTCTTGCAACTGTAGCAGCAGAAAAAGGGTGTGATAGAGGAATAAAATGGCCTGATTTAGAAAAGTTGTCCACAACCACTAGTATAGTGTCAAAGCCTTTAGACGTAGGCAATTGTTCTATAAAATCCATGCTAATTGTGGACCAAGCTATGGAAGGAGTAGGCAGTGGTTGCAATAAGCCTGGGTACTAACAATTTTCTGCTTTACATCTGGTACAAACATCACACCTTAATATCCAGTCTGTTACTGTCTTCTTCAAGCCCGGCCAATAAAAATGCATCTTCAACTTCTCATAAGTCGCTTGAACACCATAATGACCCCCTAGAGGGCTGTCATGGAACTGAGCCATGAGTTTGGTTCTCAAGTATGTCGTGCAGCCTATATAAAGCCCGACTTTATTTTTAATCACTCCACTTTGAAGAGAAAAGTTAGGATCCTGACCCAGTTGCATAGCCAAGGAGGTTAAGAGTTCTTGGGCATGGGCAGGACTTCACAACCTCTATCATCCATGTTTGCACAACCACAGAACTGAATAAAATTCCCTCTTCCTCTTCTTCAAATTTTCGAGAAAGAGCATTAGCCACCTTGTTATCCTTTCCCTTCTTATACACAATTATGTAATCTAGCCCCAATAATTTAGTAATACCCTTTTTTGCACATAAGTATGCAACCGTTACTCCAACAAGTGCTTAACGCTTTAGTGGTCGGTGTTGATGAAGGGAAGCCCTTGTTCTAGGTAGTGCCGCCATTTGGTGACTGCAAACAGAATGGCTATGAGTTCTCTTTCATATGCGAACAAGGACTGATTTTTAGGACTGAGTTGTTTAGATATGTAAGCTATCGGCCTTCCCTCTTGCATGAGCACAACTCCCAGCCATTGGCCACTTGCATCACATTCTAAAATGAAGGGCTGGCTAAAATCTGGTAGGGCTAGTACAGGTGCGGTCACCATGGTTTTCTTGAGTATTTCAAATGCTTGTTGAACTTCATTATTCCATTGAAAGGCATTTTTCTTAAACAACTCAGTTAATGGCTTGCTAATTCTTCCATATTCTCTAATGAGCCTCCTGTAATAACTTGTAAGACCTAAGCAACCTCGCAATTGTTTTGAGTGTTTTAGGAGTAGGCCAATCCAGCATGGCCTGTATCTTGGATACATCAGTGAATACCCCATGCTCTAAAATAATGTGGCCTAAATACTCCACACTAGTGCTACCAAAGGTGCATTTCTCCTTCTTGGCAAAGAGTTGTTCTAACAAGACCTGAAATATCAACCGCAAATGCTCCAAATACAAGTCATATGATCTACTGTAGATGAGTATGCTTTAAAAAAAAAAAGCAATATGAATTTCCTTAAATAAGGCTGGAAGATATTGTTCATGAGGGCTTGGAAGGTAGTTGGCGCATTTGTTAACCTAAACAGCATTACTTTGAACTCGAAATACCCCACATGGGTTTTAAATGTTGTTCTGGGAGTGTCAGCTGGTTCCATCCTAATTTGATGGTATCCAGCCGTCAAATCAATCTTGGAGAATACTTTTGCCCCATGTAATTCATCTAAAAGTTCTTTAATGACATGTATGAGATACTTGTTTTTAACAGCCAGCTCATTTAGCTGACGGTAGTTGACAAAATCTCTAACTACCGTCTTTCTTCTTCACCAACAGGGCAGGAGAGGAGGACGTGCTCTGGCTTGGTTGGATTATAGAGGCTTCTAGCATCTCCTTTTTTATTTCTTCCTTTTGAAAGTAAGGGTATTGATAGGGTTTTACGTTCACAGGCTGGGAATTGGGTTTAAGAGTAATGTTGTGGTTAATTTTTCTAAATGGGGGTAAGGTTGTTGGTTTTTGGAAAATGGTATGGTACTTGACCAGTAATGATTGAAGGGAGCTCTCAAAGGTGGGTTCAGTGTGTTGGTTTAGTGGGGTTTGGATAGTTGTTAACTGGATAGAGAAAAATCTAGCTGAAATCCCACTCCACCCTATCTGAAAGAGCTTACCCAATTCTCTGCTACTCGTAAGTTTGATCGAAGCGGTCTCAGTGATGCCCTTCAACTCCACCATTCTTCCCTCCTTTTTGAACAACAATTTACAATTTCCAAAGTCAAACGTGACTGGACTATAAGTTTTCATCTAGTCAACTTCCAATACCATATCATAATCTCCTAGCTCCAAGAATCTAACATCAAATTGAAACTTCATACCTTGCATTGACCAGTTGCAATCAAAGCATTTATTTCTGACCATAATTTTTCTGTCGTCAACCACCATAACCATAACGGTAATTGGGTTCACTTGCACAGAAGGAAGCTTCAATTCATCTGCCAATCTCTAGTCAATGAAGTTATGGGTTGAGCCACTATCAATTAAAATCACCACAGCTTTGTTTTTAATATGGCCCTTCAATTTGATAGTGTTGTCGTCCAGGCTACCGTCAATAACATGCATGGAGAGTTGGGCTTGCTCAGTGATCACCTCATCCCCTTTTTCCTCTTGAATTTCTTGCCAATCTGCCTCAGGGTTGTCCTCTACTACTTCCTTTACTGCAATTTTTGATTGTTTTGGACTGCTGCTTGGTCTTTGTTTTTGAGGTTATTAGTGTTATCTTGCTATTGTGATACGTTCGACTGTTGTGGGTTTATATCTTCGTTGGAAGTTGCTTTTGTATTTTAATTTGGGGTGCATTTTGCCATGGAGAAAAAAAATCTATTGATGTTATTCCAGTAGTTAATAGAATCACGGAACATCAGTTGAATGAAAATAATTTCTTGGACTGGAGTAAGACTATTAGAATTTATTTGAGAAGTGTAGATAGGGATGACCACTTGACAAATGATCCGTCAAGTAGTGATGGTAAACAACAATGGCTAAGAGAGGATGCGAGATTATTTTTACAAATAAAAAACTGCATTAGCAGTGATGTGATTGGTTTAATCGGGCATTGTGAGTTTGTCAAAGACCTGATGGAGTACCTTGAATTTTTGTACTCCGGTAAGGGAAATTTAAACCGTATATATGATACATGTATGGCATTATATCGGGTTGAACAGAAGGATAAGCCTCTTACCGTATATTTTGGGGAAGTAAAAAAGATTATCGAGGACCTTAATGTCTTAATGCCGTTTAGTTCTGATATTAAGGTCCAACAGAGTCAACGAGAGCAGATGGGTGTCATGTGCTTCCTTGCAGGTCTATCTCCAGCCTTTGAAACAGCCAAATCCCAAATTCTCTCTGGCAGTGAAGTTCCTAATTTGAGGGAAACATTTTCTCGAGTGCTCCGAAGTGAACATTCAAATCCAGCAACATCCGCTCCTAGCGCTCTTATAAGTCGAGATTCGGGACAACATGAAAATCAAGGGAAAGGAAACAATCGTGGAAGTACTGGTAACCGGGATTCAAGTGTTATATGTTACTATTGTCGTGAACCAGGTCATACCAAACGCTTTTGTAAGAAGCTATTGAACAAACAGTCTCGGGCTAATGTGGCTAGTCAAGAATCTGCATCTAGTTCCTCAGATATGGTGAAAATATCTGCAGCAGAGTTTGCTGAACTCTCTAGGTATCGCTCCAAGCCTGTTGACTCTTCTGTTGCTGCTGCTGCCAATTCAGGTACCTCTAACACATGTCTTCTGTCGGCCTCACCTCGGTGGGTCATTGATTCCGGCTGTACAGATCATATGACAGGTAACCCAAGTCTCTTATCCTCATTACAAAAACCTGTTTTTCGACGTTCTGTTACTTTAGCTGATGGGTCTAAAACGTATGTCACCGGTATCGGTACCGCAAACCCAACCTCATCTCTTCCTTTGTCAAACGTCCTGTGTTTACCTAAATTTTCGTTTAATCTTTTGTCGGTTAGTACAATTACTGAAATGTTAAATTGTTGTGTCACATTCTTTCCTGTTGATGTTGTATTTCAGGATCTTTTGACGAGGAGGATTATTGGTAGAGGGCGCAAGTCAAATGGCCTTTATCTTCTTGATGATCAAGTTTCTGCCTCATTGGTGTGTGATAGTTCTCTCTCACCTTCAGACATTCATTGTCGCCTTGGTCATCCTTCGTTATCTTCCTTAAAACAGTTGTATCCGCAGTTTCAGTCTTTGTCAACTTTAGAATGTGAGTCATGTCAGTTTGCAAAACATCATCGTTCGCATTTAGTTCCTCGGGTAAATAAACGGGCTGACTCCCCATTTAAAGTAATACATTCTGATGTTTGGGGTCCTTGTCCTATTGCTTCCAAAGCTGGTTTTAGGTATTTTGTCACTTTTGTGGATGATCACTCTCGGTGTACCTGGTTATTTTTAATGAAAAATCGTTCTGAGATGTTTTCCATTTTCTGTTCCTTTTGTGCTGAAATTAAAACTCAGTTTAATAGGACTATTCGAATATTGCAAAGCGATAATGCCAAAGAATACTTGTCTCACTCGTTCCAGTCCTACATGTCTCAGAATGGCATTATTCATCAAACTTCTTGTGTTGATACACCCTCTCAAAATGGTGTCGCCGAAAGGAAAAATAGACATCTCCTTGAGGTCTCTCGTGCACTCTTGTTTCACATGAAAGTACCTAAACAATTTTGGGCTGATGCCGTTTCTACGGCTTGTTTTTTGATCAACAGAATGCCTTCTGTTGTTCTTAAAGGTGCAACTCCGTACAGTGTTCTGTTTCCCTCGAAAGCTTTGTTTCCTGTTGCTCCTCGTATCTTTGGGTGCACTTGTTTTGTACGTGATGTCCGCCCACATGTCACCAAATTGGATCCCAAATCTCTTCGATGTGTTTTTCTTGGGTATTCTCGTCAACAAAAGGGGTACCATTGTTTTTCTCCTGAACTGAACCGATATCTTGTCTCCGTAGATGTTACCTTCTTTGAGAAAACTCCATTTTTTCCCTCACCCTCCACGTTTGCAGGTCAGGGGGAGAAAGATGATCTTCTAGTATATGTCATTCACAGGGATCCTGATTCCACTACTGATTCTACTCATGTTCTAGAGCCTATTACTACCGACTCTACTCCTGTTCCAGAGCCTATTCATAATGCATCGGCTCCTCAGCCACCCTCCCGCCCTCGTTTTGACCAAGTCTACTCAAGAAGATTGGTCATTCCTGACTCACACCCTCCACCGGCCGCCTCGTCAGAAGCTCCTTCCGTTTCTCCACAGTCTGATCTTGACCTTCCGGTTGCTATTCGAAAAGGTAAACGTTCATGTACTCATCCTATTTCTTCATTTGTGAGTTATGACCATTTGTCCTTTTTGTCTCAATGTTTTGTGAGTAATCTGGAGTCAGTGTCTATTCCCAAAACTGTTTCTCAAGCATTATCTCATCCTGGCTGGCAAGCAGCAATGGCAGAAGAAATGGCTGCCTTAGATGCCAATGGTACTTGGGATCTTGTCACTCTTCCAGCAGGGAAGAAAGCTATTGGGTGTAAGTGGGTGTTCTCAGTTAAAGTCAATCCAGATGGATCGGTGGCTCGTCTCAAGGCCCGCTTAGTTGCTAAAGGTTATGCTCAAGTGTATGGTATTGATTATTCTGATACTTTCTCTCCTGTGGCAAAATTATCTTCTGTTCGGTTGTTTATTTCTTTAGCAGCTCATCACGATTGGCCTTTGCACCAACTTGATGTTAAGAATGCTTTTCTCCATGGTGATCTTCACGAAGAGGTCTATCTGGAGCAACCGCCAGGCTTTGTTGCTCAGGGGGAGAAGGGTAAAGTATGTAGACTTCGCAAATCTCTTTATGGTTTAAAACAGAGTCCTCGAGCTTGGTTTGATAGGTTTTGTGAAGTAGTACAAACTTTTGGCATGACAAAGAGTGTCTTTGATCATTCAGTATTTTTCAAGAAGTCAAGTACTGGAGTAATTCTGCTTGTGGTTTATGTCGATGATATTGTCATTACAGGGAATGACTCCACTGGCATTTCATCACTTAAACTATTTCTCCAATCTCATTTCCAAACAAAGGACTTAGGTCTCCTAAAGTATTTTTTGGGCATTGAAGTATCCAGATGTAAGAAGGGAATATTCTTATCTCAGAGAAAATATGTTCTTGATCTTCTGAAAGACACTGGCAAATTAGGTGCTAAACCGTGTAGTGCTCCAATGACACCTAATGTTCAGTTGACAACTGATGGAGAATTATTTTCTGATCCTGAGATGTACAGGCGGTTGATTGGCAAACTAAATTATCTTACGGTGACACGACCAGACATTGCTTACTCAGTTAGTATCATGAGTCAATTCATGTCTGCTCCAACCGATAAGCATTGGAAAACTTTGGGACAGATTTTGTGTTACTTAAAGAGTTCTCCAGGGCGAGGTATTCTCTACAGCAATCATGGTCACTTAAACATTGAGTGTTTTTCTGATGCAGATTGGGCAGGCTCAAAGGTTGATAGAAGGTCAACTACAGGATATTGTGTCTTTGTGGGAGGAAATCTGGTATCTTGGAAAAGCAAGAAACAAAATGTGGTGTCTCGCTCCAGTGCTGAATCTGAATACCGTGCCATGGCACAGTCTACATGTGAAGTTATTTGGATTCGTCAACTCCTAGAAGAAATCGGTTTCCAAACAACCTCAGCGAGTTTGTGGTGTGATAACAAGGCTGCTCTTCATATAGCATCTAACCCAGTGTTTCATGAAAGAACCAAACATATTGAGATTGACTGCCACTTTATTCGAGAAAAGATACAGCAATGCATCATCTCTACAGAATATGTCAAGACAGGAGAACAGCTTGGTGACATTTTTACAAAAGCTTTAAACGGAAATCGGGTTAGCTATCTTTGTAACAAGTTGGGCATGATTGACATATATGCTCCAACTTGAGGGGGAGTGTTACAGAAAGTCAAAAACATACCTTATTTTAAGCCTCATTTTATGCATTAGATTTAGGACTTTTCCCTATTTTATGGAATGTGTCTTTCCTAGATTTAAGGAGTGTGTCTTTCCTAACTTGTATATAATGTATCATTTATGTTCATAATAAAACACAGAATTTAATTCTCTCTTCAATAATCAACAGCGCTGTTAGGTTGGAATTTGGGAATGAAGGAGCTACTGGGTTTCTATTGAAGGGGTGTCGGGTTTAGAATTTGAGTTGGGTTTGGATGTTTGGGCTGAGATGGTGTTTGGGCTATGGCTGGGTTGATGAAAAGGTGTAGTTTGGTGTTTAAAACTTTTGTGGTAAGATTCCAATACCATCTCCTGCAACCTGGCTTGACCAAAGGCGTGGCTGAGGGACGACGGTTGGAGCATTCTCACCATCGCTCCGATCTCCTCCTTCAAACCACCAAAGAAACTCGACAGGTAATAAGTTTCCGACAGCCCTGGGTTAAGCCTCTCCATCTTAGCTCGCATCTCCTTAAACTCTTCTTGATAGTCCCTTACATTCCCCTTCTGCCTGAGTTTATGAAATTCAGACACGACATCTTCAATCGGAGAATCTCGGAAACGCTTCAAGAGGGCATTTGAAAACTCATTCCAACCTGCCTCTTCATGGGTTTTTACCCAACCCTAGAGCCACTATTTCGCGACATTGGTGAGATATAGACTTGCTAGTTCCAGCTTTCTTTCCTCCGGCACATCATATATCTTGAAGTATTTTTCGCATTTCCATAGCCACGATTGAGTCTCTCTTCCATCAAAAATGGGTAAGTCCATCCTTGGTAACAACCGATTGTAATAGCCTCGATGATGCCCATCTCCATTCCCTGCAACAAAGGGATCCTCTGCATCTCACAGTCTTGTAGGAGGAGTGGGCAGCAAACCCCTCCCAGCTGTGATTGATGGCTCAACTTCTGGTTCTTTCCCTTTATCTTGCAAGTTTTGTAAGAGTTGCGTCATCTGTGCTTGAGTTGCTCTCTTGTTAGCTGGTCAAAATTGTGGTGATGTTCTCGTTGAATGGATTCCATTCTAAGGTTCATCTCGTTTTGGAGAGAGGCAATCTGGTCGACCTCCTCTGTTTCCTCTCCCTCAGTAGAGGTTTCTTCATTGCCGGTGTTTCTGGGTTTTCTAAGTTTACTCATTGTGTAATGTATGTGGGTATTAGGCCTAAGATCTCAATGCTCTGATACCAATTTGTAATAATCCAGCCTGAAAGATAGAAATAGGTTAGGAAAGAGAAAGAAATATTGAACAGAGAACAAGGAATAGAGAGAAGAGAAGAACAAAAATAAGAGAAAGAAGAGAAAAAAGAGAAAAATAGGGAAAGAAGTTACTGATATTCTCATTGATAATTCCTTAATAGATACAAAATCACATAATATACTCTAAAGTTACTAGAAAACAAAAGAGTGACATCAGGGGAATATTACGTTGCACCCTCATGCTCACTTTCATTCTACTGACATTTTGTTATTCTCTATTCTCCTAATCCTCAACTCAACATCAATACTAACCATTCATCAAAATCCTCATCCAACTCAACTATCAATCATATTTTTATTTTTGCTATACCTCCTTCTACTGTATGTAACAAAAACCTTCTCTGCAAATATTGGGATGAGTCTGGCGAACAATTAATTAAAGCATGCTATAGCGGATTAGCAGTTATGGTTCTCTTTTCCGTCATCAATTTAGGGCTTTTATATGGTTCAGGTTCTTGTAATTTCATTATTGATTTTGTTTTCCAGGTAAGTCCACGGCAGAAAGAAACTAGCAGCACCACTGGAATGCGTGAGACTGTTGAAACTAGCTTGCTTTTGCAACACAGAGCTAAGGTGCTTTTCAATTCCCCTAATTCTAAGAGTGTAGCTATAATTCACTTAATGACTTATATTTTTGGGTTTGAGATATTGTTGAAGTCATATTAGTGGATCTATTCTAGATGATAATAATGGTTGTAATTTGCATTGTTTCTTTTCCTTTTGATTGCAATTCTTCAGATATTTTTTTTTCTATTGAAATTTCATGTACTCTTTTCTCAGTGGTAGTTATCTTCAAATTATGTCATTCATTGACCATTCTGGGAATATTTGAATTTGATACACTTTTGATACTATTTCTCTTCCTTGATTTTAATAGGAGGTGGTACCAAAACGCATTATAAAAATGGAAGAAGCCATAAGAAATCGTGATTTTACATCTTTTGCACATTTAACTTGTGCAGATAGCAATCAGTTCCATGCTGTCTGCTTGGATACATATCCTCCTATTTTCTATATGAATGATACATCTCATAGGCGAGTCTCATTTCTAGGCTAATCTTACATGGATATGTAAGATGCTTCAATTATGTGTTATAAGGTATCACAGTCTAGAGTTCAATATTGTTGATTCTCTTTGTTTCAGGATAATTAGCTGCATTGAAAAATGGAATTGCTCTGAAGGAGCACCTCAGGTTTGTTTACTTTGATGTGTTTATTTGATATTGGATACATCACTATTAGGAGATAAATTTTTAATTATGAACTTGAAAACTAAATTTTTGAAATTCAAAACTAGCATACGCTGCAGTAGTAGTATTATAATTTTCTTCTTTGAAGTTGAGATGAGCATTATTATTATAATACAGCAATGTTACGAATTTGCCTCTCAAATGATTAATATTTGTGTTTGACTCACTTTTTCTCTCTTAGTTCTTGAAAGCTGTCACAGAGAACCCAATGTTGAAAGTTTTAGTTAGTTGAATATGGCTAAGTACCAAAACATTCTGGCAATGCTATGCATCTACTTTCTACTTTTTGCAATGTTAGCGCTGATCAGTTCTCAAGCTTAATCCCACCATGAAATTGCTGGCATGGCAGGCAGTTCTTAAAACACATGTTATGCAAGCAAAATAATAAAGAGAAAATAAAATAAATTCTTTGAACAGTTTTCTGGTTAGGAGGCAATATAACCAGAAATGGTTAGGAGTAGATAGATATAGAACTGGTATCAGAGATGGCTCTGATACCAGTAAAAACGAAAGGACCTTTACAGGGGATGAAATAACTTTACAAGGATTAATGAAAACAATAGACAGTTAGGATACATATTATAAACAGATTAAATAATAAAAGAATATAATTGAAAACATATATAAAGACAAATGATGAATTAAGGATACCAATTACATTCAGTATCACAGAACCGTTTCCGGCCTCAAGTGTTAAAGGTTCCTTAATTATGCAATTATGCAATTAATACAATTAATAAGAAACAGAATGTAAAAGACTATATTAAAATAAATTACATAAATAATTTAAAAGCATATATTAAAAATATATAAAGAATAATTATAATCTCTTTTAAATGGTAATGCGGTGTTGTTTCATACCTGGTGCAAAAGAGGGCTTTAGACAAGTGCAAGTCTGACGTTGCTCCAATTTATATTTAGGTTTCCAGCCTTATATACCACTTTAAAGATTACAATTAAATCTTTAATTAAATTTGTATCTTAAGTCTAAAATATTTTAATCAATACACTCTTATGTCTATATCTTTTAGTATATCTAATTATACTATCTCTGGTATAAATATACGGATCTCGTATAAGTATACAGCGTAGAATATAGAGAGGAGAAAGACAGAAATTGATAGAATATAAAGGTCCTTTTCAGTCTGTAAGTAGTGCAAATATAATTTCTGATGTTTTAGTTTCAGATCAAGCTCAACTTGCACATTTTTTGCTTGCAAGAACTAGAACAGAGCATACTTAAGAATGGAGAATGAGAGATGAGATATAAAATTTAAATTTATTTAAACAAATAATATTGAAATGCAATACAGAATAAATTCTTTAAATAAAATACAATTTATAATTATAAAATATAACTACCTTATACAAGGAGATCAATAGGTGTGGAGTACAGAACTAGAAAAAATATAAATGAGAGAGGAAGGGGAAGAAGGAAGCTAAAACTAGGCTAAGAGGTTCTCTTCTGTCTTCTGGGTTGAGAGAGAAGTGTTTCGGATCCCTTTTACCTTCAGAATGAGCTTCATTATATAGACAGAGGCTTTAAAATTCCATTGTTCTTGTCACATACTTTGGCACTGTAGAGGAATAGTAATATGTCGTTACTATTTGCTTTTACTGTACCTTCACGCGGCTGGAACTGTAGATGAATAGTACCTTGTCTGGGGTACTGTTTGCTTTACTGTTGGGAACTGTGGATGAACAGTTCTTCTGACTTTACTGTTAGAATCCCTTGGTAAATATTGTAGATGAACAGTATCTTATCAGTGGGCACCGTCTTTATTGTCTTTAGTAACCTGAGTGGAGAAATAAGGTTTTTCCTGCCTCTAATCAGACGAATCTGAGTCAAATTCAACTTCTGACAAAATTTTTCTTTTTACTTTTCTTTTCTCTTTTTTTTTTCTTTTCTTTATTTTTCTTTTCTTTTTCTTTTTCTTTACTTTTTCTTTTTTCTTTTCTTTTTTTCTTTATCTTTTTTCTCTTTTTCTTTATTCTTTTCTTTTTCTTTCCTTTTTATTTTTTCTTTACTTTTTATTTTAATGGGGGACAATATACCATAGCAATCATCCTCATTACTGGGACAGTAATCCGAGTCAGATGTCTCAGTGGAAGATGATGTCATGGATGATGAAGAGGAATCTGAAGAAGAAGAAGGAGATTTTCTTCTTCTGGATGAGGCTTTAGAGACTTTAGTTTGGGCTTTATTTGAAGATCCAGCAGAGCAGGTTCTACTGGGCTTAATGGGCTCAGATGTTGAGGGAAGAGACTCAACCATCTGTTCCATTAAGGCTTTATATTCTTCTGCAGTCTTGGCAGCTGCAAGAAGGGCAATATTCTGGGCTCTTTGAGCTCCAAAAGAGACGGATAGCCTTGGGTCAAGACCATTGTGGTTTCTCTTTAGGAGCCATGCTTTAACAGTCTCCTCAGTAGTAGAATTGCTGAAGGCAGTCCACCACTTGACTTTAGATTTTCTCAATACAACAGAGATATTGGTACCTGGAAGAATAGATGATTCAAAGTACCATTGATATACCCAAGGTATATTGAAAGTCAAACTAAAGAGAAGAAGAGGAGGAAAATTCTTCTCATAAGGATTAGGGTTTAAGTGAGTTTTATAATGCTGGTAAGCTAATTGTACATCTTGTAGGAGACAACGCTCATCATTACCACAATAGTACCACCAATCAACAAACCAGGATGGGAGGCTATTAATCTTTAAATTGGTCTCACAATAGATGAGCCAGAAATGAGTTTTACCAGGGTTTTGGAAAAACAGGGCTTTAGTCCAGGCTTCTATATAGTCCCAATAGTTATATGAAGAACAACATGATAAAGAAGGAAGGGCTTTAAATTACACAGAAATGTGCAAAGGTCTTCCCCATTCAGAAGGATGGAGAATTTTCTTTATTTTGAAAGAAGAATAGGCTATGACAGCCTTATCTTGCTAACTATAATTGTGTTTTAAAAACAAAGAACCTGAATCCACGAGAATATGAAGATAATATTCTTGAGGTTTTGAAAATTCTTTTGGTTTAAAAAATCATCCTTTAGGGTATACATTTTCAATTATAGACCATGGGTTTAGCTGAGCAGACCCAAAATCAGTAATTAATTCTGTAGACCAAAAATTTTTATTGTGCCAAAAAGTTTTTGACTTTAAAGGAAAATTTGAAGAAACAATTTGAGTTGAAGAGCTTGAAACATTCAACTCATTTTTAGAAACATTTTGAGTTAGGGTTTTTGAAGATTGACCTAACTCTGTTTTAAAAGGGATTAAATAATTCATACATGTGGCTTCAAGAGGCGGGAAGCCCATATTTGCAAGAGCTTTAAGGACCTCTGGAGATTGGGCCAGCTGAGAGACCCATATATCCATTTTAGCTTTATCATCTTCTGCTTGGACAGCATCAGCCCAAGACTTTATAGGTTTAGGGTTTGCAATACTATCTGAATGATCAGATAGGGTTTTAGGAGAGTCATCTCTTAGGGTTTTTTTTCTTTATTGGCTGTTTTCTTTTTTCTCCCCATGATTCCTTAGAAGAAATTCAAAAGTAAGAAAATCAGGTAAACTATCGTTTTCTCCTTTAATAAATTCAATATCAAAATCAAATATACTCAAAATAGCTTGCCATCTAGCAAAAATATGTTTTGAGGCAAGGTTTTTAACATCTTTTTGCAAAACATCTTTTGCACTTTTACAATCAATTCTTAATAAAAACTTTTGATTCAATAAATCAGATTAAAATTTCGAAATACATAAAACAATACTCAAAATTTCTTTCTTTATAGTAGAATAATTTAATTGGGTTGGACTCTAATGTCCTGAATAGAATTGGACTATGGCTTCTCTATCCTCTTTAACCTATTTTAAAATCCCACCAAAACCTATATCTGATGCATCAGTCTCTACTATTTTGGAGGCTAAGGGATTAGCTATATGTAGGCAAGGAATAGTTTTAACTAAGTCTTTAACTTGTCTAACTATATCAGAATGGACATCAGTCCATGGGCCTGGGTTTTTCTTTAACCTATCATGCAGAAGTTTAATAGTCCTATTTAGGTTGGGAAAGAATTCTATAACATAATTCAAACAACCTAAAAATCTTTGTAATTGAGCTTTATTTATTATTTGGTCAGGAAACTTATCCCCAAAGGCTAAGTTTCTTTCTATAGGTTCTATGATTCCCTGTTCTATATAATGTCCTAAGAACCTAATCTTAGTTTGAAACAGAGACATCTTCGTTTTACTTAATACTAGACCATTATGTTTAATTACCATAAAAAATGTTTTTAAGTGTTTAAAATGTTCTTCTATAGTTGTAGAATATATTAAAACATCATCAATATATACAATGCAAAATTTAGTGTAAGGGTTAAAAATATCATTCATCACTCTCTGAAATTCAGAGGGTGCATTTTTTAAACCAAAAGGCATAACATTCCATTCATACTGTCCAAATGGAACAGTAAATGCAGTCTTATACCTATCTTTAGGGTTAATCTGAATTTGCCAAAATCCAGAGTTTATATCAAATTTACTAAAAATATTTGCTTTATATAATCTTCCTAATAAATCTTTTTTATTTGGAATAGGGTACCTAATCCATTTTAAAGCTTTATTTAAAGGTTTATAATTTATTACTAATCTAGGTGCACCTCTTTCTATTTCAGAGGCCTTGTTTACATAGAATGTTGCACAAGATCAAGGGCTTCTAGATTTAGTTATTAATCCTTTATTTTCTAAATCATTTATTTCTTTTTTATAAAATTCAATTAAATCAGGCGCCATCTGAATGGGCCTAGCTTTAGTTGTAATAGACTTTTCATCAAAGCCTATTTCATAAGGTAAATCAACCATATGTTGCTTTCTATTCCAGAATGCATTTGGAATATCAGCACACAAATCTTTTTCTATTTGAGATTTTAATTTATTAATTTTATCTTGTGTAAATTTATTGTTTAACTGTTTATTTATTTTTTGTAAATGATAATTATTCTTTAAATTACAAAGTTGTTCAGACTTTGCTTTTATAAGTGCATTTATTTGTAATTCATTTATTGAATGAGCTTTTAAAAGATTTAAATTTCTCTTTTTTGGTTTTTCCAAAAATGGAAAAATTATCTTTTGTTTTCTAACTTTAAAACTTATACTATCATCATTTACTGAATAAGGTGTTATTAAATTCATAAATGGCGTTCCTAAGATTACCATATGATGAATATTAGTTAAAATAAATATATTCTTTATTTCTAAATTTTTATCTATAAATGATGCTTCTGCTTTACCAAGTATATTTAGTTTAGATTTATTTGCTGCAGATAAACTTTCATTAGTTTGTTGCCAAAATCTTTTTGGTACTAAACTAGGTTTAATGCAGTTTAAATCAGCTTCTGTATCAAACAATGTTATAGTTTCTATATTATAATTATCTGAAAATTTTAATTTAATTTTTATTAAATATTTTCTAGATGTTATTTCATGTAACATGAAAATTAAGTTATCAGGAATTTTGTCTTTATTAATTAAACTAATTTCATTATCAGTTTCTTTACCATTTATTTGTTCAATATCTTCTTCAACTTCTTCATCAGAAGAAGTTGAGTTCATTAAAGATTTTATTATCTGTGAATCTTGTTCTTGTTTATTTTTTAATTCTTTTAATTCTAATTTAATTTTCTTAATTTCTTTTTGTAAATCATTTATGGTTGGTTTATTTTTTACTGTTTTATTCTTGTTTAGTATTGTAGTTAAATCATAAGTTTGTTTACTAGTACTACGTAACATAGAATGTTTAGGTTTATCATTATCTAATATCTTATTTAACATTTTTTTCTTGAATTTTAGGATCAGTTATATATTTTATTGCTTCTAATATAGATTCTTATTCTTTAGTTAATACATTTAATGATTTACTATTACTATCTTCAGAACTTGATTCTGTTCCTATTTCATCTATCTGATTTAATTCTTCAGAATCTGATTAATCTTCAGAACCTGAATATTCTAAATATAATTCATGAATTTTATTTATTACAGATTCCTCTAAATTTAATTCTTGTAATTTTTTTTATCAAATTTACAAAATCTTGATGTTTGACATTTTCTTCCACATTTATAACATGTTAAATCTTTATATGATGTAAATTTTTTATTTTTTTGTTTATATGGTTTTCTACTAGGTTTTCTATATTTGTAAGGCTTATAAGGTTTCTGTTTTTTATAATAATCATCTTTATCTAATCTTTTCTTATAATTCTTTTTATGATATTTTTTATAAGGTTTTTTATATTTTCTTGTAGTAGAACACTGTCCATTACAATCTTTATGTTTCTGTGTTATACTATAATCAAATTATTTA
This sequence comes from Garcia nutans, assembly GCA_947685225.1. Lineage (NCBI taxonomy): Eukaryota > Viridiplantae > Streptophyta > Magnoliopsida > Malpighiales > Euphorbiaceae > Garcia > Garcia nutans. The sequence goes on along the minus strand of CANTUV010000006.1, from coordinate 12,470,219 downwards.
CAGAAAGAACCTAATTCTTGTTTAGTCTTTCTCATTTCATATTTTAATGATTTTTGAAGTTTTATATCTTGACAAAGCTTTAATCCTTCTTTTTGAACTATACTAAACAGTTGTCCATAAGTCAATAAGGAAGCTGTAGGTGACATGGGTGGAGAAGGTGAGTGTTCTATATTTTGAGGTTGATTATAATTAGGGTTTGGTTCCAAAGGGTTCATTGTTCCTGTTGGATTATAATATAAATGTGGTACTGTTGTACTATAGTATTTTTAGTTTATTACTAGATTCAGGTATATCTGATGTAGAATACCTAGGCTTTACTACTGTTTGCAATATAGGTTTAGGTTCATTTTCTTTATATGAAGCATATATTACAGAAGGTAACTGTGAGGCTCTACCTATATCTACTGTTGATACAGAGGAGGAAGAGTCTGAATACCTACTACTTACACTATGTCTACTGAATTTTAATTTTACTTTACCGTCTTTATATTGTTCAATTTTACTGAGTTCTATATTGGGCTTAACTATAGTTTTTGGTTCAGGAAGAGGAACAGCATCCTCTAAAATCCATTCATCAGGGAGACTAATATCTTTCCACTGAATAGTCTTAGGAATTACTGTGTTAGCTTTACTTAAATCTGTCTGTAAAAATTTAGTTTCTCCTAATTTAGGTTGCATTATATATTTTGTAGCAAAAGCAGATACCATAGCTTTATAATTTATTTTATACGTTAATGCTACATAAATAAATCCTTCAAGCATTTTATAATTATGTGTTTTAATTTTCAGTACTACACTTTTTAATATATTTGGATCATCTAATGAAATTGTTATATCTGGGAAGCAGTCAAATGAGATTGGACCACTACTTAGACTGGTTTCTATAGTTCCTAAAAATAAGTCATTAAAATTTACAAACCTAGCATCTCTGACCACAGCCGGAATACTAGTATTTAATCCTTCTCTAGTTAAAGGTTTTATACCTATTTGTACTAATCCTATATGTATATATTTGTATTTTTTATTTTTATGATGCTTTATTGACTCTGCAGAAAGTAAAATTATTTTCTCAAAGGGTTTACTTAATTGTACATCTCTTTCTTCAGCTTTAATTATATAATCATTTTTAAATATGTTTAATTTTGGTATTTTATAAATCTGTTCTTTATCTATCTTTGGTATTACCTAATTATCAATTGCTTTATTAAAGTCTTCCAAAATTACTTCATTTCTGTTAACTATCATTTTAACTTCTGATGACTCAGAACTATCTGATTTAGTTGTACTAGCAGATTTACATAGAAATGGTTCTATTTTTAAATTTTTGAAAAATAGATTTTAAAGTTTATTAATGTTGGTTTTGGTAGCGACCACTGATTTACTGCCCTAAACGTCTGTCCGTCGGCTAACACGGGTCTTACTGCATATCCAATACCTAGACAACACTAAGTCCACTTCTAGATCTATAAGTCAAAAATTTAACTATATAAACAGTTCTATATCTATCTACTACCACCCCTAAAGGAACAGATTATAGTCTCTCTCTCTCTCTCTCTCTCTCTCTCTCACACACACACACACACACACACACACACATATATATATATATATATATCAGAGCCAAAAAGGTCACTGTAATGCTACCAAACAAAATGGATTAATAAAAGAAGCAAAAATGCCATACCAATTAAAGTTTAGATGTTATTGATTTATCATTTATTAAAAGTAAAGAAGTTGATGAGATAAAAGGAAAAAAAAATCAAGTTGAACTATTGCCTTCCAGCAGTAGTGGCATCAAAAGTGAAAGAGATGGTGAGCATTTGGAGATTCTTTTCATCATCCCCTTAACACTAATTTTATCCTTCACATCCATATCATTCTTGAGTGCAACCACCTTTTGATGTTCCATGGGGTTGTAAGCATCCTCTTGGGGAACAACGCTGCACGGGTATTGATGGAAATTATGAGGAACTGAACCAAATGACAGGCTACATCAGATAGTAACCAGAGGGTGTTGATGATACAGGCTAGATAAATTAGGGTCTGGATACTTAAGAGGGTGCAGGGATTACATATTTTGGGCCTGCAGTGCTGGTAATTGGTTGGGTTTTTTCCCATTGAAAATAGATCATCTATTCATTAAGAGTTCTTTTTTTTTTAATTTCTCATATAGCATGTGTCATTAAGATTTCTCATGCAATTTTGGGCTTGAGTTGTGCCTGAATTAATTGGCGATAACGTTGCAAAAAATTAAAAGTAGCTGTGTAGTATTTGCCAAAATGAAATACCACATGTAGAATTAGTTGAAATTGAAAGTGTTTGTGCGTGCGCATGTGTGTGTATATATATGCACACATGCAGACAGCTCAAACAAGCACACGAGTGATGATATTATAGAACTCTTCTTATGTGTTGGACTTGGAGAATCAATTTTAATACATAAAAGTTTCTGCTAGTTCTTTTTCCCTTTCCCTTTCACTGTATCACTCTCGATATGTAGAAGCACTAAAAGAACATAATAATTGCAAATGTACCTTGTAGAAGTCAATAAATAATTCATTTCTTTTTCTTTTTCCGTAAGAAATCATTGGGGGATATGAACTAGCTGTGCCTATCCTGTATAAGGATTAGGTTCTCATCATCGTAGATTACAAGAGTGTTTGGCCTAACTTAAAAAAATTTGCTTATAAGCACCATATATTTTATAAATTAATATGAGCTTGTAAGTGTTTAAAATGTTAAGCAATTACGTGTTATTTTGAACCCTTCTAAGTGGCTAATAAATAGTTGACCTGTTTGCAAAAAAAAAAACTTATAAATATATTTATTGTTAAAATAACTAAAATAGGTATTCAAAAGATTATGATAGGGGTATTTAATGGATTTTAAAAAATAAATAGAGACAATAAAATAAATTGTTTGATCAAATTAACTTATAAGCAAAATACTGATAAGCACCAAAATAATAAATTGGTCTCCTATTTTTTTTTTTTTTTTGTAAGTTTATAAGTTAATCCTCTAACTTATAAGCTCATAAAATTCTCTAAAGAAATACTTCAACTTAAATTTAGAGTTTATAAGCTGGTTTAATCAATTTATAAGCTAGGCTAAACACCATGTAAATACCATAGTGCTTCATGTTTGATTAACCTAATCATATTGCTCCCTGTAAATACCATACTTTCATTTGTTCAAAGCATGTTTTGCTTGGATGTGTCTCTCCTTACTGTATTGACTTACCAATTTAGTTGGTTTGGGCTTTTGAAATCTTAAGACTGCTGTATGCATTCAGAATGCCCATACATGAAAGCAACGACTGATTTGACATCACCGTCTTTTCCCCTTTAAGCCACTTTTGTATTTGTTATTATGGACAACATTGGAAGATGTACTCTGATTAAACACTGTTCCTAGTGAGATTGCCTGATTATAATATCAAATTGACAGGTTGCATATACCTTTGATGCTGGGCCTAATGCTGTTCTAATTGCACATAATAGAAAAACAGCTGCTCAATTACTGCAGAAGCTTCTGTTTTATTTCCCTCCCAATTCTGATACTGATTTAAACAGGTACACTTTTTTTTTTTTTTTTTTTTATGTTAAGGGCGTATACACTGTTTCTTAATTGAAAATGCCCTAGAAAGATTTGGATAATGCTTAGGGTTATTGCATTTACAGAACCTCACTAGATGAGTGCTGATAATACTTCTTCCTTTCCTCAGCTACGTTATTGGTGATAAGTCAATACTAAAACATGCTGGGATTCAAGAATTGAAAGATGTGGAAGCATTGCCACCACCTCCAGAAATTAAGGATGCCCAAAGATACAAAGGGGATGTTAATTATTTCATCTGCACAAGACTTGGTAAGGGTCCTGTTTTACTCTCGGATGAAAGTCAAGCACTTCTCAACCATGAAAATGGGCTGCCTAAATGAAAGTAGCATCCGTTGCCCTTTTCCTTGCATTTCTATTCTGTGCTCAGGTAAACATCCCTCTGAGCCTAGGTATTACATTCTTATGATTGTTTTCAGTAATTGAATTTACAGCGGAGCAAATTCTCTGAAACTTTTCATGGCAATTTGCAGTCAATGCTGCTTTTGTCTTGTATTTGTAATTTTTATTTTTGATTTACTATTATTATTTTCTTCACTTCAAAGTCCATTTAGGGTGTTATGTAATCCTGATGAAATAACTGTTCATTTTCTTTTTTTAATTTCTTTCTGCTGTAACTCCTAAGGTAGTTTATACAGGAATTTGAAATATCTTTCGCTGTTTACCTTGACTTCTCTAAAGATATGGATGGTTACATTTGCATGATTCAATGATTTTATCTGTTACTTTCTGGCTTTGCTGAATTTGACGGGCTGTGCTGTTCAATATTTGGAGTTTTCAGTTATGCAAAATACCTCATGGCCACAAACAAGGATCAAAGAACACGTAGTAATCTAAAAATTATCATATCATTAAAATGGTCAATATTCAAAGCAAGGAACAAAAAACTTAAGGATAGATTCCAATCCATACTACCTTCTATAACTCACCTTTTAATAGCTTCCCCAGCTCTTTAATAAGTTTATACAACAATCAATAACTCTGAAGAACATACTCTTTAAGGTTTTTCTTCCTTTTTTAGAACATTCTTAAACAAATATAACTTTCAAAACCTTATTTAACCAAAAAGCTTAATTCATAAATCACACTTGCATTTAATTATTTCTAAAGAGAACTCATGGATATTTTACCTACCTTGTTTGTTCCTATAAATCTCTATCCACTCTAGGAAGAATCCAAAAGCTTGAATAAGTCTCTAGCAACTACATAGAAGCTTAGATAAAGAAAATGAAGAGAAAAACTTGAAGAATGAAGAAGGCCGGAGAGAAAGTTGCATAGGTGGGGTAGATGAGATCTGCATGAGGAATGGATGATGGAGATTAAAAGTTAGGTTTTACCCTACGACATCCCTAATCAAATATTTTTGGTGGTAATAAGTGTTACTAATACTTGAGTGGATGTTACCTTAACTTGTGTGCCCAATACTTCAAATTCAAATTTACTTGAGCATGCATTATTAAATAATGAATGGGCATTAGCATTACTTTAGTTTTTGCCTCCCAGGACTGCATTACATTAGAGAATGGGCATTACATTCTATACGAAATGTCACTAAAGAGAGAATGCATGTTATTTTGTTTCCTGCCTCATATTGTCCAATTTCAATAACGAGTGTTACATTTCATGAATATAATATTATTTTAGCTACTATGGTTTAATTTGAAAATTGTGGTAAATTCTCCTTGTTGTAGGCTTTCAAATTCTCCTTGTTGTGTTACCTGAGGCCTTCTTCGCCAACTGCGAAAATTGGAAAGGAGTTCATGATCCTGAGGAGAGAAAACTTCAGGCTTTCCAGCTGCAACAGCTGATGCAGGAAACCATTTCTGTGAATTCCACCAGTAGGTTAGACACGGAGTATAATGAGCAACGTGTAGTGTCCATTGATCTTGTAGTAACTGTTGGTAGTAAGCTTCTTTAGACAAGTTGGCAGGAAAGCCAGGCCACCAGTAGTTGACAACAGCCCATAAGTGTTGCTCCTGCTAGCCTGTAATTTCCCGAAACAACCATCACAAAGATAAACAAATTATGAACTTTATACAGAAGACATATGAGATGATGCAGAAAAATCAGCCTTTTCAAGTGTAACTATGATAAAACATTCAAGTAAAACTAGGTAGCAATGACATAAGCGGATACTTCATCAGTATTTATATGTTCAAACAATTTCCCATAAAAAACAGAACTCCAATTAATAGATTGTTTGATCTGAAATAATAAAATGAAATTTGAAGTTCAATTTCACAGCATTCTATTTTTTCTTTTGCTCTAGTACTTTACGGAAACTGTTCTATTTCATTCAAAAATCACAATACATTCCAAATTCTGAACCAGAGAAGACAAAATTGAGCAGGATAGCGAAAGAAATTACCTATGAGGGATGTACTTGAGGCAGCCCTAAACCACCTGTCCTCCCATGGAAAACCCAACCACATAAAATTTTGATCCCAATCCCAAATAATCAGCAAGCTCCTCAATATCAAGAGCCAAACTCTTGGGTGTTCGCTTTGAATCTGGATCACTTTCTCCATAACCTGGCCGGTCAAGAGTCACAACATACAGTCCTAGCTCCTCAATGACTTCCTAAAATTGAAAGAAAAAACAATAAAACTCTTTGGAAAACTAACAAAATCTCTTGACTAATGAAATTTTTAGGATTCAGCAATGGCACTAATATAAAATTTAAAATAGAAGCTCAAGTACCTGAGAAAGATGCATGAGAATAGCAGAATCTTCCTTAGTGGATGAAAAGCCATGAACATATATGACCTTATATTTGGCAGTTTCTCTAGATACACCATGCTCCTTATAGGCCAAATGCCTTCCATCCCTTAGCTTTATTCTAGGTCCTGTTATGGGAGGGCCACCAGCGCTACCAACAATCTTTGGAGGCGGCGGATAAGTAGATTGGTATGCCCATGCCAGGAATCCAATTACAAAAACAGCTGAAATTTCCCTCAACGTCCCTACGAAAACATTGAAATTTCACTTTCACGAGTTGGGGAAATTCTCACAGCACTTGATTATTATTGCTAATAACATTCACAACAGAATGAAATTATGGATTGAAATTTATTGCTAAAATGCAGCAAAAACAGAAAGTTATCAGCATTACCAAGAGATTAAGTCCTAATAAAACAGAGAATAAAACTTGGGTATGCAGAAGAAACTATCAAGTTAAAGAAAAATCATCTTCATAAATCAATGTAATCACCGAAAACTTTATAAATCAAGAACAATATACAGAATATAATTGAAAAGAAAAAAAGGGTTGTGTTCAATTAGCAATTATAAGTCATATATTATATAAAGAACGTGGAAAGAGAAGATTTTTTTTTTAATATATTTGTTGTAGAATTAAGTGTTAAATCCATCATAACGGCAAAAGAAAGTGAAAAACCCAGTTCATATTGAATAATTGACAGAGTAAATATCAATCAGCTACAAATTTTAGTAAAAAGAAAGAAAGAAAAATGAATAGCCAGTTGCCCTTGAAGGAAAGAAGGCGATTTGAATAAGCTAAAATGCAAGAACCGACACAGTAAAGCAAAAGAAATGAAGAGAGAACCTGAAAAAAAACCGAAATGGACAAAGAAACTGAAGCGATTGTGGAGCAAATGGACAAGTCCTGTAAAGCGAGTGATTGTTTGTAGCGAAAATCTCAAGTTATATTTCAGTTTTTCACCACCAATAACTATAGCTTGCATCTCCCATCTTTTGTGTTTCATCCAATTGAATCTTAAAGTACTGCTTTACTAACATACAACAACTACAACCACAACAACAACAATGTTGGATTTGAGCAGATGTTAATAATTTTTCAATTTATACAGAAATTATTTTTACATTTAATATGTGAAAAGTCCTTGTACATATTTATATATAATATTATCTTAAAAATTCTTTTTTTTTAGAATATCTTAAAATTTCATAATACTGCATATATATATAACCAATACTTAAAAAAATAAAAGCAAATATATATATATATATATATATTTGTTAATACTTAAAAATAAAAAAGAAAGAAAATATATATATTGGTATTATAAATAAATGAATGTCTATTGGGTCTCATAGTCCATATATGTATTAGGGTTTCTACTCTATAAATATAGGAGTTCCCCATCAGTTTAATACTACGCTCATATCTCTTAGTCTATATTCTTCTTGTCCTCTTCTCTCTTGTCTCTTGCCTCTTCCTTTATTTTTAAACACGTTATCAACACGATTGCTTTGGTTTAAGGTTGCTTCGGTGTAAGGTAATCTCATGGTTGTAAATAATTCTTTTAAACTTACTTTGTGTTTTAATCGGCATGATATATATATATATATTTTGCATTGGATCTGGGATGAGATTTCGATTCGTTTCTCAATGTTAATGTTTCTTATGCCAATTCGTTTTCAATTTTAATGATTACCCATTATCCAAAGATTATTATATCAGTATGATTATATACATCATATTTTTTTATTATTATTGTTACTTTATAATCAATTCCACGTTATCTTGTATAGAAATTCAATTTGTTGTTTTATTGGGTATTGTCAAAGTTTAACACATATATTTTGTCTTATTTATATCATACCAGCGATGTTCAAACTAAGAATTTAGATTTTTATAATCTGTTTTAATGAGCTTGGAACAAATATTCCGTAACTATTAACATTCATACGTTTTACTTTATTTTATGTTATATATATATATATTATGTTTTTATATTATAGTGTTATCTAATATGAGTATATTTTATTTTTTTATTTTTTATTTTTTATTTTTTTTAAGCATGGCAAATATTGTGAAACTCGAGTTTGCAGCCTTTGATATTTCGGGCAAGAATTATTTATCATGGATTTTGGATGCTAAGGGTCTTGGTGACACTATTAAGGAAGGAAATCAAGCATCAAATCAAGATCGAGCAAATGCGATGATTTTTCTCCGCCACCATATACATGAGGGATTGAAAACTGAATATTTGACTATTAAAAACCCTTTTGTTCTTTGGAACAATTTGAAAGAAAGGTATGATCACCGGAAAACTATTATTCTCCCAAAAGCTCGTTATGAGTGGATGCATCTGCGATTGCAAGATTTTAAATCTGAAAGCGAATTTAATTCTGCCCTTTTTAGAATTAGCTCTCAGCTAAAGTTATGTGGAGAAAATATTACTGATCATGACCTATTAAAAAAAACATTCTCTACTTTTCATGCTTCGAATGTTATTTTACAACAACAATATCGTGAAAAGGGCTTTAAAAAGTATTCTGAATTAATTGCTTGTCTTCTTGTGGCTGAGCAAAATAATGAATTATTGATGAGAAATCATGAAGCTCGCCCAACTGGATCTGCTCCATTCCCTGAAGTGAATGGAAGCCAAGCCCACTTAAATAAATATATGGCATTCCCTGAAGTGAATGCAATTTCATATGGGCATAGACAAGAGTATAATCATCGTGGACGAGGTCGTGGTCGAAATAACTCTCGTGGCAATCACAATGGTAGTCGTGGTGGTTATAGAAATACATCATATCATAAAAATGGGAAGAATAATGAAAGAAAAAGAACTAATGAGAATAATGGATCTAATCCATTTTCTAATGTTAGGTGTCATCGATGTGGTAGAAAAGGACATTGGCTATGTACATATCGTACGCCAAAACATCTTGTTGATCTTTATCAAGCATCTTTGAAAAATGGAGGAAAGAATATTGAGACAAATTTTTCCTACAATGATGGGCTAGATGATACTGCGATTGATGTCACCCATCTTGATGTTGCTGATTTCTTCTCAGACCCAAATGGAAATATTGATCATTTAGTTGGCAATGGCATTCTTGATGCCTAAGTTTAGTTTTTGATTATTCAATTTTATTTTCCTTTATGAATATTTCTATCATATTTTGTATTGAACTTTTATAATTATTTGGATTTTACTTTATTATGTTTTTATTTTAAACTTGTGACATTTTATATTCTTTTAAGTATTATATTAATTTATTTCTTATATTTTTGTGAAGACATTATGGATGCTACACAAACTTTAATGGAAAAAGAAAATCGAGATTTGTGTATTACTGATAGTGCATCAACGCACACGATTCTTAAAGATAGAAAATACTTTTCCCAATTGAAAATGGGAGAAGAATTTGTGCATACTATATCTGGAAGGAAAAGAATTATTAAAGGCTCTGGAAGAGCAAGTATAATACTTCCAGGGGGAACGAATATTAATATTAATGGTGCATTATATTCCTCATTGTCTCATAGAAATTTATTAAGTTTTAAAGATATTCGCCTAAATGGATATCATATTGAGACAAAAGATATGGATACTAAATAATTTCTTTGTATTACAAGTACCATATCAAATAAAAAATGTGTATTAGAGGAACTACCTGCAGTTTCCTCTGGTTTATGCTATATTTGTATTCGCACAATTGAAATTAATATGGTTGTAAACCAGAAGTTTACAAATCCAAGTGCATTTATTATTTGGCATGATCGATTAGGTCATCCTAGATTAATAATGATGCGAAAAATTATAGAATCTTCATGTGGACATCCATTGAAGAACCAAAAGATTCTTCAATCAAATGAATTTTTTTGTCTAGCTTATTCTCAAGGGAAGTTGATTATTAGGCCATCGCCTAGTAAAATTCAAATTGAATTACCAGCGTTTTTAGAACGCATACATGGAGATGTTTGTGGACCAATTCATCCACCTTGTGGACCATTTAGATATTTTATGGTCCTAATTGATGCATCCTCAAAATGATCACATGTTTGCTTATTATCAACTCAAAATTTGGCATTTTCGAGATTGCTTGCTCAAATAATTCGTTTAAGAGCTCAATTTCCAGATTATTCTATTAAAACAATTCTTTTGGATAATGCTGGTGAATTTACATCTCAAGCCTTTAATGATTACTGCATGTCAATTAGAATTAAAGTTGAACATCATGTTGCTCATGTTCACACTCAAAATGGTATGGCAGAATCATTCATTAAAAGATTGCAATTAATTGCAAGGCCATTACTGATGAAAATAAAACTTCCTGTTTCTGCTTGGGGACATGCTATATTACATGCAGCATCACTTATTCGCATCAAGCCAACAAAATATCATAAATTCTCCCCTCTACAATTGATTTTGGGTCAGGAACCAAATCTTTCCCATCTTTAAATTTTTGGATGTGCGGTTTATGTTCCAATTGCTCCACCACAACGCACAAAGATGGGCCCTCAAAGGAGGTTAGGGATATATATTGGGTATGAATCTCCATCAATAATTAAATATTTAGAGCCTTTAACTGGAGATTTATTTACGGCTAGATTTGCTGATTGTCATTTTGATGAGTCAGTTTTTCCAGCATTAGGGGGAGAAAATAAACAGTTGGAAAAACAGATTAGTTGGAAAGAATTATCTTTATCTCATATGGATCCTCGCACTGGGCAATGTGAATTAGAAGTTCAAAAGATAATTCATTTACAAAATATAGCAAATCAATTGCCAGATTCATTTACTGATCCAAAAAGAGTAACTAAATCTTATGTTCCAGCTGAAAATGCTCCTATTAGAATTGTAGTCCCTGAAGGACAAGTTGTCCAAGCTAGTGAGTCTATTGCACGCCAAAAATGTGGTAGACCAATCGGTTCCAAGGATAAAAATCCTAGAAAAAGAAAATGAGCAAATGTTCAAAATGACCAAATTTCTAGAGAAAATGCTCTTGAAGAGCAATTTTTTGAGAAGACACTTGACATTGTGGAAAAGTTTCCAAAAGAAACTCAGGTACCTGAAAATATTGAAAATGATGAGATCTCAATAAATTATGTCGTGTTTGGTCAAAAATGGAATCGAAGCCAAGTAAACGCCGACGAAATATTTGCATACAATATAGCGCTAGATATTGTAAAAGAAGACGAGGATCTTGAACCTAAGTCTATTGATGAATGTAGACGCAGAATTGATTGGCCAAAATGGAAAGATGCAATTGAGGCTGAATTGAAATCCCTTGAAAAGCGTAAAGTTTTTGGACCTGTTGTCCAAACGCCAATGAATATCAAGCCAGTGGGATATAAATGAGTTTTTGTACGAAAGTGAAATGAAACTAATGAAATTGTGAGATACAAAGCAAGACTTGTTGCCCAAGGTTTTTCACAAAAACCTGGCATTGACTATGAGAATACATATTCTCCTGTGGTGGATGTAATTACACTAAGATATTTAATAAGTTTGGCAATTCATGAAAGTCTTGAAATGCATTTAATGGATGTTGTGACTGCCTATCTGTATGGCTCACTTGACAAAGATATCTATATGAAAGTTCCTGAAGGATTTAAGTTGCCTGAAGCACAAAAGTTAAATTCTCGAGAAGTTTATTCCATTAAGTTGAATAAAGCTCTCTATGGATTAAAACAATCTGAGCGAATGTGGTATAATCGTCTTAGTGAATATTTAATGAAAGAGGGCTATAAAAATGATGCTATATGTCCATGTGTTTTTATCAAAAGATTTGGATCCGGATTTACCATTGTTGCTGTCTATGTTGATTATCTAAATATCATTGGAACTTCAGAAGAGATATCTAAAACTGTGGATTTATTGAAAAAAGAATTTGAAATGAAAGATCTCGGAAAGACAAAGTTTTGTCTTGGCTTACAAATTGAGCATATTGCAGATGGTATTTTAGTCCATCAATCCACATATATAGCCAATGTGTTAAAGCGGTTTTATATGGACAAAGCACATCCATTAAATTCTCCAATGGTTTTAAGGTCGCTTGATGAGAAAAAAGATCATTTTCTACCTCGAGAAGACGATGAAGAACTTCTTGGTCCAGAAGTACCATATCTTAGTGCAATAGGAGCATTGACATATCTTGCTAGTCATACTCGACCTGATATAGCATTTGCAGTAAACTTATTAGCAAAATATAGTTCTTCACCAACACGAAGACATTGGAATGGAGTTAAACATATTCTTTGATATCTTCGTGGTACAATAGACTTGGGTTTATTTTATGCTAACACATCAAAGTCAGTTTTGATTGGTTATGCAGATGCAGGATATTTATCAGATCCACATAATGGTAGATTTCAAACAAGTTACTTATTTACATGTGAAGGTACAGCTATATCATGGCGATCTACAAAACAGACTATTGCTGCTACTTCTTCTGACCATGTAGAGATTTTGGCCATCCATGAAGCAAGTCGAGAATGTGTTTGGTTGAGATCAGTAATTCAATATGTTCGAGGTAAATGTGGTCAACATCCTCAAAAAGAACTCCCAACAGTTTGATATGAAGATAATGCTGCATGTATACACCAGTTAACGGAAGGATTTATTAAAGGGGATAGAACAAAACATATTTCACCAAAATTCTTCTTCACTCATGATCTTCAAAAGAATGGTGATATTGATGTTCAACAAATTCGCTCAAGTGACAATCTTGCCGATTTATTCACGAAGTCGCTTCCTACAACAAGTTTTGAGAAATTGGTGTACAAAATCGGAATGTGCAGACTCAAAGATCTCAAGTAATGTCTTCATGAGGGGGAGTAGAATACACACTGCACTCTTTTTCCCTTTCAAGGTTTTTATCCCATTGAGTTTTTTCCTTGTAAAGGTTTTTAATGAGGCAGTATGTTATCGCGTATTCATGTAGTTAGTAATATTTTTATGAATATTTTTAAGACATTCAAGGGGGAGTGTTATAAATAAATGAATGTCTATTGGGTTCCATAGTCCATACATGTATTAGGGTTTCTACTCTATAAATAGAGAAGTTCTCCATCAATTTAATACTTTGCTCATATCTCTTAGTCTATATTTTTCTTGTCCTTTTCTCTTTTGTCTCTTGTCTCTTTCTTTATTTTTAAACAATATTGATTAATACTTAAAAATAAAAAGAAAGGTGTCAAATTTGAATTTTAAGTATTTTTTTATTCACTTTTAAATATTAGTTATTGATAAGTACGATATTTATATGTAATTTTTTTAATTAATTATAAACATGAATATTTTATTACAATAGTTGATAAATTAAATTAATAAATTAAAAAATATTAAATAAAAATATAGATTAATAAATAATTAAAGAATTAAAAAATCAATCTACTACATATTTCGTAATAAACTTATTATAGATTTATAAAGTATAATAAACTAGAAATCTTAATAATATTAATAAATTATATTAAATTAATTTTTACCACTTATCATATATATATATATATATATATCTTTTGCTTCTCTAAAAAGAAATTACATGCACTACTTTATTAAAAACAAAATAAATTATTACTGATATAAAAAAAATCTAAATATTTTCTTTTAATTCAAATTAACTATTATTATAATTTACATTTCTATATTTATAATAAAAAATTATTAACTCTTAAAATTTTATCTATTGATTATTAATTTTTTGAATAATAATATTTTTAAAATAATAATAAATAATATTTAAGTATTTATTATCTTTTCAAATTCATTACTTTTAAAAATTCTAATTTTGTTTTTTTTTGAATCTTTAACTTTTTAAATTTTAATTTTATAATAATAAATTATAAAAATTTATAATTTAATTTTTTTATTTATTTATGTGGCAGCCTACAAAAATTTATAAAAATTTATAATAATAGATATGTATATAAACAGTTGAATATTTGTCACGTTACCTCTCAATGTGAAGATATATTGTTTAAGAAGGAAATTATTATTTTTATTAAAAGATCTTTATATAAAGCAAAGTGCTTCTAAGCTACAAAAAATTTATGCAGGAAATCCAACAATTAAAAGACACCCCTTTTAATTAAAAAAAATTAAAAAGAAATTAAAAACCTAATAAAAAAAGGAAAAAAAATGTAAATAGAAGCATTTATAATTATATTGAAATTATTATTATTATTAATATTATTATTCCTTAAATTATTAATGTATAACTAATTTTCTACGAAGGTTAAAAACCATATCTTTTATTGTTTAAATTTTTAATTTTTAAATAGGATATAAATTAATTATTATTATAAATAAATTATTAATCAAATATATTATTTAAATAAATTATTATGTATAATTAATTTATTATAGATGTAAAAAGCCAGATATTTTATTATTTAATTTTTAAGTTTTTAAACCTATATAAATTAATTATTATTATAATTTAATTTATAATTAATTTATTATAAAGGTTAAGAGTTATATTTTAAAATTTTTAAATTTCTAAAAAAATATATAAATAAATTAATATTAATAAATTATATTAATATATAATTAACTTATAGAAAATTAAAAGTCATATATATAATTTATTAATTATTAAATTCTTAATTTTTATAAATTATTAAAATTAAATAAAAATAATTAAAAAAACAAAAATTTTCAAAAAGTGATAATGTGAAAGTCTCAAAATACTTTTTATTTCCTTGGCTTTTATATATTAATTAATCATTGACTTGCACAATACATGAATATGATTTTTTTTAATTAATCTTGAGCATGACAAATTTTTTATATTGATATTTTTTTTGTCATAGTTGTCAATAGATTAAATTAAAAAATTAAAAAATATTAAACAAAAAATATATTAACAAATATTTTAAGTAATTAAAAAATATTATGTTATATAAATCATGATAAACTCATTACAGATTATGCATAATAAATTAAATTGTGCAAGATATATTTTGTAGGATATATTTACTTATGGTCATATATTATATATAAAAATTTTAATAATATTAATAAATTATATTAAATTTGTTTCTACAACTTATGTATTATATACATATATCATTTGCCCCATTAAAAAGAAACTACATGTACCACTTTAGTAAAAATAAAATAAACTATTGCTTTCATAAAAAAGAGCAAAAAAAAAATATTTTCTTTCAATTCAAACTAATTATTATTGTATATGTAATTCTTGGAGTTGAAAAAACCCTATTTAGATGCCTATATTTATAATAAAAAAAAATCTTGACTCTTAAATTTTTCTTCCCTTAATTATTAATTTCTTGATTAATAATATTTTTTAAATAATATTTAATTATTTATTATCTTTTTAAATTTTTAACTTTCTAAATTCTAATTTTATAATAATAAATTATAAAAAAATTATAATTTACATGTTTTTCATTTGCTTTCGTGGCAACCTACAAATTCTCTATTTTCTTAACTTTTCTTTATATATTCTTCAATTCTGCTAAAATTGTCACTTTCAATTCATGTATATGTATTAAGAAAGTCATTAAATTTTCTAAATATTATATAAATTATTATGAGTGGATTAAAATATCATTTATTAATTCATTAATTTTAAAATTACTATACTCTAACTTCATTAATAAACTCATTAATAATAAGAATATAATTAATTAATTAATTAATTTTTCTTGATTGCATAAAATGATAATTTAAGAGAATTCTTTTTATAAAACTGTCAATTTCAGCAGAATAGAGAAAGTATAATATAGATATAAATATAGATATAGATATTTTTTTATTAGCTCTCAATATGAATAAATATTAGTTAAGAAGAATAATTATTTTCATTTAAAGCTCTTTATCTAAAATAGAGTTCCTAAATAAAGTGAAGAGAAGAGATCTAAATAAAATAAAATAAAGCAGAATGTCTTTAAGTTGTACAAAACTTATGCAGAAGATTCAATAATTAAAAGACTCCATTCTCAATTAAAAAATGAAAAAAAAAACTAATGAAAAAAGGAAGAAAATAAAAATAGAAGGATTTATAATTATTAGTTATATTAGAATTATTATTTGTATTAATATTATTATTACATAAATTATTAATGTATAATTAATTTGTTAGGAAGATTAAAATTCTTGTATTTCATTGTTTAAATTTTTAAGTTTTTAAATAGGATATAAATTAATTATTAATAAAAATAAATTATTTTGTATAATTAATTTATTATGAATATAAAAAATTATATATTTTATTGTGTAATTTTAAAATTTTTAAAAATTTATAAATTAATTATTATTATAAATAAATTATTTATATAATTAATTTATTATGAAGGTTCATGGTCATATTTTTTAACTTTTCAATTTTTCTAAAATATTTATATTTAAACCAATCAATATTATTAAATTATATTAATATGTAATTAATGTAATTGATTTATAGAAGATTAAACGTTATAAATATAGCTTATTAATCATAAAATTTTTAATTTTATATAAATTATTAAAATTAAATAAAAAATAATAAAAAAAGGAGAAAAGGAGAAATCACGATTTTTTTTTAAAATGATGACGTGGAAGCCTTAAATCAATTCTTGTTCTTTGGTTTTTATATATTGATATAGATATAGATATAATTGATAAAAAAAAAAAAGCAAACGTTTATAAATAGTATAAAATTCTCTTTATTACCTCATAATATTTTAATAAAATTAATTAAATATGTGAAATTTTGAAAAATTTTAATAAAAACAAGTAAAATAAATATGGCAAAATATGATAGTAATCTTTTAAAAAAATATATGTGAAACATTAAAATTTTTCATTTGGTATATATTATTTAATATTTTATTTTAATATACTAATTTTTATCTAACTTTAGAATTTTATTATTAATTAATATGATGAAATTGAGAAATACTATATTGTATGATATAAAGAAAACAGTACTTAAAAGTAAATAACTAGTAAAATAATTTTGCTAATTGAAAATTTATTAACTACTTTTTCTTTAAGGCCAAGAATTTCTACTTTTGTAATAACATTAGGTTTCTACAAGTTTAAAAATGTTTTTAAGAAAAAAAGAAAATAAATATTAAAAAATTTTAAATATCGAAGATTTTAGAATTATGGGTTTTTTAAAGTTTTCTAATGCTTCTAAAAAAATATGAAATTTGAGATTTAGGAATTCTTTTAATTGTTAAAATATATTTTCCTTCTTTCTCATAAAAGTTTTGTAATTTGTTAAATTTTAATTTTAATTAAAAATTAAGTTTTAAAGTGTTTGTGATATTAAGGGAAATAATTTTCTTAATTTATATTATATGTCAAATTACCAAATATTAATTATATTAATAAATTTGATAGTTAAATTTTTAATGGAATAAGCCATAAAATTTTAATTGGCAAAAAAAAGCCATAAATTTTTAATTGAATGTGTCTAAAAATAGTACATTTCCCTTTCAATAAAAATATTAAAACAGAAGGTATTTTCTCTAGTTTTTGCTTAAATATATATTCGATAAACCTAAAATGGGTAACTCAATTGATTAAATAAGACTGGACAAGTGAATAAGAGCGTATATTCAAATTTTACTGAATACATCCATGAGGAGGGGTAAATGATTTTTTTTAATAAATATTAAGGATATATATATTAATATCTCAAATAAGGAGTACAAGAAGCTTCCAAAAGTATATGACCCCTAATCAACGAGGGTAAAGAGTTAAAAGAAGAAAATGATAAAGTTACATCATTAATTCTAGAAAAGAAAGCCAAATAATGGGCAACCCGGTTACAATCACGGTAAATATGGTGAATCGTAGTATCATGGAGCTTCATCTTTTTAGCCAAATCTCTAATAATAGGAGAACCTAAATCCGTCCACAAAGCTTTCTGGATAAGTTGCACTAACTCAAGACAATCAAATTCCAATTGAAGAGGAAAGAAACCATTATCAAAACACCATGAGCAACCTGCCAAAGCAGCTAAAAGCTCAGCATCGAAGGAAGATGAAGTAGACAATTTGAAGCCGGCGGCGTGAAGAAAACCTCCATGCGCATCTCTAAGAACACAACCCCCAGCCGCTGTGTGAGATGTGAAGGTGGCATCCACATTCAGTTTATAACAACCACTCGACGGCTTTTTCCATGAAACAAGAATCGGTTTCAGCTTCTGTTTACCAAAGTTATCCGTGATTAAACCTGCTGAGGATAAAAAATGAATAGACTTCGCAAACTTCTTACCAGAATTAGCAATACTCCAAGACAAAATTATTTTATGGATGTCATTATACAAAACCATCGGGTAGCAGCTCTCATTTCCCCATGTAACACGAGCATACATGCTCCATATGACCCATAAAATAACTTGAGGGATAAGACATTGTAGTCTACCGAAAGCCGATTTTGGATTCTTCATTAACCACCAATACACAAGTTCTTGTCTCAATGAACCTTTGAATGAAATATTGTAAAAAAAGAATGATCCAAAGTAGTTCCAAATTTTTTCTATGTGAGGACATTTATAAAACACATGATCAATTGTAGGGGTAAATGATATTAACCTATGATCTATATCCTGAGCAAAATTAATTATATACCTAAACCATTAAATAATATTTGATAAGATGGTGGCCAGGTGATATATCTGTATGTTTGTTTTATTCAAATTTGATATTTTAAGTTTTTACCTTATCATTTTTAATATCTAAATATTAATTTTTGTACTTAAAATTAAGCTTGAAATTAAATATTTATAATTATTGCAATCTTACAAAATTGAATTTTATTTTTCTAAAGTATTTAAGTGATCAATATATTATATAAATGACCTAAAACTAAAATATGAATATGCTTAAATTAAAAGTTTAAACATAGTACAATGATTAATTTATCTTATAAATTTTTTTGTTCAGTAACAAATTGAACATGTAAAAATAAATGTAAAAGAAATTTAATCTAAATTTGTCTTTTAAGTTTTTCTCTTATTATAATAATGTCAAAATATTAAATCTATTTATATTGTGATCTCGTAAAGATGAATTTGTATCTCTTAATGTGATTTAACTGATGGTTAAACTTTATAAAATTATTTAAATTAAAATATCAAATATATTAAAATTAAAAATTTAAGCTTAATTTTACTTAAAGATTATTTTTCTATATAAAAAAAGTCATTGTATAGTGTTGTTTTTATTTTTTTTCCATATATATATAAATTAAGAGTTTGAATTAAGTAACAATGACTAACCTATTTAATATTTTTTTTTGAAATTCAAAAATGAATTGAATATATTCAATATCATAAAGTATATTCTATACTCAGAAATGTAATTTTACCAATAAACTTTTGATATGATAGTATTTAATAATATAAGATTCTTTGTTGAAATTAAATTAGAAAAGACAAAATAGAAAAATGTATAAAAAGCTAAATTTATGCCTCGTTGTATTTAGTTGGACTTTAATTTTTTTTTTTTAAGAGTTGCGTCAGATTTGAAATAATGAAAATTTTTTTTCTAAACCATAGCCTGAACGTTTTAGAAAGAAAAAGTTGTATTAGAGGAAGCTTCCAAGAAAAGGTGTCAAAGAAGGAGAAATGACATTTTTGTTATTGTAAAAACTTTACCTATACTATTTCTTTTTTTTATATCATATGCAAATTATTACTACATACATTAGATTATTGACAATAAATAGATTTTTTGGAACACAAATGTTAAAAACAAATTTTCCATTAACATTTTATTTAATTTTTTAAATTGGTTAAAACAATATATATTTGAGTTTAATATTTATTTTTCTCTATTTTTTCTATTTTCTAAATAATCGAATATTAAGTTCTTTAATTGTATAAAAGCTAAATATTACACTACAAAGTGAAAAGCATCGAGATATAACTCAATTAGGTCATGTTAGAAATAAGATCACAAAAAAAATTATATGAGCTAATTTGATGTGAATAATAAAATAAATAATAAAATTGAAATCGAAAAAAAATAAAACAGCAAATAAAAAATAAATGAGTAAGTAGAAATTTAACGTGAATCTGTATAAACTTATGTTTATAGGTAAAAAAGAGCAAAATTCACTACCAAAAGACATAAGAACAAAAGAAAACACTAGAAATTCTTAACCCAATTATACTAAAAAATTTTATATATCTCACAGAATTACAAATTACATTGTAAACCTAAAACAAAATCACAAAATGGCTATACTTATCAATATAACCACATCTTGAGTCAATATATATAGGTGTGTTTGATCTGAAAAAGAAGAATGCAAATTTTATTTAGAAAGAATTCTTAATTACCTGGTAAAAAAGAATTAAAAATTTTATTCAACAAGTCTTTCTAAATATTACCAAATTAAAAAGAATAATTTTCAATAAATATATTTAATTTCCAAAATAAGAGTAATTAAGAAAAACAAAACTTTTTAAACAATTCAAAGTCACCCTAATAATTCTCTACCTTGGCTTGAAATTCTCTTGTACCAAAATTAAAATTTTTCTCTTATACCTTCTCCAAAACAAGCTAGCAACTTAATTTTTACAAATATCAACCAAGCCTAAACAAAGCTTGAATAAAATAAAATAGGCATAATCACAAAATTATCAGAATTTAAAGTTGACATAGAAGATAAATTATAGAGAAATCCAAAATGGTAAATTCTTCCGACACATAACCTACCAATTTGTTTAGTGTTCATTGGAATACTGCACCTTTCAAAACTTTCAAAACTCTACCACTAATAAATTTGCAACCAATCTATGAAATAAGATTCTTTTCCATATCAAGAACGTGTTGAACTTGAGTAAGAGTTGTAACTACACCATCATGCATTACCAACACCAACGATTTTTTATATTGAAGACTATTGCCCATTAAAACAACCCCACGATCAATTGATTTGTAAGAAGAAAATTAATTCCTATTGTCACATATGTGGAATGAACGATCAGAATTCAAAAACCACATTCCACTAATTTTGGCACCTTTTTCAGTCACAGTATAGACATCACTATAAAATTCATTCTGTGTAACACCAACCTCAACAAAATTATTAATTTCTGAGTCTTTTCTTTATTTTATTTTATAACTTAAGATAATTAACTTTAATGTGCCATTTCTTTTTATAGTAATTATGGGTCAAATTACCATGTTTATTTCTAAATTATTCTCTAACAGCTAAAATTTCTATGGCATTACTCTTATCACTACAAAGCTCTTTATCAACAAGGTCTTTAATAAATAAAACTTCCTTAACCTCCTCAATAGTCAAAACTTTTCTACTATAATTTAGAGTTTCTATAATATTTCTAAAAGAATAAGATAATGACTTTAATAACATAAAGAGTTTTATCTTTCTCATCATACTTAATATCTAAATTTTCTAAATTCATGAGTATGAAGTTAAATTCATTAATATGAAATTTTAAAAATGTACCTTCTGACATGTTGAGCATATATATGCGATGCTTTACAACTAATTTGCTAGTGAGATTTTTTTTTTCCAATTTTTTGTTTCCATAAGTCTGAATTCTTTAGGCTAACGTGCTAGGTGAATAGCCCTAGAAATTTTTTTTTTTGTGTCCTTATCAAATTTTTTTTTTTGCAATTCACTCTAACTTTTGATTGAATTGGAGGCGCCTAAGATTTAGTGCAACTATGCTTATTTAGGCTTAAAAATTAAATCCCTCGACTATTGAACTTCGTTGACAGAGAACTTATCCAACGTGGGATTCATCTAACGGCTAAAGAGGTGTTTTTCATCTTGGAGCAAGTGAAGTGATTCAAGCTTAACCCTTGTACACTCGAGACACACACTAGAATCAATAGTAAAAATGGCAGGCCGTATGACTGTGGCACGGTTGCATTTCCTACACCCATTACCCATCATCAGACCGCCCTTGTTTATATCCAAATTCCCTAACTCACCCGTTCTTGGCCTTCGTCCCCGCAAATTTTCCACCACTACTCCTCTCTGCTGTGCCTCGAATCACAGCCAAGCCACAGAGGTATTACCATATATTTCTCTACATTCAATATGTTATGATGGGTTCTTGTAGTATCTTGAGAATTTTGAAGTGATTAATTATTCATTTGTTCATTAGATTTGTAATGGGTCTATTGTTGGGGATCTACTGGACTATCTCAATGAGTCTTGGACACAATTTCACGCTACTGATATATTTCATTTTCGTTTGTTCTTGTTGTTTTATTTGTTTTTGGGTTATTATTGAATATAAAAGATCAATGAGATTAAAGTTGAATGAACCCAGTTGTTAATTAATTGGAATTATATATTTGTCAATGTTGCAAGAGTTTTTATGTATGGAAATGCAAAATGAGATTTATATTGAAGCTGTATCAGCTTAAATTTTATGAGAGTTTTTTTTTTCGTGTTTTCAGCGGAAGCGAAAAGGCAACTCATTGCTGCCGGTTTTCATTTGCTTAACGAAAATGATGAATGGGACCTCAAGCCTGGTTGTTGCTACTTCTTTACAAGAAACATGTCTTGCTTGGTTGCTTTTGCTGTTGGGGAGAAGTTAGTTAAAGAATTCCATTGTACTGAAATGCATAATGCATTAAGATAAAATGATAAGAAAAAAAAAACAATAATTATTGAATCAGGCAGTATAAGCAGACTTAGGCATTGATGCCATCTTAACATGAACAATTCCATATTACTGTGAGCATGAGATAAACAGGTTGTTTTAATTAACAAGTTAAACGAAGTTAGCTAGCTTTAAACGCCAACTGTTGGAATCTGTATTTTTTGCATTTCTAATCTTTCTTGGCAATTGTTTGTCAACCATTAATTTTTTTTCTTTGTGTTTTCTGGCTTTCTTTTCTTTATTCTGCACAGCTTTCTATGTTTTGGGTTAGTTATATTGCTGGTGTCTGAAACTTTTTCAAAGCTAGCTTGTTTATGTTTAGGATCATCCTTTTTATCTGCAATTGGATAATTAAAGGCTTCTCTTAGTTTTGCAGGTACAATGTTGGAAATGGATTTCATATAATAGCTGCTCATACAGATAGTCCATGCTTGAAGCTCAAGCCAAAATCTGCATCTTCCAAATCTAATTATCTAATGGTCAATGTGCAGACCTATGGCGGTGGTTTATGGCACACTTGGTTTGATAGAGACTTGAGTGTTGCAGGAAGGGTAATAATAAGAGGTACTGATGGTTCTTTTCTTCACAAGCTTGTCAAAGTAAAAAGACCTTTGCTGCGAGTACCAACCCTGGCCATTCATCTTGACCGGTTTGCCCCTGCTTTCTTCTAGATTCTTATTTTTTGCATTATAGCTTTAGCTACCTAATTGTTGCTTTTGTATGGAAAACTATTATTGCATATTTAGGTCAGTATATTAATGTGAGAAGTAATATGTAAGCTTGAGATGTCTCTTCATAAGTTATGCTGGAACCTTTATGATAGAGGCAGTTGGTTAGCTTGTTAAAGTTGCTTTTTCCAAAGCAAAAATAAAAAGACAGCATTTGTTTATATAACAAGAGCTTATTTTTTTTTTAAAGTTTCATATAAAATAAAAAATTAATTCCTCTGTCCCAAATTGATAGTCCGCTTTACTTTTACACACAACTCAAAAAATAATTAGTTGATGTCATGTAAATATTCTTACGCTTACAAACTAATTAAAATAAATTTTATAAAATACTCTTAATCTTTAATAATAACAATCTTATTTTATATATTCATTATTTACAGGCTAATCAAACAACTAACAATTATAAGGATTTCCTTATAAAACTAACATTTAAAAATAGAAAGTGGACTAAATTTTATGATGGATGAAAATGGAAGCAGACTATGAATTTGTGATGGAGGGAGTAGCATTTTTTTTCCTTCTCTCATATGAATCAAAGATATATATTCATTTATCATCAAGTATGCTTTCTTTCTATTGCATCTGCTCCATGTCAAATAAAAATTTGTTAAAAACTCCAAATCACTTTTAGGAAGTAAAATACTGAATGAAACAGTACCATATCTGCCTACTGGATAGGTGATGGTAGTGGCACACTGTGTTAGTTCAACGTTTTCTCTTTTTATTTTTCGTAAAGAAGGAAGAACAGAGTGCATGAGATGATTAGTTTATTGTTTTTAGTATGGGGAAAAGTCAAGGCTCTCTAGCTGTCATGTTAGTCTGTTGTCATCCCGACAAGAACAAAAACCCTGTACATTTAGTTTGTTGGTTAGCATGACCTTAAGAAATGCATCTTAAAGAAGAGCTATATGTCCTTAATTCGATAAGAATCCAAAAATTGGGTCAAAGAACCAATTGTTCAAAGCCATTTTCAGTAGCCAGTGATTTTTGAGAACATTACAATTATGACTTCAAAAGAGAACATATTGTTTGGCCCAGAAAATAGAGAACCTTTTAAAATGGGAAATCACTATGCTGTATTCAGGCTATGCAAATATTTCTGTTGACATCGAGGTATTAAATTCACTCCTTTGAAAGTAACTTGTTATACTAATGTGAACTAGTCCAAGAGGATTATCTTCTGATGGAATTTTTATTAAATTCCAAATCAAATAAAAACAGCTTCCTTCTGCTTTAACTTTGAAATTGTACATTCTTTGCCCCTTCTAATCTTTCTCTTACACTCCCCTGCCCCTCTCCTATCCACAGAGGTGCAGGGATTGTCAAACACTGATCTCTAATGTCCGGCTTCTTTAGGTCTCTCCTTACATGTTCATGTTAATGATCATGACGATTAAATTTGCAGTTTTTATTTTCGTTTCCTGAATCTATATATGTTATGTTAAATTCCAAGTAGAGAATACATACCTGGAAATTTATATATGTGCCAGTTCTCTTTTTCTAATTCTTTCTTGCTTGATTTTCAGCACAGTTAATCAGGATGGAATTAAACCAAATCTAGAGACTCATCTTGTTCCACTATTTGCAACAAAACCACAAGAAACATGTCCAGATTCGCAAGATAAAAGTATTGCATCCTCTTCAACAGCTGTTCATCATCCATTGCTTATGCATGTGCAGTCATTTAGGACAAATTTGATATATCTGTCAAGTGAATGTACAGGGCTTTTATTGATGCATTAAAGTGTTTAGATGTGAATCAAGGAATGAAGCCTACCTCAATGTAAATTGTTTGCTATGGAGAGAAAGGGTTTAGTAACAGTTAGATGAAATTCCTCAAAGCATAAAAATTTTTTGAATTCTTTATTTTTTCCTTCTCTATCTAATACTGCAAGAGAGAAAAAAAATTCATGGTACCATGTGGTTTTTTTTTTTTCAGTTAAAAGGGTTAGACTGGTAAGATATTTGGTCTCTTTCTATACATGATGGTGCTGTCAGTTGGCCACTGTGGACAAGTGTATTGATTTTCATTATTTTCCTTGGCTTGAAATTAGCAATTCTACACTGATAAGATGAGTGAATTTCAGCTATTTTTTAATATTAGTTCTTTCTTTAATTCAGATATTATCAGATGAGTTGAGTTGCAGTGCTGATGGCGTAGTGAGTGTTGAGTTGAATGTTTGTGACACCCAAGCTAGCTGCCTTGGAGGTGGAAATGATGAGTTTATCTTTTCTGGAAGATTGGATAATCTTTCTTCATGTTTTTGTGCATTAAGAGCCATTATTGATTCATGCAAGTCTTCCAATGATTTGTCAAGTGAACCTGCTGTTCGGATGGTTGCTTTATTTGATAATGAGGAGGTAATTTGTTATTGCACAATTCGTGGCATGGGAAGGCTATTCATTTCTTTGATGTTTCCTATACTAATAATGTTAGAATAATTACTGTGTTGTTATTAAGCTTACAAACATCTGTATACATATTATAGACCTCTGTAAGATTCAAGATTCTTACTGCAAAATGAGATTATGACCTAATTTTTCTTTCATGAAGTCATCACTCTGTGGTCCCTGAGCCTATAATTATGAATGAGTTGTTTCTCACATTACATAGGGATAAGAAACCAATAGGCTGTTAACTTGTATGCCTCTTTTCTTATTTAGAGGGTTGGTTAAGATAGTCAACTATGCAACATGCTCATGTTAGTTTCAGGTTCAGGCACGCTTGTGCTCGTTCAATTTTAAATGAAACACAGGTAGTTTTATAGGTGCTTGCAATTCTTTCTGGTTCACTATTGTTAGGATGTAGGGAGCAGTTGTGCAGCAAACAAGAGCAGTTGTGCAGCAAACAAGAAAAAGAAGACTTGGAAAAAAAGAGAGAGAAGGGACCTGGTGGCTTTTCTAGTTCTCTGAATAATAATGTGATGCACCAGGCAGCCTTTGGAAGAAATAGAGCAGAAAAAGAAGAGAAAAGAGGAAAACAGGGGAAGCACACGAGGCAGTTGTTTCAAAAATGCTTGTAATAAACTCATCTTTCATTAATTAAGGTCCTTGAAAATAATTAAGTTGTATAAATATTCAGATACTGCTTTTCCTTGTTCCAACAGTAGTACGCCCTCTAAAATGTAAAAACAATCATTAAATATGAAGCAAATGACTTTCTATATGAATTTTTTTTAAAAAAAATCCTAAATAAAACTAAGGCCCAAATTTGCCAAATACGAAGTAGAAAAATATTTGATCAAAAAATAGACAAGAAAATTTTGGACTTTTCTTTAGTATGAAGTAAATCAAAATCATCACTAAACTTAGTTTCTTGACTGCATCATTTTATTTCTAACTATTGCTGTTTAGGTGAGTTCAGGTTCAGTTCAGGGAGCTGGTGTACCAACCATGTTTCAGGCCATGAGACGAATAGTTGGATGCTTGGCTCATAATAAAGTTAGCGAAGGTGCTATTGAGCGTGCAATCCAGCAATCTTTTCTTGGTATGGTTTAGTCGATACCTTTTTGAGTTTAGCATATCAATATCTTATTCTGTACACTAAATTTTATTAGACATTTATTGGTTTTGGCTTGAATGAATAGGAGAATTATGTTGTAATTTTGAACTTCTATTCTAGAGAGCTTCTTTTCTTAGCATCCTTGTTAATTAGTTGTAGAGTTATCCCTTGAGAGTATATAACTGTCGAGAAATGAAGCTAAGGAGTTCGCATCTCTTAGGAGCATCTTGTTAGGAGTGATTACTCAGTCATAGCACTGAGGCACCTCTCGTGCAATCCTGCTAGTTAATATTACATAGAAGGCTGTAAACTATCCATAACTATACTTCAAACCTGAACATTGTGTGACTTTGTTTGTGTGAGTAGTGGTATCATGTAAAACTTGGAATGTTGGATAATTTTCTGGGATTTGAGGAGATCTTCAGAAAACAAAAAATTTGACCTTTGATTCAATAGGCTCAGTTTGTTCTGTGACATTTTGTTTGTCTTAAGAATCAAAGTTTGTCTCTCCCATAATTATGCAAATTGGTTTTTGGGGGTTTCATTATGGGTTCTTGTTCAAGGAGTTCTGGATGAAAGTGTTTAACTGATTAAATTCGGTTTCAAGAGTGTCTGGGCCTATTGCTTCTGTTCTCATATGGTCTTTCTTGTTTCCTCAAGAAGAGGATTTTTTTTCTTCAAATTGTTTTTTTTCTTCTCTATTTTGCATGGTTTCTTTATCTGGGAATGAAAAGGGGAAATGAAAAAGAATGAAAACATACTTCCCTATTATAATATTAACATGGATGCACATGGCTTGCAACATCTGCACTCCATGAACTTTTCCATGAGATACTGGAACTCATCAGAGGAAACGCGGAGGCAGGATATTTTGAGAAACGAAACTATTAGGGTGAAAATAATGTGTTTAAATGCCTGTCTGTTTGGGTGGAGTGGGCGGTTATTGTCTCCTCATTCAATAGTTAGTTGCTAACTGACATTTAGGAATGTGTTAGAGGAAATGGGTAGCTACATGCTCACAAGCTCCAGTCTAAATAAGCTTTTTTAACTGTTCTTTTACTGAATTTATTGATGCAAAGTTATTTATATTTATTGAGGAAGCAAGGGTATTATGAGGAATGAAACATTATCAAGAGAGTGCATCAACTTTATGACATACAAATAGATTATGCAAAGCAGCTCTTTATCTTTGGATCAATCTACAGTACTACCGCCCAAATAGCACCTTAATTCTCTGTATATTTTTTGTTATAGGGAATGGACATAGACCTAGTACCTAAATAGTGTATCCAGCTCACATCTTTTTTGTCTTCTACAATATGCTACTTCAACAGAACTTTTGAGGCTTATTCTGGAATTGTATCTATTTTTATAGTTTCTGCGGACATGGCTCATGGAGTTCATCCAAATTTTATGCAAAAGCATGAAGAACACCATTGACTGGAAATGAAAATGGGACTTGTTATCAAGCACAATGCAAACCAGCTGTATGCTACTAATGGGATCACAACTTTTCTCTTTAAAGAAGTTGGTAAAATCCAGAATCTTCCAACCCAGGTAATGTATATTGAAATGGGATTTTTGTGCTTCTATTTAGTCTAGGAGACTATTTTTTTTCAACATTAGTGTATTAGCTTTCATAAGATTAGTACTATGATAAATAATAGTTCAAAGGACAGTGCCTATGATATTTTAATGTCATTGTACTTTCAACCATTGATTTCGTTATTCATGACTTATTGATTACCATGAACAGTCATCACATATTGTTGCCAAATGAAGGCATCATATGACAAATTGGCTTAATGACCAAAAAAAAAAACCTTATCTTTAATGCATTTTGTGCATCACAACTTTTTTTTCAATTATATTACTGATTTATTTTCAATCGAAATTAAACCTGAATTTGCTAATGTGGCGGGCCTGAATTTGTTTTTTCTTTTGTTAATTTATATTATCAAGCCCAAAATTGCTCAATGTTGGCAACTTGGCATGAAATATTTTAACAAGAAGAAAAACAAAGGCTTAATCCCAAGTTAATTGGGGTTAGTTAGATGAGTTCTTTTTTTCAACTCGGTTCGATTTAGGGTAACCTCTTCCAATAAATGTAAAATAGTAAGATCATTTTGGATCACTTTTGCCCAAGTTAGTTTAGGTCTACCCCTGCCTCTCTTAGTCATATATACTTTGACTTGTTCAGTTTTTTTACCGGTGTCTCCCTGGGTCTTCGTTTCACAAGACCAAACAACCTTAATCTATTCTCTATTATCTTATCATCTATAGGTGTTATCTCCACTTTTTCTCTGATGCACATTGTATATTCTATCTATCATAATTTATCCACACATCAATCTTATCATTCTATTTCCATAACATGCATCTTACTCATATATTGTCCTTTCACTGTCCAATACTCACTACTATTTGTAGGCTGTATAGCAGTGTAGTAGAACCTTTCTTTTAATATAAGTGGCATCTTTTGATCACATAAAACTCTTGTAGCACCCCTCTACTTCCTCAAACCAGTTTTAACCTTATGACTTATTTCTTTGTCACAACCCTCATCCTCTTGAATAATAGAGCTCAAGTATTTTAAATGAGTGTTATGGGGTACTGCCACTTAGTTTAAAACAACTTCGCATCCTTCTCTATTTGCGTTATTAAATCTACAATGTATATATTCAGTTTTAGTTTTATTTAGCATAAAACACTTAGATTCAAAAGTACTTCTTCATAACTCCAACTTTTGACTTATTCCTACTTGAGTCTCATCTGTTAACACAATGTCATCTGCAAACATCATACATCAAGGGATGCCATCCTGTATATGTCTTGTTAGCTTATTTATGACCAAGACAAAGAGATACAAGCTCAAAATTGAACACTGGTGTAATCCAATAAAGACAAAAAAAAATCCTTAGTATTCCTTCCAATAGTGTGAATACTAGTGATTGCTCTATCATACATATTTTTTAAGACTTGGATATATCTTATAGATATCCTCCTACACTCTAGGACCCACTATAAGACTTCTCTAGGGACTATCATAAGCTTTTTTCAAGTCAATGAAAATCATATGTAAATCATTTTTCATCTTTTTGTACTTTTTTATCAAATCTCTAATAAAAAATATAGCTTCCATAGTTGATCGACTAGGCATCAAACTAAATTTGTTTGGGGAGATACTAGTGTCGTGTAAACGGTGTTCCACAACTCTCTCTCACAGTTTCATGGTGTGGCTCATAAGTTTTATATTTTTATAATTTGAGCAATTTTGAATATCCCTTTTATTCTTAAAAATAGATATCAAATTGCTTTCTCTCTATTCATCAGGCATCTTCTTTGTACTCAGTATCTTTTTAAACAAAGCCATTAATCACGCAACTCCTACATCTCCCAAACATTTCCACATCTCAATGGGTATTCTATTCAATTCACAGACTTTACCGTCATTCTCTTTAAAGCTTCCTTAACTTTAGAAAACCTTATTCATTTAGTGTACTCTACATTTTTATCATCTATGTCGTCAAAACCCTCAATGTTTCTATTATGGTTACCATTAAGAAGATCTTCAAAATAACTTCTCCATCTTTCCTTTATGTCATCTTCTTAGATCAAAACTCTATTCTTTTTGTCTTTGATGCACTTAACTTGGTTTAAATCTCGTCATTTTGTATCCCTTATTTTAGCTAATATATAGATAGCATTTTCTCCTTTCTTTGTTCTAAGTTTCTTATACAAACTCTCTAAAAATTGTGCTCTTGCTTGACTAATTGCCTTTTTAACATTCTTTTTCGCTTGTTTGTAATGCTCAAAAGCATCAACACTTTGGCAATCTCTTATATCATTCTTTTTTACTTTTTATTACTTTTTGCACTTTTTCATTCCATCACCAAGACTCTTTCGAGGGATGCTCACCCCCTTTAAATTCTCCAAGTACTTTTCTAGCTACTTCTTTAATTATTATAGACATGCTCACCTACATATTATTCATTTGCGCCTCCTAACATTCGGCTTTGACTAACTCATCCTTAAACATCAATTGTTTTCCACCACTTAAAGTCCATCACCTAATTTTAGGAATTCCATTTCTCTTTAGTCTACTTGTCAACCTCTTAATCTTAACATCCAAAATCACTAGCCTATGTTAAGTGGTCAAAGCCTCATCTGGAATAACCCTGCAATCCTTGCATCAAATTCGATTAGCTTTTCTTGTGAGTATGAAATCAATCTGGCTTTTATTTTGCTCACTTTTAAAGATAATTAGAAAGGATTCTCTTTTTGTAAAATGTGTTTGACAAAATCAAACTGTAGGCTATGGGAAAATCAAAAATAGCTTTGCCTTCATTTTTAATTCCGAAACCTTAACCTCCATGCACATTCCCAAACATTTCCACACCTCAATGGGTATTCTATTCAATCCACAGACTTTACCGTCATTCTCTTTAAAGCTTTATTAACTTTAGAAAACCTTATCCGTTTAGTGTACTCTACATTTTTATCATCTATGTCGTCCAAACCCTCAATGTTTCTATTACGCTTACCATTAAGAAGATCTTCAAAATAACTTCTCCATCTTTCTTTTATGTCATCTTCTTAGTTCAAAACTCTATTCTTTTTATCTTTGTTGCACTTAACTTGGTTAAAATCTTGACATTTTGTATCCCTTATTTTAGCTAATATATAGATAACATTTTCTCCTTTCTTTGTTCTAAGTTTCTTATACAAACTCTCTAAAGATTGTGCTCTTGCTTGACTAATTGTCTTTTTAACATTCTTTTTCGCTTGTTTGTAATGCTCAAAAGCATCATTGTCACTACACTTTGGCAATCTCTTATATCATTCCTTTTTACTTTTTTATTGTTTTTTGCACTTTCTTATTCCATCACCAAGACTCCTTTGAGGGATGCTTACCCTCTTTAAATTCTGCAAGTACTTTTCTAGCTATTTCTTTAATTGTTATAGGCATGCTCATCTACATATTATTCATTTGCACCTCCTAACATTCGGCTTTGACTAACTCATCCTTAAACATCAATTGTTTTCCACCTCTTAAATTCCACCACCTAATCTTAGGAATTCCGTTTCTCCTTAGTCTACTTGTCAACCTTTTAATCTTAACATCCAAAATCACTAGCCTATGTTAAGTGGTCAAAGCCTCACTTGGAATAACCCTGCAATCCTTGCATCAAATTCAATTAGCTTTTCTTGTGAGTATGAAATCAATCTAGCTTCTATTTTGCTCACTTTTAAAGATAATTAGATAGGATTCTCTTTTTGTAAAATGTGTTTGACAAAATCAAACTGTAGGCTATGGAAAAATCAAAAATAGCTTTGCCTTCATTTCTAATTCCGAAACCTTAACCTCCATTTAAGTCCCCTCCTAAAAAGATGTTCTCATTATTCGAGATTCCTTGCATAAGCTCATCCATATCCTCCCAAAATTTTTGCTTGCTCTCCCTATCTAATCCAACTTGAGGGGCATATACACTAATTATGTTAATAGTCTCCTTATGTAAACAAATGAACATGAACAAGATTTTCAATCCTTCATGCAACAAATGATTATATCAGCTGGTCTAGGAGGATCTTGCATAGTGAAGTAAGAGAAGCCTTGAAGTATATGAAAGTTGGTAAAGCTTGTGGCCCGGATGGTATTCCTATAGAGGTTTGGAAGAACCTTGGAGAGGTAGGAGTTGCCTGGTTAACTAAACTCTTTAATGCTATTGTGAAAGGACGTAAGATGCCGAATGCCTGGAGGAAGAGTATCATGGTACCCATATATAAAAATAAGGGAGACATTCAATGCTGTACAAATTATCGGGGTATCAAACTTATGAGCCATACTATGAAATTATGGGAAAGGATTATTGAACACAGATTGAGGAAGCTTACAAGAGTTTCGGAGAATCAGTTTGGGTTTATGCCAGGGAGATCTACCATGGAGGCTATTTCTCTTCTAAGAAGACTAATGGAATTGTATCAAGAGAAGAAGAAAGATCTCCACATGGTATTTATTGACTTGGAGAAAGCCTATGATAGAGTACCAAGAGAAGTGTTATGGTGGGTTTTGAAGAGGAAAGGAGTCAACGGCAAATATATCAACATCATCAAGGACATGTATGAGAATGCATCCACTAGTGTGAAAACACCTGGTGGAGACACTGAGACTTTCCCTATTACTACCGGATTGCATCAAGGTTCGGCCATGAGTCCATATTTATTTACCCTGGTTATGGACGAGCTAACCAGAAGCATACAAGACGATGTTCCTTGGTGTATGTTGTTTGCTGATGACATTATTTTAATTGATGAGACTAGTGCTGGTGTAAACCGTAAGTTGGAAGTGTGGAGAAAAACCCCTCGAGGACAAGGGTTTTAAGTTAAGTAGGAGTAAAACGGAATATATGCACTGTGAGTTCAGTCTAAGGAAGAAGCAGGAACATGAGGTTAAGTTGGATGGAGTTTTGGTTCCTAAAACCAACCACTTCAAATATTTGGGTTCGGTGTTCCAGAATGATGGCCGTATAGATGAAGATGTGGCTCACAGAATACAGGTAGGGTGGTTGAAGTGGAAGGGTGCGACTGGGGTTTTATGTGATAAGAAAATATCTCTGAAAGTGAAAGGTAAATTCTATAGGACGGTTGTTAGACCTGCGATGCTCTATGGTAGTGAGTGTTGGGCACCAACGGGACAACATTTGCATAAGATGAGTGTGGCAGAAATGAGGATGCTAAGATGGATGTGTGGACATACCAGACTGGACAAAATTAAGAATGTTCATATTCGACAAAAAGTCCAAGTAGCGGACGTCGGAGATAAGGTGAGGGAAGGAAGACTTAGATGGTATGGGCATGTTTTAAGAAGACCTCCTAATGCTGCGGTTCGTAAGTGTGAGAATTTGTTGATTGAGGGGGCTAGAGGTCGTGGCAGACCTAGAACTGTGTGGAAGGAGGTGATAGCAAGAGACTTACGTGCCTTAGATCTTGATGCGGATTTGATTAATGACAGACTTGAATGGAGACGTAAAATCCGTGTCTTGGAAGGGGCCTAAGGCTGGAGTTTTTTTTTTGGTGTCTTTTGAGCTTATTTTGTTGAGAATCCATACAGCCGACCCCAATTTGTTTGGGATTAAGGCTTAGTTGTTGTTGTTGTTGTTGTTGTAGTCTCCTTATGTAGCACAAGTTTTACTGAAATAATTGTATTGCCTACTCTTTTCATCGCTACAACAATCTCCTTTAGATTCCGATCTAAAATTACACCTACTCCATTCGTATTTCTGTTTGTTCCTGTATAACATACTTTATATCATGTATTCCTAACTTATTTATTATTCCATCCAACCCATTTTGTATTTTGAATGTTAGCAATATTGATTTTTCTTCTCTCCATAGTATCTACTAGTTCCTTTAGTTTACTTATAAGAGATCTAATATTCTAAGTTAAGATTAGATTGTTAGATTTCATCGTAAATTCTCACCTCTTGGTTGATTAGTAATTAGTTCATTTTATGGTAGGCTGCAAGGGTTTTTTCTTTTTCTTTTTTCCTTTGTCTGGCTTGGCTTCATACACTTGTTGGGAGCTTACAATACATATTTTATTTCATCTCTAATGGAGCTCACTTTGACTTTTGCCGAAATTTCAATCATGCCCTCCATGAAGGAATAAAGATAATGCAATTATTGTATATATAATACTATTTTCTATGCAAATCCTCATCTTGGAGTAGAGTTGTACCATAGTCTAGCTGACATGCACTTCTAATTTTTGTGCTAGTGCATCTTGAAATTTTATGTTGCATGCTAAAATTTTGCATATATAACTATTCAAGTTGATTTTTTTACCTACAAGTGCTTTATGATTTCTAGGAATTTGTGGTGAGAAATGATGTTGGATGTGGATCCACCATAGGCCCTATACTTGCTTCTGGCGTTGGCATACGCACTGTTGAATGTGGTATTGCTCAACTTTCCATGCACAGGTATCATATTTATTCACTTTCTTGTAATCTTTTAATATTTATCTCCACTCATGGAAAGCAATCACAAAATGATGCTACTGGTGATCAAACCAAAATGGAGATTTTGAAGAATAACAAATAAGTGTACAAGAGATAAAAATAAGAGAACAACAATAGCATAACAATCCAAACAAGGTAGAAGAATACAGTTTGTTGCAAGGAAAGTGGGGAGAAATGAGAGGAAGTGAATATAAGTTAAATTTACTCCATTTAGGTGTTAAAATGAGCAAGAGAAATGGATATGAGGAAAATGATAGAAAATAGCCAAATTAAACTTTCTGCCAAAACAGAGAAAAAGGAAAGATTGGAAACACTAAAAATAATACAAGATCACTTCTTTTTCTTTTCTATCCTTTTCTTTTCTTTCTCCCTAACCTGCTTGGATGTGCATTGGTTCAATTTGAAATTTACCAAAACTGAAATAATTGACGTTTTTTGGAGGAACCAAAATGAACTGAAATCACTAAATATTTTCTATATGATATAATATGGTAATTTGGTTTAGTTTGATTATTTTAGTTTGTTACGATGAAACTGGAACATATTTTAAATCCAATATCTGGTTTAAATAGTATATTACTTATCCTAGGGATGAACATTGGTCGGTTTGGTCGGGTTTTAGGAGCATGCCAAATCAACCACCATCGGTCAGGCTAGAGAATCATTCTCCGAAATCGACCACTCAAAAGAAAGAAATTTATAAAACCGATGACCATTGATCAGGTTCAATCGGTTTCGTGGGGTTCGATCGATTTTAATTTATAAATATGTAAACCAAAACCGAATTGATAATATTGGTTTATCAGAATTTTAAACCAAAATCGATCAATCCAATCGGTTTAAACCGACAAGGTTAGTCGTGTTGGTCAGTTTTGTGGTCGGGTCGGGTCGGCTTATTTGCTCATCCCTAATTCACCCCTATAACATATGTTTCTTGGACATGGGCATGAGTATCTAATATAAGTACATGTTTAAGGGCCACAATTTTTTCTTTAGGAATGGCAATGGTCTTGGTTGAGTGGCTTTAACTATTCCATCTCTACTTTTTTAGGAATGGGGATGGGCAAAAAAAAAAAGGTGGTGCTCTTGCCATTCCCCATTTTATTTAGATAAATTTATAATCTATTAGAATTCATGTCTTGCATAATATAATTAATTGTTACGTGTGTGTATTAAATTTTTATTTGTTAGTTAATATTTGAGATGAAAGGATAATATCAAGTAATAAAATGAAAATTTCCAACACAAACAAGTTTTTCAATACTAATATCAAGTCAATATTCTATAAATATATATGTTTATTGTGGGAAGAAACTGGGCCATCCGACTTTGTTTCCTGAATTTCACGGATTTTCCCGCCACTTTGAAGTGTCAAAGTGCTATATCCATATCCAAGTATCCATGATTAAACTTGGATATTTTAGGATAAAAATTTGAACACATAGGTTTTATCGATTCACTGACACTGAGAGATTACATTGTAATGCATAGCAACTAGGGTATGTTGTGCTTATGGATACCATCAGTTTACTTTTTTTGACAATTTGAGTTGTCAGTGACAATTGGCAGCTTAAATATTCCTTCACTCAAGAAAGTGGTTGGAAATTCATATTTTATTTTTTATGACTATGAGATAAAGTTCAAAATAATTAATTGCTCTCTCAATGTTGTGACACATAATTCTGTAAAAGGATGTTGCATAGGAATGGAAAACAAGGGTGGATTTTGCAGTCCCTGTCCCCACCCTGTTTTCGGAAAGGAAGCAGTCTTCTTCCAGTAGAAGAGAATTTGTCTTTGCAGTTTCTCTCCACCTTGCTCCAGACCTTAGTTTTTGTTTTTTTATGTGATTTAAATAATATTGCTGAAGACTTTAACGAATTAAATAATCCAATCACAAAATAAATAAATCAATAACTCAATGCGTTAATAGCTAAAAAGAAGGTTCCTAAACTAAAACAAAATCATGCATATTCATTAAGCAATCCAAACACAAATGTTATATGACTAATCTTCCCAACAAACTTTGGAGGATATTATCTTCTTACCTCCAAAAATATCAAATTTTTTGTCTTATATATATATAATGTTGAAGAAAACATATTGTATTGTTTTACTATTATTTTTAGCTCTCTTTTGCTATATTGAGCTGCAAAGAGGAGTTTCATGTATTGTTGCAGTGTTAATGTGTTGATTGACAATGTTGATAAATCAGTGCCTATATTTGTGATATTTACCATTAGTTATTATTCTGATTCGTATTATGAAACTACTATTTTGTTCACCTATTCTCTCATTTCTAAATGCAGTGTGAGGGAGGTATGTGCAAAAGAGGACATAGACACTGCTTACAGGCAATTCAAGGCATTCTACCAAAACTTTTCAAGGATAGACTAGAAACTACAAGTCGATTAAAACATCCCTGTGTTCCCTGTGTATTATTTTCTGGGTGTAAAACATCCCTGAGTATTATTTTCTGGGTGTACTTCCTTTCAGATATCAGGGGCCAGTTGGGATAAACAGAAAGAGAACCAAAGATATTGCATATTGCTTTATCAAACATTTTTCTTATTGATTAGCATAATCTTGCCTCCAAAAATAAAGCTATATAAGAGCTTCCGCTGGTAACTATATGTAAAGGCTATTTTATAGACAGGAAACCAACAATAATTTTGTGTATTATGCTATTTCATTTAGTAGCAGCAATTCATTGGAGCTAACTGTATCTGCAAAATCAGGTTTTCTTATTCATAGGATTTGTGGTGGAAGCAGAGCTGAGATTGATGTCAGGGTTAACGTTCGGATTCAAGTTGGGGTCGGGGAGCTTTTGCTTCAGTTCAGACAACAGAGCCTGATTCTCCTGGTTTAGTTGCTGAGCTTTCTTCCTAAGCATCTCATTTTCTCTGATCATATAACAGTTCTGCAGATATAATTGCGAGTTCATCTTCTCCATGTTAAGCACACGGCTATTATTATCCCTGAAAGTATTGCAAAACGCTGGTTAACTTGCTAGATTATAGCTAAGCATAAATACAACTCTTAGAATTATGAGAATCTATATTATGCATGGAAAACTGGATTTGAACTCAGATGGATATGCATGTTTAAATGTTTGATCTAATGCATGCACATGCACATCTACTATCTATATATATATACATGCATACACTACTTTCCACTAGAATGATTTCACGTAATTCATCAGTTTTTACATTGTAATAGTTTAGGGTATAAAATTCTGAATGATGTTATCAGATTAATATAATTTGAATGATACCACATACCATTTTGAGCTTACCATTATGACATGCCCTTAAAATGTTGAATGATGAATGAAGAATATTAAGTTACCTCTGAAAAAGAAGAGGAATAGAATAATATTATTTGGTAAAGGTTATTGATAACATACCTACGAGGCTATGAATCAAAATTAATTGATGCAAAGCATATGGAATGGATTAATATTATTTCAAAATATCTGTGATTTATTTATTTTTTTTTACAGGTAAATATATATAGAGAATAGAAGGTATGTATGTAAAAAGGACAAAAGAAGAAGAGAGGTTGAGTGCAAAGCCATCTTGTCTGCCTTTTTCGTGTAGAAAATCTTCTATCAAAATTGTGAAACTTTAACCGTCTCTTTCTATTTTATTCATTATTCCATTTTCTAAAAGTGGAGCTTTTCAGGGCAGCGCACGTGAAAGAGACCTCACTCATGTGCATTAGATGCTGCTGCTTCTTATTCCCTTTTTTAAAACATCTTTGGATTAGCTGTCGTAGAAAACTGATCTTTCATATTAGCCAATAGCTGAAATATTTAATTATAATTAAGAGTATTATTATGTTTTATAATTATTTTTTTAAAATATATGATATAAATTGTAAGAATATTAAAATTGAAAATTGAAATATTATTATTGATTATTTTATTTTATAGTTACTTTTCTTTTTAACATAATTATGCTTATTTATATATTTATAATGTTTCAATAATATTCTGTTATTATTTTACTTATATAAAAATTTATTTGAAATGTATTTTTATTATTAATAAATTTTTTATAAAATTAATACTATTTTTGTCTTAATTAAATTATAGCTTTTAGCTCATATACACTGATTAAGAAAATAATTAAATTCTTTTAATATTATATAAAATTATTTTAAATTGATTAAAATATTTTTTTATTAACTTATTAATATTAAAAATATTTTATTCTCACTTCATTAATTAACTCATTTATAATAATAATATAATTAGAAAAAGACTAATTAATTTTATTAATTTTTATAAAGTGACAATATAAATGAAATAATTTTTTTTTTTGCAAAAATAATAATTTAAACAGAACGAATGTTGTATAATTTAAATTTAAATAAGCTAGAAATTATTGAAAAAAAATTAAAAAGAAAATTTTCAAAATAACATTTATTTAGGAACCTAATAGTAATTAGATAATTTAATTTCTTAACCAAACGACTTGATATAGTTGATAATTAAACTAACCAATAGTATTTTGTACTTTATTTTTTTTTTTGTGTTGAATTAAGCCATTTTTTTATTTTTCTTTTGTAGAATGTGTTTCAATTTCTACAAATAATAACAATTATTTTGTAAACTATAATTAAAAAAAATAATCTTTATGTCCCAACTTTTCTCCAACATTTCTCACTAAACTCTTTGAGTACTTAAAGCCCCATAAAACGAATTGAGGGAAGCTTGAAGAAGAAAATTGGATATTAAAGGCCAAACTAAATAGTAGAATTCATAAAATAACGCTCTAAAATATAAAGTTAATTTGTATATAATAGTCCTAAAGTTCGAAATGTTGTAATTATCTTTTATTATGATGAAAGTAAAATTAATGAGAGTTTTATAACAGTAATATCAGAAAATTACATCATGATAATTTGTAGGGATCTTAATATATTTTTAATATGAATAAAGAAAAGTAAAAAAATTTTGAATTTTGAATTTAAATTTTTTAACTTTGGTACTACAAGATAAATATCCAATCATTAATATTTTCTGTCTCAAATTCAATTATTAATATTTTTTCGTTTTAAATTGATAAACATACTTTTTATTTCATAATAATAAAAAAATAGTTATTTTTTAGAATAAATTTTATATATTTTTTAATTATACTTTTATTTTATTGTGAGATATATTTATAATATTTATAATAGATAATATTAAATATAAGTATAATAGATATTATACGATTATAAATGAGTTATAATTTAAAATAAGTAAAAAATATGTTTATTAATTTGAGAGGAAAAGAATAATAAAATTTAAGAATTTGAAATATAAAATTAATAATTTAAAAACTCAACATACAAAGTATATGGTAATAATTATTTGAAGTATCGCATAATGAGTTTTTATTTTTTTTTCCTGGAATTAATAAGTAATAATGATTGAAGTTGCATGACAAAATATGTGTTGAGAAGGAAGAGAAGCAACTTGTAAAGTGTGATGCTTAGGTAACATAACAAGAGAAGAGAAGCAACTGCACGTGAGGCAGCTGAACTCTTTTTCCTTTCGTAGGCTCGCAATTTCTGAAACCACCTCATTTCCAATCATTGCTTTGCACCTTAACGGTAGTGTTCTTTTTAGCCCTTTTTTTTTTCATTGCTCTTTGTTTGGAAATTTTTAAAAAATAAATAAATGAAGGAAATTTACATTTATATTTACTAAATATTATTTAGGAGCATCAAGGAAATCCTACACAATTTTCAACTGGACTGATATTAGATGTATAATAAATATTTTTAAAATTAAATGTTAAAATATTTAATTATTCTTTTTTTTTATTTTTATGATCACAATTATTAGTTAAAATTGGACCAAAATCTGCGGTTAGTTATAAATAGGAATGGCTAAGATTGACCCATATATTTGGCCTACTGATATTGCCCGAAAGACATGACGAATCATAAGATTAGAGTTTACTACTTTAACATACATCTAACTTAAAAAAAAGAGAGTTAAATTTCGAAAATATTAAAAGAAATCTTACAAAAATACTTGAAGATAATTTTTTTAAAAAAAAAATACAGCAAAAGAGTGGACCACTAAAAAAAATATGGAATCCTCTTATATGTAATATATATAGACATAGCTATAGTTTGATTTGAAGTAAGATCAAAACCAAATCAATAAAAAATGGAATCGAAACCAGTTAAAATTGGAACCGTGCCCAAACTGAAATCTAAATCTTGATTCATGGTTTGATTTATGTTCATGATTTTTAAAAATTGTCAAGCATGTGGTTTTCATGATTTGAACATATCAGTTCAAACCATTAAATTAGTGCATTTTATTTAGATTGTTGCATTTGTTTTTTTTTTATTCTTTAATTTTAAATTTTTTTGCTAACCATATAAATACCACTTATATTTTAAAATTTCTCACATTTCTAAATTTTAATTTCTCTTATTTTTCTCTTCATTCTTCAATCGATATTTATATTATAATATTCAATATTCTCTATAATTTATATTTTTTTAATTTATTCTCTAATATTTTTTACAATATATATTCTCATTTCTTTTTAAAAAATTTCTACCATATAATCTTAATCACTATTTTATTTTATATTTAAATTTTATTTCTATTACTTTTATTTTATTTCTATTATTTTTAATTTTTTATCATATGTATTATTATTTTTTATTCAAAATTTTTTTAGATTATAATTTTTAAAAAAATGATAAATAGTTAAGGCTCAAATTTTGAATCATGAAAGAAAATAATATAGTTAAATATTTTAGGCCAAATGACATGAAAAATATAATTGAAGAAAATGATGATAATAATACTTAAAAATTACATAAATGTAAGGTAAAATAAATATGTGAATGTTAATTTCTCTTTAAAGCAAAAAAGAATACATAATCAACTTGCTTTTTTGAAGTCGTTCATCTATCTTTATTATTATTTTTTACTAAATTTATCTCAATATTTTTATTTTTTTACTAATCTTAATTTAATTTTTTTTAATTAAAATCACATATAAACTGTCTCTTAAATTGTTTCATACCACTTTGAATCGTCGTAAACCACTTTTAAATTGCTCGTTTGAATTCTTTTCTCAAACTGTCTCTCGAACCACCTTCGAATTGATATTCAAATCGGAACCGGTGGTTCCTGAACTATCCTATAGAAGGTTCAATTTAGGTTTAAGAATTTTCTAAATCGGAACTGATGATTTTTGAACCGTGGCCATATCTACATATATACTGTTAATCTATAACTAATATATACTCATATACCAATATATATTCACATATATTATTATTGTATAATTAACATATGCTCATATATTTAGTTATATCTAACATATATCCACATATAACTAAAATTATAAAACAGTTTATATTATTATTCTTTTTAACGTCAAAAAATATATTTAGCTATATATAACATAAAACCACATAAATTGTTATTCTTTTCAGTATATCTAGTTATATGTAAAGTATATCCACATATAACTAAAAATGTAAAATAATTATATACTATAATTCTTTTGTTCAATTTAATTGACTAAAAAAAGAAGAATTTGATATATTTATATATAATAACAAAAAAAGAATATTCATATAACTCATCTCATATATAAAATGTATTAGAATAAATTACAAAAATTTAGTACATGTTTTTTTATATTGTATATAAAATTTAATATTTGTAAAAAATTAAATTTGTTGACAAATTTCATTTTATTACATACCTTCTATTGATTAAATTTTGAAAAAATTAAAATTAAACCAACTCACAATAGGTAAATATATACCAACTTACAAATCGTCTTTAATTTATCTTAACAAATAACTATATGATGTATGATATAAACCAA
Source organism: Garcia nutans (assembly GCA_947685225.1). Lineage (NCBI taxonomy): Eukaryota > Viridiplantae > Streptophyta > Magnoliopsida > Malpighiales > Euphorbiaceae > Garcia > Garcia nutans. The sequence continues at coordinate 12,427,153 of CANTUV010000006.1, read as the reverse complement.
TCAACCAGAACAAAAATAAGAAGGAATTATTAATTAGCATTAGCTGGCATTTATGATCATTGATTAAGGTTTTTGATTTTTTTTCCTATGCTTTTTTAAGTTCATATTATCATAGCTTTGATGATTAATTAAATATTTGAAGATGATATGTATGTTGGTATATATTTGCCTATTATGCATTGGTTTCAAAATTTAATGTAATAAATAACAAGTTTAATACCTTCTATTGATCACTAATGACTATCAAACCAAGGCCATCCTAATATCCAATATCACTGAAAGTATGCTAAAGAACCAGTACCACTTCTCATAATTTTCTGACCTCACAACTGGCCATGCAATAGGAAACATTTGGTTATTCTCATCTTTGCCAACAGCTAACAATAGGGCACCCCTTATAATGATCTTTAAAAGACATCCATCAAAGTATAACATAGGTCTACATCACTTTATGTACCCTTCCTTAATGCACTAGGCCCAATATAATATCTATGAAATACAGGTGTTGCATCTGGATTATCTCTTTCACATTCAAACTTATAGACACCTTCAGGATCAAGCCTTTGCAATTCAACATTATAGGATCTTAACTTAGCATAATGTGATGCCAGAGATCCCCCTCAACCTCTCATAGCCTTTTTCTCAGCCCTACACCATGAACTTTTGCTAACTGTGAATGCATACCCTCTCAAGCGAATCTTTCTTCATATCCTCAACCTTATAATCTAGTTTCCTTCTAAACTGTCCTAGAAATACATTGGCTAGCCAATCCACTTTGTCTTGCTCATTAGTCATGCTCCTAAAGCAAGTGTCGTATTGAATAAGTTCTAATAACAAATATATATTTAATTATGCATTTACTACCATGTATCCTCCAATTGCAATTCTAGCCACATTTGGCTTTAGCCTTTAATGTACAACTCCCAATCCATCTTATATTGAACCCATTAAAGATAGCATATTGCTAACAACATATTGGAACTATTTATGGTTATCAAATTTCATCTTCACCTAGAACCTTATATTCTTGTGATCACAACGTGGGTCATATGTAATTGATCTCTTTGGGTCATTCTTATCATTGGATCATTCTTATTATTCTTGTGAAGAATATCAGAATCACCAATTGTTTCTTCATCCAAAATAACCAACTCATCTTCATTAATCCTTAGTGACAAAAATGTACTATGCTGAGTACCTTGAGTATGCAATCTAATGTCTGCATCATTCCACAATATATTCAGGCAACATGTCTGCTCACAGTAAAGTTTCATACACCCACGTCTCAATGCTTCCTCAAACATGTTCTCAAAGTCTTCATATGTGTCAATATATATCAATGTTATTCTCCTAGGTGTTATGGAACCCATTTGTTGGCTAGCAAATCTCAACACTCTTGTATACCCTAACTCTTCCATGGTCTTCTATATATCAATGTACTCCACCTTAGGCCTATCCACAAAAGTCCCTCTGCGCCATAACTCCAAGGGAACTGTGAGCAGAAATTTTTGCCCCCACTCCCGTGTAAAATGATTCTTGCGACTTCGGTACTGTTACGCAGAGAACTCAGGTCTAAGCCCGGAGAAAATGGAGTCGCCACCCGAACAGGCAGAAAAAAAGAAAGGGGTGGATGACTCTATTCCTAAGAAATTTTCAACCCCCTAATGGGTTCGAAAAGTTGAGTACGTGTGAGAAAGGTGAGAAATGACCTAGCACCCCCACAACTCCCGGTTTATTGGAACCGACCTCCTTTTCAGCTCTTAATATTATAAAATTCTTAAATATAATAATATTATCCATACTACATGCAATAATTAAAATAAAGCATCATTATATTGCTAACGGCGGTCCCACTTACCGATTAGTGAGTGAAAGATTTTAAAAATTGGTCTTTAAGGTTATAGGTTTTGGTGTTGAAAATTAAAATTTGAGGGTTTCAAAAATACATTTTTGTTACTATAATATTTGAGGGTTTAAAGAGTAATTGAAACAATTTAAATAAGACAATGAAACAAAAACAATGAAATAAAAATGAAAATAAAATAATTGAAAAATAACAATCGAATTATTGTAATTTTAAACATAATTTAAATAAAAGATTACAAACCTCCGTTGTAGGTTCCACCAATATTTAAGCTTGTAAATTTTGGTTGAATTGAGGACAAGACAATATGCTCACTGCCTTGTTAATTTCTTCAGCTACTACCTTATTGACGCTTGATGCTTGTTATTCTTTTTCTTGCTCTCTGTCACTTGAAAATCTCAAAATCCTCAAATAATCAAAAAGGTCCCGAAGTAAAAGTCCAAAAGTCCTTAGTTTTTAAAAAAAAATTCAAGAAGTTCGAATAATTGATAAGAGTTACTGGTGTCTCTACCTAAAAAAAAATAAAAATCTCAGTCGCAAGCCAAAAGTCTCAAAAATCTAGCTACTGCCTCCCTTTGGTGTTTCTGCCCCGAGAAAAGAAAAAGTCCCAAGTATAGAGTCTGTGAATAATTTTTTTCTCCCCCTAAATAATTTCTCAAGTCTGTCAATCCTCAATTTTCTGCGAAATTGTGCTGGTGAGAATTGTTGTGGGGCAGCAATTTGCCGCAGGCCAGCCAATTGTTGCTTGCCACGCGGCATCGCTGCCGCATGTCGCTCGCTGATCCATCCGATTTTTTATTATTTTATTATTTTTTAATTTATTTTTATTAAAAATAAATAATATAAATAAAAAATAAAAAAAATAAATATTATATTATTGAAATAAATATTAAAATAAATAATAAATATTAAAATAAATAATAGATATCACAAAAATTATTTTGGACCGTTTTAAAATCTTTGGACTAGACTTGGTAAAAAATTAAGAGTCTATAGAAACACTAGTGCATGCACAAATTTAAACATGCAAACTCAATATCTATGCAATAAAATACAAAATGAATGAAATCAAAACCCTAAACCAAACCTCAATAAAATATAATAAAGAACAATATACATTGTCCACTACACTTATTACAACAAAATTTCTGGTTTAAATAACCATAAAGCTGTATATACTTCCAAAAAAAATCTATAAATAAACAAATAGCTTTCACGAATAGGATTGTGCACGGAGATTGAATATTTCTAAATTGAACCAAAGTACCAAACAAAAAGATTCAAAATTGAACTATACTATTGAATTTTTTACTGGAACCAAATTATACCGTTTACTTTAATTAGTATGGTTCTGGAGATTAGACAATATCAAAACTGAGGACTGTACCGAATTATATTAAAACGCATTGAACTATTCTAAGCCATAACAATCGATTATATTTTAATAAATTATCTTATATATTTTATATAATATAAATTAAATCTACCTATAACTTTAAAAAAAATCTAATATATAACAACCAAATATTATTTAGAATCACATTAAATACTTAAAATATATTTAATTAATATACATCTTAAAACTATGATTTTTTAAAATGAGTGTCAAACAAAATTATTTTATTTTATTAATGTTAAAAATTATTTTTTCATTTTTTCTTGGAAAGATATTTGAATTAATGTTAAATATTATCTTTTCGATTTCCATATGATCTTGGAAACTTGGAAAGATAATTAATACTTAATATTGAAACTTAGAAAGATAAATATTAATACAAAATAGTGAAACACACGTTTCACTTAATTTTGGCCTTGACAAAAGTAAGTTTTAACTTGGAAAAATGACACCCTCCATCATCTTTTCTAAAATTTTTACTTTTTTATCAGGGGTATTTTAGTTATTTTATTATAAACTTATAATAAACTCATTATAAACCCTATAAAATTTATAAACTCATAATAAACCCATAATAACTCATTATAAACTCATTGTAAACAAATAATAAATTAGTATTTTGGTAAATAATTTATAAATATGGTAAAATTAAAATTATTTTCAATTTTCTTATATTTTTATCAAAAGCCCTTTTAACTTTTAAGTGGGTTATGGTTAACATAAATAAAAAATAACCCTAATTCCTCAACAAAATTTTCAGCTGCTTTTTTTTATATTCTTTTTAACACTATTTCTCAAGAAACCACCATCAAGTTATCATCCACATCTTCATTGGCATTCATCATTCTTTTTTTTTTTTTTTTATCTAAGGTAAGTAAAGCAACAATCTAAAAATTGAGTTCCTAAGTTATTAGAGTAAATTTATTTTTTTAATCTATTTTTTTGTTTTATGTTAGTTTTAAAAATGAAGTCAAACAAAGTAGTTGTTCCAATAGTAAGCGAAAGGCATTTGAAGGTGTGGACAATGTTCCAAGTGCTCATTTGTTGGCTGCATCACAACAATCATGTGATAATACAACAAGTGATGTGCCTTATGCCCCTAGCCAATTAGTTCATTCTTCATTTAAAGAGATAGAAGGTAATATTTTTGCTTCTACTAATAATAGTAAGAAGACAAGGTCTAGGGTTTGGTAACATTTCAAGCCAATTCTTATTGCTAATGGGAAGGAAACCTGTAGGGTTTCTTGTGTGTATTGCTTTAAAGACTATTAGGAAAATAGTGAATTAGGCACTTCAGGGTTATGGAAGCATTTAAAATACTTGTAAACGTGTCATATCAAAAAATAATTAGTTGAAACACATAAATCTAACGATAAATCACAAACTACTTTGAATTTTGAGAAGGCAATTGATGGACATGATACTAAGATATCTTATTGGCATTTTAATCAACAAATTTATAGGGAATCATTAGTTTGGATAATCATAGTGGATGAATTGCCCTTTAGGTTTGTTGAAAGGGATGGGTTTAGAGAATTTTGCAGAATTAATATCCCTGATTTTCAAATTCCTTCTAGATATACTATTGCTAGAGATTGTTATTTATTGAAGAGAAAAAGAAATTGCAAGCTTTTATTTTTGCTCATTGTTAAAAAATTCCTTAACCACTGATACATGGACAAGTATCCAAAATATGTCATATTTGTGTTTGACTGGCCATTTCATTGATTCTCAATGGTGCATGCAGAAAGAATTGTGAGTTTTTGTGTTGTTAAAAGTCATATGTGGATAAATATTGGGAATGCTATTAATTTTCATATGGAAAAATGGGGTTGAAAAAGGCTATATGTATAATAGTTGATAATGTTTCCTTTAACAACACTACTGTAATAACCACATTTTTTTGCTAAAATAAAATTTAAATAAATTTAAATAAAAAATAAAAGGGATAAATAAAGATTTGGAAGTGGAAAATGTGTAATGTATATGTGTTTTATATGTGAAATATACATAACATGTAAAGTCAACTAAAAGTGAGGAAAAGATAATCGATGAATAATAAAGTCAAAAGGGTAAAATAGTAATTAAACTTTATAAAAATTAAAGTTAATAAAATAAAAAAAAATAATTTTTGGCGAAAGATGAAAAATGGGATTTTTGGAATAATTAATTAATTAAAATATTAAATATGTATATATATGGATAGAAAGTGAAGAAAGGAAAAATAAAAAAAAAACCAAAACTTATCTTTTTCTCTTCTTCTTCTTCTCCAAACCCGAAATTCCATGGCTGGTTGGTGAAGGTTTTGAACATCATTTCAAGCAATGTTTTGAAGGATTTTAAAAGAATGAAGTGGTTTTGGGTGGTTTTCCAACTAGCTAGTAAGCTTTCTTACTTAATTTTTGAGTTTTATAAGGTTTTAAGCTTATGTATGATTTAGGTTTTCTATGAGTTGTTTGTAAATGGTTCTAATTCTTATGGATCATATTATTTTGATGAGTAGGCAAGGATTTTATGGTTGGTTGGATGATTAGATTAAATTTTATTGGAGTTTGAGTTAGTATGGTTTCGGGTTTTGGAAAAGGATTTTGTTCAAGATTGTTTGTTCATTTGGTTTCATCATTTAAATCATGTAGTTTAATGATTTTAATGATGGAAATGAGCTTAATGGAATTGGTTAGAGTGAAGTTCTAAAGTTAGAGTGGCTTAGGACTAAATTTTGGATTGAGGGAAATGTTGTACATTGTATTTTAATGCTTTAAATGTGTTAAATATAATGTTAAAGATGTTTTTTAGCTTAAAACTCTATTTGGAATTAGTGACAATGGTTTTATAAAGTTAAAGACCTTTATGGCTAAGAAAAGGAAAATTGAAGGATTAGGTTTTAATTGATATTTGGTAGTTGAAACACCTTAAAATATAATGCTAATATATGTTTGTTATTCACATTTTAGTTAGGTGTTGAATAAGTTATTGTTCCAACAACTTAGTAAGTGAAGAGACTTTTGGAAAAGTTGTGAGAGTTGGTACTTTATAGCTTGGAAGTGTCTTTATATATTGGTTAGTATATGCTTTGACAACTTATATGTTAATTGTATTTAAGTTGGCAAAACACATTATGATTTTGGTGAATGTGTTATGCCACCTTAATATTTGTTTTAATATGTTATATGGCATTGTACCATTAAAAGTATGTGAAATATAAATTATGTTTAATGTGATATGTTACTTGAGTAATGTTAATGTGTATATGGCATTGTTTGAAGTAACAATGCTTGGTTTGCATTGATTATGGTATGATAAGCCATTTGAGAATGACTAAATGAGATTTTTGGAAAAATGTAAAAGTATAAGTTGTGTATTAAAATGTGGAAGTAAACCACATTTGCATTATATATGATAATGAATTGTGGAAACTATGATATGAGTTGGGATGTAAAAAAAATGTTGAATAATGAATGCGTATTGTGTATACCTTATACATTATTTAGTTGCCAGAAGATTATGCTTGGATGTTGGCATGCCATACGCCAAAAGGGATGAGATACTTGGTGTCACAGAGATGTGCCTACGCTGAAGTGAGACACTAATAGTGTCAGGGATATACACTATGTAATAGACCAAGGCAACGAGCCTGGGACTAGATAATTGTATAAGGAGGTTGGGCCTAATGTATGCGGATGTTTAATGTGTTTAAACAATGTTTGACTTTTATAACATGATGCAAATATGTCATTATATATGTGTAACATCATTTCTTAATTTTACTAAAGTATGTACTACTAGGAGATATGCTTAGTGTGATTGAATTCTATCGCATAGGTGACGGTTGATCCAGAGGATTCGGAGAGCACCACTAGACCTAGTTAGGTCTAAATTGTGATTGTTTGCTTTTAAAGCTTACTGAGCTGCCACGGGCCAAAGCCTTCTTCATTCTATATATATATTTTGTACTTTAAGAAATTTTATAGGAGTATGTATTTTGTATTTATAAATGTGTACATGATGTAAACTAGAAAGGGTTTTTGGATTTTATGTTTGATATGTTCGATATAATTTATATATGTATTGATATATAAATATTTGTGAAAAATTAGTTAAATTGAGCTATTAGGCTTTTTGGAAAAATGGATGTAATGAATGAATATTTAGGAGTGTATTTTATGTAGGTTGAGAAACTCAAATTTTAGGGATATTCAAAATACGGACGAAACTCTGATTAATTTTTTTCAGAGATTTTCTTTTAAAATATGTGTATATGGTCTTTAAATTATTATTAAATATATTGCTTTAATTAATACATTACATTACAAGTGTAAAATTATTGATTTGAAAATTATAGAAATTTTTGGTAACGTTGTACTGTGATATTTTGGTACTATATATGCGTATTTTACATATACTGTATGTATGTACTATATGGATATATGGTATAAGGGTGTTACAACTACTATTTAGCAATTGAAAAAAAGTTGATAAAGAAAAATACATTTGTCTTAGGCAAGGATGCTTTTCATATGAGGTGTTGTACTCACATACTTCAATTGGATGTTAAGGATGGCATTAAGCTTGTTGATTCATCTATTAAAAAGATTAGAGATTTAGTGAAGTATATTAGAAGTAGCCCACAAAGGTTGGATTTGCTTAAGAAATGTTGTGAGACTACTAACATCAAGTACCGTAAATCATTGCAATTAGATTTTCCAGCTAGATGGAATAACACCTACTTTAATGTTAGAAGTTGCAGTAGCTTATCAAAAAGCCTTTAATCAATTAGAAGATATAGATAGTAAATTATTGTTTGACTTTGATGATGAGATGCCTTATGAGAGTGATTGGATAAATACTAAAAATCTTTGTAGGTTTCTTCAAAGATTTTATGATGTAACTTGCAAATTATCTGGCTCATTGTACTCCACTTCTAGTATCTATTTCCTAGAAATTATGCAAAAATTGAAGGAATTACAACTTTGCCAAAATAATAAAGAACCATTCTTGAGAGAAATGGGCAACCAAATGAGAGCTAAATTTGATAAGTATTGGGGCTCCATTTATAAGATGAATGTGATGCTTTTCATAGTTGTGGTATTAGATCCTAGGTATAAAATGAGCAATTGTCAAGCTAAATACGTAGCTCATTAGTCTAAAAATGATGTAAATGAGTTAGTAACTAGATTTATAAAAGCCACAAATGTGTTAATGGATGAAACAAGGAAATGAATGAATAAGCAAATATATGCACTTATATACTCTTTTCAAATTAATCTCATGAAGTTGGTGAAGATATTAATTTACAAGAAGTGGATGATTATTTTTTACATGTTCAAAATAAGAAAAATGTTGTATCCCAAGATGAATTGGCCAGATATTTAGAGGAGTTACCAGAAAAATATGTTGTTGAATTTGATCTTTTAGCATGGTGGAAGGTAAATGCAATAAGATATCTTATTTTATCTAAGGTTGCTAGGGATGTTTTGGCTAGTCAAGCCTCAACTATGGCCTCTAAATATACTTTTAGTACTGGTGGGAGGACCATAGATCAATTCATAAGTTCTTTAACTCCAACTATAGCTGAGGTCGTTGTCAATATTGGTTGAAGAATTCAAAGAAAATAATCCAACTCGAAGAAACACTTGAAGAGGTAATAATTTTACTTCAAAAGTAATGAGTTCTTATAATTTAATTTGTCTGATTTAATTTGGTGTTATTGTGCTATTTGTATACTTTTACTTACCAATAATTTGTAAATTGTTGCTTTTATCAGAAATTACTTAAGATCCAGAAGTGATAACCAATATCTTGCTAAGAACTAGAATTGAGTGCTAGGTTTGTTGTCTTTTTCCTTGCTTCTTCTAATTTTAGTTGGTTGTTGTTAGTAAGTATTATATATAGTTATTTAAAGCCATTTAAAATAAAACATTAAGCATATTTAGTTAAGTTTTATTTTTTTTCAGTTAAATTTTCAATTTTAGTTCTTATGTTTTAATTATAACTTATTTTCTTAATCTTTGTGGATTTAGGTCTTATTTTGATAAATGAGATAATTTTAAGGATGCTTAAAGGAACTTAAGACTTAAGAAGAATAAGAGTTGCATCTAATGAGTTTCATTACATGAAATAGTGATTTTTAAGCAAACAGCGGACTTCACCACTTGAGATGGTGATGCTGGACAAAAATCATTATTATATAAAACTTTTGTATTTTTTATTTATTTTAAATATATTTTGTTTGTTTTAAATATTTTTAGATTTGGGTTTTGCAAATGTTTTATCTTTAACTTTGAAATTAAATTATGATGATTGAATATTTGGATTGGAAAAATCTTAAATATATTTATTTTTCAGCCTTTTAAGAAAATATTTTGAATATCCATACTGAACCGAATCGAACTGGATTGTCCCGAAAGAACTGATTCTCCGTTTCGTATTGTCCCAAAAAATTAAGATAATATAAGACGAAGATTTTTATTTTAAATATGGTTTTGGAGATTGAATTTTTCAAATCCCTAAGTTTTAATACGGTTTTGGAGATTTGTAAATTCCCAAATTGGATAGAAACCATGCACAAGCCTATTCGCGAATCTTCTTTTTCCTTTGTGGCATCTTTTGTTTCTTGTGCTTCATACTATTGACAAACAACTTTTTTGCAAGGATGAATAGAAAATCGTTTGGATGTGGGGTGAATAGTCAAAAAATCAAATGTGAGGGAGCTAGTGCAATTCGATTAGAGAGCTACGACTAAGAAGTTGCTGACCTAGTGGGGTTCATGTGGGGAGCTAAAAGTTTGAAGTTGCTGAGCTTACGTGTCCATAAATTGGGCATAGCTATCTTGGTAAAGGGACTTAAGTTAGAAGGACCTGAGGGAAAATTGGAAAAAGAAATATGTCTCATTTATATTGAAGGCAAAACAAAATGACATTAAAAAAGTACGTTTAAACTCCAACAAATTCTCCACAATGAGCTTACTTAGTCAGATATCCACATATGCTCGGTTGACATCCAAGCCTCTGTGGGATAATTCAGACAACAAAATAAAAAGGTTACTCACTAAATGACACAAATTAAAGTTGGCGATTACACTGAGGAAACTCAATATTTCTAGGATTATTTAGGTTATTTCACTACATGAAAAATGAGAATTAGCGAGGGATAAATCCGTTACTAATTCTCAAAATTTCGTCGCTAATAATCATTAGCGACGGATTAGGAATGGAATATTCACATTGTCGCTGAAAAATTAGTGACATATTTTTTAGTCCGTCGGTATTTAGTGATGAATTTTTTAGTCACTAATTATATACCGCTACTTATTATTATTGTCCTTTAATGAAGATAAATTTAGCGACGAATTAAATCTGTTGCAAAATTATTAATTTATTTTAAAAAAATAAAATAAATTATTTTTTAAAAAAGAAAATAAATTATTTTAAAAAATAAATTATTTTATTTTTTAAAAAAATAATTTATTTTATTGTTTTAAAATTTATTTTATTTTTTTAAAAATAATTTATTTATTTTTAATTTTTAAAATAATTTATTCACAAAAATTAATTATTCTATTAAATAATTTATTCTAAAAATATTTATTATAATATATAATTTTATTTACATAAAAATTAAATTATTTATCAAATAATTTCTAAAAAATAATTTATTTTTAATAAATTATTCTAAAAAATTATTTATTCTAAAAATCATTTAATTAATAAAATAATTATTCAATCAGATAATTATTTATTCTAATAAATAATTTATTCAATATAAAAATATTCCACTAAATAATTCCTAAGAAAAGAGTATTCTAACATTTATCTAAAACATAAATCAATCTATTAATTAATTCCAAAAAATTTATTCTTCAAATTATTTATTTAATCAAATAATTAATTCAGTTTAAATTATTCAACCTAATAATTTCAAAACTTTTTCTACCAAATAATTTCTAAATTTTTTTTCTAAATATTATTTATTTAAAAAAATATAATATTTATTTTAAAAATTATTACTAATTATAAAAACATAAATAAATAATTTAAAAAATACATACCTTCAATCAATTTGCAAAATCATAAAATCTTCAATCAAAATATAAGAGACGAAGGGAGAAAGAGGAGGAAGAGGAAGAAGAAAAAGAAAAAGAAGAGAGAGAGGAGAATGAAGAAAGAAAAAAAAAGAAGAAAGAAAGAAAGAAAAGAAGAAAAGAGAAGAAGGAGAAAAGAAGAAGGAGAAAAATAAAAAGAAGAAAGAAAGAAAGAAAGAAAGAAAGAAAGAAAGAAAGAAAGAAGGAAAGAAGAAGGAAAAAAGTTGAAAAAAATAAATATTTATGTTTTAATTCCATCGCTAAAAAGACGCGGCATATTTTAAAAAAATTATGATTAGCGATAAAATTAGCAACGAAAATAAGTTTCATCGCTAAAATTCTGCACAAAAATTCTACCTAATTTTTTAGAATATTTAAAATTAGCAATAGAAGATAATTTCGTCTCTAATTAGCAATAAAATTAACAGCGAAAAATAATTTCGTCGCTAATTAGCAATGAAATTAGTGACAGAAGTTTGTTTCGCTGCTAATTAGCCCGCACAAAAATTTTGCTCGTATTTTAAAATAATTAAAATTAATGATGGAATAATTTCGTCGCTAATTCAAATAAAATTAGTGACAGATAGAGGTTTCGTAGCTAATTAGCAACGAAATTAGCCACGAAAAAAAAATATGTCGCTAATTAGCAACGAAAATGAATTCTGTCGCTATTTTTATTTATTAACGATGAGTTTTAGCGACATATATGTAATACCGTCACTAAATATAAGGTGTCAATAGATGAAGCCATATTTAGCTACAGAAAAAAATCATCGCTAATAATTTTTTATCGCTAATCTGTTGCTATTGATGAAAATTTCTCGCTAATTTTTGTCGCCAATTTATATTTTTCTTATAGTGTTTACTCATTTATTTATTTATTTTTGGATATGAAATCAAATTAAACATAAATTTTTATGAAAATTTTCACCTAATTTTTTAAATCTATATAAATTATATTATATATATTAAATGATAAAACATATTTTTATAAAAATAATTAAAAATATTTTAATATTATAAAACATTATATAATGTTTTAGTTTAATTAGTTTAAAATGTATATATAATATTTAAAAACATAATTTGTTTATACATATATTATTAAAACATTTAAATTTAAAAAAAAAATAAACAAAAATTAAGCTCTAAATCTAGCAATTAAGAAAGAAGAGAATTCAATAAACAAATATCCTTGAGAATAGCATCAATTAGTTTTAGACCTTATCCACTTTAATTAGACCATTTTGGATATTTCTATCCTTGACACTAAAAAAGAAGGGAAGAAACCCCATTAATTATTCTTTCAACTCAACTTAATATTTTTCCCTCTTTTTCTCGTTCTTATTCACTTTCACATAGAGATCTGCTATCACTATTTGTACTCTTACATTTATGCCATATTAATATCAATCTCGCCTATAGATCTGCAATATTATCGTATTTGAATATAAGCTCTTTAAGTGAACTATTTTTTTTTTGTTTTAAAATAATATCAAAATTTCTGCATCAAATAGCAAGTTTAAGTTTTTCTTTTATTATTTTGCTGAATGCATATGCATTTAGTTTTTGCATAAATGGTTTTTGTAGAAATAATGGTTGTTTGGTTCATACATTAACTTTTTATTTTGTTGATGCAGTGCATTGTAGATGTCAATAACATGGTTGTGTCTAGAAATGTCATGGCCATTTATATTCATATATAGTACCACACTAATGTGTTTAGTGATAAACAACAATATTAGCTATTGTTTGATACACATATATTATAAATATTGTTATGTATAAACAAATACAACTATGCTTGACACTTATATAATTTGTAAACTACCATATTTAATTGTGAACAGTCATGTTTAATTAGATGCCGCACTTATAAGTTATACATTCTTGTGTTCGAATATTAAACAATCATGTTTAAGTTTTATGACATATATATAATGTAAATTCAACTGCTAATATGTATATTTTGTAATGAATCTAATTGCAGAGATGGAAGTACTTACTAAAGTATAGAACATTTGACTGCACCAAAATCCTAAAAAAAAATTAACAAAATAATCCTTTTTGACCAAGAATATCATGTTTGTTCATAAATAATCCATGTAAAATAAAATATTGGCCTATTAAATTTTACCAACCAATTAGTAAAATATTTTACCTAGGAAAAAATATGAAAAATTATTTTATAGAGAAAGGAGATTGTAGGGTCTCATGTTAAAAGACAATTATACATCTGTTTTAAGATATGGTAAAATAAAAAAGGTATGTTATAAATGTAGCTTAGTTATTGTTCAAACTTTCTCAGTAAAGTTATATTGTAACTAAACAATTTAATATTTTTCTAATCAATTTTTTCAGTATTTTGTTGCATCTTCCAAACACGGTAATATAATTTTTTCTAATAAAATATAATTCATCTATGTAAAATACATTTTTAGTAATCAACTTTTCAGTAATCTACCAAATATTATGAGGTAGGAAATTAGATTGCAAACCATGAGAATATGTTGGCTGGGTTGGTCAAGTCTTGATATTGATTAAAAACACTAATTACATTGGGCTAAAGAAAATGGTGGTAAGGAAGTTGAATATTGAAATTGAAGCTAGTATCAAGTTAAAATTTATACATGCAATGCCAATGATACCAATATATTATGTTGTTGATGATGATACAGTTAAGATATTCCTTTTCATTTATAGTGAAGATAATGCAAACATCCTTTGATTGTTATCATTGATGAGGAAGCTTACAAGTCTTGCAAATATGGTCATGACAGTAATGATTCAACAAAGCCTAACATACCTAAGGGAAAAGACATTATGGGACTTGATTTTGTACTAGAACCTAAACTTGAATCTAAACCTGAATCGGAACTAAAAGATCTATAGGGTAACACAAATCTCTTATATTTGAGCAAATTGAACTGCAAAGCATTTGAATATGATATAGTTTGGCGAATTCATATGACGACAATTATGAGGACCATTATCACACACAAGACAAATAATTATCAAAGAAAGATATGACAGAAGTTGCATAGTCTATTGAATCATTTAATACTCATCCTAATATAAAATAGGCTATTATGATTTCTTCAATGCCTACTTCTATCAATGATGAGAATGTTACTATTTTTTTCAAGAATTCCAGTGAATTGCATGGAGAAAGTTTTATATTTGAAACCATTGGAAAAATAAAAGTTTTTAAATCAAAGAAAGATTTAATGACCACCTTGTCTGTAATACCAATGAAGGAGAAATTTTAATTTAAGGTTTTCAAGTTAAATACATCATTCATTGTTATTAAATGCATTGATAAAAATTGCCCATAGAGAGTGAGAGTGAAAACGCTGATGGAAAGTGACTTTTGGATGGTGACTAAATTTATGACCAACTAGAATCACATGGCTGATTTCAATTGAAAAAAAAAAGACATATGCAAGCTAATAGGTAGATAGCCAACAAATACATGTAAAGAAGATATTGTTAAATCTAGGAAAGGTATTCAAACTAGAGATATTATAGACAACATACACATGGAATTTAGTGTGAAAATTAGTTATAATGTTGTATGGAAGGGATAAAAGTACACTTATGAGAATATTCGTTTGGATACTCCAGAATAATCTTCCAATATTCTACTTGGATATTTACATGTGTTGCTAGAAAATAATCTTGGTATAATTATTCATCTCAAATGCAATGATGAAAATAGATTTCAATAGCTTTCGCTTGCTTTTAACGCTTCAATGAAGGGTTTCAAGTTATGTAGATATGTAATCAGTATTATGAATTAAAAAACACGTGTGTATTTAATTAATATGAACTTAATATGTTGTCTATATAATTCATATACATATCATACATCTTTATATCATGTTATTTGAAATTAACACCAAAGTTAGGTTTAGGGTTTGAAACACGATCATGCCTTATGAACATATGGTCGTGTTTAGATTGATATGGTATTAATATGGAAACCATATGTATTGTACATATAGGGGTAAGTTAAAACAAGGTTGTGTTAATATCATATGTGAATTCAATATTAAATTGCATACATTACACCATTCATAGTCATTATAACATAAGCTTACTAAAACCATACAACATCCTTACAAACACACTATACTGTGAACCTCGGTTTTCCACCCGAAAAGGATTCAGATGAAAGTTCACTCGTTGTCGGGAGTCGCCACTCAGTTTATTTTGTTCGAAGGGAAAAACTAAGAAAATCCTTGTTTGACTCCAATTAATGCATCCAATGTAAAGGTTTCTAATCTACGAACCCAAGGAGGATTCGGGGACTATGTCATGTATTTGATTAATTTGCCAATTTAGAAATGGATCCAAAAGGGACACAGAAAGGAAGAAGAATAGATTGTTAGTAAATTGTGGACTTGCTATTCGGGGTGAATCCCAAATATGCCTACATACTCTCGTTTTTATAAGAGATCAAAGCCCATGTAGTTCAGAAAAGCCTATTTAAAGGCGATGAAAATTATGCTTCATGCATGTGTGTGTATGCTTCGTGCATTTGTCGGGCTTTTTGCCAAAGTTGTTAATTTTAACATTTAGTGCAAATTTGTTAAATTTAGGTACTTTGTACCAAAATCGTGCAATTTAGGCCTTTGGCCAAAAGATTGATTTTAATTGTGAAATTTAGGTACTTTGTACCAAAAGATACAATTTAGGCTCCGTGCCAAAAAGTTGATTGATTCGCGGCTTCATGCCGAAGTGTTGATTGATTAGTTAATTAGGCCTTAGACCTAAAAGGATTAGGTCTTTGACCGAAAAGAAATTAAGAAGAAGATAAGATGCTTTATGACATGCTTAAATTGACAAATGATAAATTATCATACTACCTTGTTTAGGGTCCTTCCACTTCGAAGTTTCAGGTCTTGTTTTCTTAGATCTTGAAATATGATTCTTAATCCCTGCCACACGAGGTTAGATTCTTGCAAATAAAAGTCCAATAAGAGTTTTTTAGGCGTGAAACGAATTCGACAGCATGAGGCCCACCCGAAAAAGTCCAACCCCAATTTTTGAAAACCTAGCAGCATTTTATAGGTAAAATTCGGACTGGACGGCGGTCGGACCGCCGGGGTCGGCGGTCGGACCGGGCGGCTCGCCGAAAAACAAGAAAAGGACACGGACGACGGTCGGACAGCCCACCGCGGCGGTCGAACCGCCGGTCCCAGCGGTTCACCCCCAAAAACCGCACCGAAATCCGCATTTTTTCCGTTCAAATTGATTTTCTGGGAGTTGCGGACCTCCAAAAATTATTCCGAGACCATACCTGTGATCCTTGCGTCGTTCCGGACGTTTCAAGTACCATGAAGACATACTTTCGGTGAATTTTACCGAGGACGTCCGGTCCGGCTCGATTTTTTGCAGTCGGCTTTCCGAGCCTTAAAATTTGAGTGTTCACAATTGCCCCTCACTGGGGTCCATAAAAATGATTTATGGGGCTCAGTGGTTGTCTGAAACGAGAATTTTGAGCGAGGTGCAAAAAGACCCGCGTTTTCACATTTTCCTTATAAATTGGCTGATTCAATTCCATTTTCATTTGCTTTCATTCTTTCTTTTCCTTCAATTTTCTTCAAACTTTCTTTCAACAATGGATTTCACTGGCTTTGAAGACTTCGAGATCCCACTCCCTCCCTGCAATCTTTTACTTGAGGAGGAGAAGCACAGCTCCAGGACCGGCTGTTACGAGGTAAGTACCTTATCTTTTACTTACCTAGTATGCATGTTTAGGAAATTTATTTATTTCTAGTAAGGAACTTAGAAACAAATTTTTAAGAATTCTTCCTTCACATGTACTAGTAATGAATCAAGGGTAATACTAGGTTTCGCCATTTTCTGCCATCAGTAATTATTTCTAGTAAATAATTTAGAAATAATCCTCTAGGAAGTCACACCCGGCTGGGGATAGAATTTAATTAATTTTTTTTAGGACACTTCGATTAGGATATCTCTCGCGGAAAGACCCATGAGCACTATTCCGGCTTATGTCTTTGATGTCGGGCATCCGGTGGGGGATCTAATCAGACCTGCTTTCCTCCACCATTTGAGGACTAAAGATGCGGGTAGAGATATTCACAGAGAGTTGATCTGTGCACTGGCTGAGCGATGGTGGCCCACCACTGATACCTTTCATTTTGCTTGGGGAGAGATGACGATGACGCCCACCGACTTTTCCGTCATCTCTGGGATTCCATGTGGCGTTGAGATGGTGGAGTACTACAATGACTGGCGGCATGACATCTCTTCAGCCGATATGGTCACTTTAATCGGGGTTGACTACCCTCGACATCAGGCGCCTCGCTGGATTCAGAGGAGGTGGTTTGTAGAGCAGGCGCCAACAATCTATACTGGCTATGAGGTAGGCAATCTTACTGCTGATCAGGTGGCCAGGTTTACCCTAATCCTCCTGTTTGCTAGCTCCTTCTTAGCAAACAGAAAGGATGCAGTGAATCTCAATGTGCTGAAGAGTCTAACCGACCTGACACGACTTCAGACATATGATTGGGCTAGCATGATGTTGTGTAAATTGTATGACGACATGTCAGACCTTTGCTATACCCGCATTGCTCCATGTGGCCTGTATTACTTCTGGGAGGTAATGTAAAGAACATTTCCTTCACCTTGCATACACCGACTCTGATTTCTTCTTCATTCATTTCATTCATTTTTTTTTCAGACTTGGGCTTATGAGTACTTTCCTGATGTCACCCCTTTTCTTCGTGAGCCGCTTGCCCCTGTAGATCCTCTTTCTCCCATTGCTTGGAGGTGGTATAGAGAGAGGATAGCAGCACCAAAGAGGAAGCTTCCTATCAGAGAGCTGAGATCGTTCTTCGACAGTTGCTCCATGAACTCGGTAAATACTTTATCTTGATTGTTATTTATTATATTAGAGAAAATGATTCACTAACATAATAAATTTTTACAGGTAGCATTTACAACAATGTCTAACCGTCTGACAGAGTGGATTGCTCAAGATCACAGCTTTCAGCGGTCACAGACCCTGACTCACCGTCGATTCATACTTCCCCATCCAGAGTATCGACGATATTATCTCGCTGAGAGAGTGACCTTCCAGATTGCCGGCTTCCGTACAGTTCCCTTGGACCCCCCTGATGACATGCTGTCTCTGACGCTTCTGCCTGTTACAGCGTCCCAGTATGAGGGTGATCCCTTCGAATCGGCCTTTGCCTCGGATGAAGAGGATTATGATATTTACTGTCTTGAGCGACTGATGCCACACATTGGGGCCCGGTTCGATTCTGCACCACCTTATCGGTCCTCCCACTCTTCAGCCCCTACTTCCAGCACCCCGGGAGACCATCCCTCTTTCAGCTGGCGAGCTAACAGACCTTCTTCTTCTAGGACTAGGGCTTTCGCCTCCAGGGCTGGACCATCACATACTGGAGCAAGCAGCAGTTCATCACATTTGAGACCTCCCCCATCCATCCTTGCGGCTACCGGTCGATTGGACCCTGCTTTAGCCGACTTGAGGTTGCCATATGCTGTTCGTTATCATGCACCTGATGGTTGGGTGTCCCGACCAATTGGTGTGGAGAGTGCACCTCACCGGAGGCTTGTTCACATTACTCAGGTATATTCTTTTAGAACTTTTCATGAAAAGGATTCATAAAATTCTCTTGAAATTGACTGTGATTGTGTCTTTTTCACAGGTACCTGAGGGCCTAGTTGCTGATATGACAGCACTGATCACTGCTTTGTCGGACGAGTTGGCTGGTGCTTGGACTGATGCTGCTTATGAGAGGCAGAACAGGCCGCAAAGACGGAGAGCCCGGCGCTGAATTCTGATATTTGTCTTGGACTATATTTGTAGTATTTGAATTATTCTTGCTTTGTACTTTGTACTTTTCGTATTTTCCACCTGTCATTTGAACTTAAGTACAAACCTGCACTAATTTGTTAGTATTAACAGCAGATATGTATGTATGGTGTTTGTTTTTTTTGTTTGTTTTAGAAATCTATTTTAAAAAATAAATCCCTGAGATAACCCTAAAAAATAGTACCTAAAATAATCTAAACAAGGCCAAAACACAAGAATTTCATAAAATAAAATAAAAATAAAAATAATAAAATATATATATATATATATATATATAAACAAGAAAAAGGGAATCAAGGCTGTGAGGGGGCAGTCGGGCCGCCGGGGCGGCGGTCGAGCCGCCCGGCCGGCGGTCGGACCGCCGAGGAGGCCCCGGGGCAGTATATGTATTGGAAAAAAATAGAATTTTGAGTGCATTTTTGGGCCAGAAACAAATTTCTCATTGCAGGATTTTTTATTTTCCTAAAAAATGAATCCTCTTTTTAACCACGTGATGCATAACTGGACCAAGAGCCTTCATAACGTCGAAAGGATCAACATGGGAAGGTATGGACTGAAAGCCGTTACTACCCTTAGGGGCGTGGCTGTGGATTGGGATTTTTTGCATGCTTGCATTAGATTTTGGGATCCTCAAGCCCATGTTTTCAGATTCGGTGCTCGAATGGAGGAAATGTGTCCTCTCTTTGAGGAATTTTGTTCAATCATTGGATGTGACCCCAATGCCCCTCTTGTAAGGCATGAGGTCCAAGTTGGTTATGTGGGATCCTTTCAGAGGCTTTTCAGTTTTACCAGGCCTCAAGCTCAAGCTATGATCATGGATGGGAGTAGAGCGATGCTGCTTCCCCTGATTGATGAATTTCTGACCGCCAACTTTGAAGATGAGGTTCAACTGAAACACAATATGCGAGCTTTTGTTTTCTGCCTGTTGGCCGGATTTCTTTTCAATTGTGATCCTGGCTTCGGTGATTTGAGGCTTTGCCCCATGGTTAGGCAGATGGAAGAGCTTAATTGCATCGGTGGTATGATTCTGGCTGAGACCATCCAGAGTCTTGACAGAGCTGCCCTCGGGTTTGAGAACTGGACTGTTACCCCGATCATACTTCAGGTAATCTTGTTATACCTTTTTGTTTCTTCTAATTTCATTCTCTCTCTTTTGTTTGTAAAATAGAAAGGATCTATTTATTATTTTTTTTTCAGGTTTGGCTGAGAGACCATCTCTGAGTGGTTGCTGCTCCTAATGCCTTGACATATAACCCTTCTCAGTACCGCACCAGGAGAATCCAGATTACTTTTCCCTCCATGGCCAAGTGGGCTATCTGGTTGTTTGAGCTTGGACCAGAAGAATTGCTATGGTTCGTCCCTTGGTATAGAATTCCTCGCTTCATGGAGGCAAATGCAATGCACAACCATGTCTATCTCCTTGGTTTCACCCATAGCACGTGGTATAGTGCTTCCCGAGTCCTCAGACAGATGGGGATTGATCAGAGGGTTCCCCTTCCGGTCGGGCTTACCATTGCTTCCCCTATTACCCCTGGAGTTACCCGAGTTGTTCTACAGACTTGGGTCAGAGACCATCAGATGATCAGGCCTTTTGCTGAGCCTTCCCTTGTTCAGCCCACTCCGGAGTATAGGACCTGGTTTATAGCCGAAGTTTGGCCCGTTGAAAAACCCAGGAGGTATGCCTTGCTGCAGGAGCTGGAGGGAGAGGAGGTGGTTCCTCTTAGCGAGGAGAAGATAGATGTCGCAGAGAGCTCCGGAACTAAGGAAGATACCGAAGACTCTGCCCCACGTAGGAGGCGTAGGATTTAGATCCCAGGGTGACTCCATTGTCTGTTTTTTGGGTTGTTTGTACCTTTTTAGTTCCTTGAATGTATAGGACTTATGGTCTGACTCTTTTTTGTAATGACTGACTCTTTTTGTAATGAAAGATTCTTTTTTGAATGAATGACTCTTAATGAATGACCTTTTTTTTTTTTTTGCTTTCCAAGCATTATCTACTTTATTTATTTGCTCTAATTTTTGCCTAAGCCGTCCTTTCGGATTTTCAACTTAGCGAGCTCTTACCCATTCTTGCCTAAGCCGCCCTTTGTGGGTTTTCGACTTAGCGGGATTTTTTGTTGTTTGTTGTTTTTTTTGTTTTGTTTTTTTTAATAATATTAGCAAAAGAAAGATAAATGGATGATTTTTATTAATATTTAGACCGTGCTCAAGGAGAGCTGCCTACATATCTCGAATTAGTTTATGAGAATCAGGTCTAATGTAGTTCATTACAATGCATGATTATACATAATATTTCTTTAGCTGATCCAGATTGCATGGGTTTATGAACTCCAGACCATCCAAATCAGACAAGATGATGGCTCCGCCGGAAAGTATTTTCTTTAAAATGTAGGGTCCCGCCCAATGAGGACGAAACTTCCCACGAGGATCTGTAACAGGTGTTCTAATCTCTTTCAGAACCAAACAACCTTCTTCCAACTTTCGATCTTTGACCTTTTTGTTGAAATGTCTGGCCATTCGCTTCTGATACCCTTGAATCCGATGTAGAGCTTGAAGTCTTTTTTCATCCAAACCCAACAACTGATGATGATAATTGCTGATCCATTCAGCTTCATTTATCTGACTTTCTTGAATTATCCTCGCCGATTGAACTTCCAGTTCAATGGGGAGTACAACTTCCATTCCGTACACTAGGGAATACGGGGTTGCCCCAGTAGGAGTTCTAATTGATGTTCTATATCCCCACAAAGCCAGCGGTAACTTCTCATGCCAACGCCTATGTTCCTTGATCATTTTTTGTATGATCACCTTTATAGACTTGTTCGCTGCTTCTACAGCTCCATTTGTTTGAGGTCTATAAGGAGAGGACTTATGATGCTAGACATTCTTATCCTTCAAGAGCTTAGCAAATTCTGCTTGGAAATGAGTTCCATTATCAGTGATAATTTTAAACGGCGTTCCGTACCGACAAAGGATGTTGGTTCGGACAAACTGTGCTGCCTTTTTGGCGTTTAATTCTGCATAGGAAGCTGCTTCAACCCACTTTGTGAAGTAATCCACTGCTACCAAGATAAACTGATGTCCATTTGATGCTTTTGGATGTATTTTGCCAATTATATCTATTCCCCAAGTAGCGAAGGGCCATGGAGAAGTGATCGGATTCAGGGCAACGGGAGGTTGCTTCTGCATCTTGGCAAATATCTGACACTGATGGCATTCTTGCACAAATGCCACGCAGTCAGCATTCATGGTAGACCAATAATATCCTAGATTGGTAATTTTTCGAGCCAAGGCGATTCCATACATGTGTGGCCCTGATTCGCCACCATGTACCATTTCCGTGATCTGCTTAGCTTCTGCTTCATTCACACACCTTAGGTGCATTCCATTCCAACTCCTCTTGTAGAGGATATCCCCATTAAGAATGTAACCTGTGGCTAGCTACCTTATGGCCCTCTGATCAACCTTTGATGATCCCTCCGGATAACTTCCATCCTTGAGATAACCTTTGATATCCCAAAACCATGGTTTACCATCGGCCAAATGCATTATGTGGGCAGGTTGCTTCTGAAGTTGAACTTTCAATGGACGAATGGCTTTCCCCTCCTTGATATTGATCATGGAAGCTAAAGTAGCCAGAGCATCAGCGAACTGATTCTTTGCTCTTGGGAGATATTCGAAGGACAGATCATCGAATTGTTGAGCCAAATGATCAAGGCGTCGTAGGTAAGGAACCAAACACTCTTCTCTTATCTTCCATTTCGTTAAAGCTTGTGATACTATTAAAATAGAATCACCATAGACCTTTAGGTTCTTAATCCCTAATTCGAGGGCGGCTTCAAGCCCATTGATGCAAGCTTCATATTCTGCTTCATTGTTTGTGCAGCTAAAGTCAAGTTTAACTGCAAATGGAATGTATTCTCCACAAGGAGTTTTGAACACAATCCCAATTCCATTTCCATGATAATTGGATGCCCCATCAAAATACATCTCCCAAATACTCCTTTCCACATTCAAGAGGTCTTCGTCAGGGAAACCCACTTCTCGCATCTCGTCATTCACGGGTAATTCTGCTAATTGGTCAGCTATTGCGCCACCTTTCACAGCTTTCCTTTGAAAGAATTTTAGGTCAAAGGCTGCCAATGTTGACACCCACTTAGCCATTTTGCTGTCCAAAACAGGCCTCTCCATAAGGAATTTCAAGGGACTCTGTTCTGCGATGACATAAGTAGTGTTGTAACTTTGTACAAGTCCAATACAAGGCTAAACACAACTTTTCAATTTTGTTATACTTTAACTCATAATCCAGCATCCTTTTGCTGAGGTAGTAAATTGCATTTTCTACCTTTGTATCTTCAGCCTCTTGAGCTAGCATTGCACCCATGGCTTCATCTGTTACAGACAAATACAAGAGCAGAGGTTTTCCCATTCTGGGAGGTTGTAGAATTGGCGAACTTAACAAGTATTCTTTGATCTTGTTGAAGGCCTTTTGGCAGTCTTCATTCCATTCTTGTGAAGCATCTTTCCTTAGTAGCTTAAAGATTGGACCACAAGTCTCTGCCAATTACGATACGAATCGACTGATATACTGTAATCTACCTAGCAAGCCTCGAATCTCTTTTTCTGTTCTTGGCGGAGGCATTTTCAGAATAGCCTTCGACTTTGCTGGATCAACTTCTATTCCCTTCTTGCTGACCAAATATCCCAAAAATAAGCCTGATGTTGCACCAAAGAGGCACTTTGCAGGATTAAGCTTCAAATTGTACTTGCGAAGTCTAAGGAAGAACTTCTCAAGCGCTTCAACGTGTTCTTCTGGAGATTTTGACTTAACAATCATATCATCAACATACACCTCTATTTCTTTGTGAATCATGTCATGAAAGACTGTTGTCGCCATCCTTTGGTAGGTAGCCCCTGCATTTATCAACCCAAAAGGCATAACCCTGTAGCAGAAAGTGCCCCATTCTGTGATGAAAGCTGTCTTTTCTTTGTCTGGTGGGTGAACTAGGATCTGATTGTAACCAACCGCGAGGTCAGTCATGGAAACCATCACATGCCCAACCATCCTGTCTATCAGCAAATCGATGTGTGGTAGCGGAAAATCGTCCTTGGGACAGGCCTTATTCAAATCTCTGTAGTCAACACACATCCTGACCTTTCCGTCTTTCTTCGGGACTGGCACAATGTTTGCTAACCAGGAAGG
Organism: Garcia nutans; assembly: GCA_947685225.1. Classification (NCBI taxonomy): domain Eukaryota; kingdom Viridiplantae; phylum Streptophyta; class Magnoliopsida; order Malpighiales; family Euphorbiaceae; genus Garcia; species Garcia nutans. The sequence goes on along the minus strand of CANTUV010000006.1, from coordinate 12,402,740 downwards.
ATAGGCAATTGGTTCTATGAACCTATTATCCAGTTGCTTGGCAACCTCCTCTTTAATTTTCAAAGACCATCCAGGCTTCATTCTTCTCAATTTCTGCTTAACCGGCTTTGCACCAGGGTATAGCGGAATCTTATGAACTGCTATTGCTGGGTCTATTCCCGTGACATCACTTGCCTTCCACATGAAGCAGTCGACATATCTTCTGATGCACTCGACAACCTGTTCCTTATTCATACAATCATATGCAATGTATGTATGTTCATTTTCTTTGCCAATTATTATCTTTTCATTTATTTCTTTTATTTCATTTATTTCATTTTTGCTAGATAATACTTGGAAAGCAAAAGACACAGGGTAACCAAGAACTTGAACAGTTTCATTAATAATGGCGGAGTCATCCTCCAGAGTTACATCATTTTTGACATCAGGGTTTTCTATTCCTGAAGATAAGGAAGACTCAGAACTGGACTCTGACTCGGTGTTTGACTCGAGATTTGACTCAGTACAAGACTCGGGTTCAGGGTATGATACAGGACTAGGTTTGACTGTAGCAGCTTGTCCCTCCTCGGCATACCAGTTCACCAGTGGTCCATCTGTAGTCTTGATCAGCTTTGTGAAGTCCCTTTTGTTTTCAAAATTGGTTATCATAGCAACCTCATCAAAGAGACTAGGCCGCATGAAATCTTCCACTTGTGGTTCAGTTATAAGTTTTGGCTCTTCTTCCTTCAACACTAAAACATCAGTGAACATCTCAAAACCCGGTAATTGCTTCCTAGTCATAGGAGAATAGAATGGCTCCTGGAAACCACAGTAAGGAACTGTTTTCCCAGGTTTACAGAAGTGACCATTTAGAGTTCTGAAATAAGGGCGCATTTTGAGGCTTCTGGCCCCCCAATTCTTCTTTTTCTTCCTTCCATGCTCAAACTCTTCTACCTCCTCATCTGTGGGTTTGTACCCTAGGCCAAAAGTTCCCCTATTCTCAGGTTCTTCCCATGGCCGCACCACGGGTTTTTTCCTCCCAGACTTTATCATTTCCATTCCGGGCAGCAGACCTACCCTTAGCATCATTCCCACCAGGCAATTGATTTGGACCTCTCCAAAATCATATAAGATAAATGGCCCTTTGGGTTTTTCTCCTTCAATGCATTGGACTGTATCATAATGGAAACCAGTCAAGGTCATGGCGGTTTCGCCAGGAACAACCTCAAAGAGAGACTGATCCATGGTTCTCTTGTTGATTTCACAGGTGTCACCTTTAAATAGTGATGATTTTTCCTTCAAAAGGGAACTTAAGTTTTTGATGTAATGAAGAAGGGACAACATTACTCTGATGAATCCACGGCCTTCCAAGGAGGAGATTAAAGCTCGCGGGTACATCAATGACTTGGAAGGGCACTCTCATTTTCACCGGCCCAATGACAATTTCCAGAGTGGCAACACCCAAAATTTCTCTTCGAGTGTTATCATATGCTCTAACAATCTGATCAGAAGGTGTAAGATCTGTAGCCTCCAACCCTAGACAACTTGCTACCTTCAAGGGACATACATTTAAGGCTGACCCATTATCAATGAGAACCATGGGCACAGTCTTTCCCCCAGTTTGTATGGTGATGTATAGAGCATCATTGTGTTTACTGCCATCTTCTGGTAGGTCTGTATTAGAAAATCGGATACTCAATGCCTTGGTTGATTGGGTCAAAGTGGCTACCAAAGCTTCTGGGCTTGTGTCTACTGATGTATCAAGCTGACTCAAAGCTTTGCTGAGAGCCTGACGGTGTGGGAATGAGGAAGCAAGGAGCTCCCAAATTGACACCTTAGCTTGAGTTTGTTTAAGCTGAGTGAGGACAGGGTCTTCCTTTGGTTCAGGTATTTTCTTATGGGGGGATTTGAGGTTGTAGGGGCTTTTCCCAAGTCAAGCGGTTGATATTGCCTTCCGCTTCTTGTCAAAGCGTCGACTTCTTCAGCAAGGTCATTCAGATCCAGCACACATATTTCATTCATTTCTAAGAGGAGTTTGAAAGGATCAAACAGCTCTTCTTCCACAGTGATGGCGTGGATGGAATGATTAGGCAAAGGGTTAGTATTAATGTTCGGTTGACTTCTGAGAGGAATGATGTCACCCCTATCCACCAAATCCTGGATGCGATTTTTCAGAGTCCAGCAAGCATCTGTTCTATGCCCTTTCCCTTGGTGGTATTCACAATATTCATTGGCCTTATAACTGGCGGGTAATGGGTTTGGAGGTGGCCTTGGGTCCAAAGGCTTCAAATACTTCCCTTCTACGGCCTTTTTAAACACTAGATGAAGGGGCACCCCAAGGTCGGTATACTGCCTTCTTGGCTGATTTCTCTGCCCAAGATTGCCCACACGTAAAGGATTCGCAGGGGCTATATTGGCCACTTCATTGATTTTGCTTGAGGAAGTAGTTTGGCCCTATTTTTTATATTTCGAAGTAGCTCCCTCATCTACTATCTTACCCAGTTGTATCAAATCTTCTACCTTGGTTGCAGTCGCAATGAGCGATTTGAAAGTAGGTAGATATTGGGTTTGCAGTTGAGCTTGATATGTAGGCCTTAAATTCCTGATTATAATATCAATATGCTCCTGTTCTGAAGGGCGATTGATCATTTGGGTGGCTTTTGCCCTCCACCTCGTAAGGAACGAGGAGAAGGGTTCATTGTTGTTTTGTTTGGTAGTCTCAAGTTCTCTTCTAGTGACATCCACCTCAATATTGTAGTGGTATTGAGTGTTAAATGCATTGCAGATGTCTTCCCAGGTCTTAATCTTAGCACTGTCCAGGCTTACAAACCATTTTAGGGCAGCCCCAGTCAAGGATTGTTGAAAGAGTTGAGCAAAGAGCTCATCATTTAAACCCCAAGGGCTCAAGGCCCCCACATACATCTTCAAATGGGTTTTAGGGCAAGTGGTCCCATCAAATCTGTTCATCCCAGGCATCTTGAATTTTGGAGGCAATCTAGCTTGGGGAAACAAGGATAAGGAATCCATGTCTACCACCTCTTTATGAGTTTTCATGGCAGTGATTGACCTTTCAAGCAATTCAAGTTTCTTTTTCAGTTCATTAGTTTCATTTTTAGAGGGTGGATCCTCCAAATTGATGACAGGGGTATTGTTCTGAGCAGTCATGGGGGTACTAGTTTGCCCCACAATAGGTTCTTTCCCCAAATTTTCAGAAGTAGTGGCTGTCTTTGGTGCCCCTCCTAATTCAGCCAGGATGGCTACCCTTTGGGCAGCTAAAGCTTCATCAATTCTCTCTTGCATTCTAGCTTCAATTTCCTTAACATGTCCATCTAGCAAGGCTTTAATATGTTCAATAGTAGCCATTTCAGTAATTGGAGCAGTTGGTGAAATTGAGGTAACAGGACTTGTGGGTGATTGCACAGTTGGAGCGGGTATAGCTTGTGTGGGTGAAGGCACACGGACAGTGGATACTTGCAAAGGTTAAGGGTAAAGGATTAGGGTAGTGTGTAGGGTAGGAAGAACTCTTGGTCCACTTGTATACATCAAAAGTTTTTCCCAAAAGATTTTCCTCCAAAATAATATTGTCATGTTGCATGAATGCACCTCATAACATCATAATTCATTTTAATGGAATGTGGCACTATCATTGGGTGCATACAACCTAAGGGAAGGTTCTATTGTTCATGAAAAATAGAGAATCGGCTCATAATAGGGACCCTTGAGTCTTGAGTAAGATATACCTAACCACATGTGAAACAAGGAGTTTCGCGTGGGTCCAACAGTACGATTACTCATGGGCCATTCCAAAAGGATTGGAATGGTTTGCGACAACAGGGAGGACGCTTTGGCTGTCCGCCGGCATAATCAAGGAGACCTGCCGGTCAGCGCTACTTGCTATCCAGACTCAGAACTTTGAACAGAAAGAGAAGAAATTCATTTGAAAATAATTTTTTATGAAATGAAGGAAAAGGATTCCCCCATATAATGCAAGAGAAAAGGATTCTCTGAATGTCAAGATAAATGCACAATTAGTCAAACAAGAGGTCCATTAAAGGAAAAAGATTCCTTTTGTCAATTTTCAATCCAATATCCCCAAGGAGGGGATATATATTGCTAGGGTACCCTGCAAAATGAATAAAAGTACCCTAAAGAAGGGCAAGTTAGTCAAATGAATAATAGTCTACTAGGATCCCATAAATTATTTTTATTATTATTTTTTTTTATTATCTATTATTTTTTTATGGTCCCCAGAAAGATTCTTTTTTTTTTTTCAATTCTAATGTCCTTAAAGAAAGGACAACAATTGCTAAGGTATCTGCAAAATAAATAAAAATACCCTAAAGAAGGGCCAGTCAATCAAATAAACCATAGTAGTCTACTAGGATCCCATAAATCATTTTCATGGTCCCTAGTATCAAATTAATCAAATAAGCAATAGTAGTCTACTAGAATCCCATAAATCATTTTTATGCACCCCAGTGGAGTCGCCAAATTGTGAACCTCGGTTTTCCACCCGAAAAGGATTCGGATGAAAGTTCACTCGTTGTCGGGAGTCGCCACTCAGTTTATTTTGTTCGAAGGGAAAAACTAAGAAAACCCTTGTTTGACTCCAATTAATGCATCCAATGTAAAGGTTTCTAATCTACGAACCCAAGGAGGATTCGGGGACTATGTCATGTATTTGATTAATTTTCCAATTTAGAAATGGATCCAAAAGGGACACAGAAAGGAAGAAGAATAGATTGTTAGTAAATTGTGGACTTGCTATTCGGGGTGAATCCCAAATATGCCTACATACTCTCGTTTTTATGAGAGATCAAAGCCCATGTAGTTCGGAAAAGCCTATTTAAAGGCGATAAAAATTATGCTTCATGCATGTGTGTATGTATGCTTCGTGCATTTGTCGGGCTTTTTGCCAAAGTTGTTAATTTTAGCACTTAGTGCAAATTTGTTAAATTTAGGTACTTTGTACCAAAATCGTGCAATTTAGGCCTTTGGCCAAAAGATTGATTTTAATTGTGAAATTTAGGTACTTTGTACCAAAAGATACAATTTAGGCTCCGTGCCAAAAAGTTGATTGATTCGCGGCTTCATGCCGAAGTGTTGATTGATTAGTTAATTAGGCCTTAGACCTAAAAGGATTAGGTCTTTGACCGAAAAGAAATTAAGAAGAAGATAAGATGCTTTATGACATGCTTAAATTGACAAATGATAAATTATCATACTACCTTGTTTAGGGTCCTTCCACTTCGAAGTTCCAGGTCTTGTTTTCTTAGATCTTGAAATATGATTCTTAATACCTGCCACACGAGGTTAGATTCTTGCAAATAAAAGTCCAATAAGAGTTTTTTAGGCGTGAAACGAATTCGACAGCATGAGGCCCACCCGAAAAAGTCCAACCCCCATTTTTGAAAACTTAGCAGCATTTTATAGGCAAAATTCGGACTGGACGGCGGTCGGCGGTCGGACCGGGTGGCTCGCCGGAAAAACGGGAAAAGGACACGGACGGCGGTCGGACCAAACTGATTGGCTATTAACCTGATTTTCGTTCAAACTGATTTTCAAAGCCCAGCGGTTCACCCCTAAAAACCGCACCGAAATCCGCATTTTTTTTCGTTCAAACTGATTTTCTGGGAGTTGCGGACCTCCAAAAATTATTCCGAGACCATACCTGTGATCCTTGCGTCGTTCCGGACGTTTCAAGTACCATGAAGACATACTTTCGGTGAATTTTACCGGGGATGTCCGGTCCGGCTCGGTTTTTTGCAGTCGACTTTCCGAGCCTTAAAATTCGAGTGTGCACATATACTATGTTAAATCTAGTCCGGCAAGGTGCATCAAAAAATGCAATCTTCAGTTTTTCTTCATGCCCATATAGAATGCCAGAATAGGTATCCCAATAATAGCAATTACCATACCTATAACAAAAATCCAACATCCAACCTTATCTCTACATACATCTTCTCTAACTCTCTTATACTTCTTTAGTCTATTAACCTTCCTTGATAAAGTATTGATAATGTTTGTAGCTTGCTCAGGGTTCTTAAGATCAATCCATAAAGAATCTACATTTCTTGCAGGTAGCCTGCTTGTCCAGATCAAGAAAACCCAAAATGGTTATGTACATACTCAATGCCCATACAAATATAACCAACAAAACTCAAATTTGTACATACCCTATAGTATTTGCAACCATAGAAATGTCAACCTGGGTTATCTTCTGTCCTTGAAGTTTGAAGAGAAGAAATCTCACCACATTCACAATTTGGGGACAATATTCATAATATTCATATATTGATGATGACATGCTAGTATGATTTTGAAGGAAGAATGGGGGTTTAAAGGAAGAATAAGGCTAGTTAGGATTTCAACAAAGAAAAGTAAAGAGAAAAGAGAGAAACATAGATACTTGAAAAGATAGAGAGAGGGGAGCCCTCAACTAAACTTTAAAATACCACTTGCAAAAAGAGACAAAAATAATAAAACAATTGATGACATAGAATAAGAAATTGAAGTAAGAAACAAGGCCCTCTATTATGAACACAAGGTCATGTTTAGATTGATATTGGTTGTAATATGTAAAGCACAATCAATATGCATGGCGGGATTAGTTAAAACATGTTGTGTTAACTTACATATGTGAATTCAATATAATTCATACAGGTGAAGTGTTTTAAAATTTATATCTCAATATGGCTTTACAATAGTAAGATAAGAGAATTAATGTTGATCATTGCTGTTGATAATAAATTCTACATGGACATTAAGTACTATTACATATTTAAAAAATAATTGTTGAGATCTTAATTGCACATAAATACTTAAAGATAGCTATGAAACTATAATAAAAAAATTTATTATGAATGAAATTTTAATATACAATAAAATCATCAATCCATTTTACATGTAAAAGTTAACTATGGTTCCATCACATGGATAGATATCAGGTATAAATAAATAGAGTGTTAAGTATATTGAATTATATAACTTCTTTGACCATTAAGTGTGCTTATATACTTATATTGTTATCAAATGATGATCAACAATTATGTGATCCATTCAAATGTTATTTAAACAACATAGTTTCTAAATATAGAAGGATTCTTTGCATATCGACATGTTCTTATTCACCATGACCATGTGCTATTACTATTGACCTCATATTACTTGCATACAACCTCCCAAAATTATATAATTATAAACACAATTATGTTATTGGTATTTCCCTCTAAAATTAGTCTTAATGTTCTATAAAGGTCATGTTTGACAATTTCATGGTCATGGTTGAATAATTTTCAAATGCTATAAGAACTATGTCCATATTACAAAGCAGTGTCTATTAATACATGGTCATGTTCATGTCATATTGCATGCATTCAATATAATTAATATTCATTAAATGTTTTAACCCTTTGAAGGCATACTAATGATTCATCTGAGGGAAGCATATGAGATGAACCGCCAATTATTACTATAAGTAAAGAGCAAGATGAAATATCCAACATCAAGAACATATTCATTTAGAGACATTTTTAACCAGTATTTGATACTCTAAAATTTATAGGTATTTACAATTTCAATGTATCATACAAAATTCAAAAAATGAAACTATAAATTTTGGGAGTTTATCTCTGTGAGATAAACAGAGAAAGAGAGAGAAACTAATTTTGGAATTTCAAACAATCATTTATTAGATAAAGTAGTTTGTTATTGTTTAGCATCAAGGATAGAAATATCCAAAATAGTCTAATTAAGGTGAATAAGATCTAAAACTGACTAATTATATCCTCAAAGGTGTTTATCTAATGAAGAAAAATTATACTAATAGAGTCTAAACATTTTTTATTTTTTCTATTTTTATGTCTATATAATTGTTTTTGCTAGTTTAGTGTCTAAATTTCATTAAATAGCTATATTCCAATGGCTCAAGCCATTTTGCCCTTCACCGGAGTGATGACTAGGATAAGTGGGATTATTTTCAGCAAATAAAGTGCCACATCATTTAACGTTGTTAAAGTGAAAAAAATGACCTTGCATTCAGCTAGGAAAAAAGAAATTAAAAGCCTTAAAATTACTTTTGCAGCTAAGGGTTTCATCTTCAGAGCTTAGGGATTTCATCTTTGAGTTTTTCCTTTTTCTAACAACTTCAATTTCTTTATCCAGCCAAATTCTCTAATTTAAGATTTGTCTTAAAAATAATTTAGCCATAATCTCTAGAATTGGAACTATCAAAATGGGAAGATTGGCATCTATTGGCAACTATTGGCATCTCTGAAGTGAAATCAGTTTTTTCTTTGGCAGTGAAGGTAACATACAAATGTTGTGAGCTTCATTAATGTTAATGCATGTGTCAAAAATAATGGGTTTATGCATGTTGTGTATCTTTTTTTATTCATTCTTGTTTCTATTATCTATAAGGTTGGAATCTTTTGGTGACTTTATTTTACTTTTTTTAACTCAAGTTGTGGGTTTTTGTCTATTTTTTCCAGAATAAAGGATGTTAAAGAAATTGATGTCTATTATGGAGGGATTTTTTTTAACTAATGAACAAAGAAAAGAAGTGAGATAAGTGGGGTGAGCAGATGAAAATTCAATTAAGAATTAGGGATTTGTCTTTTCTTCAATTAAAAACATGATGCAAGACTTATTGGGTGATTGGAAAATTGAGAAGGTCCATTTTAGGAAACCCAATAAAACTTTAGGACAAGGTATGATACTATTATGTGAGGGGACCAACAAGACTTTTTCCACAAATGTTAACCAAATATGAGAAGGATGAAATGTATACGGAGCATGACTTTGGTTGGGGTTAAACAGTAATTGAAAACAGTGTTTTTCATGAGGGATTTACTGAAGGTGGTGGGGATAGCAAGGATTCATCTAAGAGGGAGGGATGAGAATGTGGTTGGTGAGGCAATTAATAAGGTTGGTGTGGATGCTAGATTATTTACTAGAGATGGGGTAGCTACTCAACCATCATTAAATGAGATTAATGCTTTATTGGGTAGTACATTTGGGAATTTTGGTGGTTAAGAATATTTACCAGATGAAAGTTTAGGAGATATTTTAGAAGAGAGTCTTAAGGAGCAAAGCACTGAAGTGAAAGAGCTGGTATTGATGAAAGAGATATGGAGGATGGGAGATCTGGTCAAAATAGTAGCAAATCTGGACATGATAGGAATGTAGAGGATTATGGAGGTGTGCTATTTTATAGATATATTTGTTTTTGTATTACATTTTATCTTTTTATAAAAAGTTTGATCATTAAATATAGTGTAGAATGCTAATCAAGAATGTGAAGATGAAGATGATCTTTTCAATGAAGATGATTGGAATGCATATAGTGAAGAGGATGAAGAGGAGGATTATGTTTTTTTTTATAAAGATCTCTCTAATAATGATGATGAAGAACTACAAGAGTTAAGAAAGGCCTTAAGGGAAGCAAAAAACATAAGGAAGACTATTATTGGAGCAAGTGTTGAGGCTAGAAATATTGATTATGCAAGTGCACCATAGTCACTAGTGTTTGATTGAACATATAGCAGAGAAGGTGTAGAAGGAAGGGGGTGACTTGGATACATATTTTGAACTGGATAATGAAGATTGGAGTTGCATAGATATTGATGGCAATGATGATGACCATGCTTTTAGAAGGAGAAACGGGTTTCCATCTTTCAATCCTAGAGTTGAGAATATCAATTTTAGTTTGGGAATGATATTTAGTAGTCGTAATGAATTGAAAGAAGCTATAACAAGACATTCCACCCAAAAAATATAAGAAGTCAAGTTTGTGAGAAATACTAAAGAACAAATCAGATCAATATGTTTGAAGAAAAATTGCCCATGGTTGTTGTATGCATCATTTGTCAAAGGTACCAAAGATTTCCAAGTGAAGACTCTTATGAATGAGCATAAATGCTCTATGTCATACAAAAACAAAAAATAGTTACTATTCAATGGCTAGCATGTAACTATTTATACAAGTTCATGTGCATCAATCAATGAAACTTTTAGATCTGAATAATATTATCAAGGAAGAATTAAATGTGGAGATGCCATTTACAATAGTTAGAAGAGCTAAAATGCTGATAATGTCTAGACTGGAAGGAGATTTGAAAGAGGACTATTCAAGGTTATGGGATTAGTTGGCTGAAATTAAGAGGTCCAATCCTGGGAGTACGATAGAAATTAATGTTAATAGACCTAGCCCAAATCAAATACCTATTTTTGAAAGGTTGTACATATGTTTTGATGCCTTGAAGAAATAGTTTTTAGAAGGTTATAGGAGAATCTCTGGTTTGGATGTAATATCCTTATATCCTATATACGTATAGTACATATACCCGAACATATAAAGTACATATATAGAATACAAGAATATCACAATAAATTACCATACAACCCATTCCATTTAACCTCAAAATATTTATAATATTTAAAGAAAAATTTAACTAATAAACCAATACATTTCATAAATTTAAAATAGTATAGTTAAAAGAAAATCTCTGAAAAAGTTTCGCCAGAGGTTTGTCTGTAATTTTAATATTTTCCAAATTCAAACATCACGACCTGCAAATAAAAATTAACACTCCCAATAATTCTATTTTATTTACAATCCTCCTAATTTTCCATAACATAATCAAAACATATTCAAATTATTTATCTTAGTTAAATTCATATCTACATATATATACCATAATCCCAAATCTTCATTAAATACATAAGTAATGTAAATTTAATATACATAACCAAAATATTTAAAACCAAAACTATACATGTATGCAAATGGCACAGTTGATCTTGTGGTACCCTAAGTCAACAAGTTGGTTGTGTGAATCGCGCTGGTCAAAGGGATCCACACAACCGTGCTAAGCTATAACTTTTGGATTCACACAACAACGCTAAGCCTATAGCTTAGTGGCACATAATTTCAAAAATAATGTTCATTAATTATATCTAAAAGTTCTTTCTCATAATATTATTTGCAATATTCATATAAAATCTTTACTTCCTTTTAATTTATATGCACAAAACACATTCACATACACACATTGGGCCCAACTAATCCTATACAATTACCAAGTCTAGTTATCACAACATCAATTCCACGGCCCAGCTCTGTTCAGGTCTATTTCCAATCTCAAACTCATGACTTAGCTATTCTCATGTCTGTCAATACATGTATAATTAATCTCAACATACTCGATAAGTACTTGTATAGGTTACAAACACACATTAACATATTACCTTGTCACATTCTCATTCATTATCACATTTCTCGTTTTCATCATGTTTACTCTTTCTTTCCTAGTTTCCACATTAACTCTCTCATTTCTTATCACGTTACTCATTCCTTGTCTTTTCCATTCACTTTTAGCAATGTTCACTTTAGGTACATAACCACTATGTAACCATTCTATAATGGCTTACCTTTACATTTTTATGCATTAAACACATTCTTTATTTGTATAGTACTCATATCTTTTCAAAACCAAAATGAAAATGACATAAAACATTCACAAGTTACAATGTGTTATGTCAACAACAATACTACTAAAACAATATTTATTAAACTATGTACTAGCCTTATTTGCTTCCTATATACCCTTCAAAACTCTTTTTAAGTCAAAATTCTAAACTTCATCACTTCTACCAATTTGATATACATACATGTTAGCTAAACTAGTCTATTTTTTATCTTAGGCAATCAAATTGAATTAAACTAACATTTGTACCAAGTTATACTTTGCAAGAACTTATTTTTTAGAGAAAATTCAAAAAGCCCGATCGGACTCAAGGCTAGTTAAAACAAAAAATTTACACAAAATAGATCATGGCCAACAGTACTCTCAAAATTCCACCATACCACGAGAAGCTCACTCAGACCATGCCCAAGTCTGACTGAACCTTTGGAAGAAAAATTAGCAAATTCATCCATTAAGGTTCACGGCCAAGGAAACTCTCATTTTCTCAGAGTACCATGAAAAGTCCAACTAGACCTCAGGAAATTCTGGCTGGGCCATTATAATAGAAAATATTCATAAATGTCTAGTAAGGTTCATGGCCAAGAGCACTCCCAAAATTTGAGCATACCATTGAAAGTCCAATAGGACCAGATGCAGTACCGATTAAATATGTTAAAAATTCTTCAAATATGAAGTTGTTATACCTCCACTCAATTAGTGGATGCTACCTAGACCAATCGTTAGAGGAACGTTTGTCAGAATTTCAAATATTATGATTAGACCACAGGAAGTCCGATCGACCTTAGTGAAGTACGACCAGACCTCAGAAAGTCTGATCGACCTTAGTGAAGTATGACAAAACCTTTGTTAGTCCAATCATGAATTTACTCTGGACAATAAGCAAAGTGGGAGACAAGAATCAAACATGTTGACACCCATCTCAAACCGATAGTTGAAGGCTTGAAGACTATAAATACCCCATGAAAGTTCAATTTTTATAAGTATTGTGATTGTAATAGCCAAGCAAAACAACTTTCATTTCTTTGCATCAAAAACTTCTATTTGTATTGTTTTAAGTGTTTTAAGTATTAGACACTACTCTACTCTTCTTTTATTTTATATTGCTTTTAATTTTTTAATTTGCCATCATTTTTTCAAAACAATAAATTCACCCCCCTCCCCTATTGGTTGCCATCTTGGGACAATAATTGGTGTCAGAGTCTCAAAATTTCAAGAAGCTTAATTATGAAATTTGATCCACTATGGCAGCCACTTCTAATACTTCAACCTCTTCATCTAATGAAAATCTCAATTCCCATCTTAAACCTTACTTCGATGGGAAGGATTACTCTTATTGAAAACATAAGATGTACTTGTTCCTTGATAGAGAGGGAGTTGATCTTTGGAAATATATGGAAAAAGAGTGAAAACCTCCTACTCATGAAGTTGAAGGTGTTCAAGTGCCTCTCCCTAGAGAAAAGTGGATCGATGCTTAAGAAAGAGCTTTCTACAAGAACAATAGGGTAGCCTCCATCTGATGAACTCCTTGTCTAAAAAAGAAGGTGGAAGAGGTCAAAATCTTATATGTGCACATAGCATTTGGAAAACTCTTGAGAATTATCATGAGAGTACAACCCAAGTGAGGTTCACCAAGATCCAAATGCTTGTACATGAATATGAACTTTTCAAAATGAAGCCCAACAAAAATGTCACCAAAATGATGAATCGGCTACTTGTTATTGTCAACGACTTGAAGAAATATGAAAAATTCTATGATCAAGGTGATGTCAATAGCAAAATATTAAGAGCACTAAGAGTCGAGAAGAACTTTGAATCAAAGTTTTCTTCAATTGAAGAAGCTCATGACCTTAGCACACTAAGGACCGATGAGCTAGTCAAAAAAAATTCTTACCTTTGAATTACACACTGAAAAAGAAGATGACAAAGGTCAAAAGGATAAGAGGAAAGAAATTGCTCTCAAAGTCACCAAAGATGTTGAGGGCTCAAATGAAGAAGATAGTGATGAAGATGAAGAAATGGCAATGCTATCTAGAAGAGCTTATGAATGAAGAGAAAGAGGAGATGGAAATCAAATAAAAATAACTTATCCAAAACCTCTTTCAAAGAAAAGGAGAAAAAGAATGAAGTAAATTGCTATGAATGTGAAAAATCAGGTAACATCAAAATGAATTGCTTCAAGATGAAGAACAAGAACAAATAGGACAAAGAAAAGAAAAAATCCCTCAAATCCACATGGGATAATGAATCCTTAAGTGAAGAAGAACAAGAGGAAGAGTAAGGCATTACAAATCTATGTCTCATGGCTGTTGGAGATTATGATCACATCAATGAGGTAGGTACTCATTCCTTAAATTCTAATGCATATAGTGATAATGTTGATGATGCCTTGGATGATAGTAATTTGGTTGAGCATATGAACTTAAGAGTCCAAAAATATTTCTCCAAGATGAAATTCTATGAAGAAAAATGCTCCAAGCTAGAAAAATACTTTGTTTCTTTAAAAAATTCTACTTTAGAATTAAAGAAATCAAATGAAAAATTGTTGAAATCTATTAATGAAATGTCTAAAAACTCATCTAGATTAGAGAAAATTTCCAAAGAAAATTATATTTTAAAAGGAGAAATAAATGAAATAAAGAACTCTATTTCTAAGTTTCATAAAGATAAGGAAGCCTTAGATACATAGATTAGTATTCAAAGGTCACCGTCCTCTAAGTGTGGGTTCAATGGCTCTACTACTACTTCTTCCAATGCACCAACATTTGTTAAAGCCTCTACAACTCAAACCTCTAGTGTTGAAGTTGTAAAGAATAAATATGCACACACTAAGCCTAAAAATCCTAAAAAGATAATACTAGGCTCACTAAGATCTAGAACTAAGTTTTCTAAAGCAAATTATATATGTAAGTACACAAGGCATGAACACAACCACAAGTATATACATAAACAATCTTATCCCATACACACTTGTGATTGTCAATTTAATTATTCAAGATTTAGTAGAAAAATATTGCAAAAATATAAAACCTTGTATCAATACCAATATTGCATGAAATTTGGACATAAAAGTACATTTTTCTATATTAGGAAGGCTCACCTCAAATTGGAGGATCTTTCTATAACTAACCCCCAAGGACCCAAGTTCATTTGAGTAGCTAAAAGAAGATAGACCTTATTATCTTGTAGGTATGCCTAAAATCTACTATCAATGAAAGTATTTGGCTTGTAGATAGTGGATACTCAAGGCACATGATCGGTAATGCAAAACATTTCACAACTCTTACATATAAGCAAGGAGGTAATGTGACATTTTGAAATAATGTTAAAAGAAGAATTATAGGCATTAATTCTATTGGTATGCTAGGGAAGAACATGATTGATGATGTATGGGTTGGTTGATAGATTGAAACATAATTTGCTTAGTGTTAGTCAAATGTGTGACAAAAGATATGATGCCAATTTTAACTCTAAAGGATGCAAAATTATTTTTTCTAGTGGTGAACTTGCATTCAATGGAACTACAATTGGTAGTACTTATAAAATTGACCTACACTTTAATAATGCCTTTGAATATTTAGTCACTATTAGTAATAATGCTTGGCTTTGGTATAGAAGATTAGGACATGCTAATATGGATCAATTACATTGTCTAAATAAAGAAGAACTTGTGGATGGACTCCCCAAAATAAAATTTAATAAAGATAAAATTTATAAACTTTGTCAATTTGAAAAACAACACAAGAACTCCTTCAAAACTAATAATTTTATAAGCACATCTAGACCTCTAAAACTAATTCATTTAGACTTGTTTAGACCTAATAGAGTTGCTAGTTTAGGTGATAAGTTGTATGTATTTATGCTTATTGATTATTTATCAAGGTTTATATGGGTTAACTTCTTAGCTCAAAAGAATGAAGCTTTTAATCATTTCAAATTTTTTGCAAAAAGAGTTCAAAATGAAAAAGGCTATATGGTCACATCTATGAGTTCAAAATGAAAAAGGCTATATGATCACATCTATTAGAAGTGATTATGAAAAAGAATTTGAAAATGATAACTTTGAACATTTTTATGATGAACTTGGAATATCACTTAATTTTTTAGCTCCTAGAATACCACAACAAAATGGTGTAGTTGAAAGGAAAAATAGAACTTTGGTAGAAATGGCAAGAACAATGATCAATGAGTATAATTTTCCTTCTTACTTTTGGATTAAAGTTGTCAATACTGCTTATTATATTGCAAATCATGTGTTTAAAAGACCTTTGATAAATAAAACTTCTTATAAGCTATGGAATGGAAGAAAACCCAAAATTTCATACCTTAGAGTATTTGGATACAAATGATTCATATTAAATACCAAGGACAACCTTGAAAAATTCTCATCCAAATTGGATGAAGGTATATTCTTAGGGTATTCATCTTCTAGTAAAGCATATAGAGTATTTAATAAGAGAACTCTAGTAGTTGAAGAATCAATGTATGTTACCTTTGATGAATCTTCTAAGCTTGATCATGGGAAATGTTGTATTCTTAATGATTTTGTAGGAACATATGAAGAGCTTGAAATAAACAATGATCCATAAAAGGACAATGGTGAGCTAGAAAAATTGTGAAACAAGAAGAGACTCAAGAACTACTCAAAGATTGGCGTTATCGAAAGGATCATCCAAAAGTTCTCATTATTGGTGACACTTCAAAAGGAGTAGCTACTAGATCCAAACTTAAATATTTAGACTCTAATGTTGCATTTGTTTCTTAAATTGAGTTAAGGACTATTGAGGAGGCTCTTAGGAATGAATCTTGGGTGATTTCCATGCAAGTTGAACTAAACCAATTTGAGAGAAACAAAGTGTGGAAGCTTATTCCTAGACCTAAAGATCATCCAATTATTGGTTGCAAGTGGGTATATAGGAATAAACTTGATGAGGATGGTGTCATTACTAGAAACAAGGCTAGATTGGTAGCCAAAGGCTATAACTAAGAGGAAAGGATTGAATATTATGAGACATTTACTCTCGTTGCTAAATTAGAAGCTATTAGAATTTTACTTGCATTTGCATGAGACATGAATTTTAAAATTTTTCAAATGGATGTCAAAAGTGCATTTTTGAATGGCTTTATTAGTGAAGAAGTTTATGTTGAAAAACCTCCAGGTTTTGAAGATTATCAATTTTCAAATCATGTTTATAAACTAACTAAGGCACTATATGGATTGAAACAAGCTCCAAGAGCTTGGTATGATAGACTTAGTGCTTATCTATTGGAAAATAGTTTTACAAAAGGCAAAATTGATACTACACTTTTTGTTAAAAAGAAACTACATAACATTTTAATTATGCAAATCTATGTTGATGATATTATATTTGGTGCTACTAATGAATCTTTGTGCCAAGAGTTGACCTCTTGTATGACTAGAAAATTTGAAATGAGCATGATGGGTGAACTTAAGTTCTTCCTTGGTTTACAAGTAAAACAATGCAAGGATGGCATCTTCATAAACCAATCCAAATATACAAAGGAACTTCTCAAGAAATTTGGCATGGATGGTTGCAAAGCAACCAAGACTCCAATGATGCATCCTTGAAGTTGGACAAAGATGAAAGCGGTAAGAAAGTTGATGAGAAGAAATATCAAGGTATTATCGGATCACTTCTTTACTTAATCGCTTTTAGACTCGATATAATGTATAGTGTTTGCCTGTGTGCTAGATTTCAATTATGCCCTAAAGAATCACATTTGAATGCCAGTAAAAGGATTTTAAAATATTTGAGTGGAACATTGCATTTAAGACTTTGGTATCCTAGAAATACATCATTTGATATTTAGGTTTTTCAGATGCAGATTATGCTGGCAACCTATTGGATAGAACAAGCATGACTTGTGCATGTCATTTTCTTTATTATTGCCTAGTTTCTTAGTTTAGTAAGAAACAAGTGTCGGTTACTCTTTCCATCGTGGAAGCCGAATATGTTACTGCTTGTTTTTGCTATACATAAGTGTTATGGATGAAGCAACAATTATTAGATTATAGTAAAACACTTGATCACATTTCCATTAAATGTGATAATATTAGTGCCATTAATCTTTCGAAAAAGTCAAAATATATAGACATTAGGCATAATTTTTTTAGAGGCAATTTTCAAAATCAAAATATTGACTTAGAATTCATTGACACTTAAAATCAACTTGCTGATATCTTTACAAAATCCTTAAATGAAGAAATAATAAATTTTATAAAATACCACATAGGAATGATAGATGGAAACATCTTAAATTAAAAAAAATTCAGTAAGTTATATTAAAGTTGCTTGCAAATATTCACTTTACACAACCTAATTCTACACTCATACCTATTTTTTATCATACTTTAAAGCTCCAAAATGAAATGCATAAATTTCCCTTAAAATTCTTAATTTTTCAAATTTTCTAATCAGACCACATATTAGTCTGGCCATACTTTTTTAAAATCCTTGACTCTTAATCCTTCATTGAAGTATGATTATACCTTTAGTGGTCCAATTGGAATAATTCAAAAAAGTTTTACCGTTGTGCTTAAAATTAAAATCCAGTTTAGATTTACTCCAGTCCGACAGGACTTTATATAATTTTTGAATTTCACCACCAAACTCATTTATATCTGGATCCAAATTTTTTTAGACATTGTAACTCATTAAAAATGTGTAGTTCATCTCTCCAATAGCTATAAACAACTAGCTTTCAACCAAAATACTATAAATATCCCTCCCCCCCCTCCCCCAATATTAGATTTTACAATTTTCTATCAAACTCTAAACATTAATACTCTCAAAACACTCAAATCTTTCAAGTTTTCTTCATTTCACTTTTGATTTCAAATGACACGTAAAGAACACAAACGAAAACCTTCTAGAAGTGAGAAGGGGAAAGGAATTGATGCCCCTTCCCAACAAGAAGAAGTACTAAGAAGAAGTCACAAAATAAGATTCAAGGATGATGATGTGAGATAAAGGTATGTTATCCTTAAAGATAAAATTGTTGAACCAAACTGTCTCTTTTCTACCTTGACCCTTGAGTCATTAGGAATTGAAAATGATGTTAGAGGTTGTCTTCAGACTCTAGGTTGGGAAAAAATTAGTGTTTCTTGAGTATAATGATCTCGGTTGGGAATCCTTGACAAAGGAATTTCTTACAACCTTAGTTGTTAGCAAAAAAGAGCACCAATCCCTTAGGTTACTATGGCATCTCCTTTAGGTTCTTCAAACCAAGAATATGGACTTACTTTAGAAAATTTTTCATTTATATGGGGTTTACAATTAGAAAGAATTTAACACATCTCCAATGAGATTCTTTCCACTAATGTCCAAAGAGAATTTGGATAGAAATCTCAATTGAAATAGAACGTCACAAACAGTCTAATGCCAAAAACCTTAGAACCTTGGCCTATTGGATGTTACATAGGATAATCACCTATACAATTAGTGCTAGAGGAAAAAGCAATAAAAAAATAACATAAAAAGATTTCATCTTCCTTTATTGTCTTCATAGAGGTCAACCCATCCAAATCAAAAAATCACTAATTGATACATATCTTCACATTAGAAAGACCAAAGTTGGACTCAATCTTCTCTATTCATAAATCACTCAAATTGCCAAACAGATTAGTGCGCTAACGCCAACAAATAAAGTTACACTCTCCAATCCTCTTGATCGCACATCAAAATCCATAAACATTAGCTATCTCAAATATGCCAAATACATTAGAGATGATAATGAGACTTATATATACCTTCTAGGAGCACAACGAGCTAGGACTCAATGTATGAAAAGACCTAGGATTATGGAGGAAAGTGAGAAAACTTTTCAAATAAAATTTCATAAAACTCCATCCACTAGACCCAAAGGCTCAATTCTCTAACTTCTTCTAGATATTCATGGTCAAGTTAGCTCCCAAGGGACTAAAATTGATAGCCCCACCTCTCAAGTGTCTCACCTTCACATTGACATTCAGAAAATCCAAGGTGCATTGGGACTCTCTCAATGTATTATTGTTGATGAGGAAGAACTTAGTCTCTCTCCATCTATCCATGGTTCTTTTCCTTATAAGGGTGAAGGTGAAGATGTTGGAACTCATCTTAAAGAGAGTGAAGAAGAAGAAGAACGTGAAGAGGAAGGAGATGAAGGAGATGAAGAATACAATGATTAAAATTAATTATAATTTCCTTGCTTTGTGATTTTTTTCTCTCTTTTTTATGATCTCAAACATATTTATGTAACAAGATCATACACTCTTTCTATATATATATATATATATTTCTTTGATGCATTCCTTCCTTTTGTCCATTTGTTTTGCCTTTGTCAAAGAGGCAGATTTATCTTGAATTGATAACTATTTTGAATTCATAAACAAAATTGAATAAAATCATACATTAAGGGGGAGTATAGGAAGTATGAAATAAACTAAACCTTTTTATCACTCTTAAAATAGTACAAATTCTTTAACTTCCTTATCAATTCAATTTCATTGCTAAAGTCAAAAAGGGGGAGATTGTTAACCAAACTACACTATTTTTATATTAGGCAATCCAATTGAATTAAACTAATATTTGTACTAAGTTACACTTTGCAGAAACTTATTTTTTGGAGAAAATTCAAAAATCTCGATTGAACCATTAATTTTAGGAGTACAATAAATTTATATAGAATAGATCATGGTCAAAGTACTCCTAAAATCCCATCGTACTACGAGAAGCCCGCTTAGACTATGCCCAAATCTGACCGTACCTTTGGTGGAAAAATCGGCAAATTCATCCAGTAAGGTTCATGGCCAAGAGTACTCCCATTTTCTCAAAGTACCACAAAAAGTCCAACTAGACCTCAGGAAATTTTGACTGAACCATTATAACAGAAAAATATTCACAAATGTCCAGTGAGGTTCACAGCCAAGAGTACTCCCATAATTTGAGCGTACCACTAAAAGTCTTATCAGACCATATGCAGTTTTGACTGGACCTTTTAAAAATTCTTCAAATCTAAAGTTGTTACACCTTCACTCAATTAGTGGATGTCACCTGGACCAACTGTTGGAGGAGCGTTTGTCAGAATTTTAAATATTACGACTTGACCTCAGGAAGTTCGATTGGCTTTAGTGAAGTATGACCGAACCTCAAGTCCGATTGGCCTTAGTGAAGTACGTCTAGACCTTTGCTAGTTTGACCATGAATTTACTCTGGACAATAAGTAAAGTGGAAGACAAGAATCAAACATGTTGACACCCATCTCAAATGGCTAGTTGAAGGTTTGAAGGCTATAAATGCCCCATGAAAGTTCATTTTTTCATAAATATTGTGATTGTAATAGCCAAGTAAAATAACTTTTATTTCTTTGCATCAAAAACTTCTATTTGTATTGTTTTGAGTGTTGGGTGTGAGCATTAAACACCATTGTAAGTTTGAGTGTGAGCTTCGAAATACATCTAAATACTTTAGATGTTAGAGTGAGCCTGGAAAAACTCTTATTAGAGTTGTGAGGAAGATACTCAAACCTTGTAGAAGTTTGGAATGATCTTGTGAAAATACCAAGTTAGAGTTGAGCTTATAAAAACTAATGATTAGTGGAACTTTAACAAGTTGTTAAGGAAGTGAATGTAGGATTGAGATAATCCGAACCACTATAAAATGTTCTTCTATACTCCATTATACTCTTCTTTTGTTCTATCTTGCTTTTAATTTTTTTAATTTGCCTTCATTTTTTCAAAACAACCAATTCACCCCCTCCCCCTCTTGGTTTCCATCTTGGGATAACAATACACATAAATCCAATAACAAGCAACATTATTCATTTAGACTCACTTCTATGTTCAATGTACATCAATCTATCAATATTTATATAATTTTCCATCAAAATCCTTTTAAAACCCTAAATTCACAACTTACTACTTTATCCAAACTTCAACCAACTCAACTCATTTTCAACATTTAACCATAAAAATATTACTTACATACAAAAATAACAATAAAACAACTCATTTTCACAATTACCACAACCTCTTTCAAAAACCCTAATTACACATAATATACCTATAAACCCTAACTTCAACAAGACCTATTCATATTCACTTTTCAACTATAAAATCATCACATACATATTAAAACAACACTAAATTCATCTATTACTATAATTATAATCATCTATATTGTCACGACCCAAACTCGAGAGCACGTGACTAGAACTAGAGAATGAGAAAGCAAGTTAGAGTTGTGAAAATACCAAGGCCTACTCATATTCACTTTTCAACTATAAAATCATCACATACATATTAAAACAACACTAAATTCATACATTACTATAATTATAATCATCCATATTGTCACGACCCAAACTCAAGAGCACGTGACTGGAATTAGAGAATGAGAAAGCAAGTTAGAGTTGTGAAAATACCAAGGCCTACTCATATTCACTTTTCAACTATAAAATCATCACATACATATTAAAACAACACTAAATTCATCCATTATACCTATAAACCCTAACTTCAACAATAATATACCTATAAACCCTATTAAAACCCTATGTTCAATGTACATCAATCTATCATTATTTATATAATTTTTCATCAAAATCTTAAATTCACAACTTACTACTTTATCCAAACTTCAACCAACTCAACTCATTTTCAACATTTAACCATAAAAATATTACTTACATACAAATATAGCAATAAAACAACTTATTTTCACAATTACAATAACCTCTTTCAAAAACCCTAATTACACATAATATACCTACAAACCCTAACTTCAACAAGACCTACTCATATTCACTTTTCAACTATAAAATCATCACATACATATTAAAATAACACTAAACTCATCCATTACTATAATTATAATTATCCATATTGTCACGACCCAAACTCGAGAGCACATGACTGGAACTAGAGAATGAGAAAGCATGTGGCTTCTGGACCCGTAGTCATCTTGACAAATCATCATAACCGTTTAAAATATCACATCAATTATTTAAAATGCAATATCAAGTCATACAATCTCAACAATATGAAATTTATGGAGTTTTTAGAGTACAAATACAACACAATACATATTAAATTACAGATTTAATTAATTTATAACTAAATTCCACTGTCGTGGAAGAAAGGCAGGGCTATTGAATAATTAATCTCAGAAACACATTCCGGTAACATGAAAAAAATAATGAGACAGGGTGAGCATCTCAACTTAGTGAGTAATACCAACCTGTTGTCCTCACCTGATTCTATCTAACAGATGCTCATGCATTATGCCAACCATACAACAAAGTAAATAATCATTCAAGCATGAAAAGTAGTCCATAGGAACTGTTCTAAACCTCAAATCGGGAGCCAATCCTCTATCTGGCTCTCTTTATCCAACATGATTTCTTAGAATTCAATACACAGAGGGTCATCCTATCCAACTGACAAGCAGCGCTGAGCATAAGAAAGCCCCCGCCATCACGTCATTCTCAAACTTATCATCATAATATTATATCATTTTATATTTATAATCAAAATCGCATCCTATGTGATCCCATGTCATCCCAAAACCATTCAGCAACCACAAATTTTATTCATCACATAATTGAGCAATCACAAGCAAATGTTAAAATTCTAAAATTTTAAATAATGCATAATAATAAAATATATAGATACATTATATTTGAATGTATGAAATACATGAAAGTATATTAGAATCACTCATTGTTTAAGTGAAGAAATTCGACTCATTTAACGACTCGGTCTGGGAGTGATAGGGTCTGATACTTAACTGTCTACGGAATAAAATATTACGACAATAATTTTAGACTCTGAAAATATATTTTTAATGACTGAAAAATTTTACTAAAAATTTAATATAATTTATTATTAATTGGTCCTCCAAAATATGGACAACTGACATAATTAATATTACTAAATTAATTCATTAAATTGGAATCAAACTTAAAAATTTAATTATTTTTTTCTTAAATTTTGTAATTTTCATATTTAGTAAAATTAAATATTTAACATGTAATAGGTCTTATCAGAGTACTCACCGGTCTCTTACCGGAGTTTCGCTAAAAAATTTTATCGAAAGAATTCAATAGCAAATTGGGTATCAAAATGTTCGTCTCATAGAGAGGAGTTCAAAAATATATGTCTCTCTCTCTCTCTCTCTCACCGAAACTTTGCCGAAAATGGTGTCGAAAGCTACAGCCTTGGCCGGATTTTGGCCAAAACTTTAAGTTAGTCTAAAAGTTACAAATGAGGTACCAAATGAAAGCTTAGGAAGAGAAGATTCTAAAGGTACCTATCTTTTCAAGAAAGGAGGTTGGAGTTAGCCAAAAAATCGCTAGAAATTTGGTAAAGGCGTCAACTTCTAATGGGAGGTACAACTTCCTCCAGTTTCGGTTGGCAACGAGTCACCCCTCTTTGGATTCTTCAGCTCAAGACAAAGCCAATGGTGGGCGAGTGGCAGTGATCGGAGGTCGGGCGGCGAAGATACGGTCAGTCAAAGTTTCTATCGTTCTTTTCTCTCTCCTCTCTAACTTTTATGACTCTTCTCTCTCCTCTCTCTTTCTTTTTTTTTTCTTTTCCTGAAGTTTCACATACCAAACTCTTCCCAGCCAATTTAATTATTATTTTATTTTATTAATTATATATTATTATATTATATATCTTATTTTATTAATATATTATTATTTTATTTTATTTTATTTTATAATTTATTTATTATTTTTTTGGGATATTACACATATTCACTAAAACCCTAATTTCATTATTTGTGTCTATTTCAAACAATTAATCAATAATTCACCATATATTCATCATTTAAGCTTCATTACCACCCATTTTCGCAATTTAAATCCACTTTCTTTCTCTAGCCATCTCAAACATAATCTTAAAACCAAATAAAATAAGCTTAAAAGAATCACTACTTGTTTTCTTACTTTTTCTTCAAAAATCCACTTGAAACCTTTGAATTCTTATGTAATTTGAGGCATAATGAAGAACAAATCACTCTCTCTCTACATATGGAATTTGGCCATGGATGGGAGGGAGGAAGAAGAAGACTTTTCTTTTATTTCTTTCTAATTTCTCATCCATAAATATTAATTAGTTTAATTATTTTCTACTTTAATTCTTAACCATGTATTTCTTTCTTCTTTTGACTTTTAATTTAATTTATTTTATTTATCTTCCCAACACCATATTTATATCTTATATATATATATTAAGAATATTTTATGTATATGTATATGTCATATATACTTTACTTATATGTTATATATTTGTGTGTATATATAATTTATATTTTATACATCCATCAAGTATACATTATGTGCATTTCTTGTATATATTAAGTGTTTATCATTTATCCAACATGTATAATAAATATATATTAGGTATATATCATAAAAACACTATGTATATCTAGTGCATACATTAGGTATATACAATATATGTATCTCTCTCAATATCTTAATTAACTTTCATATACTTATTTAATTAATCCAAAACCCTAGATACCACATTGGATGAGTGTTTTTTGAAAAGCCAAGTAAAAGAAACAGTTTTAGCTGCTATGGGAAAGGATGGGAACAACCAAATATACCTTGTGACATGGGCTATTGTGACTATTGAGAATAAGATCACATGGACAAGATTCATATCACTATTGTCCAGAGACTTGGAGATGGAGGATGGTAGTGATTGGACAATAATAACTAAACAATATAAGATAAATATGTTTAATCTTGTGTTTTATTTGTTTTTGCATAATTTACCTTATGGCTATTTTAATTTAATTGTATTATTTCATTTGGTTTGGTATTGATGTTGTTGAGACAATATTGCCATAAGCATAGCATAAGTGTTGTGTAAGGCATTTGTATGCCAATTGAAGAAAGAAGCATGGGAATAGGGAATTGCAAAAGGTGTTATAGAGGTGTTGCAAGTCAAAAAACATGTCTGACTTTGAAGCTAACATGAAGGAGCTGAAAAAGCTTTCTCCTCAAGGGTTTGAAGACATATTGTTGACACATCTGTAGACCCTTAATTTTTTACCTAGTCCTATCCAATATATTTTAATTAGTCTAAAATAATTTTTGTATTGTCCAATATATTTTAATTAGTCCAAAATAATTTTTGTTATCTTAATTAAAAAATATTTGCTTTAATATCTAATTTTTATTAATAATAAATAAATAATAATAATAATAAACAAAAAAATAAAAAAAATAGGATTGCGGCGAAATGGCCAAAGCCATTTTTTTTTTTTGCCAGCGAAATTTTTCCAACGCAAATTTTTCCGAAACTTAATACAATTAAGTTTCGGTTTCCTTTTCTTAATGAATGTTATATTTCGTGAATAACTAAGATTAATCAAAAAATTTTCTATAAATAAGACCAAAAACAACACAAAAAGGGGATCAAATAGTGGAACTTGAGATTTGAGAGGAAGAAGCAAGCAAGCAATCAAGCCATCAAAGGCAGGAATCCTGCCTTTGTCCTTGTTCATCCAAGAAGTAATTTTTGGTGAAACCAACGAACTAAGGTTTGAATCTCTAATTTCTTTTTATTTTCTTACAGTAGCTTAGTTTCTTTGATTCATAAAAATATACACATAAAACCTTAATCTATAAACATGTAGTAACATTGATCTTCATTTCAATAACATAGGTGATTTCTTTTGTTTCTTCTAAACCCTAAAGCCCTAAAATCCTAATTTGTTTCTTTTGTTTTCCCAAAAAAACCTTAAATCGTTCTTAAACCCTAAAAATCATCCTTCTGTTTTCTAAAAACCTCAAAAACCCTAATTTATTCCTTCTGTCCCCAAAAATCCTAAATTGTTTCTTTCGTTTCCAAAAACCTTAAATCGTCTCTTTTATTTTCAAAAATTCTAAAATTACTTTTCTGTTTCTTCTAAAACTTAAGAACCCTAATCTATTTCTTCAAAACCTTAAAAACCCTAATTCATTTATTTTGTTTCCAAAAATCTTAAATCGTTTTGCCAAATTCCTTAAGCCCTAAAAATCAAAATAATAATCTGTTATCAAACCTATTCTTTTTTTAAAATCACAGTAGCATTATTCATTTAAAAAATAATATTAGTTACTCAAAATTCCAAAACCCTATGGGCTCGTCGAAGGGGTCAATATTCATTTGTGTATTATGAGTCCGCGTATTTAACTTCCCTTTTTCCAAAGCCCTAATTTAGTAACTAAAATTCTAAAATCCTATTTTAAGATGCAAACTCTAAATTATATATTTATTGCTTTATTTAATTTTATATTTGAATATGTAGTCTATTATATGCTTTAATTTATTTTCAATACTTTGTTGATTTATTTAAGTTCAATGCTTGGTTTATTTAAATTATCATGGAGGAATGTTTATTATATATTTTGATTGATGTTTAATATCTTTTATGAATGATTTATTTATGATGAATGGTTATTTACTTTTATCGATTTATTTTTTATTTCCAAATGTTGTAAGAGGTATGTTTCCACTTTGTGGGTACCTCATTAGTTAAATATCATGTAATTTAAATTATTTTTATATTTTAGACCAATGTAAAGGACATGTTTCTACCTTTTGGTGGGTGTCCTATTTAGGCATGGGATGTAAGGACATGTTTCCATCCTCGGGTGGGTGTCCATTTATTTGCTTTGTTTGGACATTGTTTTGATTTTTAATATATCGATGCTTTATTTTAATTATTGTGTGTAATATGGATAATATTGTTATATTTAAGAATTTATAATATTAAGACTTGTAAAGGAGGCCGGTTCCAATGAACTGGGTGTTGTGGGGGTGCTGGGCTATTTCTCACCTTCCCACTACAAAAAAACACGCTATCTGCGACGGACAGAATCCGTCGCAGATCCGTCGCAGATCCGTCGCAAATCAAGTCTTGCGACCGATCTGCGACGGATACGATCCGTTAATAAAAAAGGCGTCGCAATTTTCAATTCGTCACAGATTCCGTCGCAGATTGTGACGGATTTGCAACTACTCGGCGGTTGCAAATCTCGCCGCGGTTAAAGGGCAGCCGTCGCAGATTCCGTCGCAGATTTCCATCGCAGATTCCGTCACAGATTTCCGTCGCAAATTCGTCACATATTCCGTCGCAGATTGCCGTCACAGATTCCGTCGCAGATTGTCGTCGCAGTATCTGTCACAGATTCCGTCATACATTTCAAATATCTGTCGCAGATTCGTAGCAAATCCGTAGTAATTTAATATTGATTTTTATTGGAACTATTTATATTATTAATTAATTTTATGAGAACTTTATAAATACATTTGGAACATTTAAACACAATTTAAAAAAACACTAATTACATTGATAAAAATAATTCTTTTATTAATCTTCAATAGAATAAAATATTTTACAATTTAACTATACAAGTGTTAAGAACACTACTATAAATAATCTATCTTGAAAATAACAAAATAGATCTTCAATTATCATTTTCCACTGAATCATGACTTGCATCACCATTATTAACCTGCAAATAATATTAAAAAGAGTAAATGAAAAGAATAATATGATACACGTTAACAAAGTAATACTAACCGTGGTGTGTAGGCTTTTTAATTCAACTCGTGTAGCTACTCAGGAATTTTGTATATACACAAGCTGTTTGTTGTCGGGTGCAGGTTTTCCAGCTCTCTTTGCATTGACTTTGCTGATTCATTCACATCAACTATTGTCTGAACCGCTGGCGCCGTTGCCTGCAACCAGAAGAAATAGAAATTTTATTTTATTAGAACATATCAATAATTTTGTTTATGCTTCTCATCACATACGAACTAATTGCTACTCGAATAGCTCAATGCAACAACTAAAAGTCTTAAAAGATAATAATTAGTGATAATCAATAGGTATTCTAACAATATTTGATTATTTAAATGATGATTTTTTATAAAAAGAATAAGAAAGTTGAGCTAATTTACATAAATTAACTAAAATTACCTTGGTGCAGCTTTTGCTCCTCAATGACTTGTCTGCCTCTTTTACATGATTAGCTCAACTTCCATGCATTCCATACATGATTAGCTCAATTAAAAAAATTAAATTACTATTTCCACTTTTATTTTAACTGAGCATAAGCTCGAACAAAACAAAAGAAAAGAGCAACCACGAAACCACTAATACTGAATTGGCAGAAGCAAATTCAACAATACAAACAATAGGTTGTCATTTTCAACTGGTGGGCAATACAAGGTGAATAGAAATGCAATTAATTGAACAACTTGCAACTTTAATTTGAACCGCAAGAAGCCATATTTTGTTAATTTATTGATCATTTTGTTAATGATACAAGTAATCAACACATAAAAACTATAATTAACATTTACGAAAAAAATAATTTGCTAATGTACAAATTATATTTATTAACAATTAAAAAAACTGAACTTCAATATTTAAATTCAATTAGATTTAGTTAATTGAACATTTACTCCTAATATGATACAACGGAGATTCCATAGGCTAACAGAGGTAATAAAACATACTAGTCCAAGGCAGTAAAAAATCAGATCAACTAATTGAGACTCTAAAATCAGGGCATGGAGAAAATATTGAAAACACAAAAAACTGCAAAAGAAATCTGTTATTTAATTGAAATCCAATCGTATATATATAAAAAGCAATCATTCAGACCTATAAGGTAGGTAGCTACATGTAGAATTGTAAAGGAAGAAAATGTGTGTATGCACATAGATAGAGATGGATAGAGGGAAGGCGAGAGACTTAACGTGAAATGTCTTAGCAATGTAACCAACCACTGTGGAAAGGACAGCAAAAATGACCCAAAAATCAGCCTTAGGCATTTCAATTGAACTAATCACAGCCGCCAGCAAACAAAGGACAACTAATTTCTTTTTAACAAGATGAATGAAGTGCAAGAGAACAGCATCATAATTTCACACAAATAACTTACCAGCCCAACTACAGCAGAACCCAGGAATTTGACCCAGTCCATTGGAGTTAACCCAGGATTTTTCTTTTCAGGCTGTCAAGGCATAGAAGTATCGATACTAGGTTGTAAGTGGGTACAAAGATTACGGAGATACATAAAGAGAGGCGATCAAAATCATACAAGAACTATTTCCATATCAGCCATTGGAATGTTTTTGAAATGCTTCACAAATATTCCTCGTTCTGTTTTTGATTTGGTACTTGCTCGCCTGGAAATTTTGCCATTTATCTGTGTTAGTTAATTAATTATTATGATTTGGTCCATTTAGAATTAATTTCAGTATGAAGTAATTCAGATCACAGGTGCACCCACCCCATAAAAGAAATAATAAAAGAATCCCGTAGCTCATGAGCCTCTTATCTAATATGAAATAAACCAGACTAAGAGAGCCCTCAACTTCCATATGTGAAGGGACTAATTCCTTCACAAATTACTGTGGAGTACATGCATCTCATTAATAAAGTTCAACAATCAATACAATATGATCTTGTGTAAAATTGCCACAAAAATACAAGCATTGTTCATAAGAACAACATTTACAAATCAGTAATTCAAAAATAATGAAAAAGAAAACATCACCTGTAAAACATCATTTACAAAGCAGTAAATCAAAAATAATGAAAAAGAAAACAGTACCTGTAAACTACTATTATCCTATCAAATGTAGGTTCTTGGATTGTAGTACTGCTTAGCAAATTCCTAAAACTGAAGAACAAAGAGCAAAAATAGGAATGTCATCAAGTAGCAATCATATCAGAAATTTAATTGATTCTTTGTCTAGTCATGAAACAAAGTTTTTACTTTTAGTTATCCCAACAAAACTCAATTAGTATATAATAGGAAAAACACAAGTATCCAGTGTGAGATTTTAAAGCATCTAAAATTTGCAAGCTAAATTCCAGTTGCTGATAAATAATATTTTAAACTCTCAACCTTTATCTGAACACAGGAGACTCTAGTGGCTTTAAGAGCAATATACCTTACATAACCAAGCTACTCTTTGTGAAAACAACAAAGTGACTGATATTCAACCCAATGAAACTGTTTAAAATCTTGATTAAAAAAAGCCTCAGCCAATAGTCCTGATCATCTATTCCTATTTTTTCCCCCAAATTAGGGCATGTATGTGATATTGTTGGCAGGTATACGAGTTCAAGAGAGAAAGCGAGAGTAGCTTTTAGCTGCAGCGACCACGATTAGTGACAGATTCAAGATCAAGATATAGAACAGCTATTCAGCTACTCCAAAAACAAAACTAAGAGTCCAAAAAATGATGTGGCCATAATAAGAAAACACAAAAAACTGCAAAAGAAATCTGTTATTAAAATTTTTTTTTTATGATACTTCTGATGATTTAAGATTCACTTGTAAAGGTTAACAAGTTCATTTTAATTATCTAAAAATATATTAGAATATTTCACGCACAACATCAAAAGCAACAGCACACATACAGCTCATTCACATTTGTACAAGCATAATGCCTTAGACAACCTTAATTCCATATTTTCCAAACGAATTCGTTCAACACATAATATATATTTATATAGATATATATTAATGGTTTCCATCGCAAAAGCACAATGTTCTATTACAAAAATGAAAAAGAGCGTACTTCAGGAACATTAATAGAAAATAATCGAGATTCCACATAATGAAAAGAAATAGAAAGCATTTCACAGCTTCCTACTGAAGAAATTCACTTACAGTGATTATAAAGAGGTCTTGGATTTTTGTTGCTAATGAACCACTTGATTAATAACAGAATTTGTTTCTTTCTCTTCTTCTTTTATCCCAATCCGGTGATCAGTAGATCCATCATCATTTCTAGTATCCAATGGTGACCTAAAAGGCCTCGATTTCCCCTGTTATTAAAAATCAAGATTAATCCCTTATCCTCAAAAAACCCAAATTATAAATTAAATTCCACTTCCAATAAGAGCAGAATACGAACATTTCAAATTAAATTATTTTTGTTTATGTTGCAAATTAAAACCTCCACTGAAATCGACCTAATACCACAACATAAAAGGCCCTAGAGCATTTAGAATAAATAAACATAAGTATTGCCTGCATTTTCTAGTGGCAGCCAACGATAACCCAATCACACCAGCTCCTGCATATAAATTGGCAACAGATGCTCCATAAGGAACATATTTTTGTAACTTTCGCAGCAAAGCATCAAAAGCCTGAAAAGAAGCATGGTTAAGAATAAAACAAAGCCTGACATGTGATGCAATAAAACAATGAAATCGGTGATTGCAATCCCAAATAAGAAGAGAACTTGTCAAATTAGATGTTTGTCTTACCCGTGTATTTGCTTGTCCGAAACTGGATGGAGCCAAAGATATATCGATCCCTCCAACATGTTCCCAGAAGTCTCTGTCTCCTAAAAGATGTCTCCACCTATTCCCAAAAAGAATCTGCATCATTGTAGAGATAATCTAAGTTTCAAATAAAAAATGCTTTAGAACATAAGAGCTGACAAATGCTTCGGTCGAATATTCGGAATGTCTACTACATTTTCGGCATTTGCGACGGAAATCTGCGACGAACATGTTTCCGTCGCAAATTTGCTACGGATCTGCGACGGATTTGCGACGTAAAATTTTTCACAAAATTCTCGGCGGGAGTAATCCCGCCAACTTTAGTGACGATTATTTGCGACGGACTGATTTTCGTCGCAGATCTGCGACGGATTTGCAACGGATTTGCGACCAATTTCTCAAAATTCCTCTGACTCGTGCTTCCGTCGCAGATCCGTCGCAGATCCGTAGCAAATTTGCGACGGAAACATGTCCGTCGCCGATTTCCGTCGCAGAATTTTGAATATTTTTATAGTGAAATTTGCGACGGCAATAGACGGTAGCAGATCTCCGTTGCAAATTGGTTTTTTTAGTGTTTTCTCTCGCGCCAAGTTTCCGCGCCAACTTTTGCGACGATTATTTGCGACGGAATGATTTTCGTCGCAGATCTGCGACGGATTTGCAACGGATTTGCGACCAATTTCTCAAAATTCCTCTGATTTGTCCTTCCGTCGCAAATCCGTCGCAGATCCGTAGCAAATTTGCGACGGAAACATGTCCGTCGCAGATTTTCGTCGCAAATGCCGAATATTTTTGTAGTGTCCCCACACGTACCCAACTTTTCGAACCCATTTGGGAGTTGGGGATTCCTTTGGAATTGAGTCATCCACCCCTTTCTTTTTCCCGGCCAGTCCGGGTGGCAACTCCATTTTCTCCGGACCTAGGTTCGTATTCTCTAAGGCCCCGAGCCTAAACAGTGCCAAAATCGCAAGAACCATTCCTCCGGGAGTGGGGGCGAAAATCCCACTCACAACATCCAAGACAATGGTTCATAGCATACTTTAACACCAAGGTGAAGTATGATATTTTTTATAATAACTTGATAGAAGCATTAAATGGAAAAATACTTGAGACCATATCATTGAACATATATAGTATGTTGGCAGCAATTAGGAAATTTGTAATGAATAGGCTTAGGAAAAATAAAACTTTATATGATAAATGGACAGTTGACTTTGGTTCTAAGATTAGGAAGAAGTGTATGAAAATTGTTTGGAGAGTTATAACTATCATGTACTATGGAATGGAAAAAATGGATTTGAAGTGGAGTATAAAGGGGATACATATGTAATGGATTTAAATGAGAGAATATGTACATGCAGAATGTGGGACTTAATAGGGATCCCTTGTTGTCATGTTATTTAGGGGTGGGCATTCAGTCAGTTAGTTCCATTCTTAACCGAATATTTCAAATACCTAAATTTATTGACTGAACTGACGGATTTTCATTTTCAGTCATTCAGTTAAATGAAGAATTAACCAAAAATAATTGTGAAAAAATTAGAACTTGATCGCCCAAATCAGTTTCATAATCAATGGGTGCCATCAGGAAAAAAGATGCTCAGCAGGAGATAATACATAATTGTGAAAATGTGAGCTGGGAAAAAATAACTAGTACATCTACAAAATTAATAATGATAAACAAGAATATGGACAAGAATCAACCAAGCAAACTGGCCAATTTAATAAGTTAACCATCTATTCAAGTGCAACAAATCAACCTTTTCCAAAAATAAAATAAACACAACTGGATTTCATATATAAATTATAATATCTCTAAACAAAATACAAAAAAAAAAGAACATATTTAATTAAAATTAATAAAAATATAAAATTATGAATATCCACAATAAACTCAAAATACTTAATGTTCAAATACTTCAAATTTTAAAATACGAATAATTCCACAATAAATTCAATAATACAAACATTCAAGCAACACCAATAACCTTAAATCCATAAGTTCAAAGTTAAAACACTTTAAAGTTCAAAATACGAATAGCAACCATAAAATCACAAATCCACACATTCAACATAATCCCATATATGACAACACAAAACAAGTAAACATCTATAAACATCTAACAATAATTAGTCTTCCTCCACGTCCACAGCAATCGACTTTGAAACAGCATTTGTTGATTTAACTTCAAATGCAGCTATAACTATTGCTGAAAAAATATGAAAAAAAAATTAAGGACTTGATTTAAAACA
This sequence comes from Garcia nutans, assembly GCA_947685225.1. Lineage (NCBI taxonomy): Eukaryota > Viridiplantae > Streptophyta > Magnoliopsida > Malpighiales > Euphorbiaceae > Garcia > Garcia nutans. The sequence continues at coordinate 12,368,710 of CANTUV010000006.1, read as the reverse complement.
ACTAAAATAAAAAGACAAACTAAATTAAAAATAAAACGACAACTATAATATAAAAATAAATAAAAAATTTATCTTATTCATGCATTTCAATCTCCTTAAGTGTTTCCTTAACTGTCATCAGCTCTTGTGGAGTCTGCAGCCATTCTTCATAATACATAAGCAACTCAACTAATTTCAAACTTAAAGAACTTCTATACGAATCGAGCACTCTACCGCATGTACTGAATGTAGACTCTAAAGCCACTATAGAGACAGGGATAGTCAATACATCACAAGCTATCTGTGCTAAAATTGGAAACCTAGGGGAATGAACTTTTCACCAACCTAAGACATCGAAGGTAGGAATATCTTCACAATATTCAGTTAAATATCCATCTAATTCAGTCTTGTGATCTCCACTTGCTTTTTGGTTTCTATACCCCTTAAATAATATTAGTTCATGCCTACCTTGGATCATAGCTTGCATTTGAATCCCACTTGCGCCAATAGTAGAAGCACTTCGATTTTGATGGCCATTTATCTTGCTCTTGTACTCATTAAAAAGCTCAAAAGTGTCTTCCTTTAACTTATTAGAAAAATTTAAACATGTTTCTTGACCATACAACTCCTTTATAGCATACTCCATGCAATCAAATTTGTATTGAGGATCAAGAATAACGGCGATGTAAATTAACATATTGGTTTGATCAGGATTGCCCCAATATTTGTTATATTTGCTTCTCATTTTAATAGACATGGTGGACAACTTAATATCATCATCATTGTTTTCTAACTCTTTCAATAAAACATGTATCTCTGACATATAATGAAAAAAGGAATTGCAAGTATAATATTTTAAACCTGATACCTGCAAGGTCATTTTGTAAAATTTTTAAAAACTTGCAAAATCTCTTAACACATGCTCAATCATCTAAATTAGGCCTACCATCTATCTCTACATATCTACCATCAATCTCGTCATCTCTCATCAGATCATACTTGAAAGTTCTATCTTGCTCATCTTATCTCTCAAATGCCCTCTCAAATTTTTCAGCCATGTCCAACAAGAGATATGCAAAATTCTACCAAGTTGGCACATCCAAAGCCAGCAGTGCCTTACTCTTGAATCCCTTCCATTTCAACACATTACTTAAACTTGGCCAATCTGGATGGTGAGGATCTAATGTATTTAACAACACATTTTACTTTATTTATAGACTAAGAAATATCATGCAACCCCTCCACAATTATCAAATTTGCAATGTGAGCCACACACCTCATGTGCAAATACCTAATCCCAAATATAGATGGACCCCATTTAGAAATTCTCTTCTTCAAACTTTATATTATAGTATTATTAGAGGAAGCATTGTCAACTGTAACGGTCATAATATAATTTATTCCCCAATCAAGTAAGTATTTTTCCACCCTTTAGCTTAAATCTTCACCCTTATTACTTGTAATTGGACAAAAATTAATTACTTTTTTTGTACAAGTTCCAATTCTTATCTATAAAATGAGCAGTGAGGTAGATATAATTGATTCTTTGAACTAAAGTCTAAGTATCTGTGGTAAGATGCACTCTAGAGCAATCATTTTTCAACATCTTAAAAGTTTTTTTCTCAACATCAAAAAATTCAAACATATCTCTAGTCAAAGTTCTTCTAAAGGGAATAATAAATTTAGGATAATGTTGACGAACAAAATTTTTAAACCAGGGATGTTCAAAAAATTTCAAAAGCAATTCACACTCAATTATCAATATAGCCAATGCCTTTCTAAAAGAACATTGATCGAATTTCCAATTAATTTACCATCCCTTAGTTGAATATTCAATTTCCTTTGTTTTGTATCCTTTTCATTAATTGGATTACCTTGCCAATTAGTCAAATGATATTTCAAAGAACTAGTCCTATTCTTTTTTGCTTCACAAAAAACTTCCTATCATAAAACTTACATTGCACTTTTAGTTTACTATTGTCATCTTCAAACTTGTCACCAAAATATTGCCAAACTTGTGATCTAGTCCTTGTTTTATTCTTTGTAGAAGGGGCAACAATATGTGTCCCCATGCTTGACGGGGGACCAGAGTGTATTTCCAGAATCTCAATATGATTACCATCTACATTACAATATGACAAAAAAGAGCCACTGCCAAGTTTGTCTTAAATTTAATATCAAATCATAAATTAAAATTTTTATTAATTACATTAAAAGTGAGCAAAAGAATACTCATAAATAAAACAAAAAAAAAAGCAATTTACAAATGTGACAAGTGTAAACCATGCCATCTCTTATTTCTTTCTTCATATTTAACTAGCCTATATATTCAATCTAGAAACAAGATCAACACATTCATTAAAATTGCTGTTAGTGTATGTGCCCTAGGCCATTTATTTGGATCTTTATGTTATACATTCATTATTAATAAATGAGGTTTTATTATCATTATTGTTTGTTTGCATGTTACACAATTTTGATATTTGTCCCTGGTTTATTATTGTTATAGAGATAAAAAAAATTCTTAACCAGTATGAACATTGATTTGATAATCATCAGATGGTTATGTGTATAGTGATACAAATCAATTTCATAGATACTTGTTAGAGAACAATGTATTGGATAGACCCATCATGAGATTACTACATGGGTTAGTGTCATAAGTAAATCTCATGATAGTTATGTATTAATTCTTTGACTTGAGATTGTCATAGTTTCCAATATAAGGACTATTATATTTTGACATGATCACATTATCCGTAATTGGATAGTAATAAAGGTTATGATCATATATGATAGAAATTATGTAGAGGATAATGAACAATCAAGATAGAATTTATCCCTCTCTTTGAGAGAGATATCTTTTGGGCCCCTCGATGAGTGAGACTGTGAAATGCATGGCCGTGCTCAAATGAATTGATAGTGTGATCAATTTCATTTGTTTATATCAGTCTACTTGGAGATCGAGTAATCATAAGTTTGAACAATATAAGTATGACGTTGACCATGACTTATGTTCAAGCTAGATATCGTGTGACAAAGGGATTAATGCATGTACTATTATTAGGCAAATTGGACATTCCTTATATTAATTGGGTAGTTGTAATGCCTTGCTAGAGGCCAATTATGACTTGTTGGTTTAATAGAGATTAAATTGACTGCCAATTAATATGGGCCCATCGGGTCACACACAAGAATGTGCTTTGGGCTAGATATAATATTAATAATATTAATATTAGATAATAATATTTATTATTATTAATAATTTCATTTTTTTATATTATTAGATAATATATTCAGAATCCTGATTAGATTTGGATTCTGAATTTGACTTACCTTATCCAATTTCGAATTGGATTCTGGAGTGAATATATTCACTCTAGACGTTAAGTCTTCTCATAGAAACCCCAATACGTTTTAGAGAAAATGTTTTTCAGCCTTTGCCGTTGTAGAGAGCTAGCACTCCAGACGGTAGCATTCGTGTGGATACGCGATAGAGGGTGTTTCGCGATCGAGGCATCTCTTCCAAACTGTGATTTCGAATCATCAACGAGTTAGCTCTTTGAACACTTTTGTCGAATTAAACGAACAGCATGGATCCTGATGGGAAATCAAAGATCAAAATTTGTCCGCTGCGTGTTTTTGGTTTGCTGTGATCTCCTTGATTTCCTACCAGTGGTATCAGAGCCACTTATTGTTTTCGTTTAAGTCGAAAATGCCATGTTGATATGATTACATGAGATATATTATTTTCATATGATGAGAAAGGATTGTTTTTGGTTTCGTTTCTGTAAAACCCAAATTCATTTTTCATATGATGAGAAAGGATTGGTGTTTTTAATTTCGTTTTCATGAGATGATCACGTATATATAATTGGTTTTCATATGATGAGAAAGGATTGTTTTTGGTTTCGTTTCTGTAATACCCTAATTCGTTTTTCATATGATGAGAAAGGATTGGTGTTTTTAATTTCTTTTTCATGAGATGATCACGTATATATGATTGGTTGATTAAAACGATTTTCATATGATGAAAACAATTAAGTTTATATGTGATATAAACATTTGGTAATGATTCTATAATGGGTTGTACATATTCGAAATAAAACAGTAAGAAGGTTAATGAGATTAACGATTCTGTTTTAGGGTTTCGCCAAAGAAAAATGTTAATGAGATTAACGTTTCTGTTTGGCTTTGAGGGGCACTGCCCCTCGACCCCGCCGGCTGACCAGCCAGCGGGAGCCCCGCCCGCTAACCGGCTAGCGGGACTGTCGTATGTTCGCGCCCTATAGTTCGTTACCGCGACATTAAGAATGTCAATATATTTGTTTCTATTTAACATATTGGTGATGAATATGTTATGTTTGTTTGATGTCTTGGCATGGTGGATAGCATGGCCTTATGACCTATGTGATTGGTTTATTCATATCTTAATTTTGGGTAAATACGGCCTGCGTGTCGTTTATTTTGTTGTAATTTATTTTACTGGTAGTTAGATTTTCTTTTATTGTAATAAATGAAGATTCAAGCTACAATGTTTGTGATGGAGATTCATACCAAGGAGAAGATGGTTCCATGGTGATGGAAGCACAAGCTCAAGTTTTGAAGATATGTAATATTGCAAGTGTTGTAATAGATAGGTTTTTCACCTAGGGTTGCCTTTATGATCTTCATTTGGTCACTTGAAGATCATATTTAGTTTGGCCATGCTATGTCACGTTTACATATTTTGTCATTTGGTATATGATGATTATGTGATAAATTATATATATGCATATAGGATGCTAAAATATAATGATATGTAATGCAAGACATGATAATAATTTAGTTGAACCCTCATTAATAATTTAAGTCTAAATGACATCCACGTTTTGAACACCTATCAAAACTAAGATTGTATTAAAGTAGGTATTGCCAAAGTAATATGCTTTAAACATTCCTAGCTAAGTAGGATGAGTAATAGTGTTACTCATATGTTTTAAAATTGGTTAGACTTAATTAGGCTATCAAAATGGTTTTGGGCCTAAGGCATTAGATGGAATTCAACATGCTATGACATATGATGTCAATATTCTATAATTACTAAGAGTTACATGAGATGTAATTGGTAAAGATGTTACCTACCTAAATAACTTGATTTTAAGCGTCACGCCAAAGCTGAGTTTAGAATTAAGTGAAATACGGATCTTAGCCTACTAAAATTTTTCTTTAGAGGGTTATATTTTTAGTAGGAGTTTAAATAATTTTAACCTCATTATTAATTAAAATTTGACTTTGCATATTTATCAACAGATGGCTGCTAATAACAATTCCACCTTATCACTGCGATCTATCCTTGAGAAGGAAAAACTGAAAGAATGTGGGACTAATTTTGTTGACTGGTTTAGGAACCTGAGAATTGTTCTCAAACAAAAGAAAAAGTCCTACGTGCTTGATGAAGCTATCCCTGACCCACCTCCTACTGATGCTTCTAATGCTGCTAAGAGTAAGCATAAGAAGCATGTGGATGATTCCAATGACATAGGATGTCTTATGTTGGCTACTATGTGTCCAGGACTTCAGAAGGATCTGGAACACTTAGAGGCTTATGAGATGAGTGTGCATCTCAAACAAGCTTTCCAACAACAGGCTAGGCAAGATAGGTTTGATACCGCTGTTGCATTATTTGACTGCAAAATGTCTGAAGGTGAATCTGTTAGTGCTCATGTTTTGAAGATGAAAGGCTATCTAGATCACCTTGCTAGACTTGGATATCCCCTGAGTTTAGAACTCTCCACGGATTTGATCCTACATTCATTGCCTAGCAGTTTCTCACAGTTTGTCATGAACTATAACATGAATGACATGGAGAAATCCATTCCTGAGCTACATGGTATGCTCAAAACTGCTGAGGGGAATATCAAAAAGCCTACCCAAATATTGAATGTCAATATTAAACAAATGAAAAAGAAAGCCAAATATACTAAAGGCAAGGGTAAGGCAAAAGGTGCTAAAGGGTCCAAGGGACAAGCTAAACCAAAACCTGAACCTAAGGCTAAAGTTCCTAAGGAAGGGACTTGTTTCCATTGCAACAAGCCTAGGCATTGGAAGAGAAATTGTCAACTCTATTTGGATGAGTTAAAGAAGTTGAAGGATAGTGCGACTACATCTTCAGGTATTTATGTTATAGAAATTAATTTATCTATTCCTTCTTCCTGGGTATTAGATACCGGATGTGAATCTAATATTTGTACAAATATGCAGGGACTCAAAAGGAGTAGGATGTTGAAGAAGGGCGAAGTGGACCTACGTGTTGGCAATAGAGCAAGAGTTGCTGCTATAGCTGTAGGAACTTATGAACTTGTTATGCCCAATGGGTTTTTGTTAATTTTGAACAATTGCTTTTATGTTCCTACTATGAGTAGGAATCTTATTTCAGTATCTGTTTTGGATGATGAAGGTTATTCATTTTTTATTAAGAATAAGAAATGTTCTATTTTTGATAAAAATGATTTGCTTTATGGTATTGCAAATTCTTATAATGGCCTTTATATCCTTAATCTTGATGATTCTAATGGTAATGATATCTATAACATAACTTCTAAGAGAACTAAGCCAAATGAGTTAAACCCTACTTATTTATGGCATTGTCGCCTTAGCCATATAAATGAGAAACGCATTTCTAAGCTCCATCAAGATGGATTATTAGATTCATTTGATTTTAAATCATTTGAAACATGTGAGTCTTGTTTGCTTGGTAAGATGACAAAGGATCCTTTTACTGGGCATAGTGAAAGGGCTAATGATTTATTGGGCTTGATACATACAGATGTATGTGGTCCTTTTAGCATTAGTGCCATAGGAGGATTTCGATACTTCATTACTTTTACTGATGATTTCAGTAGGTATGGCTATGTCTACCTAATGAAACATAAGTATGAGTCTTTTGAAATGTTTAGAACTTTTCAAAATGAAGTACAAAATCAACTTGGTAAAACAATTAAACAACTTCGATCAGATCGAGGTGGTGAATATTTGAGCCAAGAGTTTGATGATCATCTAAGGGATTGTGGAATTGTTTCACAACTGACTCCTCCAGGAACTCCACAGTGGAATGGAGTTTCTGAAAGGAGAAATTGAACTCTATTAGATATGGTTCGATCAATGATGAGTCAAGCGGATCTTCCTTTATCTTTTTGGGGTCATGCCTTGGAGACAGTTGTATTCATTCTGAACCGTGTACCATCTAAGGCGATTGAAAAGACACCATATGAGATATGGACAGGTAAGACACCTAGTTTGTCTTTTCTTAAGATTTGGGGTTGTGAAGCTTATGTGAAAAGACCAGTTTCAGATAAGTTAGCTCCAAAGTCTATCAAATGTAATTTTGTGGGGTATCCTAAGGAAACTAAAGGATACTATTTCTATACTCCTTCAGAGAACAAAGTGTTTGTTGCTCAAAATGGGATCTTTTTGGAAAAGGAATTTCTTTCTAAGAGAACTAGTGGGAGTATAGTAGAACTTGAGGAAACTCAAGTACCACAAGAAATCATTGAGCCGTCTATAGAGCCTATTTTAGAACCACAAATAGTTGTGGAGTCTGAAGATGTAACACAAATCCCTTGCAGGTCTGATAGGACACGTCGTCAGCCAGAGAGATATGGATTTCTTATGACTGATGATAGTGAAGTAATGCTCATAGATCAAGATGAGCCTACTACCTATCAAGAAGCTGTGTCAGGTCCAGATTCAGACAAATGGCTTGGAGCCATGAAATCTTAGATGCAATCTATGTTTGACAACCAAGTTTGGTCTTTAATTGATCCTCCAGAGGGTATTAAGACTATTGGTTGCAAATGGGTTTTCAAGAAGAAAACTGACATGGATGGGAATGTATAGACCTATAAAGCAAGGCTTGTTGCAAAAGGTTTCAAACAAACTCATGGTATAGACTATGATGAAACCTTTTCACCAGTTGCTATGCTTAAGTCTGTTAGAATTCTCATTGCCATTGCAGCATACTATGATTATGAGATATGGCAAATGGATGTCAAAACCGCTTTCCTTAATGGAAACTTGCTTGAGGATGTGTATATGACACAACCTGAGGGTTTTGTAAATCCTGAGAATTCTACAAAGGTTTGCAAGCTTCAAAGATTCATTTATGGATTGAAGCAAGCATCTCAAAGCTGGAATCTTCGTTTTGATGAAACAGTTAGGAACTTTGGTTTCATCAAGAATGAAGATGAACCTTGTGTTTACAAGATGGTTAGTGGGAGTGCAGTAGTGTTTTTAGTCTTATATGTGGATGACATATTACTCATTGGGAATGATATCCCTACCTTGCAAAAGGTTAAGACTTGGTTAGGGAATTCTTTCTCAATGAAAGACTTAGGTGAGGCTGCCTATATCCTTGGTATAAAGATCTATAGAGATAGATCTAGAAGGATAATTGGCCTGAGTCAAAGTACATACATAGATAAAGTGTTGAAGAGGTTCAACATGCAAGATTCCAAAAAGGGATTCTTGCCTATGTCTCATGGCATTCATCTCAGCAAGAGTCAATGTCCTATGACATCTGATGAGCGAGATCGAATGAATAAGATTCCTTATGCTTCTGCTATAGGATCTATTATGTATGCCATGTTATGTACTAGACCAGATGTCTCATATCCATTAAGCGCAACTAGTAGATTTCAAGCTGATCCTGGTGAAGGTCACTGGACAGCTGTCAAGAATATTCTTAAGTACCTTCGAAGGACTAAAGATGTATTCTTGGTTTATGGAGGTTTGGAAGATGAGCTAGTTGTAAATGGTTACACAGATGCTAGTTTCCAAACTGACATAGATGATTTTAGATCGCAGTCAGGTTTTGTATTCACATTGAATGGTGGAGTTGTTATTTGGAAGAGTTCAAAACAAAGCACTGTGGCTGATTCTACAACAGAGGCTGAGTATATAGCAGCATCAGATGCAGCTAAAGAAGCAGTCTGGTTGAAGAAATTCATCACTGAGCTAGGAGTGGTGCCTAGCATTGCAAATCCTGTGGACATTTATTGTGACAACAATGGTGCCATAGCACAAGCAAAAGAGCCTAGATCTCATCAAAGGTCTAAGCATATACTCAGGCGTTTTCACCTCATTCGAGACATTATCGATAGAGGAGATATCAAGATATGCAAAGTTGACACAAGTGATAACATAGCAGATCCATTAACAAAGCCTCTCTCACGGGTCAAGTATGATCAGCACACTAGATCTATGGGTCTTAGAAATTTGTAGGCCTAGTGCAAGTGGGAGATTGTTAGTGTATGTGCCCTAGGCCATTTATTTGGATCTTTATGTTATACATTCATTATTAATAAATGAGGTTTTATTATCATTATTGTTTGTTTGCATGTTACACAATTTTGATATTTGTCCCTGGTTTATTATTGTTATAGAGATAAAAAAAATAATTCTTAACCAGTATGAACATTATTTTGATAATCATCAGATGGTTATGTGCATAGTGATACAAATCAATTTCATAGATACTTGTTAGAGAACAATGTATTGGATAGACCCATCATGAGATTACTACATGGGTTAGTGTCATAAGTAAATCTCATGATAGTTATGTATTAATTCTTTGACTTGAGATTGTCATAGTTTCCAATATAAGGACTATTATATTTTGACATGATCAAACATTATCCGTAATTGGATAGTAATAAAGGTTATGATCATATATGATAGAAATTATGTAGAGGATAATGAACAATCAAGATAGAATTTGTCCCTCTCTTTGAGAGAGATATCTTTTGGGCCCCTCGATGAGTGAGACTGTGAAATGCATGGCCGTGCTCAAATGAATTAATAGTGTGATCAATTTCATTTGTTTTTATCAGTCTACTTGGAGATCGAGTAATCATAAGTTTGAACAATATAAGTATGACGTTGACCATGACTTATGTTCAAGCTAGATATCGTGTGACAAAGGGATTAATGCATGTACTATTATTAGGCAAATTGGACATTCCTTATATTAATTGGGTAGTTACGCCTTGCTAGAGGCCAATTATGACTTGTTGGTTTAATAGAGATTAAATTGACTGCCAATTAATATGGGCCTATCGGGTCACACACAAGAATGCGCTTTGGGCTGGATATAATATTAATAATATTAATATTAGATAATAATATTTATTATTATTATTAATTTCATTTTTTTATATTATTAGATAATATATTCAGAATCCTGATTAGATTTGGATTCTGAATTTGACTTACCTTATCCAATTTCGAATTGGATTCTGGAGTGAATATATTCACTCCAGACGTTAAGTCTTCTCATAGAAACCCTAATACGTAGAGAAAATATTTTTCAGCCTTCGCCGTTGTAGAGAGCTAACACTCCAGACGGTAGCATTCGTGTGGATACGTGATAGAGGGTGTTTCGCGATCGAGGCATCTCTTCCAAACTGTGATTTCGAATCATCAACAGGTTAGTTCTTTGAACACTTTTGTCGAATTAAACGAACAACATGGATCCTGATGGGAAATCAAAGATCAAAATTTTTCCGCTGCGTGTTTTTGGTTTGTTGTGATCTCCTTGATTTCCTAACAATTGCTCAAAGAAATCACCAAATTTTGAGTGACCAAGGCAATGATTAATCCAACATTCATACAATCAATTGTATCTTCTTTTTTTTTTTTTTTTGTTAAAAAAGAAGATACAATTTCCATATACATTTATATATATACTTCCATCTTTTGATTATATAACTTATTCTCTCTTTTGGTACACCTACATATGACCAAAGTAGCCAATTTTTTTTCTTTCTCATGCATTATTTCTTTCCTTTCTTTCTCAAACAAAACCCGTCAAGAATTGAATTGAATTTTTACAAACCCATCAAATATTCTTACAGCATATTACATTTCAAGAATTGAATTTTTCTTCAAAAGCGTACAAAGTGATCAAAAGAACACATTTTAATACAAGAAATTTCAACAAATTAAACTTTAAATAAAAAATTTTAAAAATGAAATTGTGGGGGAACATTTGAATGCATAGCCCAATAAATAAAGTAAGATGGCATGTCAGAATCTCAGCACCACATTCCTATCGGCAATGTACAACGCTAAAAACACTATTAACAAAGTGCATCAGAGACTCTAATTTTTTGCCTTTCAAACATTCACACCAAGTAATTTAAATTTCTCATCAAAAACAAATTACTCAAACACTCAAAAGCTTATTTTCACTTTGTAAAATTTTGTACTTTCGAAAAGGGCAAAATCAAAACTTACCAAAAATTAGTATATTAAAAAGCAGATAAATGGGTCAGAAAATAATGATTAATTAACATCAATAAGCACAATTTCAAACTTTCAGAGTTTAATGGTATAATTTTGATCATCAGTACCATTACTATGAAGAAAATTCTTCAAAAATTAATGAAATAAACCAATAAAGAAAGAAGAAAAGGCCTCAAAATATCGATATTTTTTAGTACATCAGATGAGATAAAAAAAATCTTAATGTGAGCGGGAATTTTTGTCCTCACTCCTGGTGGAATGGTTCTTGTAACTTTGGCACTGTTAGGCTTAGGATCTTAGAGAACACGGACCTAAATCTGGAGAAAATGGAGTCACCACCTGGACGGGGCGAAAAAAAAAGAAAGGGGTGAATGACTCGATTCCTAAGGAATCCCCAACTCCCAAATGGGTTCAGAAAGTTAGGTACGTATGAAAAATGTGAGAATGACCTAGCACCCCCATAGCACCTGATTCATTAGAACCGGCTTCCTTTTCAGATCTAAATATTATTAAATTCTTAAGTATTATAATTTCATCCATACTACATGTAATAGAAATAAATAAATATTCATTAAAATTAAGAAAGTCTAAATCAACAAAATGGGCACCCGTACAAAATAAAAACATGCCCTTATAATAATGTTTAATGTCCAAAGTACAAGTAAATAAAAATAGGACACTTACTAGTTAGTGAAAATATGTCCCTTACAATTATCCCAAAGTCTTTAAATAAATTGAACTGCAAAAAATAAATAAATTAAAAAAATAAGTCACCCACGAATGAAAATATATTCTTTACAAGTCTATTAAAAATACAATCAATAAATACTTAATAATTACCCATGGCAAAATAAGTAATCAAATAAATAACTAATCATTGCATGCACAATTATAAATTAGGGCTAAACTAATAAAGTTAAAGTTAATTATAAAAATTATAATTTACAAATATATCTTAATATTAACCCATTAATAAAATATAGGGCATGACAATGAGGGTAGCCCTTACTGCGGGCAGTGCCTCTTGCGGGGTGATTGGGGCAACGCCCCCGAAAGGTAAACAGTTTACATGATATGGTTTTATTAGAGAATTAGGATTTCTATCTAAACCAGAGTTTTATATTTATACAAATTAGTATTTTTCCTAAACTAGGGCTTTAAGGTGAAAAATAAGATTTTTGGGATAAAATTATGGTTTTGAATATTTGAACTTGGTTACTGTAATTGTATAAACAATATCACTGTATGATTGTACGGGATATGTTTTTTGTTATGTGCATAGTTATTTTAGAAAAGAAACTTATAAACTAGCATATGCAAACATGATAGGAGGTTTAAATAGCGAGAAGTTTTAGGGGAGGATTGACGCTGATCCACCACAACAACCACCAAATAAAATGATGCCTAGCATACTTGTAAAAAAAAGAAGGAAAGAAGAAGGAGAGGGGCAAAGTGGACGTAAGCTATCCAGGCAAGAAAGGCACATGACTTGCTAACTCTGTTATCAACCAAGCTATAACAAAAGAAATGTCTATAGAAAAATAAAAGGCCAAGCAATGTCACTGATTTAGCAAGCCAAGAACTAATTCTTAAAACACTAATTGCAACGAATATTCAAAGTTTTGTTGAATTTGAACTGGTATTCATTCATCATTCTTCATCCACTTGCAATTTCTATTGTACTATTCTTTAAATATTTGACATGGGATTACTAATGTATTGTTGATAATTTTGTTTTGGTAGCATACTATTGGAAGTTCAAGGCCATAATTTCAAAGCCCAAGAAGAAATGATCAACTTTCAGCAATACCTACCTAAGAAAGAGGAAACAAACATATTCATAAGTTACATAACTATTTGCTAAAAAAACAAGCCTTGGAAACCTCTTGGTTTTGCCACACAACCACCATGTGGATATGGAGTGTATACTGATTCGAACACTTCCAAAATTATATTAGATGTAAATGAATATAAAAATTAGATGCAAAAGCATGTGATTTGTAATGACATATTTTCTATATTTTTAACCTAATACCAAAAGGCAGAGAATTATAACCACTAGGAAGCTCAAACTTGGGAATGAAGTTGAACCAAGTTTCATGACTAAAGTTAGAAAGGGTTTTACGAAGGATGAAAAAAGTTATAACACAAGAAGACAACTACAAGCAAAAAGAGATGAAAATGAAGCAAAAGTTGAAGAACATTATGTGTTATGCTTTTTATGTATTTTGTTGCACTATTTGTCCCATAATACAACTAATGATTGTGACTTACTAATATATTTATGCTAAGAATCGGTGATTTTGGATAATTTGAAATTTATTTAAGCTAATGAATGAGCATTTTAGATTATATTTTCTATACCATTTAATTTTATTGATGGTTTAAAAATTGCAGCAAATTTGTTTTTTTAATTTTGAATGTTGTGTTTTGGATGTGAGATGGTGATGGACAAAGTAATGGTGTATATTGTTGCGATGGTATATATTGTTGTATTTTGGATTATGTTTACGGCAATGATGATGGTGTTTAGTGCAATGATGGAGTTTTTGGATCATGTTTAATGCACTGCAGGTGTTTAGTGCACTGATGCTATTTTGTGCAATGATGCTTAATATGGGACTATATTAAATGCATTGATGATATTTGTTTTGTTGTTTTTATTAGTATGCTGGTATTATACTCGGTATCCAAATGTTTTTGGTAATCAAATTTATTATTGTTGTTTTTCTGACCAAATGTGATATGCTTCTAGTGCAATTGCAAAATGTTAGTTTGTTAGTGTATTTGGGTATATACTGATATTGTATGTTGGTGCATTTTGCATCTGGTTTGATGATGGCTTCCGATCTAAATTTACTGGTCTAGTGCTAGTATCAGTGCAGTTCTTGTATTCCAACCACAAGCGCACAAGAAATTTCAGTTTATGTATGTCCTCAATTTCATTTCTCATTTCTCATTCAAACACCACATCAACCAAATATGGTAGACTATAGAAAAAGAAGACAAAATCACTAAGAAACAATGTAATACCATCAAAAAGAGTGCGGATCAAGCATTTCTCAATACAAAATACATCCAATCATATTCAAACTTGACAAGTTCATACATAAGTTAAGATGGACAAACTCCAGAACACATCCTAAACCACAACTAACACAAACATACTCAAAGCTAAAACCAATGCAATACACATCTAAAGCCAACAAAATCCAAACAAAGTAATCTTGAAGATTACTAGAAGATCACAACTAAAATCAATAAAATTATAGAAACCCACAATTTTCCCTCTTTTAATGCTCTTCTTCAATTGCAGCTCCAACCCCGATTTGCTGTTCAATAATTTAGTAATTATTCTCTTCGATCTCTCATCCTTAAGTTCAACATCTATCGCATGATAGACTTTCACATGACCAGACATCCTCTTTGGATTCTTCGCTGTCCATGAAGTCCTGAACGCATCGCTTTCTACAGATGCACCTTTGGGTATCGTCTTCTTTGATTTAGAGTTTAGGCAATTAAATATAACCTGATTTAGAGAAAATCTGAACGAATTGTAATTACTTCTTCCTTTCTTCCTTCTACAATTTCAGCCAAAATAGATGAATTAAAACCCTGAATGCCCAATTCACAAAATAAAATAAGAATATTTGATTATACAAGGTCATTTTCATCACTTTAACATTAAATGACATGGCCTTTTTTTTCTATTGAAAACATGCTACACTTATCTTAATCATCACTCGCAAAACACCCTGAGCCACTGAAATACAATTATTTAATAAAATTTGAATACTAAATTGGCTGGAAAGAAGTTACATAGACGCCAAAATAGAAAAACTGAATGCCAAAATAGAATAAACTGAAAAGTTCACCATTGATATGATTTTTCCAATATGATGAATTCCCAAGAAAGAGTGTCTTCACATAGATATGCTGAAAAAACTAACCAATTTGGATTTTAATATTTTTATTTTTCTTTTTTATGATGAAATATATTTCTTTTACTACTGAAAATTGTTTTGATTAATAATAAATAATTTATTTAGTTATTTTCCATATATATAAAAAAGAAACAAATGATATCATTTATCAATCTCAAGAATATGTATAATAATCCATCCTATTCTTAATACAGTATTTTTTTTATAGTAGTAGATCAAATGGCAATACCAAACACACGCAACAAACCACTAGATCACAGTTTTACATCTCTACTTCTTGCCTCGTGAACCCGTCCAAGTTGTAGTGCAAAGGGACTTTTTCAAAGATGAAAAAAAATTAAAATAATTTTAGCACATCAGTAAATATTTAATACACTAAAAATATACTCCATTTATATATATATATATATATATATCTACTATACTCAGGGACAGTGTAGCAGAATCAGAATACCACCTTGCGGATTGGTGCTGTGTGTTTCAACTTGTATGGTAACTCTTGTGGGGATTTGTGTCATTGGCAGATGGCCTACAAATATTTTGTACAATAATAATGCAACAAAAAAAATGAGTATAAATTGTTCAGAAAAAAAATATGAAAAGAGTAGAAATCTCAAATCAGCATCTTCAAAAAACTGCCACAGGTATTAGGTAACTAGCGATTGATCACATTGCATAATGTCATCAAAACATACATTTAAGTCCAAAAGATGTATTGCCATAATACAGGATGACATCAACTTCATTATTGCTACTGTCAAGGTATGTCCCAGTAGTAACAGACAATGCGACTAAACGGGTGATCGCCATTTTCTCCGGGGAGACTGCTGCAAGCCAAATAAAATTTAACTGCTAAAACTGAAACAAGCTTCCTGTATTTTTTTTTTCTCCCTTCTGGCTCTTTTGGTGCTGCAAGAAAAGGGAGAGCACATTTTGAACATCTAACAAGACATAATGGGGCGATTCATATAGATATATATATATATATATATACAATTTCAGAAAAAGTAAAAAATAAGCCTGTAGAACATTTGTCCAGTTGAGGGTTAAAAAAAAAGAAGCAAAAGATGACCTTTAAGATAAGGGAAAGTGCTTGAAATAAGATGTGGCACCCAGTTGTCACAGCTGTAAAGCTGTCATTGCCGCAACACCTACAACTCCCAACCTCTGCCATTAATGTTGTCACCAGATCACCACAAATGCCTCTGAAGCCACCATGTCTGCCACTTCTATTACCCTACGACCCAAATCAAAACCACTACCATCCCACACTAACATCAACTCCAGACAAATAAAAGAGTCCAGTTGAACCAAGCAATTGTGTGATCCAATTATACTAATATTGTACGAGAGGAAAAAAGAACAACGCTTCCTCAAATTTTTTGCTTTGGGTTACAAGAGGACTGCATGGTTTCCCATTTAGAATCTTCTATTTTTTGGCCTTCAAAATACATTTTCCTAATTTTGAAATCAATTTCGAGTGAATGTTTAATGCCAAATAAACTAAATATAAAGTGACAGAACAAAGCATACCTTTGTCATGATGGAGGACACACTTCCAGATAAAACAATTCTTTTCCTAATTTAGTTCATCATCATCAGTGGTAAAACAGGACTCACTGATTCACACTATAGATCTTCCGAGCCTTTGAGCTTCTTCATCCTTCATCACATATCGAAGAAGCTTCAAGTTGGTACCGAGAGTGATGCAATGGCCATATCACGAACGGCCATTCCCATCCACCTCGGTTCCATATGCCTGCACTCCTGCAAGTTGAGTATAATGTGATGCTGTATCAGCCCATAAATATTGCAAGCCCAAGTTTCAGCAGGCAGGGTGCAGGCATGGCCCAAGCCCCTCACCGGGGCCGGGCTAAACCAAAACTTGCATCAGGTTGCTGTTGATGAGACTGCACAAGCACAAAAATCACAATTAACTAGATGATCCAAATAACCATTGGAAACAAGTATTCTTGTGATAATTGCAAGTTGACTACAAAAATAAAAAACAGTTTAATTGCTACTATTCATTCATATGCTTGACATTATCTACATTCCTTATGGTATTTCGTTATTAACATGCATATGAACTACTGTTTAACATATTCATGAAATATGAAATTTGTGTTTTGAAATATTTAGTTTTAAAAAATAAATCTTCAAGCTGTTATATGATTTGAGTTATTCTCATATTAATGATTTAATTACAATTTTTTTTACCAGGTTTAACAATAAAAATATTATTTTTACAAAAATGAATAATTTCTCATAATTAACAATGCACTAAACGAGAAAATCTATTAGGCAGTCATTAAATTTCACTCTCTTAAAAATACGAAGCCTTCAATTTTGTAAAGAAACAACCATCAGAATATAAATTTAGCTAGATTCAGACAGAAAATAATGGCGTTGTTAAATGTGCTCGCTCTCCCATACACACACTCCAATTAGCAGGTAAAAACATGAGGGAAAAAAAAGGAAAAAATGGAATATCCAAAGATAATGTGGTGTCCCGCTAACCATTACAATATATTTAAAAAGTGCCATATGGTTATCACGTCAAAAAAAAATTTTTATTGAATTTAGCCAAAATCTAATCTTGGTGATTTGTTGCTAAAACAATCCATGTTTAGTGATTTTTAAAAGAGAAATTGAAATTCAATAACATAAATAGGATCTAGTGATAAGTGTAGTCACTGCCACTGAAATAAACCCAGTCCTAGAAGGCTTACAACAAAAAATTTGATGTCGATACATTTAGAAACTACTATAGTTTGTAAAATCTTCTGATTTTAGGATAATTTATCGAATGATTTCACCATATAAATAACTTCTTTTAAAAATCTATCAAGAGAGCCAATATTACTCAATTAATATTTTTCACAGCTAACATTTATGAGCAAACTTCAATTAAAAATAAAACAAATCAGAATTTTAGGGACCATAAAATAAACCAGAGAAATATTAGACAAGGACCATGTGATTTCATTGCAACGATTGTCTCTATTGCAAAATAGAACTACTCAGTTTGGGATTATGCCAATGATGGAAAGGAAAGCCATTCATTCAAACTGCCATACCTGTGAAAATGGTTGAACATGTTCATGAGGATGAACGAAAGGCATTCCAGGGTGTTGACATGGATACTGAGAAGAATGCAGATAAATGGCAGAACTGGAGCGTGCACCAACGTGATTTGCATTGAATGGGGGCATCATTGTTTCAGGATGGCCATAGCCAATTCCAGTAGAATTTGATGGAGCTGCCCATGGCCAGGGTAAATGTTGAGGGAGAGGTCGAACTTGATGTTCAGTAGATATCTGCGGCCTATGGCTCGAACCAAGCTGTGGAAATTCAGTGTTATAGTTCAATGCAGGGGTGTACATGGGCTGCATGGTATAAGGCCCACCATTGAATCCAAATCCAGGATCAAATCTTTGCATATACCTGGATGAAAACTTTTATCATTCACTTACTGTTAAACAACAAGAATCGAGCTCATTGCTAGTAAAGCACATCTCAGAACCAAAAAATCGGATCTCAACCAGGATTACTTAAAGCAGTCTCAGAACTTAGAACACTCAAAACTTAGAACAGAATGTATGACAAAAAAGCATCTTTTTTTTTTTTTTTTTGCATTTTAGTTGGTAAATGGTCTTTTAAAACGTGGCTCTCAATTTCTCATAAACCATAAAATGATGATTCAATCAAAACATGCAAAAGCTCAACAGTTCTAGTAGAAGGATAGAAATATATAACAGCCTACATGGACTGAAGCAATTTTATTCAAGATGGTATAAAACAACGCTCAATAGAATGCACGAGGTATGTGCTCTCAAATAATAAAGAGAGAGAGAGTGCTAGGGCAGGTACCAATTAACAACAGTCTAGCCCATACTAATTCTATAAACCACACAACACACCCCCCCCCCCCCCAAAAAAAAAAAACCCCAACCACCACCCAATACCATCTCCCTCTCTCCATATATACATGTATGTGTATGTTCTTTGTCCAATCATTTTGCAATCTCTGTCATTTATCCCCACTCTTTGTTTTTTCATTCAATAGGTGTAATTCGGTAACTACTACAGTAAGTGAACAAAAATAAATAAATTACCTGTCATAGCTCCGATCATAGTCAGGGTCTTTCCTATCAACTTCCGGGTCTCGAAAGATGGCCACCCTGTTGTTTGGTTTATACCTAGTAATTGGCTCTTTTTCTGCCCTAGTTCTAGCTGATCTATTGCTACTCATAGAAGACTCAATAGAACCTCTAGAAGATTCAATTGAACCTCTAGAAGATTCAGTAGAACCTCTAGAAGAATTTATATCCAAATTTCCTGAAATAGGTTTTTCTTCCGTCTTCAATACACTCAATAAACAATGCTGGGAACCATCTTGCAATCTTGGTTCACTTTCTGGTTTCCCAATAGCACCACTGCCAAGACCACTAGAGTTAAATATCCTTGCGCGTGCCCTGTTGTACTCTTCTTTTCTTTCCTCCACACTCTTTGAATTATTTGTCTTCAAGGAACTTGAATTGGAATTATTGACAGTTTGAGAACGCTTCTGCAGCCTTTGTTTGATCGCAACCTTAACAACACCACTGTCTTCTGATGGCAAATTTACAGGGATGTCAGCCAGACGAATCAAAGGCATCCTGCAATCAGAAGTCTTGTGGACTACAATTCTGGAACCAGAACCTTCAGGTAAGTTATTGTCTAACAATACCATTGATTGCAGTGAGTAATGCTGTGCCACACGGTGTGCAGCCAGCCGTAGATATGAAGTGGGCAATTGCTGAAATTCTAATTGTTGTTGTGTAGAATCATGAATAAATTTTTCAACATCTTGCTCTATTCTCAAAACTGGACAAGGGGAATGATTAGCATTTATCTATATGAATTAGGGAAAGGGGGGGAATCAACATAAATATGAGCTTAGAAAAATATAATTTCTCAAATGTTAATGCCATAGACACTTCATGTTCAAAATCATAAAGATAGACATGATATGATTGTAAAAATCGGCTGCCTGATCAAAATAGCTTTCATAATACTGCCTATAAATAAAAACTAAAGAAAAGAAAGGAACCTGGAGATGGTCATAGACATGCTAATATTTATATTTTTGAGGCCTTCAAAACATTAAAATGAAGAATAATACATTTGTCGTAGTTATTAAACAATTTCTAAGAAAGCACACTTTCTAAATTAAATGAATTATAAAAAGTATGTAATAAAATTAAATTTTCAATTATTGGCAGCCAGATTACGAAATTCATTATCCAACAGTATAACGATTCTAACTAAAATAACCATTTGCTATATCTGCACATCTAGTCCATTATAAGGTCAAAAAAAAGCAGAATAGCAAGTCAATCTGAAAGATACAAATAATTCTGGACAGTAAGAATTAAATGATGAGTTTAAGCAAATATATTTGAAAAATTTTGCTTTGGTTTTTAAAGGAATGAAAAATATCTAAGATGTGCATCTAAATTAAAAAAGTGACAAAAATGCTTAGCATGAAGATGATGAGATATGCAAGTCATGCTCAGGATACCAATACGTAAACCTAAACATATTTTTAATTTATAATGAAAAGCACACAGTGGAGTCAAAAAAATAAACGAAAAAAAAGTTGTTGGCATGGGCAAAATTTTTGTACAGATATCCTAGCATAGGAAATGGAGAAACTGTGATTAAAGGAACACAGCCATTACATACTTAAAGCATTAGAAAAAACGAAAGCCTTCTAACAATAGAAACACAAGAAAACAAACTATAAAATGTAAGACCTAAAAATCTCGTCCATTTTATGAGCCTAAGAAAAATAAGGTACTTCAGACAGATCTAGAACTCAACATATCTTACAAGCCAGCAGACAGTTCAAACCCAGAATCCAAGTCACCAGCTTCCATGACCCCAAATATGATGGCCCACAGAATAGTTCGAGATAAGGATTCTCTCAAGGCTCGCATCATTGAGAACATATATATCACAATCACTTCCTTAAAATAAGTGGAAGAACTGTCATTCAAAACTACATCTGTGACATACAATCTAAACGTAAATGTTCAAATCAACGGGTTAGAGTTGCTCGATTGTGTTCAGAAAACTTGAGAATATTAATCTAAATGTCTAATATGTTAGGACTGTGCAAACCAACAAAACCTCATAAAAAGAGTAAATCTAACCACCCAATACTCTGCACAAGTGGGACAGACGATCATAAGGGTTAGCTTATTTTTGCTTGGGCATCCTTTGGGAGGTTGAACAGTTTGTAGAGGAGCTGTCACCTTGAAGGGCGTTTTCCCATCTAAAGAACAAGGAGTATCTTGTTTCAAATCTCTCCAACAATATTAAAGACTCATGTTTTCAGAAGACCCATGTCTTTCTTACTTCTTAAAGATAATGATTACACACCTAAACCGTTTTATAAACAACTGAGGATAATGTTTTGATTCTATAAACATTTCACAAAGTGCATTTGGTAGATGTGAATGTATTTTACATAAATGTATTACTCGGATTATATCTTATTGAGGAAAATCATATTACCGCATTTTGAAGATGCAACAAAATACTAGAAAAATTTATTAAAAAAATATTAACTTTACTGAGAAGTATAAACAATACATAAACTACCCTTATAACATCTTTTTTCTTGTTTTACTATACCCTAAAGCAAGAAGTATGATTGTCTTTTAATATAGGACCTCTATGATTGTCTTTCAATATAAGACCTCTATGATTGTCTTTTGACATGAGACCTCTCAAACTTCTTTACCAGTAAAATATTTTTCCCTACATCTAGGGCTGTGCAAAAATTGTTAGATCGACGGAACCCGACTGTTTTTTATCGGATTCGGTCGATTTGTGCTTTTTAAAAGGGCAGCATCGAATTATAATTTTAGAAATTATCAGGTAATGGTGGACGATCGGTTTGAAGTTCAAATTTCAGTTTTAATTCGTAACCGACAGACTACAATCAACATAAATATATTATATATTATATATTATATTGTAACCAAACGGCATCGTTTTTCTTCTCTATATAAACCTTCTTAATTGTGAAACAAACCCTAGTCACACATATTTTTCAACTCTCTCTCTCTCTTAAAATTCTCTTAGTTCTCTCTCCTCCTCTCTCCATCTTCTTCTAAAATTCTCTCTTAATCTCAATATTATCCACCAATTTCTTCAAAATTTCTTAAGTTTATTCAATTCTTCACTAATTCTGACAATTTCTTTGTGACTTTTCATCTTTATACTTCTGTTCAGATTTCTCAAAAAAGGTTTCGTTGATAAAACTTTATTGCTCACCAATTATTTGGTCAATCTCTCTCAGCACAAAATGGGAAAAGAAAAAGAATTTGGGAAATGAATGTGAGGCATAGCATTAGCTTGTTAGGACAGAAACATAGCAGTTCCCTTTTTTTTAGCTTTACAAGTATTTATTTCCAATTAGACTTGTTTGTTAGTGGAGCTAAACTTGAGAAATATCAAATTTGATCTGATTCTTTTTGTTTTTAGATTTTTGTTTAGAGTTTTATGATTCTATTTTCTTTGTTTTTTTAGTTTTTATTAGAATTTTTGGACTAAGATATAAGTTAATGCGGCTCTCATGTATCTTTTTTAATTTTACCATATTAATGTTTTTGATGTATTCCTTTTACAAATGGATTCTGATGTTTGAACTTTGAAATTCATTTGATTTGTATCTGTATGTATTTTGATCAGTTTAATCCGACCGCACCCATTTTCAACCGAAAAAACTTGCATATATATATATATATCGGTCGGTCGAAATGTTATATTGAGTCAGCCGACTTCAGATAGAAGTTTTGCTAGATACATCGGGTTCGGTTATTTATAGAAATCTTCTACAACCGACTGAACCAGACCCGTGCACAGCCCTTCCTACATCCCTATGTAAAATATTTTACCAAGCCCGATATTTTATTTTATGTGGATTGTTTGTAAACAAATATGATATTATTGATCAAATATGATTATAAAATCAACTTTCACATAATTACAGTACAACCAAACACACTATTAGTAAAAAAAACTTTCTTGCAAGGTTGGCATCATTTCGTGACACACTAATCAGAAAAAAAAAATTCAATTATTTCACAAAAGAAAAAACTGACATGAGGGAGAGAAATTTACTTCTGTGCCCACTGAATTACAATGACAGTTGTATTGTAAATTCACCCTAACTTTAGAAAGAGCTAATTTCCTTTAATCCTTGAGATAAAGCCTTCAATTAACAATCTCAATTGATGTTTCGGGTGAAACAGATACGAGAAGTAAATACCGCAAAGTACAAAGCAACCAGCTAAAAATATATATAATTAAGCAATAAAAGCACATCGAATATAAAATTTGGCAAATCAACTCATATTTATGAGTATAAAGGATGCTTACTGGAGAGCCGCTCACGAGGATTCTGCAAGGCTTCGCGAAGAAACTGATCGACTTTATTAATTACATCATCTGACACTTTCTCACTACCGGAAGCTGAAGAAGCAAAACCCAACAACGAGCCCGAAGCATCAGCGGCGAGGTCTTGAGATTTGGAGTCTTTATTAGAATCCTTAAGCATCAGACGTTTCATCGTCTCATCCAAATCAGCCACCTCCCATGACCCGGGGGCTCCGAGATCCTCCACCACAGAGCCCTCCATAGATTATCTAAACCGACACAAATACAAAGAAAGAGAATCGCTAGAGTTGATGAGAGTATGATGATTTGATTATACTCATCAAATAATGGTTTGAGTTATCTTGATCCGAGATTTGACTGGGAATCTACGGTTTGCGCGAGGATCGAATTTCATGTGAAGAAATTTTGTAATTTTTAGGGTTAGGGTTTGGAATTTGGGGTTAGAGAGAACGGTGAAGATCTAGAGAGAGAATATGAGATAGAAAGAGAAAGATAAAAGAGAAAGAGATAGGGTTTGACGATGGCGTGTGTGTGGTTTGCATCGTAATATTCTATTTTCACGTGTTGTTTTGATATCGACGTAAGGAATATTCTGGTATCTGCATTTCTATGATCATCTCCCCTTTGTGGAATGCAGAGTTTGTTGCGTTTAGAGATGGCAAAATTACAAAAATAACCTGAAAAGAAATTATTTTTCAAATGTATTGTTCAAAAAAGTTACTACAAAAACACGGTCAAAACGTTCAAAATTATCCAAATATGCACCCATGAGCTTTAATAGAAAATTACACCGTATATTATTTTTTATTTTTATTTTTATTTTTATTTTTATTATCGTAATTTAATTTTTATTTTATTTATATTTTATTTTTTCATATTTATGGTTTTTGCTTCTCACTTCGCTTTCTTCTTTTTTTACTATTTCTGATTTTTTAAGTTTCTTCTTTTAATATTTATCGTTTCTCTTAACTTTTTTTTTTTTCAGATTTCGATTCATTTTCTCTTTTGTCGGTTTGTGGTTTAGTGATTTTTGTTTCTTTCAATTTTCTATTTTGTTGTTTAGTGGTTTCTTCACGTTTTGCTTCACGTCTCTATTTCTTCAATTTTTTTTTTTGTTAAATGGTTAGAAGTTGCTTCTCTGTTTTTTCATTTTTTAGAAATTCGTCATAAATTATTCATTATTTGAAAAAATCTACTATGAATAAGAAATTAGTAAAAAAAAAGTGTTAGTTCTGGAAAATCTTCTTATGAAAAGATATTTTTTGTTTTTTTAATATTAGATATAATTAAATATATTTGTTCAGTTTGAATTTAAATAAGAATTTGCATATAAAATTTTTATTTTAATGTTTTTTATAGTAAGTTATTTTGATATATAGTGATATATGTACCATATAATAGTATTTGATGTTTTGTTTTTCGGTATTTTTTATTTATATTATGAGAGTTATGTTGATATATGTATCACATATCATTATAAAGCATTGTATTTATGATATAATATTGTATTTTGATTTTTTTTTAAGTTGTTTGATATATTTTTCATATATTAGTATATAATATTTTATTTTTTTATTTTTATATTTCTGTTCTAAATTATCTTTCGTACGTATATGTTTTGAATATTAACATATAATAATTTAACTTAATTTTATATTGTGATATTTATGCTTTAAATTATCTAATATTTATTGATATATGCTATATATATCATCATATATCAGCATATAAGAGTTTTTATTCTCATGAGTTTTTGTATAAATATGATATATACTTATATATGTTACTTATATCAGCAGATAATAATATATAACGCTTTGTATTTTGATATGTGCTCTAAATTATGTGATATATATTAATTTTCTTTACATGTATCAATATATAATACTACATAACATTTTTTTATTATCACAACTCTTTGTCTAAAGTATATGATATATGGTGATATATGTAACATATATCAACATATAATGTTATATAACAATTTTTATTCTAGTGTTTGTGCTTTAAATTATTTCATATATAGTAATATACATTACATATATCAATATATAATATTATATATTTTTAATTTTTTATGGGTAGTTTCTGGTGAAAATGAAGATTTTCATGTTGTTAAACTTTCTTGTGAATTGAAGTATAAGGTTATAACTAATTTGAAATATGTATTGACTTTCAACAAATGGTTATGTTTCATGATACTCTTTTTGGGTTTTTATTGGATATGTCTCCGTTTAAAGTTCAAACTCAATTTTTTTATGCATTGGTTCTGAAGTCAATTAAGGGTTCTAATACTAAACTTATTTTATTTGAGTGGTGTAGAATTAGTTTTTGATTTATATGAATTTAGTTTGATTACTGGTTTGAAGTGTATTAGATATCATAATAAGTTTTTCTTTTCAAAAGATAATAATAATTTGTTATCTAATTATTTTAGTAGTAGGATGAAGATCTCTAAATTTAAACTTGAGAACTATTTTCTTGAAAAAAAAATTATGTGACGAAGATGTTGTTAAACTTGTTGGTTTACATGTTTTGCATCTCTTTTTCTTATCATCTTCAAAGGATAAGTTGGTTCCTAAGGAGGATTTGAATATTATTGATAGCAGGAATTTTGATTATTCTTTTGGTTTAGATATTTTTTATTTGACTATGAGTAGTTTTAATGAGAAATTTTAGTTTTAATGTGAAGAAGTTTCCTAATAGATTTTATAGGCCAATTGGTTTTCCTCTTGCTATTCAAATATGGTTTTATGAGTGTTGTGGTTTTTAAAAAGATAAGTTTAGTGTTAAATTTGAAAATTAAATTTCTTGGATGATATCTTGGTCTTTTGAATGTTCTCCTTATCTTAAGGAATTTGAAAATGTTTTTAGTCGTCCTATTTTAAAGGTATGTAATTTCTTGTTTCGTTTTATTTTTTATTTTTTTATTATTTTGTTTGTTAATTTATATATATATATATTTTTTCTTTTGTAGTTGGATTTGCAAAATATTTCTCCAACTTTTGATGAGTTGGAGAATTTGAATTTGAGTTATTTTTATAATGCTTCGGATTATAAAGGTGTAAATGACGCTGATTATGTTAGAGAAAATATCAAGAAAATGAATGTTAATGATGCTGATAATGATAATTTTGTTAAAAAGAAAAAGAGTAAGACTAATTAAGTCATTCTATAAAGAGAAAGTCAAATAGTGGTTTAAATGAGCATTTGATTAAATTAGAGAAACAAGTGATAGTATTTTTGCTAAATAAGACAAAATGCATAAGGATGTTAAGTTTATGAAGAAAGAAGTTATCTCTTTAAAGGAACAAGTTAATTCCTTGAATTTGAATTTCAATCATAAATTTAAACAAATTTTAGATATACTTGTCGGTATGTCAAAGAAGTTGGTTTCTGAGGTATTTTTTTATTTTCTTTTTTTTGTTTTTATTATTTATTAATATTTTTATTTTGTTTTTTTTATAAGTTCTTGTTTTTGTTTTTAATTATTTTTTTTCTTTTATTTTGATAGGGAAATGAAAATGTAAATGAAGATATGCAAGAGGTTCATGTTGATGGGTCTGATTCTAATGATTCTAATGGAAAAAGATGAGGATAAAGTGCTTGAGCTATATACAGCATGAAGTGTTTGAGGTATATATAGCAACATATAATAATATATAAGTCATTTTTACGGTTATTATTTTTAAAATCTACTGATATATATTATATACATCAACATATATTATTTATATTCTAATTTTTTTTCATTATTACAGTTTTTTTGTTTACTATTGATTTGATATTATTGTTATATGTTACATATATTAGTATATGTTTTTTCTTTTTATTTTCTATTTATATGTTTTTTTTATATATTTCTTTCTATTTTCTTTTTTTTTTATATAGATAAAGAAAAAAAGTGTTGGTGAAGATTTTGAAGAAAGAATTTTTATTTCTAAAGGTGGTGATGATGATAAAGAAGTTAATGTGGACAAGATTGTTTCATATGTTATAGCTGATGTGTTCAGCTGTAGATTTTAGTGGCGATGATAAAGCTAATACTGGTTTGGAAGGTTTTGTTACTGTTACTTGAGATATTGTTAATCTTCGTACTGTTTCCACTGGCTCGTCTGATGGTGAAGAAGATAGAATTACTATTCTTTCTAATGCTGTTATTGATAAAGATATTAGTGATGTTGGTTGTGTTAATGAAGGTAAAGTTGATGGTATTGATAGCAAAATTATTGGTGTTGTTAATGATATTTATAGTGGTGTTAGTGATGATGAGGTTGAAATTAGGCTTAGTTATAAGTCTGCTTCAGGTTTTTCATTTTTTTTATTCTAGTTTTTTAGCTGAAGTTGAGATTGTTGTTGTTGTTGCTCATGTTGGAGAAGTTTTTGATACAAAAGTTAGTAAAAAACCTGTTTCAACTTGTTCTGATTTTAACTCTACTTTTTTGGCAGAAGTTGATGCAATTGAACATGAAATCTCTAAAATGGTGTTTTTATTTTTTTTTTAATATTTTTATTTAGTTTTTTTATTATTATTTATGTTTTGTTGTTTTTGTTTTTTATTTTTAACAGAAAATAGTTAAAAATGTTGTTGAAAATGTTGATGGTGTTGTTGAACTAGTTATGTCTTTAAAGTCTATTGAGATATTATCATAATTCATTTTTGAAAAATCCGATATATGCTGATAAATGTTATATATATTAATATATAACAGTATATAACACTTTGTATTTTCATTACTCATTTCTAAATTATGTTGTATATGTTGATATATGTTATATCTATCAATATATATCAATATATTACAAAATGTATATTCATGTCCTTTATATGTTATTTCATATATTCTGATATATATAATATATTTCAACATATAACAACAAATAACACTTTGTATTTTTACTATTCATTTCTAAATAATATGATATATGATTATATATATGCTACATATATTAATATATGATAGTACATAACACTTTCTATTTTCATTACTCATTTTGTATGTAATATGATATATGCTTATACATGTTACATATATCAATATATAATATTATAACACTTCGTATTTTCATTACTCATTTCTAAATCATCTCATGTATGTTGATATATGTTACATATATCAACATATAACACTTTTTTTTCATTTTTTTTTCAAATAATCTCATATATGTTGATATTTTATATGTATGTATATATATATATCAATATTTAATAGTTTATAATACTTTGCATTCTTATTCTTATGCTTATTTTATCGATTTTATGATATCATACACAGGGCCGTCTTAAACATTTGCAAAAATAAAAGAGGCCCTGTTCTTACATTTAAATTTAGGCCCCTAATATGAAAATCACATGTTTGGATTTATATTATTGGGCCCCATAATTTTTTGAGGCCCTGTGCTATTGAACTTGTTGCACATGGTGTTAGACGGCCCTGATCATACAATAGCATATTGTTATATGTAACATATTTTAATATATAATCCTTATATTTGATTAATTATGTACATACATATATTAGGGTGAATTGAAGAAATCTGATTGTCCCAATTTTTTTTGGTCTTGATAAGGATGATGTTGATCTTTAAAAGAAATGTCAAACTATCTATTATTTTAAGATCTCCTTTCACTACTCAATTTGGATTATCTGTTGTTAAGGGAGATCGTAAAGACAATGTTGTTTTGCCATTTGAGGATGATTTGTTATATGAGCATGGATTTGATTATCATTATGATTTTGATATTTAGATAGAAAAAGAGTTGAATAAAAGGAAGAATAGGTAACACATATTTGTTTTATGTTAATAACAATATTTTTTATATTTGTTATATTTTATTTGTTTCTAATTTGTTTATATTATTAATTTACATTTGTTATTGGAAAAATAGATATAATAGCAAAGAAAGGAAACTTGATTCTGCTTTTGAGTTTGGGGTTATTAATGTTAATGATAAAGAGTTTTCTCATTTTTCATTATCTTGCATTTCCTAGAGAGTTTTTAAATGATTTGGTATGTTCAATTTTTTTTTATTTTTTATGTGTTATTTTATTTTTATGTTTTCTTATAATTTTTTTTGTAGGACATGGATATTTTATTTTATTATTTGAGGAAGAAAAGGAAATATGATAACTGCAGTGTCAAATTCATTACAACTGACATTTTTTTACCATATTATAAACATGAAATATAATGAATTTTAAGCAAATGGAGGAAATCCAAATATGTTCATGATGGATGATGAAATATCTAGATATATTTTGGGGATGACATTGGTTTGTTCATGCCCTTGGACAGAAGCTGATGACGTATTTATTTGTAGTCATCAAACTAATGAATCTAATTGGATTTGAGGACATTTATCAATTAAGAATAGGTGTATATAAGTTTATAATTCCATGAGGAGTGTAAAGAATGATGCTGCTACTTAGAAGAATCTTACACATTTGTATAGTCCTGCCCTATTATTTTCATTTGCTGGAGGTGCTTAAGTTCAAAGAAGATATTGATTTTGTTAATGGTCCTTATGCTGTGCATCTTTTACTCCTTTTGATTATTATTTGGTGGATGGAGTTTCACTACAACTTGCCAAGTATTTTTTTTCGTATTATGCTGGTATTGATTTTATATATTTTTTTAGTTCATTAATGTTTTATTTTTTTTTGAATTTTTTTAGTGTTTTCTTCAACGATTTTGATGTATACACCTTTGCTTTTACTGAATTCTATGCTCATGGTTATCATTTATTGCTTATGACATTCAATATTGAGAATTATTGATATATGTTAGCTCTATCATTATTTAATTATGGTAGAGCTAAGATGAATGAGGATGTTCAAAGTACTGATGAATCAAGTAAAAAAGCTAAGAAGGGTAAGAATGATAAGGGTAAAAGGAAGTTTGAAGGCAAATATTTGAAAGTTTACAAGACAAAGAAGTCCAAAGATGTTTAATTTTTTTTTCTTTTTATTTTTCTTTGAATTATGCATATATTGAACATATGCACATATTTTTAGTTTTATAAAAGTTATATTTCTATTTAAATTACATATATTAACATGTTACAGTTTAAAACACTTTGCATTTTGACATTTTCTTTTTAAGTCATTTCATACATGTTAATAATTGTAACATATATTAACATGTATTAGCATATAATGGTCTATATTCCCATTAGTCTTTTTATAAATTATCTTTTATATGCCGATATATGTTTTATATATATCAATATATAATAGCATATAACAAAGTGTATTTTCTTTGGTCTTTTTATATAATCTAATATATGGGGATAGATGTTACTTATATTAACAAATAATAGCAGATAATATTTTGTATTCTTATCAATCTTTTTTTTTAAATTATCTTATATATTCTGATATATATTATATATATCAAAGTATAACACCATTTGTTCTCATTATATATATATATATTTACAAATTATTTGATATATGCTGATATATGTTTCATATATCAACATATAATAACATCTTAAACATTGTAATTTCATTGGCCTCTTTTATATAATATAATATATGATGATATATGTTAATTATATTAACATATAACAACATATAACAATTTGTATTCTTATTAGTCTTTTTTATTAAAATTATTTAATATATGCTAATATATGTTAATATATCAATATATAACTGCTTTAAATCTTTTTTTTTTCCTTATTACTCTTTTTTGAAAATTATCTGATATATGCTAATATATATTTCATATATCAGCATATAATATCATATAACACTTTATATTATCATTGTTCTTTTGTAAATATTCTAACATGTGATTATATATTTTACATATATTAGCATATAACAACAAATAAGATTTTGTATTATAAATGCTCTTTTCTAAATAA
This sequence comes from Garcia nutans, assembly GCA_947685225.1. Taxonomy (NCBI): domain Eukaryota; kingdom Viridiplantae; phylum Streptophyta; class Magnoliopsida; order Malpighiales; family Euphorbiaceae; genus Garcia; species Garcia nutans. The sequence continues at coordinate 12,337,177 of CANTUV010000006.1, read as the reverse complement.
TATAATATATACTAATATATGTTACATATATCAATGTATAATAATATTTAATAAGTTTTATCATCAAGTCTTTTTCTCTAAATGATATGATATATGTTCATATACATTTAATATATATGTGAATTAATATGTTTCTTTTGTAACACCACAAAAACAAAATATAAATCAATATAAATCATTTAATATATGTTTAAAAACAAAATAAAAAATATAATTTTGTAACACTATGTAATAAAATATATTCTCAATACAAACTAGTATAGAAAAAAGTATATTATAATAAATGTATATATATAGAAATATATTTAATTATATTGGTGCATTTCTACAAGTTTTTATTTATTTATTTAGCCATTGCTTCCATATTAGCTACATTTATTTCTGCTTATAATCTCCAATGCTCCCTTGTATCTTCTCTTTTGTGGTCTTCCTGCTTTAGCTTTAAATTCTAGAGGTAGTACTTCTAATTATTTTATTTCATATGGTATTATCCATGTGTTTTCATTTCCAATTGGATGAACAGGTGCTGCAAAGATCTGTACACGTCTTTTTAGTTTAGTAATCTTCATTAGGATTGCGGCAACATGTTTGCACTATATTTCATCTATTTGGAATTTGTTATAGCTGCATGATCTTTCTTTCAAGTTAACAATGAATTCAATTTGATTCTCATAAACACTGTGAATCTCTTTTGTGGATGGTTTAACCTGTATTGTTAACACATATAGATATATATTAGACATATAATAATTTTAATTAATTTTTATTTTTTAAACTTGTTATTTTAATAATTTATAATAATGTATAACGGTATATAAAGGTGTTTTGGGTTTGAATAGTAATAATTGGAGTTTTTTTTTTCAATCTAAATGTATATCACATATTCGATAAAATACTTTCAAGAAATAGTTTTTATAATTTTTTAATTTTTCATCATATAATCAGTGTACTATTTTTTGTTTGTGGTGACAAGAATTTGATTATTAATAAAAAATATTTTTTTAAAAAATATCCCAATCAATCTAATTTGATTGGAAAATGATTTTTAGTATTTAAAAATTTTTAATTTTTTTTAGAAGACCGTATATAAGTTATATGTTTGATTATATATTGATATATATTATATATAACTAGAAATACCGAAAATAATAATAGTATGTGTGGATATATGTTAGTTATAAAGTAACTATATATGTGGGTATATGTCAATATATATTATATATAACTAGATATATATGTTGAATTTGAAAAGAATAACAATATATAAATGTTATATATTTATTTATATGTGGATATCTATTGGCCAAATGGATGACTCAAAGACTCTCTCTATTTTGACTTTAGCACTCAAATTGAAAAGGCATTTAACTTGTCCTTTAAGTGTTTATATTGTGGGAACATTTGCCTTTGATTTGCTAGAACATGACATTTTTTAGACCATCCTTAGGCCTTGGGCTTCCACACCTTTTATTGAGAGAAAGAGAAAGAAAAATAGTAGTATTCACGGTGAGAAGGCCGACTGCTAAGTAGGCATGGACGACCATCCTTTATGAGGAGCGATTGCACCTGAAGATGGAAAATTCTGAAATATCACTGTAAAGGACATGATCATTGGTGCGGTTAAGAGAATGGGTGCTAATGCTCGATCACCCACAACAAACGAGTGACCATACTTTATCTTAAAGGAAAAAATCATAAAGTTAGCAGTAGACTTCACGCTCTCAAGTGCGACCTGAAGCTCAAAGCGAGAGCCCTTGTCTTACTGCGATTAAGATAAGGGATGACGACACTTTTTAATATTTGGTGGTTTTTTCTCTCCACCAATTACATATTGACAAGTAGCAATGCTATTTAAGAGGGCAAATTCAAATTTGTTGAAGTGCGGCTGCACTAAACTCAAGGGCGACTGTAAGTTTCACAAAGTTAGACGTGCTAGATTTTGCATCGACTTTTCAGCGCCACGTGTACTATCCGTTAAAACTAACCAATACATACAAATTCAATATTTGTGACTGCTCAAAGTTAGAAACGACTGTGACCACACCAACAAGGCATTAAATGCAACAGATTTGGTTGGTGAAAAGTTTGATCTTCCTCTACTCAACTCAAATGGAAATTTATGATAAAGATGCCTATAAATACACCATCAACCACCATTTTAAGAGATTTTTTAGTATTTATTATTCAACTTCTTGCAATTTTATTTCATAATTATGCCCTGTATTAATTTTAACATTTATTGTTTATTAAGTGTCGTGTGTAAGCATTAAACACCAAGTGTTAGGATTGGTTTAGAGTGAGCCAAGAGGAAAACTCTTTGTTAAGTTGTAACGATACACATATCCTGTACAAGTTCAATATGATCTTATGAAAAATACCAAGTTAGGGTTTAACTTGTAAAAACTCAAGTTTATTAGAATACTCAACTTGTTATTGAGGAGTGGATGCAGGATTGATATAATCTGAACTATTATAAATATTGTATGTTCAATCTTCTAACCCTATCCTCTTATTCATTATTTAAATTTTTAATTTGCCCTAAAACTCCAAATCAACAAATTCACCTCCCTTCTTGGTTGTCAAGTAGACTAACAATTGGTATTAGAGTCTTTAAATTTCACAAAGCTTAATTATGAATTTTTAATCCAAGATGACAACCATGCCTCCTCCTACCACTTCTACCTCTACCTCCACTTTCACAATTCTTTCCCATGAAAATATCAATTCCTACCTTAGACCTTACTTTGATAGAACTGATTATTCTTGTAAAAAATATAAAATATATTTGTTCTTAGATAGTGAGAAAATTTAACTATGAAAAATTATTCAAAATGAGTAGAAGCCTCATACTCATGAAGTGGATGGTGTTCAAGAGCCTCTTCTTAGAAAATGGTGGATGAAAACTTAAGAAAGAGATCTTTATAAAAAATAATAGAGCTTGTTCCATCTTGGTGAACTCAATGTCAAGAGAAGAAGTTGAAAGAGTCCAACACAATACAAGTGCATATGGCATTTGGAAAACCTTAGAGAACTATCATGAATGTACTACTAAATTAAGGTTCATTAAAATCCAATTTCTTATACATGAGTATAAGCTTTTCAAGATGAAGCCAAATGAAAATATCAATGATATGACAAATTAATTATTGGTAATTGTTAATAATCTCAAGAAGTATGGAAAGGCTTATGCTAAAAAACATGTCAATAGCAAGATCCTTAGAGCATTAAGAGCACATCCTAAGAAGATCTTTAAGTCCAAAGTATCTCCAATTGAAGAAGCTTATAATCTAAGCAAGCTTAGAATAAATGAGCTTGTTGGAAAGCTTCTCACCCATGAGATAACTATTAAGAAGGAAGATGAGAAGGGTATGAAAGACAATAAGAAGGGAATTGCACTTAAAGCCTCTAAGGAAAGTGAAAGCTTTAGTGAAAGTGAGAGTGAAGATGAAGATAAAGAAGTGGCTCTTTTTTCAAAAAGAGTTATGAAAGCTATCATGAGAAGGAAGAAGAAAGAAAGGTCCTATATCAAGAAGGGCCAAAGCCTAACTTTACTTCTAAAGATAAAGAGATGAAAAGTGAGGTGAAGTGCTTTGAATGTGCAAGAAAGGCTAATAAATGTCCCAAGATGAAGAATAAGAAAAAAATGGGATAAGGACAAGAAGAAATCTCTCAAGGTCATATAGGATGACAATTCTTTAAGTGGAGAAGATGAAGATCATAGAAGTGAAAACCTTTACCTCATGGCCACGGGAGAGAAACAAAAAACTTCAAATGAGGTAACTATTCTATCCTTACCTTCTAATGATTGTCTTAAAAATGATGTTGATGAAATAGAGGGCGATGATGATGAATTTCTGGTACACATGAACCAAAACTTGCAAAAATATTTTCAAAATGAAATTTTATAAAGACAAATGTCTTAAATTGGAAAAGGACTTTATTGAACTTAAAAATGCTACCATTGAATTGAAAACTTCCAAAGAGAAGTCAAAAGCCTCTTTGGATGGACAAGCTTCTTCTAGCTTAGAGAAAATCTCAAAGGAAAATGCATTTTTAAGAAAAGAAATTGAGGAATTGAAAAATTCCATTTCTAAATTTCACAAAGGCAAATAAGCTTTGGACACTATAATTAATGTGCAAAGGTCACCTAGCACCAAAAGTGGCTTAGTGGCTTAGGCAATGATAATTCATCTCCATCTACCTTTAATGGGCTAAAAGTTGTCAAAGCTTCAATGCCTCAAACTTCTAGTGTTGAGGTAGTGAGGAATACTAAAGTACTCACAAAACCTAAAAGTCCTAAAAAGATGGCATAAGGTACACAAAGCTCTAGTGCTAAGCCTCCAAGAGCTAATCATACATACATTTACACTAAGAATGTACATAAGCACAAGCATGCATAAAATGACTCTTACTTACAACACTCACATGCATGTCAACAAAGTCAACATCATCCTCCAAGGTTCATTAGAAGAAGGATACAATAGACCTTAATATCAATGCCATTGTTGTATGAAATTTGGACATATAAATACTTTTTGTTTATATAAGGAAGGCTCCCCTCATGCTAGAGGATCCTTCAAGAACTAACCCCCTAGGACCCAAATTCATTTGAATACCTAAAAAGAAATGAATTCTTTTTAACTTTTAGGTGTGCCTCAAATCTACAACCAAGGAAAGCATTTGGCTTATAGATAGTGGATGTTCAAGGCACATGACCGGAAATACAAGGCTCTTCACATCTCTTACCTCAAAAGAAAGGTAGTAATGTCACCTTTGGAAACAATGCTAAAAGGTAAGATTATTGGCATTGGTTCCATTGGTGTAAATGATAAGGAATTAATTGATAATGTTTGGTTAGTAAATGGCTTAAAGTATAATTTGCTTAGTGAAAGTCAATTGTGTGATAAATGGTATAATGTCAACTTTGATTCCCAAGGTGTAAGGTCACATCTCATGATGGTGGACTTATGTTCAAAAGAGGAAGAGTTGGCAATACTTATAAAATTAACTTACATCTTGATTCTAACAATGTCTTTGCTTGTTTAGTCTCTATAACCAATGATACATGGCTTTGGCATAGTAGAATGGGACATGCAAGTATGGATTAACTCTAATGCCTTAGAATTGAAGAATTAGTTAGGCTCTCTAAGATAAAATGTTACAAAGACAAGATATATAAACCATGCTAACTTAGGAAATAATACAAACGTTCTTTTAATTTTAAAAATGTTGTAAGTACCTCTAGACATCTTGAATTAATTCATTTAGATTTATTTGGACACAATAGAGTTGCAAGTCTAGAAAGAAAACTCTATGCATTTGTCCTTGTAGATGACTATTCTAAGTTTACTTGGGTTAATTTCTTAGCTCATAAAAATGAGGCCTTTAACTCTTTAAAAGTTTTTTCTAAAAAGGTTCAAAATGAAAAAAGGTTACATGATTATCTCTATTAGAAGTGATCATGGTAGAGAATTTAAAAATGAATATTTTGAAAATTTTGTAATGAACTTAAAATTTCTCATAACTTTTTGGCTCCAAGAACACCACAACAAAATTGTGTTATCAAGAGAAAGAATAGAACATTGGTTGAGATGGCAAGAACCATGCTCAATGAGTATGAACTTCCCTCATACTTTTGGGCTGAATCCGTCAATACCGCATGTTATGTTTAAATAGAATTTACAAAAGACCTTTAATGAATAAAACATCTTATGAGCTATGGAATGGTAGAAAACCAAAGATCTCATACCTAAGAGTATTTGGATGGAAATGCTTTATACTAAATACCAAGGATAACCTTGAAAAATTCTTATCCAAATCAGATGAGGGAGTATTTTTGGGTTATTCCTCAACTAGCAAGGCATATAGAGTCTTTAATAGTAGAACTTTAGTAGTAGAAGAGTCCATGCACATTACTTTTGTTGAATCAACTAAACTTGATCATGGAGAAGCTATTACTCTTGATGATCTTATAGGTACACTTAAAAATCTTGAAGTAAATGATCATCAAATTGAAGATAAAGAGGAACATTCTCAAGACCAAGTAGTGCATCAAGAGGAACCTCAAATGGAGGAGATCCAAGAGCTTCCAAAGGAACACGATATCGTAAGGATCATCCTAAGAAACTCATAATTAGTGACACTACCAAGGGAGTAAATTCTCATTCTAAGTTTAGATATTTGGATTCTAATATAGCTTTTGTTTCTCAAATTGAGCCAAAGACCATTGAGGAGGCTCTTGTTGATGAGTACTGGGTGACTACTATATAAGATGAACTCAACTAATTTGAGAGAAATAAAGTATGGAAGCTAGTTCCTAGACCCAAAGATTATCTAATTATTCAATATAAATGGGTTTATAAAAACGAGCTTGACAAGGATGGTCTCATTACTAGAAACAAAGCCTGATTGGTTGCTAAAGGCTATAATTAAAAGGAAGGCATTGATTATGATGAGACATTTGCTCATGTAGTTAGATTAGAAGCTATTAGGATTCTACTTGCATTTGCTTGTCACATAAAATTTAAATTATTTCAAATGGATGTCAAAAGTGCTTTTATAAATGGTTTCATAAATGAGGAAGCTAATGTTAAACAACCTCCGGGTTTTGAAGATTATAGACTTCTTAATCATGTTTTCAAATTAACAAAATCATTATATGTGTGAGCGGAGATTTTTTCCTCCACTCTCGACGGAATGGTTCTTGCAACTTTGACACTGTTAGGCTCTGAACCTTAGAGAACACGAGCCTAAACTCGAAGAAATAGATTCGCCACCCGGATAGACTGGAAAAGAAAAGAAGAAAAACTTGATTCCTAAAGAATTTTCAACCCCTTATTGGGTTCAAAAAGTTGGGTACGCATGGAGAATGTGAGAATCACTTAACACTCCCATAGCGCCCGGTTCATTGGAACCGACCTCCTTTTCAGGTCTAAATATTATAGAATTCTTGAATATTATGATATCATCCATATTACATACAATTAAAAGAAATAAGCATTCACCATATTATTAAAATAAAACAAACAAAATAGGCACCCATATAAGGACAGAAATATGCCCTTACAAGATCCAATGTCTAAAAAGAAAGTAAAAATAAATAAAATAGGACACCTACCATAGGTGAAAATATATCTCTTACAATTGTCTCAAAATTAAATTAAATTAAATTAATTAAATAAACAAGGCACCCATAAAGTGAAAATATGCCTTTTACAAGCTCAAAATCTCAAATAATAAGAAATTATAATCTATGAGCAAATAAATAATAATAATGCACGTAATCATTAAATAATAATAAATTAGGACTTAAATAAAATAAAATCACAAAAAAGTATAATTCATGAGCAAATATTAACATTAGCTCCTTAATGAAATATAGAGCGCCGCGCATATGGCGGTCCCGCTAGTTGGTTAGCAGGCGAGGGTCAAGGGGGAGCACCTCGAAAGATAAAAAGTTTATAGGATTGAGTTTTATTGGAGAATTAGGGTTTTGGAAACAAGATTAGGGTTTTAATATGTAGATTAGGGTTTCTATGAAATTAAATCAATTAAACCAAAAGAATAATAAACCTATAAGACTAAATAATGAAGATTATTAATTAAATTAAGTAGAACCAGTTAAAGAAAACTATACCTATGTTTTTGGCTCTACCAAGTTGAATTTATTAAATCAAGCTCGATCGTTTAAAGTGTTGGAAAGCTTGAATCAATAAAGGTTTTTGGCTACTGCTAAAAATAATCAGAAGATTATTTGATGATTACTCTCGATTTGATGTTTGGATTACTGCTTTTATGGCTACTGTTTTTGTATCTCTCTGTTTATTTTTTGGCTAATAAAGATGGTTCCTAATTGATAAAGTTGGCTCCCCCCTTACTGCCTCTTTTAATTCATGTATTTATAGGCCAATATTAAGGTTAAATAAATTTACCAATCTTAACCATATCCGAGTCCTTCTTAATTTAGGATACTCAAATGCTCATGTCGAATCCGGTCAATTCATACTCATATCTAATTAGATGCTTATGTCGAATTGGATGATGTCCAATTCGACATGAATTTAAAGCTTATGTCGAATTGGACATCATCTAATTTGACATGAGTTGCTCATATTGAATTCGGCTGTCTAATTCGATATTAGCATGGTCCATACCGAATTAAAACCCAAGTGAATCAATTTTGACTTTGGATCGGACCTATTCAAACTTTAAAAATTAGATCGGATTAATTTGGGCCAAAATTAGGGGTTTACAGTTTTGCCGCTTGTTTGAACGATCTGAGACTTTCAGTAGAAGAAAGTGAAAAGCAATGATACAACTTTTTGAATTTTGCACCAAGCATCCGCAAAATCAAATATAGAGACAAGCGAACAAAAATCCAAAGCATGGATTCCTTATAGTGAGGAACCATTGAGTATAGACATTCGACCGTTGAACGATTCTAATATCTCAACGGGCTATTGGACAACTCTAATATCTCAATGAAAACCGCCAAGCGACTCTAATATCTTAGTTTTGATAAACCTAAATTGGTTTGGATTCTAAACCTGATATTGGATTTTAATTCTAGACCCAAGATTTGATTTGAGTTCTAGACTCGAGACTGGATTTTAGGTTCTAAACCTGAGACTGAATTTTGGATTCTGAACTCAAGACTGGATTTTGGATTTCGGACCTGAGATTAGATTTGGGTTATAGACCAGAGACTGGATTTGGGTTCTGAACACCAGATTGGATTTGGATTCTCGATCCGAGACTGGATTTGGGTTCAGGACTCGAGAATGGATTTGGATTCTTGACCCGAGACTGAATTTGGATTCAGGACTCGAGATTAGATTTAAATTCTCGACTCGATACTGGATTTGAGTTCTCAACCCGAGACTTAGATTTTGATTGTCAAACCTAGACTGGAATTAGATTCTAGGCCCGAGATTAAATTTGAATTCTAGATCCAAAACTGGATTTGAGTTCTTGACCCGAGACTGAATTTGTGTTCTAAACTTGAGATTGGATTTGGGTTCTCAACCCGAGATTGGATGATTTAGATTTTTGACCCAAGACTGAATTTGAGTTCTAGACTTGAGACTGGATTTGGATTCTAGATCCGAGATTTAATTTGGATTTTTAACCCAAGATTGGATTTGGGCTGTGGACTTGAGATTGGTTTGGGTTCTCGACCCTAGACTTGGTTTTGGGTTTTCGACCCGATATTGAATTTGGGTTCTCGATCGGAGACTGGATTTGGAATCTGGACTTGAGATTGAATTTAGGTTCTGAACCCTAGTTTGGTTTGGGTTCTAGACCCGCAATGGGCTTCAACTCTTGGTTTCATTCTTTAATTGATAGATTTTAACTCTTCTAGCTAGACTGACCTTCTGTCATCAAGGGTGCAGGCTTTCTTCTAGCCACTTGTTCCATTCTTCAATGGATTGACTTTAGCTCTTTTAGCTGGGCTAGTCTTCTATTCTTGGACATTTATCCTCATCTTTTGTCTTTTGTATCATCATTCATTTGAGAGTTCTAACTTTCTTCTCATTCCATTCTTTTAGTTATTCTCTTTGCAAAAAATTTAGCTATTTTTAGCTAGTCCTTATATCTTATTTTTAGCTAGTCCTTATATCCTCTCTTTTCCCTCTGCACCATAAAATATTGAAAGAAAATCTAAAAATATTTTATACACGTATAAACTCAAAAATTGAAAAAGAGAGGTTTTGCCCCCCCTTTGTAGGCTCAAACTGATGATTTTGTGCCCATTAGGCTTCAACTATTATTTTTGTTTTGTCTCATTCTTTGTGTAAGCATGCATCTTTTATTTCTTTTGCAATGGTCCTTTCATGCCCCTTAATTTTTTGTATGCTTTTGATTGTTTACTTCACAAAGCATTTGCTGTTCATTTTGACAAAGAATAGACAACACAAAAATGCAGCTTGATATGCTCATGTTTGCGTGTATGCATGATATACATGATTGATACTTACAGTGGTTTTATTGACTTACAGACCGAGGTGATAAGCCAAAGCACTCCCATTGGATTCTTTAGGATGTTCATGTAGATCTTGCATTGGGATAGAAGAAAATATTGCATCAATGTCTTTATCTTCAAGATGTAGTAAACATGAGTAGTGGAGGCCCAAGCAGGATAGTCAGAGATATAGGAGGCATTTATTTCAAACCAATGATTTAGCATATGACCTTGCAAATGATCCTTTCAAGCCCATTTTTTCCTAATTCGTCCTTTAAGGTTCGACAATGCAACGTACTTCCCTAAGCTTGAAGACTCATGTGTAAATTTTTTTAAATCCAATGTTGGCTTTATCATTTTTTTAAAATCCAATGTTGGCTTTATCAAATCAGTGTCAATATATCTCAGGACTTGATTTTTCTAAATTAACGCATCTATAACATCATAACCCTAGTTACCGTACTAAACTTAGGAATCATTTTCGTTTGAGCAAAAGCTATTGCTCTTTAGATAGCTGCATACACATTACTTGGCCAAAGATCTCATTAAGTTTAAATATTGTCTTATTTCATATGCAATCTTTTTCAAGCAATCTCTACTAATAAACTCCACATACTAAGAGAGATCAACATGTTTTTAACATAGTTGAAATGTGATCCATAAGAGACATTAGTTAAATGAAGGCCATTTGTAGATTGGAGCTGATGTGACACTATAGATGTACCTTCACACTATTAACTTCTTACTGGAATCATAGATAGTTAGAAACATTAAACTCTAAACATCATTTTCACCTTTTAGTTATCTTGCTTCATGAAAAGATAAAGCTTTAATGTTCTTCCATTTTCTTATCAGAAATCTGGATCTAATAAGGATGATCCTAATCTTCTCCTTTTGCAAAAACTCAGAACCCTTTTCCTTCTCTCTTTTTTTATATCATCCCGTCCTTTTCTCCTTTTAGAATATCAAGTTTAACAATTTCAAAATTATGGACTTGGAGCCATGTTGAACATCACGAACCAAATGAAATATGGTCTTTCACCTATTTCTTTGGTTGGGTTGGACCAATTCACATCAAACTTTTCTTATAGGCTGGGTTGGAATTTCTGAATTACCTTTTTGGGTCCAAAAGTTATTTTCCTTTTTTCCTTATTTTTTCTTTTTCTTCTTCTCTTTTTTATTTTCTCTTTTCTTTTCTTTTTCTTTTTTTTTCTAGCTCTAAGGGAGTTGTCTTGTTTGTACCATCTTATACTTTAGACTATGAATACGAGTCTCCTTTAGAAGGTGAATCTTTTGCTGCCCTTATGCATCTTAATGTTGAAATACATATGAGATATTAGGTTTAGTTCAGGTAAACTTCAACTATCCTTATAGTCTTGACTAAGCATCTCTTTCTTTGACCTTTTTGCTTCTTAGTAGCTCATTGATCATCAGACTTGTCATTAGTGTCACACTAACTCAGGGTAGGTTATAGGGTTTACAGATAAATAAAAAGCAAGCTAAAATCTTAAGAAGGCTCAAAGGGACAAACTAGGAATTGATGTTAATTCGGTGGATACTAGTTGTTAGATCATCAAACAATATGTATATCATCTCTTTCTTAAATAAGCAGAGTTAAATTTCACCTCGAAAGTTTGTTAAAACATATTCTGAGAATGACTAGGATCTAGACACGTATAATTATACAGGAGCCCTCTCTAAGTAAACATACACAACTCAATACTATAGAATAATTTTCTCACCTAATAAAGTCATTCGAATCATGATGCATAGATACACTAATGAATATCAAGCTAGATTCATCATCGATTGAGTACCAAAATGAATAAAAAGCAATAAAATTATAAATTCAATAAAAGTAATTTGTTCAAATAATTTTAATTTGAAAAACACAATTGTTTTAATGAAATACCAAAGAAGGTAAAATAAAACGAGCAACATTTAAGCCAAAGGGAAATTTGTTAAGTTGAAGTAAAAAAAGTCTCATCTACTTGGACGTGTTAGAGGCAATGATCTCATCATTCTATACCTTTTCTACTTTAGGTTTAGAGGTACATCCTCCTTCTTTAGTCTCTAATTCATCATCACTATCAGTTGAGTTCTAAAATGTAGGGGTGAACATCGGTCAATTCGGTTAATTAACCGACCGAACCGGTCGATTAACCGAATCGAAGTACAAAAAAATTGCTAACCGAACTGACCGTATTTATATCTTAGTCGGTTTGATTAATTAACTGAACCAAATAGGTTAGTTTAGTTAATTAATCGAACTGGCCGATTTTTTTAAAATTTTAAAATAAAATTATATTTATAAAAAAAATTTAATATAATTAAATAACTAAATAAAATTTATTATAAAAATAAATAAAATATAACTTTATTTTGTAAACTCTGTCTATACATGTGTTTCTTGTGTATAGCCGGTTCCAAGCCCGGGTAAAGGAGGAGGGTTGCGGTAGGTGACAGCCAGCGTAAAACTTTTGTCACATCTCATGATATGGATTCTAATAATAATATCGTTGGGGAGTTCCCTACTTGCGACGCGCTACATCGGAGCCCGAGTGTAGTGAAGAATAATCAAGGGTGTAGGGCGTTCCCCGAATGCGACGCTCCATGTCGGCGCCCGGATGTGGTGCATAATAAACAAGGGTTCTCACATCATGGACGGGTGTGGGTAAAGAAGTTAGTCCAAAATACGAATAATAAGAGTAATACGAGAGATACATGTTTAGATAATGGTAAAAGATTTTATAGGAAGAAACATAAGAAATAACAATTAGGGAGTAAGATTAGAATAGAAACTTGGAATATTGGATCTCTTACAGGTAAACTGAGAGAACTTGTTGATACTATGGAGAGAAGAAAAATTAGTATTGCTTGTATTCAAGAGACTAAATGGGTTGGAGGAAAAAGTAAAAAAGTTGAGAATACGGGGTATAAAGTGTGGTATACAGGTACAGATAGAAGTAAAAACGGAGTAGGTATAATTTTGGATCGGAATCTAAAGGAGACGGTTGTATCAGTGAAAAGAGTAAGCGATAGGATTATTTTAATTAAACTTGTGCTCCAGAATGAGACCATCAACATAGTTAGTGCATATGCCCCTCAAGTTGGATTGGATGGGGAAAGCAAGCAAAATTTTTGGGATGATATGGATGAACTTATGCAAGGGATTCCAAATGATGAAAACATTTTTATAGGAGGAGACTTAAATGGACATGTAGGAAAAGACAAAGTAGGTTTTGTGGAGGTACATGGAGGGTATGGTTTTGGAATTAGAAATGAAGGAGGTAAGAGTATCCTTGATTTTACTTTAGCCTATGGTTTGATTCTAGCAAATACATATTTTATAAAAAGGGAATCACATCTAGTGACCTTTAAAAGTGGGCAAAATAGAAGTCAGATTGACTTCATACTCACAAGAAAAACCAATTGAACTCGATGCACGGATTGTAAGGTTATCCCAGGTGAGGCTTTGACCACTCAACATAGGTTAGTGGTTTTGGATATCAAGTTTAAGAGGTTGATTAGTAGGCAAAGGAGGAACAATAGTCCTAAGATTAGGTGGTAGACTTTAAAAGGTGAAAAACAATTGTTGCTCAAGGATGAGTTGGTCAAAGCTGGAGGGTGGGAGGACGATGTGAGTGTGTCATCAAATGATATGTGGATATGCATTTCTACAACAATTAGAGGAGTAGCTAGAAAGATTCTTGGAGAATCTAAAGGGTGTGGACATCTTGAAAAGAGGACAAAACAAAAATTTCCTTCAATCTTTCTCCTATTGTGAAGGTTGCTGGTGGTAGTACTCTGTCGAACATAGGCGAAGGGTTATTCTTTATGTTAGGTTTGTTGGGCTCGGACAACTTACCACTATCAATAAAATCTTGGATCTCATACTTTAACCGAAAGCGCTTATTTATTTCATGTCCTTGTGTCTAATGGAATTGACAGAAGGCCTTGGTATTAAAGTTTAGTAGAAGTGGATCAGGAGAAGTTAAGGAGATATTGGCTGTAATAGCCCTTGATTCTATAGCTTATTGAATACTCGGGATAGAGGTCTCTCCAAATTTGAAAATTGTCTTTTGTTCCTTTGACCAATAGCTGCTTTAATATCTACCACTTTTTGTGTATTTTGACCACTAGATTGGCAATTTTCCTTCTCGTTCATTCTTTAAAAAATGATTCTTCTTCTTTTCCCACTCTTCTATCTACAAGCCAGCTTGGAGAAGATCTTTGAAATCTCTGATAAGAGTGTGAGACACCAGTTCACAAAGATTAGGTAAGACACCTCTTACTATCATTCTAATTTGGTCAGACTCATCCGGCATCTTTGATATATGTCCATTTTATAGATATTTTAGTATTATTATTTCTTGTGTTTAGTGTGTTTTTATTATGTTTTATTATGTTATTTGTTATTTTTATTGTTATGTGTTTTAGTCCTTATGTTAGTTATTTTGTTTGTTTTGTAGTGTTTTTGGTGGAGAAAAATGGCTTGGAAAGGAAGTAGAAGCATAAGGAAGAGAGAGCTAGGAGGGCAGAATGTTTCACAGGGACCTTGTGAGATTGCTGGCAGCCTGTGAGATCTGGACGGCTCACATTTTAAAAAGATCTAATACTCTAATTCAAGGGCAACGAATTAACACATGTTTTGGAGGTAAAAAATAGACCTAAAATAGAGTGAAGGATGGTAAAACAAGGGGGATTCACATTTTTTTTGAAGGAAGAGAACGTTTGGAGAATTTTTCTGGAGAGGACTGAACTTTTCTTTCCTTGGAGATTTGGGATTCCTGAAGAACTTTGGACTTTCTTGTTTAAGATTTTGATTTTCTTCTTTTCTTTTATTTAATTAAAAATGAATTATCTCTCAAACTTGTGGTTTCTTGATTTCTCAATGGAGGAGTAATTCTTTTTGTTAGGGGAAACATGATCCCTTGATTTGACAGGATGCAGTATTTTTAGAATTTTCTTTTTAATTTGAGATTTATGTTAGAATTGGTATTTTCTTAATGCTTGGATGAATGAATTGATTTTATTACTTGATTGTTTTCTGATAGAAGATTAGGTTTTGGATTTTAATTTATTTCATTCTTGATTTCATAATTTTGACATAACAATTTAATTTAGGTGTTTTCTGATAGAAGCCTAGGTTGAATTATGGGTTTAACTTGTTTCCTGATATGAGAGTTATTAAATTAGGTTTTAATTTATGCGATTCATGCTCTAATTTTCCGGATAGGAGTTAGGCATGAATTGATGATTTATTTCCGGATATGATAAATTGGGCTTAATTAAGAAAACCTACCAATCTCAATGTTGATGTTTTGGGATTAACTTTGCATCCTATTAAGTCAAGGAGGAGTGTGGATCCTAACCTTTTAATTATTGATTTCTTTCTTAAAAAGCTGTTCAATTGCGTGTTTTATTTAATTTAATTATTTATTTTCAAATCAATCACTTAATTTTTTTGCTCAAATAATAGTAATAGTAGTAGTGAGATTGGCTTCCAAACTTTGGTCTCTTGGGATACGATATCGGGACTCCAAGTCCTATACTACTTGATCGACTAGTACACTTGCTAGTGTTTGCTAGGACGCGTCAAGTTTTTGGCGCCGCTGCTGGGGACCATAGATTTGGTTGAAAATTTTCTATTATTTGTCTGTTACTTTGAGATTTAATAATCGTTTGTTCGAGTTTGTTTCTTTTAGCCTTTGATTGGTTTATGACCAGAGCTAGCGGTTGGCCACTGGTAGAGTTTGATCCGGAGCCTGAAAAAGGTTTTCACTTAAGGAGAAGGTTAGCTAGACAAGTTACTATGGCTGATCCACTGAATGATCTTATGGATGTGGAAGGTGGTAATGGTGGCAATGGAAATCAAAGACCACAACGTACAATGCAAGACTATGTGATGGCTCAACCGAGTGGAGCATTACCATCCATAGTTAGACCTGCCATTCCCGCTAATAATTTCGAGATTATGCCTCAAATCATCCAAATGATTCAGAATGGTTATCAATTTGGAGGCTTAGATCATGAAGACCCTCATCAGCATATTGCTAACTTTCTTGAGTTGTGTGCTACTTTTAAGTACAATGGAGTTCCTGATGAGGCTGTTTGGTTGAGACTTTTTCCCTTTAGCTTAAGGGATAAAGCAAAACGGTGGCTTACTTCTTTGCCATCCGGTTCGATTAGAACATGGGATGATCTGTCAAAGAAGTTTCTTGGTAAGTATTTTCCACCCTAAAAAACAATGAAAATTTTAAACGAAATTTCTTCTTTTGTGCAGGGTGATACAGAATCTTTACATGAGGCATGGGAAAGATTCAAGGATCTTTTGAGAAGGTGCCCTCATCATCAAATTCCTTTATGGATGCAAGTGCAAAATTTTTACAAAGGAATCAACATCCATGCAAGAAATATGATTGATGCTGCTGCTGGAGGTTCTATAAATAGAAAGACACCTGAAGAATCTTTCGAGCTCATTGATGAGATGGTGGCGAATATGTTTTTATATCATGATGCAAGAGCACAACCAAGGACAGCAGCAGGGGTGTATAATGTGGATGCTATGACATCGTTGGCAGCTCAAGTGGAGGCATTAAATAAGAAAATTGAAGGGATGCAAATTCAGACGCCTCCAGCGGTTACAATAGCTTGCGATTTTTATGGTGGTCACCCAAATCATGAATGTCAAACAGGTAACATGTTTGCTGTTAATCAAGTTCCTGATCAAGCTAATTTTGTAAATAATTTTCGCAGGCAGAATGATCCTTACAGCAACACTTACAATCCTGGGTGGAGAAATCATCCAAATTTTTCTTGGAGTAATTCAAATGCACAAAGACAACAACCACCAGGGTTTCAATCTCAAGAGTCTTTACGTCAACAAGAAGCGAAGAAGCCTTCCTTGGAAGACTTGGTGTCTCAATTCATAAAATGCACGGAGACAAGATTCCAAAATCATGAGGCATCAATCAAAAACTTGGAAGTACAGATTGGGCAAATAGCAAATGCCATAACAGGAAGATCACAAGGAGCATTGCGGATGTACATGCGAAGGCAGTGACATTGAGGAATGGAAGAGAGTTGGAAGATCCAAAGCTGAAAGAAAAAGTGGAAGTTCAAGAAGATAAATTGGGCTTGAAGGAAGCACCAAAGGAGGATGCGAGCAAAGAAAAGGTAAGTAAGCATTCAGACAATGCTAAGAAAGGTAAGTTTTCTAACACTTCCTCTGCATCTAACTTAGATTTGAAGAAGTTCCCATATCCTGAAAAAATTAGGAAAGAAAAATTAGATGCTCAGTTTTCAAATTTTGTTGAGATCTTTAAGAAAATTCACATTAATATTCCATTTGCTGAAGCTTTGGCTCAAATGCCGAAGTATGCTAAGTTTCTTAAAGATATTCTGTCCAATAAGAGAAAGTTAGAGGATCTAGGCACTGTAAAATTGACTGAGGAGTGTAGTGCCATTGTGCAAAATAGGTTGCCTAAGAAATTGAAAGATCCAGGGAGTTTTACCATTCCCTGTGATATTGGTGATGTAGAGTTTGAAAAGGCCTTATGTGATTTAGGTGCTAGTATTAATTCGATGCCTTTGGCCTTGTGCAATGAAATGAGTCTTGAACTAAAAGAGACAAGTATTTTGTTGCAACTTGCTGATGGTTCCACAAAAGTCCCAGCCGGGATTATTGAGGACCTTTTAGTGAAAGTTGGGGAATTTATTTTCCCTGTTGATTTTGTTGTACTGGATATGCGAGTTGACAAAGTTGCTCCTCTCATTCTAGGTAGGCCGTTTTTGGCCACTGCTGGTGCTTTAATAGATGTGAGAGAGGGGAAGCTTACATTAAGATGGAATGAGGAAAAAATTGTTTTTGATATAAATAGAGCAATGAAATATCCATCTTTGCATGACAATGAAATGTGTTTTCCTATCGACTGTGTTGACAAGTGTTTGAATGAGTATAAACAGGATACATTTTCAGCAATTGAAGTGGAGCAAACACTGGAGCAATGTATGGTCTTAGGGAGTGTAGACCATGGCAAAAGTTCAACTTGTGAGGAAGTAGAGGAAGAGGATGAATCTTCATTGTCATTGGAAATTGAAGAGGAGGAGGATTCAAAGGATTTTCCCAATGAATCACCTAAACTTGAACTTAAACCTTTACCTTCTCATTTAAAATAAATATGTTTTTCTTGATGGTGAAAATAACCCTGTGATTGTTTCTGCTTTGTTGACAGAACAAGAAGAACATGAGACTATTGAGGTGTTGAAGAAGCACAAGAAAGTAATTGGGTGGAGTTTGTCAGACATCAAGGGAATAAGTCCAAGCATGTGTATGCATAAGATCTTGATGGAAGATGACTACAAATCCACCATTCAACCACAAAGGAGGTTGAATCCTGCAATGCAAGAGGTTGTAAAGAAAGAGGTGATAAAGCTACTCGATGCAGGTATTATCTATCCTATTTCTGATAGTGCGTGGGTAAGTCCTATTCAGATAGTACCTAAGAAGGGGAGAATGACTGTAGTGAAGAACGAGAATAATGAATTGATTCCTACTAGGACAGTAACTGGGTGGAGAGTTTGCATAGATTACAGGAAGCTTAATTCAGCCACTAGAAAGGACCATTTTTCTTTACCTTTTATTGATCAAATGCTAGAGAGGTTAGCAGGGAATAGGTTCTATTGTTTTCTAGATGTTTTTTTTTTGGGTATTTTCAAATCCCAATAGCCCTTGAGGATCAAGAGAAAACAACCTTTACGTGTCCTTATAGCACATTTGCGTATAGGCGTATGCCATTTGGGTTGTGTAATGCACCTGCCACATTTCAGAGGTGCATGATGTCTATTTTCCATGATATGCTTGAAAGGTGTATGGAAATTTTCATGGATGACTTTACTGTTTATGGGCTAACTTTTGAATCATGCTTGCAAAATCTTGCTTTAGTTTTGCAGAGATGTGAAGAATCCAATCTTGTGCTTAATTGGGAGAAATGTCATTTTATGGTAAATGAAGGAATTGTTCTAGGGCATAAGATTTCTGAAAAGGGCATTGAAGTAGACAAGGTGAAGGTTGAGGTGATTGGGAAATTACCTCCACCAACAACAGTTAAAAGAGTGAGAAGTTTTCTTAGTCATGCAGGTTTTTACCGGAGGTTTATCAAGGATTTTTCTAAAGTGGCAAAACCTTTGTGTAATTTGCTTGTGAAAGATGCTAAATTTGTTTTTGATGATGAATGTCTGCATGCTTTTAATGTTTTGAAAGAGAAGTTAATTTTAGCCCCTGTGATTGTAGCTCCTGATTGGAATAATCCATTCGAGTTAATGTGTGATGCTAGTGACTATGCTTTAGGTGTAGTTTTAGGGCAACGAAGAGAGAAGATGTTTAGGGTAGTGTATTATGCTAGTCATACTCTTACTGGACCTCAATTGAATTACACTACTACTGAAAAAGAATTTTTAGCTGTGGTTTATGCTTTTGAGAAATTTAGACCTTATTTGATAGGGTCTAAAACCATTGTGTATACTGACCATGCAGCTCTTAGACATCTTGTTGCTAAGAAGGACTTAAAACCCGGCTGATTTTTTGGGTGTTGTTGCTACAAGAGTTCAATTTGGAGATTAGAGATAAGAAGGGGGTAAAAAATGTGGTTGCTGATCATTTATCCAGATTGGATAATCAACTTGCTTCTTAAGGAGAGATTGTTTCTGAATTTTTTCCAGATGAGTGTATATGTTTTGTTAAGTCTATTTCTACTAATGTGCCTTGGTTTGCAAATATTGCAAATTACCTGGCAGGTAGATGGATACATAAGGAGTTCACTTTTCAACAAAGGAAGAAGTTTTTAGCTGATGTGAAGCATTATTTTTGGGAAGATCCTTATCTTTATAAGCTATGTGCAGACCAAGTGATAAGAAGGTGTGTTTCTGATGAAGAATGTCAAGCGATCTTGAATCATTGCCATGACAGAGAAGCTGGTGGACACTTTGGAGCAAATCGCACTGCAGCAAAGGTGCTAGAATCAGGTTTTTTCTGGCCTACTCTTTTTCGTGATGCTAAAGATTATGTGTCTGCATGTGATAGATGTCAACGAATGGGAAATATCTCTAAGAAAGATGAGATGCCTCTTAATAATATTCTTGTGTGTGAGTTATTTGATGTATGGGGCATTGATTTCATGGGACCGTTTCCGTCGTCTTATGGGAATGAGTATATTTTAGTAGCTGTAGATTATGTGTCTAAATGGGTTGAAGCTACAGCTACTAAGACTAATGATTCGAAAGTTGTGCTTCAATTTTTGAAGCGGAACATTTTCACTAGATACGATACCCCAGGGCAATTATTAAAAAATTTGGCCTGTGGAGCTGTTTGGGCAGTAGGTTTCACGCCCTCCCTGTGAAATTGGACACTTATTTTTTTATTTATATTAAAAAAAATAATACAAAACAGAAAAAATAAACTGTGTTTCTCTTTCTCATTCTTTCGGTTTTCCTTCGCAACCCTAAACAAAGCCAACCACCTTGCTTCCTTTCACCAGCAGACCCGACCACCACCATCTCTTCTTCTACCACCACCACCACCAGAGCAACTTCCTACTGACGTCTCACTGCAAGGATTCAAACAAGTGAACATTCACCACCACCCTCTCCGCTTTCTCTCTGGAGTTTCCTGCTCAAACTTCCATCAACCATCATATCCATCAACGCCAACATCAGCCTCAATCTCCGACCAGCTCAAAGCTCCAACGCCAGCCACCGCTTCCTCTAACCGGTCAGACCTTAGAGTCGTCCCTCCCATCTTCGGTCCCTCTCTGTTCAGTCGCACCCAACCAGCAGAAGAGGAAGAAGATCGCTCCTCTCACGAGAAGCCCAGCCGCCGTTCATCCTCAGTCGATCGCCGGTCACCGCCGTCCCTCTCTATTCGTTGGTTCTGTTCTTTTCCGTTCAATCGACGAAGACCAGCTACAGAGGTAGTTTTCAAACATTCACGTTTTCTTCTCAGTTCCCCTGTTCATCAATTTTTTTTCAAGAATAAGGTCAGTTTCTTGCATCTGATTCCTTATTTTGATTTTAATTGTCAATTGTTGATTTGAGCTGAAAGTTGAATGAGGATTGAAAATTTGGTATGATATGAGTTTAAAATTCCCGTTGGCTAGTCAAATTGTGCTTATACCTACTGGCATTTAGTTGAATACTATTCCTTGTTGCTTCAGGCTGGAATGTGTTTAATTTTTTTGTAAGTTTCTACTCTCATAGTTTGCTTTTGATTGCAAACTATACTTATTGCTCTATTGTTAAACCTGACTGAAAGTGTTGGTTATAACATCTGTTAACTTCATGCACTTGTTATTGATGTGAGCTTATTATTGGGTTTTGATATTTTCGTGCACTTGTTAAGAGTTTCTCGGCTGGTATTGGCATTCTAACTGATTTGTGAAGTTAGTAGTTAAGTTTGTTGCTTTTCTTTGTTTTGTTTGGCATTGGTGTTGAGTTTATTTGGTAATGGCAAGAGATAAGAAAATCAGAGCTGCTTCTTCCTCGAAAGTCGTTAAGCGGTCATTGAACAAACCTGTCTCTACTACTAAGGCATCCGATAAGAGGAGAACATTAGTTTTTGATCTTCCAGCAGATTTGGTTTTTGCACATGAGGAGCAGGAACGCAGGTACGCTTTCTTAGCTCAACGAGAGGTACAAGCGACAAGGTATGTGGATGACTCTGCTCTTAAAAATCTTGGTTTGACCAATGAGGTTCATAGGTTGATTAATAATATTGGTTGGTCGACGTTCATGAGTCTTAAATCACCTACATATGTTGACATCACTAGGGAGTTTTTGAGTTCATATTCTTGTGTGCATAAACCATACACTGATGAAAAATGGTTCATGACATTTCGGTTGAAAAATGTGACTGTCACAACGTCTTTGTCTGAATTAAATGCTTATTTTGGCTTTTCTAATGATGGTCATAGGCGAAAGGCAGTTGGTTTTAAAGCTTCTGATGCATGGAAAGAGTTATGTGATGGGCCAGTGTCTACATCTCGTAGGGAGTCTAGTTTGAAACCTGCTCATCGGTATATGCATCGTGTGCTTTCTAGGACACTTTTTGCTCGTAGTAGTGCGAGCCAAGTTAATGAAAATGAAATCTTCTTTTTGTGGGCTATGGAACGTAGTGAAAGTGTGAATACTGGTGTTTGGCTTATGAGAAGTTTTGAGCATATTGTTAGGGATCATGGTCCTATAGTTATTGGCGGTTTGATTACTACTATTGCATTAGCCATGCATTTTGATAATTTTGGAAAACCAGTAGGTAATAGCAATTTAGTTGATTTGCATATGTGTACATCCATGAAATTATGTGGAAATTTTTCTGCTGATGATTTTCAGAGTTTAGGTGCTGCTCAAAAGTGAGAGTGCAGAAGTTGAGGAGATCGAGGATAGTGCGAATGATGAGCTCGAAGGGCAACTAGTTCCAGAATCCACACCTGAGGAGGTGACTAATGAGATGATTATGCAGTACTTGAGGAAATTAGAAGAGAAGATCGATGCTCTACAAGCAGATTTTAGCGCGTATGTACAGCTCCATTCTCCACCAGCAGATGATTGATGTTTTTAGCATGTCCTCACATGCTGTCAGGGGGTTTTCTCAAGCTTCTTGTTAATATTTCTACTTTTATGCATTGAGGACACTGCTAATTTTAAAGTTTGGGGTAGGGGAATGCTTTTGTTTGTGATTTTTGTTATGTTTTGTGTAATGTGAGTTTTTGTTTTGTTATGTTTTGTGTCTTGTTTAGTATATGTTCAGTATTTATTAGTTGTGTCTAGTGTTGTGAGTGTTCAATTTGTTAATTGCGAAATTCTTGAATGATGCGATTGCTGAGAGATAAGATTTGAACTTGAAAATGACTGTTATTGCACTTATAGGAACTGAATAAACTTGTTTACACTTTACAGTCTATAATGTGTTTAATGCTTTGTCGAGTTTCTTTCGATGCATGTTTTAGATGGCGGTTGTCAAAGATTGTTTTTGAACTTAAAATGTGAAATAACTTCTAAAGAATGCTAGAACTCTTTTGATGTTCCCTTGAGGTGAAATCCTATATGAATTAGGATGAAGAAAATGATTTAGGCCATCTTTTGGACGGATTACATTGGACCTTTTATATATTTATCATACCTTTTACGTTACCGTTCTTTAACCCCTTCTAGCCTACAAAATATGCTAAATGCATACTTCAAAAATTCTTTTGTGTACCTCATTATAACCATATAACCCAAAAGCCCATTGCCTACCACCCCATTTACAAGAAAATGAGTCGTTCCTTTTGTTTGTTGAGCATATGCATGTCATATTGGATTTATTAGTATTGCATTTAGAGAGCAAAAATAAAAGCTAGCTAAAATGTGGTTTGAGGTTTTGTTTGTAACCCATTGTTCCATTAATTATCTATTGGGTTAAATTTGTTCGTATTGTCAATAATTCATTGTGTTAGTAATTCTTGAAAAAAAAAAGATAAAAAAAGAAAGAAAGCAAGCAAGTAAATAGTTGGGTAGAGTGAAATAATTATCTTGCTAACATGTTTATGATTCGAGCTAGTAAGTTTTGGGAAGTTGCCTTTTGGTTAGTGCATTTTGGGAATTACAAAGTTTATTGCATTGCTCATTTTGAGGTTTATTATGGAATGACTTGTTTTCTTGTTTCTTTATCCTTACGCTTTACCCCTCATTTGTAACCTTACCTAACCTACCCATAATAAAAGACATGTTGATCCTTCATTTTGATTTGTTTACATTAGTGGAGAGGGAATTGAAAGGAGAGCTTATGGCTATTCTTCATATCTTTGTTTTATCTTAAAGAAGCTAAAAATGAATTTTTACCTCTTTGATTATTTCTTGACGAAGCGTGCATTGATTCAAACTTGACTAGCGCCGAACACTTGTGGACTTTTAGTGTAACCTTGTTGATTTGATCTTTATGATGATGGAATGATTTGGATTGGTTGAGTCTGTGATTAAAGTGGTTAAGTTGTTTGGGAGGCTTGCGAGCGATGGATTGAGCATATTCATTGTGTGTTATGTGTTGTGTCTATGTTTTGTTTTTGTGTTGGTTTTACTCGAGGGCTAGTAAAATCTAAAGTTTGGAGTAGTTGATATATGTCCATTTTATAGATATTTTAGTATTATTATTTCTTGTGTTTAGTGTGTTTTTATTATGTTTTATTATGTTATTTTTTTATTTTTATTGTTATGTGTTTTAGTCCTTATGTTAATTATTTTGTTTGTTTTGTAATGTTTTTTGTGGAGAAAAATGGCTTGGAAAGGAAGTAGAAGCATAAGGAAGAGAGAACTAGGAGGGCAGAATGTTTCACAGGGACCCTGTGAGATTGCTGGCAGCCTGTGAGATCTGGACGGCTCACATTTTAAAAAGACCTAATACTCTAATCCAAGGGCCACAAATTAACACATGTTTTGGAGGTCAAAAATAGACCTAAAATAGAGTGAAGGACGGCAAAACAAGGGAGATTCATGTTTTTTTGAAGGAAGAGAACGTTTGGAGAATTTTTCTGGAGAGGACTGAACTTTTCTTTCCTTGGAGATTTGGGATTCCTGAAGAACTTTGGACTTTCTTGTTTAAGAGTTTGATTTTCTTCTTTTCTTTTTTTTTTAATTAAAAATGAATTATCTCTCAAACTTGTGGTTTCTTGATTTCTCAATGGAGGAGTAATTCTTTTTGTTAGGGGAAACATGACCCCTTGATTTGACAGGATGCAGTATTTTTAGAATTTTCTTTTCAATTTGAGATTTATGTCAGAATTGGTATTTTCTTAATGCTTGGATGAATGAATTGATTTTATTACTTGATTGTTTTCTGATAGAAGATTAGGTTTTGGATTTTAATTTATTTCATTCTTGATTTCATAATTCCGACATAACAATTTAATTTAGGTGCTTTCTGATAGAAGCCTAGGTTGAATTGTGTGTTTAACTTGTTTCCTGATAGGAGAGTTATTAAATTAGGTTTTAATTTATGCGATTCATGCTCTAATTTTCCGGATAGGAGTTAGGCATGAATTGATGATTTATTTCCGGATAGGATAAATTGGGCTTAATTAAGAAAACCTACCAATCTCAATGTTGATGTTTTGCGATTAACTTTGCATCCTATTAAGTCAAGGAGGAGTGTGGATCCTAACCTTTTAATTATTGATTTCTTTCTTAAAAAGCTGTTCAATTGCGTGTTTTATTTAATTTAATTATTTATTTTTGAATCAATCCCTTAATTTTATTGCTCAAATAATAGTAATAGTAGTAGTGAGATTGGCTTCCAAACTTTGGTCTCTTGGGATACGATATCGGGACTCCAAGTCCTATAATACTTGATCTACTAGTACACTTGCTAGTGTTTTCTAGGACGCGTCAATCTGCTTAAGAAGTGCTGCCTTATTTCTCCATCTCTTCACATAGTCAACAAAGTTCTCATTTTATTTTTGCTTGATTGATTCTACCTCCATCAGGGTCACTTTCTATTCAACATTGTACCTATACTGTTGGACGAAGGATTTGCACAACAAATCCTAGTTCTTTTGAGTATTTTTCTCTAAGGTGTTGAACCAGTTTTGCACAATAGGATTTAATGAAAACATGAAATACCTTAGAGTTTGAGCTTTAGTAGCTCTAGCAGACTGCATGACAGTGATATACTACTTAACATGCAGATGGGGATTACAAGTTCCATCAAACTTAGCAAAAGAAGGCATCTTAAACTTGTAAGGAACCTCTTCACCTTGCTTAAATAACTTATCCACCTCTAACACTTCTTCAGTTTTCAACTTCTTTTCAAACTTCTTCTCTAAATCAATAATTATTTTTTCTACATCAGTAGTTTTAGTCTTCTCCACATACTTGTTTTCTTTCTTCTTTTCTTGATGATCTAGGAAGTATACACCCCAATCATCATCATCCATTACTTCCTCATCTTCATTAAAGGCCACTTTAGCTACCTTAGCCTTTATCTTATCCTTTTGTTTCTTGTTACTAGCAGATGCTTCAACATTATTGTCCTTTAACAATGAAAGTAGTTGACTCCTCACAGTCTTAGCCAGAGCCCCCTTCAGTTCTTCCATCTTGGATGCGAAGGCCTCATTCACTATATTTTGAATTTGTTCACGGTCCATTAGTCTTGGTTCGAAGTTGATTGAGCCTTCACTGCACTCTGACTTCGGTCATAGGTTAGATTATCGTAAGCCCTTGAACTATTGTACTCTAGGTCTGTGAGCCAGAAAGAATCAATGCAAATGTAATGCAATGTATGTATGCATGTATGCATCAGTAAACAAACAAGTAAATAAATTCAAGACATTCCTTCCAATCTTATATCTTCCACACACGAGTGGCGATTCTCTTTTTCTAGGTATTTATAGTCAACAAAATACCAACAAGGGTATTTTATTTTTGAAATTCTCTCAAACGGATTAACCAATAACTGTATTTTCAAATAAAAATCAGACCATGATAATTCTCATTAATTAAGCCTTAATCCATTAGGTGGATTAAAGCTAAATTAAAAGGTTTATTATAAATACATTTTTCATATTTGGAAATAGACAACTAATGATCCAAGCCCATGATTTAACAAGTCTTAGTATAAATTAATTTTAATATTCCATAATTGACCTAACCCATTTAAGAAAAGGTTTTTATAAATGTTTAAAAGTCCATTGAAAAAGGTTTGTTTAAAAATGATTTTTAGGCTTTGAACTTGGGCCGTGAGGAAAAAGGGTTTTTTGAGCCATTTTAAAAAGATTTTATGTCAAAAGACCATTTTGAAAAAGAGTTTGAAAATAATTTTAATCTTTTGGGCCTTAAAAGAATTATTTTGGGCTTACACCATAGTTAGGTCATATTAGGAAAAAGGCAAACCAAATGGACCATAACTCAACTATGACATGTTAACTATAGTCAAACAACAAGCATTTATGGTAAAACTAAGAAAAGTTACTAGGCCAACTACATGGACTTTAGTCTTTGAGTTGAAAAGGCTTAGGTCCCTATAGCATATATATACTAAGAGGTACGATGCTATGAGTGGTTATGCCATGTTCGATCTCTATATCTTGAATTAAAGTATGGTATCACTTGCACAACATAACACAGGTTACACAAGACATCCTAACTTATACATACAATGCAATATAAATGATGCAATGAATAATATCATAATAAGAAATAATAAAATAATATAAAGACTAACGAAATTAACTTCTCTTATCCCAGTAGAGTCACCATTATGAGCAGATATTTTTGCCCTTACTCCAGATGGAATGGTTTTTACGACTTTGACATTATTAGACTTTGGGCCTTAGAAAACACGGGCCTAAACCCAAAGAAATAGAGTCACCATCCGGACGGGCCGGAAAAGAAAAGAAAGGGGTAGATAGTTTGATTCTTAAGGAATTTTCAACCCCCCTATTGGGTTCGAAAAGTTGGGTATGCATAGGGAAGGAGAGAATGACTTAGTACCCCCACAGCGCTCGGTTTATTGAAATCAGCCTCTTTTTTAGGTCTAAATATTATAGAATTCTTAAATATCATGACATCATCCATATTACATATAATTAAAATAAATAAGCATCCATCATATTATTTAAATGGAACAAACAAAATAGACATCCATCCAAGAATGAAAATATACCCTTACAATGTCCAATGTCTAAAAAGAAAGTAAAAATAAATAAAATAGAACACCCACCATAGGTGGAAACATGTCCCTTATAATTATTCTAAAATTAAATTAAATTAAATTAATAAATTAAATAAACAAGGTATCCACAAAGTAAAAAATATACCTTTTACAATCTCAAAATCCTAAATAATAGAAAATTATAATCCATAACTAAATAAATAATAATGCACTAATTAGTAAATAATAATAAATTAGGACTTAAATAAAATGAAATCACAAAAAGTACAATCTATAGCAAATCTTAATATTAACCCCTTAATGAAATATAAGGCGCCGCGCATACGGTGGTCCCGCTAGTCGGTTAGTAGGCGGAGGTCAAGTGGATAGGGATCGGGGGCTGCGCTCCCGAAAGGTAAACAATTTATAGGTTTGGGTTTTATTGGAGAATTAGGGTTTTTAGAAATAAGATTAGTGCTATATCCTTGATTTTGGAGAAATTAAGTAAGTATTTGGAGGTATAAGACGTTATATATATTTAATGTATACCTAGTGTATATATAGTATATACATATCATATAATAATTATTATATATGTTGGATATATATATTATATTTAATATATATAATGTACATATAAGGTATACTTGATGTATATATAGGATATATATTATATATACATATGAGTAAAATATAAATGAAATATATATTACATATACATAGCATATACATTACATAAATATATACATAAAGATATACATACTATATAAGTAAAATATATATGACATATGCATATAAATAAAATATACCACATATATGTATACATTTATGGTAGAAAAAGTGATGATGATGATGATGATGATAATAAAAGAGAAGAAAGAAAAGTTAAAGGAAGAAGGGAATTGCGGTGGGTATTTAAAGTAACTTAATTAATTAGTAAAATATTAATATATACATAATTATGGATGGTAAGGAGAGAGGAAATAGTAAAAAGGACCTCATATTCTTCTTTGGTTTTCCATGGTAGAGAGAGAGAGAGAGAGAGAGAGAGAGAGAGAGAGAGAAAGAGAGTTGTTTTTAAATACATCAAATTTCACCAAAATTCTTAAGATTTCAAGTTGGTTTTGAAGAAAGATTAAAGTATCAAGTAAGTTCCCTTTCCTTAAAGCTTAAATTTCTTGGTTGTATGATTATGTTTGAGATGGTTAGAGAGAGAAAGAAGTAGTTTAATGCTAAAATTGATATAAATGAAATTAAAGTGATGAATAATTGATGAGTAGATGATGATTTGTTAGTTGGTTGGTTGAAATGAATAAAAGCGATGAGTTTAGGGTTATGGAAGATTATGGACAATTAGGATTTTATCTAAGGGTGGTTCTAATTGTTGAAATGAGATGAATTAATGTTGTTTTAATGTAATTACTATGAATTTATGGTTGAAAGTGTGATATGAGTAAGTTTTGAGAAGGTTAGTATTTATAGCCATATTATGTGAAATTAGAATTTTTGAAAATGGTGTTTGGAATTATTGTATTGAGTTGTTTTAATGTTATTTTAATATGTAAATTATGATTTTTGGATTGAATGTTGGATATGAGTTGAGTTAATTAAAGTTTTAATAAAGTAGTAAGTGGTGAATTTATACTTTTAATGGAATTTTAATGAGAATGGGTTGGATAATGGCGATTTGATATATAATGGGTTGTAATGTGAATTTAAATAAGTAATGCAATTAATGTTGGATTATATGTGTGTAGGCTATATTGAAAGAAGTGGAAGAACATAGAGTTTTATAATGTTAAGGCTTGAAAAGGGGAAACAAGGTTAGTACATGTTATTATAATCATTATTCTGAGAATAATAATGTAGTTGTCATAACACATTATGAATTGGAGAATGTGTTATGTTACTTACATTATTAAAGTTAATAAAGGGCATGCGTATTATATAAGAAAAAGAGTGTTTAATGCATGTGATGTGAATAATGGGCCATTGTAGAATGGCTATCAAGGTGTTATGAGTAAAATTATATAAAATGCTTGATTTGTATTGGTTATGGCATGATAAGCCATTAAAAATGGCTAAAGGTGATGTTGTGTAAAATGTGAAATGTGCAAGTTGTGTACTAAAATGTAGAAATGAGCCATATTTACATTATATATGATGATGGTTTGTGGAAACCAAGATATGGGTTGAATGTGAAAATATGCTGAAAGATGAATGTGTATTATGTGTACCTTATACATTATCTAGTTGTCAGAAGATTGCACTTGGATGTTGGCAATGCCATACACTGTGGATGAGACATTGAGTATCATAGATGATAGCTACATCCACTAGTAAGATGAAATAGGCCAATGAGCCTAGGACTAGATAATTGTATAAAAAGGTTGGGCCAATGTATATGGTTGTTTATGTTTTAAAGAAAAGTAAAATTAACTTGTGTATTACTTAAATATGGTGCATTTTGTAATTATAAAACAATTATGTCAATGCTGTATTATATAGGTACCACTAAGCCGTATAGCTTAGCGCAGTTGTGTGAATCGCGCAGGTGATATAAGTGCAGAGCAGAGAAGTGTTAATAGTCCTGGGTAGGGTTTTCCACGAGACCAAGTCGATTGTACTGCATACATGTATTATTTTAATAAGATATTTTAGTGTTGTGTACCATGGAAATGCAAACATATTTTAAACATATGATGTTCTATATAATTCTGCGTATGTATATAATGTATATTAACTGTATTTGTAATATTTGAATATGAAATGAAGAGATAATGGTTTTGGAATGATATGTGAGTTGGGAGTGTTAATTTTCTTGCAAGTTGAGTAAATTTTTTATTTGAAATTTTATGAAATTATAGACAAAACTCTAGCGAATCTTTTCTAGAGATTTTCTTTATAAATTTATTTTTTAACAATTTACTTCTTAAGTATATATTATTTATTAGTAATTATTTTTTTGTTCATTAAATAGAGAATATTTAATATGAAATTTATTATGACACTTTTATATTTTATATGTGTATTTTACATATATATGATATATGTAATATACATATATAGAGTATAAGGGTGTTACAATTAGGGTTTTAATATGTAAATTAGGATTTTTGTGAAAATAAATCAATTAAACCAAAAGAATAATAAACCTACAAGACTAAACAATGAAGATAATTAATTAAATTAAGTAGAACCAGTTAAAGAAAAGCAGACTTGTGTTTTTAGCTCCGCCAAGTTGAATTTACTGAATCAAGCTCGATTGTTTATAGTGTTGGAAAGCTTAAATCAATAAAGATTTTTGGCTACTATAAAAAAATCCAAAGATTATTTGATGATTGCTCTTGGTTTGATGTTTGGATTACTGCTTTTTATGTCTATTGTTTTTGAATCTCTCTGTTTTTTTGGCTACTAAAGATGGTCCTAATTGATAAAGTTGACTCCCCCCTTACAGCCTCTTTTAATTCGTACATTTATAAGCTAATATTAGGGTTAAAAAAAATTACCAATCTTAACCCTATCCGAGTCCTTCTTAATTTAGGATACTCAAATGCTCATGTTGAATCCAGTCAATTCATACTCATGTCGAATTGGATGCTTATGTTGAATCGGATGATGTCCAATTCGACCTAAATTTAAAGCTTATGTTGAATTGGACATCATCCAATTTGACATGAGTTGCTCATGTCGAATTGAGTTGTCCAATTCGATATGAGAATGGCCTATACCAAATTAAAACCAAACTGAATCAATTTTGACTATGGATCGGACCTATTGGAATTTAAAAATTGGATCGAATTAATTTAGGTCAAAATTAGGGGTCTACAATATGGTTTAAAATAATCACCAAGAGCTTGGTATAATAGAATTAGCTCTTATCTTTTAAAAATTGGATTTTTTAAAAGAAAGGTGGACACAACACTTTTTATTAAAATGAAATTGCATGAAATTTTAATTGTGCAAATTTATATTGATGATATTATTTTTGGTGCTACTAATGTGGCTTTATGCCAAGAGTTTACTAATTGTATGACAAGGGAATTTGAGATGAGCATGATAGAAGAGCTCAAGTTTTTCCTTGGTCTACAAATTAAGTAATGTAAGGATGACATCTTCATCAACTAATCCAAGTACACCAAGGAGCTTCTTAAGAAATTTGGAATGGATGGCTGCAAGACTCCAATAAGCACATCCTTAAAATTAGACAAGGACGAATTTTGTAAGAAAGTTGATATGAAGAAGTATAGAGGTATCATTGGTTCACTTATTTATCTTACCACATCTACGCCCAATATAATGTTTAATGTATATTTATGTGCTAGATTTCAATCATGTCCAAAGGAATTACATTTGAATGCTAAAAGGATTTTAAAATATTTAAGTGATACATTGCATTTAGGATTTTGGTATCCTGAGAATACTTCATTTAACATTCTAAGATATTCAGATGCTGATTTTTCCAGTAACCTACTAAATAGGAAGACTACAACTAGGGCATGTCATTTTCTTAATGATTGCCTAGTTTCTTGATTTAGTAAGAAATAAGTTTCAGTTACTCTATTTACTACAATGATCGAATATGTTACAACATGCTTTTGTTGCACACAAGTCCTTTGGATGAAGCAACAATTGCTAGAATATGACAAAGCGTTTGATCACATTCCCATCAAATGTGATAATACTAATTCTATTAATCTATTAAAAAATTCCATCAAGCATTATAGGTCTAAACATGTAGATATAAGACATTATTTTTTAAGAGATAATGTTCAAAATCAAAATGTTATTTTAGAGTTTGTTGAAACTCAAAACCAACTTGCGGACTTCACAAAATCATTAAATGAAGAAAGAATGATTTTTATCAAATAAAATATTGGGATGGTTGATAAAAGCACATTAAATTGAAAATTTGCATTTGTTTATCATATACATTTCACATTTAATTGTTTATATACCCTTGATTGTCCAATTGCTTGTGATTGTGATTTCTTTTGTGAAGTTGAATAAATTTGACAATGCATAAGATAATTAGTTCTAGTATTAGCAGTTTTTTTTTTATATATCAAAATTCATTTGATCATACACATGTTGTGCACCAAAGTCAAAGATCTTATTTTAAAACTCAATTCTTCTATTTTTGAAATCCTTTTTTCCCAAGAGTGGTTGCGATAGCTAGAAGTATGATAAGGTGAATCAAAATTGATAGGCTTGCTAGTGGTTGCACCTCTTGACTGAATGGTTGCGAGAATTTGAATTGTCTCGACCATTACAAGTTGTCTAACAGGTAGCGATCGCCTTCCTAGGGTTATGGTTGCGAAAGGCAGTCTCACAGTAGCAACCATGCCAGAGGATGGTTGCACCCAACAACCTTTGCACAAAAAATATAACTATTTTTGTGAGCGAGAATTTTTGCCCCCGCTCCTATATGGAATGGTTCTTGCGATTTTGACACTATTAGGCTCAGGGACTCAGAGAACACGGGCCTAAATTCAGAAAAAATGAAGTCTCCACCCGGATTAGCCAGGAAAAAGAAAGGAATAAATGACTCGATTCCAAAGGAATCCCCAACCCCCTATTGAGTTCAGAAAGTTGGGTATGCATGAGGAAGGTGAGAAGTGACCAGTACCCCTATAACACACAGTTCATTAGAACCGACCTCCTTTTCAGGTCTATATATTATAAAATTCTTATATATAATGATATTATCCATGCAATAGAAATAAAGAAATATTCATTAAAATCAAGAAAGTCTACACCAACAAAATGGGCACTCGTATAAAACGAAAATATGCCCTTACAATAATATTTAATATCTATAAAAAAGTAAAATAAATAAAATAGGACACCCACCATAGGTGAAAATATGTCCCTTATAATAGTCCAAAAAATCTTAAAAAATTAAATTACATAAACTAAATAAACAAGACACCCATACTAGATGAAAACATGCCTTTTACAATTCACTTTAAAAATACATATAAATCTAAGGAAAAAAATCAAGCATGGAAAAAATAACACAACACATATGAAGATAATTGAATAATTAAAATCTCATTAAAAAAATATAGGGCATGAAGATGAGGGCTGTGCCTGCGGCGATCCCGCTAACCAGTTAGCGAGTGGGGGTCAAGGAGGCAACGCCCCGGAGCGGTAGACGATTTACATGATATAATTTTATTAAAAAATTAGGATTTCAATGTAAACTATAGTTTTATATTTGTAGAAGTTAGGGTTTTTCTAAACTAGAATTTTGAGATAAAAATTAGGTTTTATAAAATTATAAAGTAAATTAGGGTTTGATGGTATTTTTAGTCACTGCATGTTATGATAAATTATTGTGCAAAGATAATAATGTTTTAAAGGTTTCAAATAATTTATTATAAGCTAAACTAATAATGATCTTGCACAGTGATACTCAAAATTAGCTACTGGATATTGATAAAAGTGCAATAACGAAATAAAACAATAAAACAAGAACAAAGGAATTGCTATAAATTTAAAATAAACTGAATAAAGGATTACAAGCCTCCGTTGTTGGTTTCACCGATATTTTTATGTTGATACAATCTTTATATTTGCACCACGGTTAAATCTCGGTTGAACGGAATGAAGACAGTTGTTCACTGCCTTCTTGGTTTGATGGTTTGATGTTCTGTGTCTCTGCTCACTTAATTGCTAGGGTTTAATGCTTGTCGTTTTCTTTTTACTGCTTGTTGCTTCCTCGATAGTTCTTGCCTCCTTTTTGCTGGTCTTTTTAACCTATGTTTATAAGACAAGATTATGTTAAACTTCATAAACCAGTATCAGTTTCCTGATTAAATACGATTTATTGAGGCATATCAAATTAAAATAATTTAAATTCGAAGCTAAATCTGACCATATCGAACTAAAAATATTTTAATCCATCATGGACTAGTGTCCATATCGAACTGGGTGAGTCCCAGTTCTCCATATCTAACTGGGGGCTTGCCTAGTTATCCATATCTAACTGGGGCTTGCCCAGTTCAATATGGACATCCATATCGAACTGGACAGGCCCAATTCGACATATATGATCTATTATCAAACCAAAATGACTTCCAGACTATTTTAGGTTTAAAACTCTCTTTCGGACCATTTTAAAGTTTTAAAAACTAAACCGAACTCATTTGGGCCTTATAATAATTGGACTAATTAAGATAAAAGCTTAAAATAGATTTAAGCCATTAAGAATGGGTCGATAAGTGCTTAGGTCATTTTTAATTAGGACCAGACTAGCTTAGCACCAAAATTAAGGGTCTACAATTTGCCCCCTGCTTGAACAACCTTGAATTTATTTAGAGAGTGAAAAGTAACATGAGTTTAAGCTATTTTGGACACGGATGGATCTAGACACGAGGTTGGAGCTGGTTTGGGTTCTGGACCCAGATTGGTTTGGGTTTTGGACTCAGATTGAGTTATAGACTCAAAATTGATTTGGGTTCTGGACTCGACCTGATTTGAGTTATGAACCCTGATTAGTTTGGATTTTGGACTCGAAATTAGATTAGGGTTCTCGACCCAAGACTGGATTAGGGTGCTCAACCCGAAACTCGATTAGGATTCTCGACCCAAGACTGGATTTGATTTGTTGGATACTTTAACAAATTCATAAAAAGTTGCTGTCAGAATACTTCAACAAATCCAATATAGGTTAGGGGTTGTGTTGTCAGGATACTTCACCAAATCTAATATAGGCAAAAGATTGTGCCGTCACTTCACCAAATTCGATATAGGCTAGAGATTGTGCCGTTAAGATACTTTACCAAATTCGATATAGGCTAGAGATTGTGCCGTTAGGATACTTCACCAAATCCAATATAGGCTAGAGATTGTGCTTTTAGGATACTTTACCAAATCCGATATAGGCTAGAAATTATGCCGTCATGATACTTTACCAAATCTGGTATAGGCTAAAGATTATGCCGTCAGGATACTTCACCAAATCTGATATATGCTAGAGATTGTGCCATCATGATAATTCACCAAATCAGATGCAGGCCAGGGGTGTTCCATCAGGATACTTCACCAAATCCGATGTAGGCCATGGGGTATGCCATCAGGATACTTCACCAAATTCGATGTAGGGTAGGGATTATGCCGTCAGGATACTTTACCAAATCCGATATAGGCTAGAGATAATGCCATCAGGATACTTTACCAAATCCAATATAGGCTAGAGATTATGTCGTCAAAATACTTCACCAAATCCGATATAGGGTGTGGATGCTTCAACAAATCCATTTGAAAGTGTTTGCTTTTATAGAAATGGATCTTTATTTTGATCCTCTATTCTTGGAGATGGACTTCCAGCTCTTCTAGCGGGATTGACCTCTTGTCATTTGAGGCTGCGGGCTTTCTTCTAATCGCTTGTTTCATTTTTCAATGGATTGACTTTAACTCTTCTAGCTGGACTAACCTTCCGTCATTTGAAAGTGTGGGCTTTCTTCTAACCACCTGTTCTATTTTTCAATGGATTAACTTCAGCTCATCTAGCTAGACTGACTTTCTATCATCTGAGAATTTCAGCTTTCTTCTATCCATTATTCCATCTCAATGGATTCTTCACTTTGCACTTATGCAAAAAATTTGGCTGTTCGACTATTTTTGCCCGTCATATCCTCACTTTGCCCCCCTGCTGATAAAACATTGAAGATGAGTCTAAAAATGCAATATATATGAATTCAAAAGTTGACAAGGATAAGTTTTTCCCCCTGTGTAGGCTTAAACCAAAAGTTTTATTTTCATGCAGGCTGCGATTGATGTTTGTATGTATTTTGTCTGATTTTTTACACAAGCATGCATCTCCTTTTCTGCAAAGCGATTGGATCTTTCTCAAGCATTGGGCTTTCCATGCCCTCATGATTCAATATCTGCTTCACGTTTTTCATAAAGTGTCTATTGTTCACTTTGAGAAAAGATAGATAATACAAAATAAAAAAAATACAGTGTGATATGCTTATGTATGCATGGATAATACTTACAGTGATTCTATTGACTCACAGACTGAGGTGATCAGCCGAAGTGCTCCCATAGATTCCTTTTAGATGCTCATTTAGGTCTTGGAATGGCAAAAGACTTCACATTTATAGCTTTTATTGGAAATATGAGTAATAGGGGGCCCAAGTAACTCCCAAGTAGCATAGTTAGATACATAAGAGATGCTCATTTCAGCTCATGATTTAAAACATTGGTTGGTGACTTCTTCATAACCTTGTAAGTGACCTTTTTATTAGCTTACTTTTGCCCAATATGAGGTTCGACGGTGCAACATACTTCCCTTAACTTGAAGGCTTTGAAATAACAAAAATACATTTTTTTTAAATCTTAAAAATCATATTTTGGCTTTGTCAAATTAGTGTCATTGTACCTCAGGATTTGACTTTTCAAATTAATACATCTATAAAATGACAATCCTAGTTACCATACTAAACTCAAAAATTATTTCCATTTGAGCAAGAACTGTTGCACTTCAAATAGGCACATACACATTACTTGGCCAAAAGTGTCATTGAGTTTAAATATTATCTATCTCATATGCATGCTTATTCAAACCATCTCCACTAATAGACTCTACCTACCAAGAGAAAATAACATGTCTTTAATATGCTTGAAACAGGGTCTATAAGGGATATGAGTTAAGCGAAGGCTATTTTAGATTGGAGCTGATGTGATATTGCTGACAAACCCTCACATTATAATCTTCTTGCTAGAACTGTATACTATTAGAGGGCATCACTTTTGTCTTCTGACTTCATGAAAATATAAAACTTGAATGTCATTCCATCTTCTTGGCAGAAATCAGTACTATCTTGATCTTTAGACCACCTTTTTTTTTTCTCTTTCTTTCCGTCCTTTTTTCTTTTGGAATATTAAGTCTAAAACTTTCAAGATTGTGGATCTGGAGTTATGTTGGATAAAATGAAAGATGGTGTTTCCCTTATATATTTGAGTCTTTGGCTGGACAAATTCAAGTCAATCCGTCTTTGTAAACTAAGTGAAAGTCTCCTGATACTTCAGGTAAGAAGAACTCTGTTGACTTTCTGAACCGGCCTTTTTGGTTAACTGCCCTTTTTAGTTTTTTTATGTTTTCTTCTTCTTTTTTTTTCTTTCTTTTTTTGTTTTCTCTCTTTTCTTTTTTTGTTGTTTTTTCCTTTTTGTTTTCTCTCTTTTTGTTTGTTTTTTTTATCCTAGCTCTAAGAAAGTTATCTTGTTTGCACTATTCAATTCTTTTAACAATGGATGAGTGGATTAGAGTGAGTCTAATTAGAGCGAGTATGCTTCAGTGAGGACAAACCCTTTGGTGCCTTGATAGATCTGAGATATTAAGTCCAATTTAGGTAAGCTTCAACTATCTTTGTAATCTTGGCTATACATCTTCTTCCTTGATCTTCTTTAGCCCTTAGTACCTTAGTGATTATTAGACTTAACATAAGTATCACAATAGCTCAGGGTAGGTTATTGGGGTTTACAAGCCAATAAAAAGAAAGCTAAAATCTCAAGAAGTTTTAAAAGGACAACTAGGGATTGATATTTAATTGGGTAGATTCTAGTTGTTGGCTTACCAAACAATGCCTAGATCATCTCTCTCTTAAATAAACAAAGTTCAATTTCACCTTGTCAAAGCATGTTCTAAGATTGACTAGGACCTAGACAAAGATAATTATGCAAGAGCCCTCTCTAAGTAAGCATACACAGGTCAATGCTATAGAACAACTCCCTTACCTAGTAAAGTCATTAGGATCATGATGCATAGATACTCTAATTTATGAATATCAAGGTAGACTCGTCATCAGTTGAGCACTAAAATGAATAAAGACAATAAAAAATTAATGAAAGTAATTTATTCAAAAAATCTTAATTTAAAAAATATAATTGTTCTAAAAATATTAAAGAAAGCAAAATAAAATAAGTAGCACTTAAGCCTAAGGAAGCTTGTAGAATTATAATCGATGGTGCTTCATCTACTTGGATATGTCAGGGGAAATAGTTATCGCATCCTCATTCATAATTCCTCCCTCTACAACTTGAAAGGACGATAAGATAGAACTTTGCATCAATCCTCCTTCTATCATGAAGGTTGCTGGTGGTGACATTCTTCCAAACTTAGGCAATGGATTACTTTTGGTGTTGGGATTACCAGGCTCAGGAAGCTTACCATTGTTAATAAGATCTTGAATCTCATATCTTAACCGAATGTATCTATCTGTCTCATGTTCTTGTGTCTGATAAAATTTATAAAAGTTTTTGGTATCAAAATTTGAGGCTAAAGGATTTGGCAAAGGTCGAGAAGCTAATGGCTGTAGCAGCCCTTTATTCTGTAGTTTGTTAAAAATCTAAGACAAAGGTCTCCCTAGATTTGAAATCTACTTCATATGTGCTTGACTAGTTGCATTGACATCTACTGCTTTCTGTGTACCTTGACTGCCAGCCTAATAATTTTCTCTCTCATTCCTTCTTCTAGAAAATAGATATTCTCTCTTTCTCATTCTTCCATTTGTAAGCTAGCTTGGAGGAGATCTTTGAAATTCCTTATAAGAGTGTGGGACATCTGCTCATGAAGATTAGGTAGCACCCCTCTCACAATCATCCTAATATGGTCTGACTCGTCAGACATCTTCTTGAGTAATGCTGCTTTATTTCTCCACCTCTTCATAAAATCAACAAAGTTTTCATTTTGCTTCTGCCTTATCGACTCAACTTCCATCAAAGTGACCTCCAACTCGGCATTGTACCCATATTATTGGATGAAGGCTTTATACAAAGAATTCCAACTCTTTTGTAAACTATCCTCTAAGGTATTGAACCAATTATGCACAATAGGATCCAACGAAAATATAAAGTACCTTAGAGTTTGAGCCTTAGTAGCTTGAGCAGGCTGCATAGCAGTGTTGTACTGCTTCATATGAAGACAACGATTGCCAGTTCCATCAAATTTGGTAAAGGAAGGCATCTTAAACTTGTATGAGACTTCCTCATCTTGATTAAACAATTTATCTACCTCAGGCATCTCTTTGATTTTCAGCTTCTTCTCAAACTTCTTCTCCAAATTAGTAATTATCTTCTCAATATCAGAAGTTTCAGTCTTCTCAATAGTTGGTATCTCCACAACCTTCGACTCCTTCTTATCTTGAGGATCTTGAAAGTACTGAGCCTAGTATTCATCATCATTCATAACCATCTTGTCATCATCGAAGGCTACTTCACCAACCTTAGCCTTTTTCTTGTCTTTCTTGGTACTTGTAGATGCTTTGACAGTGTTTCCAAACATTGCAGCCATTTGACTTTTCATGGTCTCAGCTAGGACCCCTTTAGCTCTTTCATTTTGGCATTGAGGGCATCCTCCATCATCTTTTGAATTTGCTCTGGTTCAATTACTTTTGGTGAGAAAGTGACTGAGTCGTGACTGGATTCTACGTCGTTGGCGTAGGTCAAATTGTCGTAGGTTCTTGAACTGCTGTGAGCCAGAAAGGATCAATGATATGAGATACAAATTCATGTATGCATGTATGCACGGATGTACAAGTAACAAGCAAATCAAATCAACTCAACATAGTAGGAATGAACCTTCCAACCTTATAACTTCCACACACGAATGACGAGTTTCTTTTTCTAGGTATATGGCCAACAAAATATCAACATGTGGTATCTTATTTTTAAACAATTCCCTTAGACGTTTTAACTAATAGTTGTATTTTTAAACTGAGAAGTCAGTCTATGATAATTTTCATTAATTAAGCCTTAATCCATTGGATCAACTAAAAATAGCTTTTATGCTATATTATGGATTAAAACTAAGTTAAAAGGTTTATTATAAATAGATTTCATATTTGGAAAGGCAACTAATGATTCATGCCACAAACAAACCCATGATTAACAAGTCTTGGTATAAATTAGGTCCACAATTGATTTTTAGTATTCCATAATTGACCTAGTTGTAAGCTCATTGAAAAAGTTTGTTTAAAAATGATTTTATTTCAAAGCCCATTGTAAGTGATTTATTTCAAAAAATGAATTTTTAGTTTGGAGCTTGGGTCATGAGGTGAAAAATATTCTTGTTTCAAAAGCCCATTGTGAAAAGATTTATTTGGAAAATATATTTTGGACTTTAGACTTGGGCCATGAAGTAAATTTTTTTTTTGACCCATTTTATAAAAGGTTTAAAGACCATCTTTAAAAGTTTTAAAAATAGTTTTGGTATTTTGGGCCTTAAAATTATTTTATTTTGGGCTTACAATATAATTAGGTCATATTAGGAAAAGAATAAACTAAATAAGTCATGGTTTATACCAAGATATATCAATCATAGTCAAAGAGCAAGAATTTGGGTATAAACCTAAGAAGATCAACTAGGCCAACTACATGAGCTTTAGTCTTTGGGTTGAAAATGCTTAGATTCTTATAGCAAGTATATATCAAAAGATACAAGACTATGAGTGGTTATGCCATGCTTGATCTCCATACTTTGAGTGAAAGTATAGTATCTCTTACACAATACAACATAGGTTACACAGGCATCCTAACTCACGCATACAATGCAATCTAAATGATGCAATGAACAATATCATAATAAGAAAGAATAAAATAAATTCCGATAGTGAATAGTACCCCCCGTACAGATGAATAGTACTTTTGCTGGATTTCGAACTTTGGCTCTGATACCAGTTGTTGGGAAATGAATATTATCACTCTATTTCCCTTAAACCAAATTAGTAGGAAAGCGAAAAATAAATGCAGAATAGTAATACGCAATTTGATAATGGAGTTCGGCCAATTATGCCTACGTCTCCGGAGCTGCTGCAGACTTCTATTAAGGAGAAAAATACACCATGTTTACAAACACCCACACCTCACACCCAATTATCCCCAAGAATTTTAACAGAAATTCTTTTAAAGAAATTCCCTAATAGACGTGATCAAGAGCACAAAAATTACTTGACTTAATTTTTACTTGACCCGCTCTGATCTTCCTCTCTATTAATTTTCTTTCTATTCTCTCTAATTTTTTTTCTCATTCATAACAATGTCAAAAGGGCCATTTATATAGGAAAATTATAATATGTGAACATAATGGTTGGTGAGATTTGTCAAAGGTTAGGTATCTCTTTTACCTAAGTTAGGCACCTCCATTTTGACCACCATTACTTAAGTTAGGCACCTCTATTTTTGACCACCATCATAGGGGTGTTCAAATAACCCGCGGCCCGAAAAACCCTGCCCGACCCGAGTAAATCGGGCCGGGTTGGGCCTGCCCGAAATTTAGTTAGGGTCGGGCTTCGGGTTGAAATTTGAAGCCCGAAGTCGGGTCGGGTGGGGCCTCGGGTCAAATTCCAGAATTTTCGGGCTGGCCCGACCCGGCCCGAATATTTTTAAATATACAGTATATATACATATTTAAGTAAAACCCTAAAAATCTAAACACTTACACTCACTGCCCTCTTTTCTTTGCGCAGCCAGAACTCAGAAGCAACCTCTGTCTCTGCCCTTTCTCTTTCACGAATCGCCATCGATCATCCAGCAGCAGTCGCGGCCAACGACAACAACAGTAGCGATCATCAGCAGCTCCCTCTGCCCTCTTCTCTTTCACCAGCAGCTCCCTCTGCCCTCTTCTCTTTCATCAGCAGCTCCCTCTGCCCTCTCTGTCTCTGCCCTCCCTCTGCCCTCTTCTCTTTCACCAGCAGCTCATCCCTGCTTGTCCCAGCACCAGGTCCAGCAGGTCTTCCAGCAACATCAATCTCGCCCAACAGCAACAACAGTAGCGATCATCCCAGCAAGCAGCACCTAGCAGCAGCAACAGCCATCGCTCGTCCCAGCAAGCAGCACCTAGCAGCAGCAACAGCCATCGCTCGTCCCAGCAAGCAGAACCTAGCAGCAGCAACAACCATCGCTCGTCCCAGCAGCAGCCAGTGGCCCAGCGCTCGTCCCAGCACCAGCAGGTCTTCCAGCAACATCAGTCTCGCAGCAGCAACTCCTCCACTCCTCTCAGCAACAGCAAACATCAGGTATATAATACTTAAGATATTTGTACATGGTTTTTTAACATCAATTCAAATATTTATGATATTATGAAAATCCGATTGTGGTTGTTTATCATTTTAGGCGTTTGATAACACATTCTGTTTTTAAAATGCTCGTAGTAAATTCTTGAACAAATTTTTGAGACAGAGAATGCGTTTGATAACACATTCTGTTTTACCCTTTGTCTGTTCCAGAATTTACTCTTAACTTACACTGGCCAAATTTAAATGTTAATCTTTTTTTGATTTAAAGATTAGTGAGTAGATGTGTTCAACTTGCAGACTACAGACACTTGATTTTGATTTAAAGAATTGAGGGTTTGCTCTTAAAGATTTGAGGGTTTGCCTTAAAGATGTGTTTCAACTTGTTACACTGGCCTTAAAGATGTGTTTCAACTTGTTAATGCCTTAAAGATTTGAGGGTTTGCCTTTGTCTGTTGCCTTAAAGATGTTATTTTAAAGATTTTGATTTAAAGATTTGAGGGTTTGCTCTTAAAGATGTGTTTCAACTTGTTAATGCCTTAAAGATTTGAGGGTTTGCCTTTGTCTGTTGCCTTAAAGATGTTGATTTAAAAATTTTGATTTAAAGAATATGTTGTTACCTTAAAGATGTGTTTGCCTTTGTCTGTTGCCTTAAAGATGTGTTTGCCTTTGTCTGTTGCCTTAAAGATGTTGCCTTAAAGATGTTGATTTAAAGATTTTGATTTAAAGATTTGAGGGTTTGCTCTTAAAGATGTGTTTCAACTTGTTAATGCATTATTTGATTTAATATTTTTGAATGATTTATATATTATATTGTGTAACTTGTTATTTGGTTTTTGAATTAATTTTTTTTTGTATCTATTTGGTAGAATTGCAAATGGATGTTAATGAACCTTGTTTAAATTTATTATTGTTAATTTTTTTTATTTTTACAGATTTTGCAGCAGGAGTTTCTACAAGTCTAACTCAAGAATCAATATGCACAAAGAATGAGGATGTAGAGATCAACCAACCAATTTGAGATTCTATTTTATTATGTTGAGATCTAATTTTTTTATTTGGAACTTGTATGGTTTAGTAATTTAGTATTAATTTGTGTA
This sequence comes from Garcia nutans, assembly GCA_947685225.1. Classification (NCBI taxonomy): domain Eukaryota; kingdom Viridiplantae; phylum Streptophyta; class Magnoliopsida; order Malpighiales; family Euphorbiaceae; genus Garcia; species Garcia nutans. The sequence goes on along the minus strand of CANTUV010000006.1, from coordinate 12,293,419 downwards.
TTGCATTGCATGTTTTTTTTTTATTGCATGTTGATTGCATGTTTTTTTTTTTAAATTGCATTTGGAACATGTTTTTTTTAATTCCACCTTTTCTACATTTTGTGGGTGAAGCATATCAAAATTTGGGTTTTTGGAGGGTTTATTATTATTAGGTATCAAAAAGAATGGGAAGGGTAATGAGGAGTCTCATTCAATTAATATTGAAATTTATATATTTTATATAAAAGTTAAAATATTGTTGGAAATATTTTTTTCTCATTTTAAAGACAATATTAGAAGAAAGACAATATTAGAAAAATTAAATTGTAATAAAAATATTAGAAAAAATTAAATTAAACAGAGATTAAAAAAATTTAACAACATAAAAAAAACTCATAAAATTGGCCCAAAAAATACTAAAAAAAAAAGGTAAAAAAATGGTTCAGCCCGTTGACCTGGCCCGACTGGCCCGACTGGCCCGGTCAGCCCGAGTTGGCCCGGCCCGACCGGGTTTAGGGTCGGGCTACGGGCTCATTTTTTCAGCCCGAATAAAGTTCGGGTCGGGCCTCGGGCTGGAGTTAAACCCGGCCCAACCCGGCCCGAGAACACCCCTACACCATCACTTAAGTTAGGCACCTCCATTTTTGATATTTTATTAACAACACTCCCCAAAAATGGTGCAACAATTTAGACCTATTAGTTTATGTAATTTTTCTTATAAAATCATCTCTAAAATCATTGTGTCTAGATTGAAACCATACTTGCATGATCTAGTTCATCCATCACAAGGAGCATTTAATCCAGGCAGACTCATTTTTGACAATGTCTTAATTGCCCATGAATTATTTCATTGTCTGAACACTAAGCATGATCTTGAAGCTTGACATGAATAAAGCGTATGACAGAGTTGAGTAGGGTTTTCTTAAAAAAATCCTTTTTTCCATGGGTTTTTCTCTTAAAACCGTGTCTTTAATTTTGCAATGTGTATCTACTGTTTCATATAATATCCTACTGAATGGAGGAGTTATTGGATCTTTAATTCCTTCAAGAGGTTTAAGACAAGGAGATCCCCTATCTCCCTTTCTCTTTTTGTTTATTACTAATGCTCTGTCGAATCTTATGGATCAAGCCCTTGAAATAAATATATTCCAGGCCTCAAATTAGCAAGAGGATCCCCCTTTTTTACACACTTGCTCTTTGCGGATGACACTCTCCTATGCGGTAAGGCAAATATCCAAGAGGTTATGGCTATTAATCATATCTTATCCTTATATAGTAGGGCTTTTGGTCAACTTGTCAATTATGACAAAGTCCTCTGCTGCTTTTAGCAAGAATACCCCTCATGATGTTAAAGCCTCTATTACTAGCTTTTTGGGGGTCAGAGAGATGCAAGATAGGGAGAGTTATCTTGGGATTCCTTCCTTTTAGGGTAAATCAAAAATTGAAGCCTTGGGTTATCTTAAGGAGAGAATTGTATCTAAACTCCAGTCTTGGAAGCATAAATTTCTCTCATATGCTGGTAAAGAGACCCTAATAAAAGCTGTAGTCACAGCCATTCCATCCTATATCATGTCTTGCTTCTTGTTGCCAAAGAGCTTTTGTTCTAAATTGAATCATATTGTAGCTTACTTTTGGTGGAGATAATGCGAAAAGGATAAAGGAATAGCTTGGAGAAGATGGGAGATCCTGACTAGATCAAAATTTAAGGGTTTTTAGGCTTTAAGGAGTTTGGTTTCTATAATATTTCTCTCCTGACTAAACAATGTTGGAAAATATTGGAGGGTAGAGATAATTTATGGTGCAAAACTATTAAATATATATACTTTCCTAATTGTGCTTTCCAGGATGCAAAACTTGGCAGAAGGGCATCATGGAGTTGGAGAAGCCTCATCAAAGTAAGGGATATTCTTAAACCAGGTCTCAAATGGCATATAGAAGTGGTAAGAAAGTACAAATATGGGAAGACCCTTGGATTCCAACTCTAACAAATTTTAAAGTTTTTTCTTCTAAACCACAAGGGGTGAATATCAATTGGGTTGCTGAACCCCTAAACAACAATGGGTTCTAGAATGAGCCTTTAATTTCTCATCTTTTTTCAGAAGAAGAATCAAAAGCATTCCCCTGGGCCCACCAGACGAAGAAGACATTCTTATATGGAACTATGACAGCAAGGGTACAATTTCTCAACCATTTTTTGTGTAATTCATATCAATCTACTACTATTGTTCTCAATAGAAATTATGCTTTTGCACATTTCAATTGGAAGACAATATGGAATCTTAAAATACCTCCCAAAATTCAAAATTTTATATGGAGACTTTGCTCTAATGCTATTGTTGTGTCTGCTAACCTTTATAGGAGGAATATTGGAATCTTAGGAGAATGCCCCATATGCAGGTTGAATGAAGAATCTGTAATGCATATGTTAGTATTTTATGAACATGCCAGAGCTATGTGGTTCAAGTCTAATAATTAGTGTTATTCCAGAAGCTTTAAATTCTTCGTCTTTTGCTTCATGGTGGATGGATATGGTTAATATTTTCAAGCACAATGATGATGGAGGCTCTCTCTCTTTAGTTGCATATATTTGTTGGAACATGTGGAAAGCAAGGAATGATTTTTGTTATAGGAATATCTTCCATTATCCTAATAGAACCTCTTTGAAAGCAATAGAAATGCTTATGAAATTTAGGAAAATCATGTATGAGCAACCTAATTCAGTGTTCTCTGCAGGTTCTCATAATTTTAACTCCACCTTAAGCAGGAATTTGGATTGGAATCCTCCCTTACCTGGATGGACAAAAATTAATGTGGATGCAAACTATAAGAATGATAATTCTTATGCTGGTATGGTTGCTATCTTCAGAAACCATCAAGGGAAGCTCAGAGGGATTAGCATGTATCATCTAGTCCTTCTCTCCTTTAAGGAATGAAGCTCAGGCGATGTCCATAGCAATGCAGAAGGCACTTTGTTATGATCTTCCTAGATGCGATTTTGAATCTGATAATCTTTTGTTGATTCAAGCTCTAAACAATCCATATGAATGTCCTCTTGAGATTGAGCCTACTGTGCTCAATATTATTAAGATGTCTAAGAACTTTATTCAATGTATATTTTCTTTTGTTCATAGATCAGGTAATAAGTCTACTGACTAGATGACTTCGGCTGCTTTTGCTACCAAACTTAGGCCTGATTGGGTTACCTCACAGCCTAGAGCTTTGAATATGTTATCTGCTGATTCTTCTCATTAATACAACTACTTTTCCAGTTCAAAAAAAAAAAAAAACTCTTTTGGTGGATTAACATGCAGAAACAATAATTAAACAATTTAAACTTCATATTTGATCCAAATCTCATTCACATCAAGCTATATTTGTACTTGAATTAGATCTCACGTAATAACGTTACTAACAAAAATAAAATAAAATAAAATAAAATAATAAATAAAATAAAATAAAAAAGATTTCCTTTTACTAGAAGGGACGTCAAGTAAAAAACAGTCAACAAAATCTTCTTTTTAGACCAACGGGGGTTGATCCGAGTGATAAATGGCTCGATATCGCTTAAGCAGGTCACGAGTTCGAGTCTCGAGCTCGTAGCCTTGTGTATGCAGCTATCCCCGCTGAGAGACTCACCCACCATTGCTAGGTGCGCGATCCGGGTCAAGTCTAGATTAGCCGGGACGAAGCCTCAGATACCGGGCAGACACACAAAAAAAATCTTCTTTTCAGGGTGGATCATGCCGCTAGAATTACTCAAGTTTAGGATAGAGCAAGCCCCAGTTATTTCTAAACATGAGTCTTAGTTTCAAATTTCAAAACAAGATTCAAAATCTAAATATGAGAGGGACTCAAAATAGGTGTACAATAGAAGAAAAATACAGGGGACTCAAAAGTGTTGTGACATCAACAATGACTTCTAGTATCCTCTTCTCCAATTTATCTTCATCAATCCATTCAGAACTCTGACGGCGCAAGAGCTGGTATTTCTCTTTTTTCTTATGTTCCCTTATTCTTTCTTTCATCCTACAATAATCAAGCTTCTCGCTTCTTTCTTTCAACTGTTTTGTCAAAACAAATCAGATATATGAACTAATAAAAACAGCTTGTTGATGTAAAAGAGAATATATGAACAAGACCGAACCTTGTAGCACATATAATGTCATAGACCTAATGCACACAAGCATAACATGTAGCATAAAGTGAGAGAAAAAAAGATTATTGGAAAAATAACAGTGTTACAGCAAAATAAGACGACATTCTAAATCATACTGACACAAATCACATGTACAATAATGTACATTGACATAAAATTATTATAACATTAAAAATTAGCAAAGTGAAGTTACTCCCATGCAATTTGGAGAAAAGCTACCATAGAGGAATCGCTCATCATCCAATGTTTCTCCAAGATGATTAGAGCTTTAGCTCTGAAGTATTTTGGTTTCTTAAATGTAGCCGAAGCATTTATCTTGGGAGAATTTCCTTCCTCAAGCAATCCATTTTACCTGGTTTCACATATCCTAATTCCTTTCCCAATCATAAGGTAAGAATTCTAAAGAAAGTTCACTTCTCAGTCTTCAGCTAGAAATTTGCTTGCCATGTGGTTTGTAAAACTTGAAATTGCACACTAGTGTGCTTTGCTTCAATGCATAAACACCTCTCCTTATAAATATTAAAATTTATTACTATTAAATCTAGCATATTCATTACTAGCTTGAGATGGTGTTTCCCTTAAAGGTCTTGTAAGCACTGAATTTGCTTTCAATAACATTAAGATTGAAAAAAATGAGGGGGAGAGAGAGACAAGAACTCAATCTCAATTAAATACGAAGGTCATTATTTTCTAATACAAAATTTTGCTAAAGTTCAAATTCTGTAATTTGAAAGCAAAATAGCTAATCACCAAAAAATGAAGGCTTTGAGTTGATATCCCTTAATTAATGCAGTACAAGCCAAAAGGAACACTAAACAGCTATAATGCATTCAAAGCTAAAAGCTTAAAACTTCTACCATCCCATTCTTTAATTAGTGCAGTGCAACAAAAAAAAAAGGAAAGGAAAAAACCTTTTTAGTGCATATTTTGAATTTCTGATTTGCCATATTCTCTTTTACCTTCGTCGCGTTTTCTCAACTACTGCACAGAGAGAGATAGAGAGACAGAGAGAGATAGGGAAGTTGGTACTCCAAGAGACAATAAATAAAAGGTTTGGCACACCATCTACAAGCAACACTGGATAAATTTATGAGTGCACGAGTTTAGTCAAGCCACATCAATTAATAGAAAATGTTTTCTCACATCCAATACTCTCCTATTGATGTAGGAAGAAACTCAAGAAAAATCAAGTTCAAACAGATGAGAATCCTTGAAACACAGAATAGATCTTGATTGGGGTTTATATTTAAAAAGTCTTAAACGCATGTTTATCTCAATATAATATTTTAGCTACCAGTATAGTGTTTCACAATCCAAGATACCTTTGAAATTTTCAGATTTTATGGAGAAGCCATCAAGTGTCTTTAGGATTATTCATTGTTATTTTAAAATATTATTTTGAGTTTAGATAATAATGACTTTATAAACATCAATGCTTGTGATGCTTGGTATTCATTTTTTCAGTCTACAAAATTTCTAACAATCATGCTTTGAAGATAGTGAGGCAATTCCATCCTAGGTGAAACTTAACTGTGATGCCTAAGGAAGTTGAAGAGTGAGACCTAAACTTTACATATCCCCATAACTGTGATGCCTAACTGCTCCTGGTCACAAGTTCTGGTTATTCACCTAGTTTCTAGTTATTGTACCTTTCTAACATAAACCAAAATCTCCCATTGATATATCATTCCAACAAACTGTCCTCCATCACTTGGCCACCAAGCATTCCCTAAGAACAATAAAGAAGACAGAAAAAAATTCATCCCTCATTTTAGTCCTTCCTTTTCTCATATCTTTCCATCAGTAAACAATATAATTCAACTGTGCTCCAGTTTATCAGTTTCACTTTCATCCATTAATTCTCAAAACAACTATAAAATTTGAAAAAAAGAAAAAGAAAAAAAGAAACACAAAAGATTATGGAGAGGTGAATGTACTAGCCAAGCCCAAGAGTTTCATAATTCAACACCACGAAACACTACGATCATATTTCTAAATTATATTATTAAGAACAAGCAACAACTAAATTATACTTCTCTTTTTTTTTTTTTTTTTTCTAATTCTAATTTCTTTTCTCTTTTCCCCAATTTTCTCATCATATAGACAAACAAAGAAGAGCTAACGAAAAATTTAAATTCTTCTACCTTCCTAAACATCATCTCCTCAATAAAAAAAACCATCCCCTAAATCTTAAATTCTTCAATCTTTCTAACATTATCCCCTAAATCTTAAATTCTTCAATCTTTCTAACATTATCTCCTCAACATTTTTATAATCAATCAATGTGGGAACTTATATCTTAACAGATTTTTGGAGAATATTTACAGAAATTAAGAATCAATCGATTAAAAGTGAAATTAAAAGATTGAGAAAATACTAGCATTTGGCGAAACTCTTATTCAGCAAATTTGCGTTCCTTAGCTCTAGCTTTAGCAGCCTCAGCCTTCAATTTCTTACGCTCTTCATTTGCAACCCTAATTGCCTCTTTTGTAGCTTCGTCTTTCCTCTGTTTCTCGAGCCGCATCAACTCCACTTCCTTAATGTACTCTTTTCGCACCTCCTTCACTTGCTTCGCGTACTGCCTTCGCAATAATGCTAGTTTGGCCTCCGCTTCTTTTGGATTCTTCGATGCTTCCCAGCTCCCAATAAAAGAGTTTGGTTCCAAGAATGGTTTTGTGGTTGTTGCTGGCCGTGGAAGAGAAGAAGCGGCGAGTTGCATGCACGGCGGAGCGAGCAGCGGTTGAAGAGGTTGTGGCCATTTTTGGTGTGGAGTGAATTAGAGTAGACACGGCAGGTATTCTGTTTTAACAGGGTAGAGTTTTAATTTTAGGGAAAAATTAAAAACAAAAAAACACAAGTAAAAAAAAAATTTTTTAAAAATGCATCAAATTAATTCAGATTAAAATTATTTATACATTAATTATATTAAAAAATAATTATTTTAATTTAATATTTATTATTATTTTCAAATTAAGTTAATTTATTTAACATTGCACATTTAAAAATATGAAAAAATATTCTGAAATTATAAAATATTAATGATAGTAAATTTTAGAGTTTCATAATAATTTTATTTTAATGCACATCTGGTTAGATTTTCTGATGAAATAATTTTATAATAAATTTAAGTAGTGGTGAAATTAAAAATTAGAGGAGGGTAAATTTTTTAGTAAAAAAAAAAAATTAAAGCCGAGTTTAAAAATAAAATAAAATATTTAGTTTTATAATAAATTTTAAATTTTTATTATAAATTTTTATAAAACAATTTTTTAAAAATTTTATATTATTTATTACATTTTAAAGATTTATTAAATTTTAAGCCTTTTCATTCTAATTTTTAGATATTTTAATTTATTTACATAATTTTATTAAATTTTATAAAAAATTATTTTAGATTAAAAATTAGATTTACTCAATTTACAATTAAATTATAAATTTCTAACATTAAATTACACCTAATCAGATTACCCTAAATATTCAGTAATTAAAATCTAATATATTTATATATTACAAAAAAAATCAATAATTCAAAAATCAGTATTGGCTTATCTATCATTTTCAATGCAATGCAACGATTAATTGCTTAAATGCTCAAAACTTGTCAATTATCAAAGCAAATGCATCTCAGTTTTGGCTTATCTATCATTTTCAATGCAATGCAATGATTAAATGCTTAAATGCTCAAAACTTGTCAATTATCAATGCAAATGCATCTCAGTTTTGGCTTATCTATCATTTTCAATGCAATGCAATGATTAAATGCTTAAATGCTCAAAACTTGTCATGATTCCACACTTTCTATGTATATATATATCACCAACTCGTCAACAACTCCAACAACCAGTCAGATCTTAGAAGTTACAATATGTACTGAATTTTAATTATTTTCTCTCACTGAAATTCTGTCTTCTCTTGTTGTCTGCTTCTTCATTTGTATTTGCTGTACGGTCCTTCAAGAAAAGAATTTCAACACTCAAATTGGCAATTGGCAATGGACTGGAAGAGTTTTATAATCGGGTTTAAAGATCTAAGGCCTCTAGTGCACTTACTTATGCCACTCTCTATTCATTGGATGGCTGAGGAAATGACTGTTTCTGTTCTTGTTGATTTTGTTACTGATGCTTTGTGTCCTGGAGACTCTACTTGCTCTGAGGCTATTTATTTAAATGGTCTCCAACAAACGGTAAAATGCTTCTTCTCCTATATATCTGATTAATTTTGTATTTTCTTGTTGGTGAGAAAATTAGGTAGAAGGAAAGAAAATGGAAGAACAGGAAATGGGTTTGTAATTTTTTTCCCACCTGATTTACTTATCTTTCTGTTTGGCCGGTAGCAAAATGAAGCAAGAAGCGAGAAAAGAAAACAAGTTGGGATTGTTGAATGATCTTATTCTATATCATGTTTTTGTGATTCAATTTGCATGGTTAGTGTGAAAATGTAGTAGGAGAGAAATACACATGATAAAGAGAAGCAGAATTGTTAAATTTTGTGTTGATTTCTTGATTTTCTCATAAGTCGAGTGTTCAATAATCACATGGTTAAGTAAATTTTTTGGTTTGATTCATTAAGTACTTGCAATTTGAATTTAACGATTTGGGTTTGCAAGAAAATTGAACAATTTCATGATGCTAAGGATTTTAAATTGTAAATATTATTCTATTTTAGGTATTTTATTCTTAGATATTGACCTTGTTGTACTCAGGCATGGGACTTATGATTAGCCACGTCGTCTTAAAGATGTAGGATCTTGGTAATCATGTGGTTAAGGTAGTAAAATAAAATAAAATAAAATTTCAATTCTCCTCCAATGCTCATATTCATTCATCTTTGAGCTTCCTTTGTTATTAATGCATGACCAAGAAAAGTTGCATAGTCCATCATAGCAGCTTTTCTAAGACGGAGACGGACAATCATTACTACTTAATTTTAGAGAATCTAGCAGTAGTATAACATCCTTGTTTTTTATCATTACGATAATGCTCCCAATTATCATCGCGATTATGGATCATTAATCAAGTTTTCAGTTTCACCTTCTATTCCTTTTTCCCATTTGATTTTGTCACCTAAAGCAAGCTTAGTTCTTATTTCTTGTAGGTGGTTGGAATTTTCAAGATGGTAACGATACCAATGTTAGGCCAACTTGCTGATGAGTATGGGCGTAAACCATTTCTCCTTCTTACAATATCCACATCCATAATTCCTTTCGGTATGTTTTACATTTTTTCTGGATGCATTACTGTTGATATAGAGATGAAGTATGCACAATATCACCTGCCTGAAAGCTGAGGTTCACACCAAATACACCATGGAACTGTGAAGGAGATTGCCACTCTTGAATCTTTAGAAACTGGTATCTCAAGTTCAAGAGTGTATATGATGAAAGATGTAAATGACATGGTCAGAAACTTGCCAAGTTGATGCCAGCATTGTCATTTTTGTTTGAGTCTTTGCCACCTCTAGTTAGAGAAAATTGTCATTTTTGTTCGAATCTCATTGCAAAATACATTCCTGAGCCTTTCAATAATGAAAAAAAAAAGTTCCCATATGTATCTGCTATTATCTTTGTTTCTTTTTTTCATTTTTGTTTGTTTTATTGTTTGTTTTTTCATTTTTGATTGTTTTATTGCTTCAGCTTTACTTTCCTGGAAGCAAACCAAAGGATTTGTGTATGCCTTCTATGTGCTTCGTACAATTTCATATATTATCAGTCAAGGGAGTGTTTTCTGCATTTCTGTTGCTTATGCAGTAAGAATTTCTACTCTTTTATAAAGAATTTCTACTCTTTTATACCTAAAGTCAATAATGGAGATGGCCGGGGATCAAAATTTTCATTTCTTTGGTAGGCAGATGTTATCAAAGAAGGCAAGAGGGCTGCTGCATTTAGTTGGATTACTGGTCTCTTCTCCGCTTCTCATCTCTTAGGCAATCTTCTGGCACTTTTTCTTCCAGACAATTACATTTTCCCTGTATGTGGGTTCTGTGATAGTCACATTTCTATATAATCTTTTATTCATCGGTTCTAATTTGTGTTACTTTCTTCAATTTTTGTATTACGGTGTGATTATTTGAAACTTCATTGGATTCGTCATTTGTTTTCAGGTTTCAGTTGCGCTCTTGATCTGTTGCCCAGTATATATGCAATTTTTTGTAGGCGAGACAATTAAACCAGCTCGAAGGAGGGACCAAGATTCAACCTTCATGAATAAGATCATTGGGTTTCTCTACAAACGATATAAATCAATGGAAGATGCTGCAACAATTATCTTTAGCAGGTATACATTTAGTTCAACTAAAAAATTATCTTCATAAACATACAGGTTCTCTTTGTGTTTTTGAGTCATATTAATATATTTTTGCCTTTTATATTTATATTTGCAAGATTCTGTTTATATAGTCATGCTAAGGAGTTGCATATTTATGTCCAGCCATACACTTAGAGGCATGTCTATCATTTCCTTCTTCTATGAGTTGGGAAAGACTGGCATCAGCAGTGTCTTATTTGTAAGTTCCTTGATAATCTTTTTTTACCAAATTTTCATTTTCATCATTACCAGACCATTGTGGAAGTCCTTGGAAGGTATTGAAGTTCAGATTCCTTTTTTTTCTGCTTGTATGATGATTGATGAAACACATGCCTCAAAAAAGAATATTCTCCTCAAACTCTTTTGCTCTCATCTGCATTGCCAAAATGGATTCATAACATATGTAATTACAGTAATTATAGCAGATAGCTGATCTTTAAAATGTTCCTCTTTCTGTTAAAAAAATTTTCTGATCTCTAAACCTGCTTCTCAATTATATTTTATTAAATCAGGTCCTCACAACTACAAGGTAAAGGACCTCAGTGGACCAGAAAATATAGATTTTACAATGTTGAAGACAATCTCATCAAGCAAACAAATGAGATCTGCTAAAAATATTGTCCATCAGAGAAATCAACATTTTTTGTTATTATTTTGCCTTTAGTTTTATTCTTCCCCACTTAAGAGGGTATTTGAAAGCTTAAGATCAAAGGATGGAGGGTAGAAGTTGAAAATTAAGGTCAGAAAAAATTAAGAAAAATAGCAGAAAAAACAGAGAAAAAATAGTGCCCTTGGTAGGCGAGTAGACAAAGCAAAAAAAAGGCAAAGAAAGTTACACACATTCATTAGATAAATTTATAAATATAAAAGTCACTTGGCTTTTTCAAAGAGTCATTCACACAACAATTATTTGGTGTTTCAAAACATTTAAAGGCAACAAAATAAACATGACCCTTCAAATTTCAAAGTCAAAAATAAAAACTAAAACAATAAGTTTGTTTCATGGCCTCAGTTGGTAAAAAACTGCCCACATTATTTAAAAATAAAAACACATAATTTGGTTATTTTAGTGAAAGTAGCATTCACTTCAATACTCCTCCTTGCTACTTTTACTTGGAAACACAAATTTGACCTCAATGCTTTAAATCTTGTTTTTGGCAAGGCTTTTGTCATCAAATCAGCAAGATTCTCATTTGATTTATAAAATTTGAGCTTCAAAATTTCATTTTTTTTCAGCTTCCCTCACAACATGATACTTTATTGATATGTGCTTAGTCCTTCCATGCTGAATTGGGTTCTCAGCAATGGCAATAGCAGATTTGCTATCACAAAAAATGATAGTTGCCTCGCCTTGAGTTTCATTCAAATCATCAAGAAGCTTTTTTAACCAAATTACTTGATTTGTAACACTAGCAGCCGATATATATTCAGCCTCAATAGATGATTGAGCAACCATTTCTTGCTTCTTTGTACTCCATGAAAATTGACCGGAGTCAAGAGAAAACAAATAACCAGATGTGCTTTTGCAATCATTAACATCACTAGTCCAATCACTATCAGCAAAACCATACAAAGCATAATCATCTTGCTTCAAAAACTTTACACCAAGATCAATTGTCCCATTCAAGTATCTTAGGACTCTCTCGGCTGCAACAAAATGATTTTGTGTTGGAGAAGCCATAAATCTTGAAAGAAGACTGGTTGCATATATTAAATCAGGTTTGGTGGCAGTCAAATATAGCAAACTACCCACCAAATTTCTGTAAATTGTAGCATCAACATCTCCTGACCGATCTTCCTTTTTTAACTTCTCATCATGCACCAATGGAGTGCTCACTGATTTGGAGTTCTCCATATGAAACTTATTCGAAATTTGTTGAGTATATTTACTTTGAGCAAGGAAAATACCTGATTCAGATAGTTTAACCTCCATCCTCAAGAAAAATTTCATCAAGCCCAAGTCATACATTTCAAAAGCATTCATTATATGTGACTTGAATGATTCAACAAGTTGCTCATCATTACCTATAATCAACAAATCATTAACATATAAAGAAATGATGAGTATTTTATCATCTGAACCAATTTTGGAATAAAGAGTGTACTTATTCATGCTCCTCCTGAATCCTTATTGCAAAAAATAATCAACTATGCTATTTCAGACTTTTGGAGCCTGCTTAAGGCCATAGAGGGCCTTATTGAACATGTATAATTTATCTTCATGGCCAGCTAGCTCAAAACCTTCAGATTGACTTACATATATCTCCTCCCAAAGTACACCATTCAAAAATTCAGACTTCATATCAAGATGAAATACTTTCCACCTTTCTGCCGCTACTAAAGCCAAAATGAGCTTAATAGTATCAAGTCTGACCATAGGAGCAAAAGTAGCTCCAAAATCCAAACCGGGTAGCTGGGCATACCCTTTTACAACCAATGTAGCTTTGTGTTTATGGATTGAACCATCTGCATTGTACTTGGTTCTGAAAATCCATTTAACACCAATAACATTTTGTTTGCAAGCTTATCCACCAAGTTCCATGTGCCATTCTTCTCAATCATCATCATTTCTTCTTTCATAACCTTCCTCCATTCTTCAAATTGAGCTGCTTCCTCATAGCTTGTTGGTTCTAACACAACAAAATTGCATCTAACATAAATATTAGCAAGTGGTCTAGTGCCTCTGGCTGCAAAATCTTCATCATCCTCAATATTTTTATCTTCTTGCTGAGGGGGAAGGTTATCACTAGTGATTTTCATCGTGGAAGGTACTACTTCATTCTATTCCCAATTCCACTTAGCAAACTCATCAACTTTGATGTCTCTACTAACAATCAATTTCTTGGACTCTACTTGATACACTCGGTAACCTTTGGTAGAGTCACTGTAACCCACCAAGATTCCAAGTTCAGACTTATGATCAAGCTTGTCTCTTTTCCCTTCATGCACTAGTGTATAACAAATGCTCCCAAAAATTTTCAAATGAGCAACAGAAGGTTTGAACCCATACTAGCATTCGAATGGAGTTTTTTTTGTCAAGAGCTTTAGTAGGAAGTCTATTCAATAAGTACACAACAATATTGACTGCTTCAGCCCACAAGAACTTCGGGAGATCCTTCTCAAATAGCAAACATCCACTCATCTCCATAATGGTTTTGTTCTTCCTCTCACTAACACCATTTTGTTGAGGAGTGTAAGAAGTTGTAAATTGATGCTTGATGGCCCGAATGCCTGCAAATTTCTCCAAATGTTTCAGCCTTGTACTCATTCTCCACAAGAGCTTTAAATCTCATAAACACATTAGCAACATCAGCTTTTGACTTCAAAAAATAAACCCAACACATTCTGGATAAATCATCAATGAAAATCAGAAAATATTTGCTTCCATTTGGAGTTGACACACTCATTGGTCCACACAAATTAGTGTGAATCAATTGTAGCTTTTCAGTTGCTCTCCAAGCTGAGTTCGAAGGAAAAAGAAGCCTTTTTTGCTTTCCAAATTCACACACTTCACATACATCATCAACAACATCAACAACAAGCATGTTCTCAACCAAAGACTTGGCATGCATCATTTGCAAAGAACCATAGTTGAAGTGACCAAACCGCTTATGCCATAAGAGTGATTCATCAAAAACAGATGCATTCAAAGCAGTTAACTCAGGTTGCTTCCAATCAACAACAAAACTTTTGTTTCTCATTTTCACTTTCATAATTTTATACCCATTTGGATCATAAATAATGCAAGTTTTATCATGGAAATAAAGAGAATAGTTCTTCTCAAGCATTTGACAAACACTCAAAGGTTTTGACTAATTTCTGGCACATAAAGAACGTCTGAAATTAGCTTAATACCTGTTGGAGTCTCAATGAAAACTTGACCTTTGCCGATCACTTTAACATATTCTTCGTTTCCAACTTTGACTTCGGAGGAATAGCTTCAATCAGGTACCCTGAAATTTTGTTCTTCAAAAGTCATATGATGAGTGCAACCTCTATCCAATAACCAAGCATCTTTGTTGCTGCTGGAGCTTTGACAAAGAGCCACAAATATAGTTGCCTTAACTTTGTGATCTTCTTCCACTAGTTAAGCTTCTCGAGCCTTCTTTTCCTCCTTGTTCTTGCAAACTTTTTCCACATGACCAAATTGTTTACATGCCCTACATTGGACATTTAGTCTATACCAACAGGATTTTTTTAAATGAGTGTCCTTCTTGCAATGATGACAAGATGTGAATTTCTTCTTTTTTCCTTTTCTCTTCTTTTCTCCTTGCCTTTAAGTGCGATTAGTTGAAGGAGCCTTGCCCTTGTTCTTGGCCAAAAAAGCATTCTCAACAATAAATTCCTCTTGTCTAATTGCTCTCCTTTGTTCTGTTGCTTGCAAAGCATTAAGAATTCTGCAAGTGATATTTTAGAGAGGTCTCTTGAATCCTCCAAAGAAGAAATCTTTGCCTCAAATTTTTCCAGCAAAGAAATCAAAACCTTTTCCACCACTCTCTTGTCACTCAATTCTTCATTGAGAATCCTGATTTGATTCACAATATTGAGAAGTTTATCAGCAAACTCCTTCACCGATTCATTATCCCTCATTCTCAAGGACGCAAATTCCCTTCTTAAACTAAGATCTTGCATTTGCCTTGTTCTTGTACTCCCTTGAAAATCCTCTTGAAGCTTATCCCAAGCTTCTTTAGGTGTAGTACAAGCCATAATTCTGATAAAAACAATATCATAAAGAGCGGATTGAATAGCTGTCAAGGCTTTAAAAATTTTGGATATTTCTTCATTATGATTTTGGATTTGAGCCAAAGTAGGGTTTTCTGTAAGAGGAGGTGATCTCTTCCTGTTTCTACAACATCCCAAAGATCAAAAGCATGCAAATATGCCTTCATTTTGATTGCCCAAATTCCATAATTTACACCACTAAATATTGGTGGTGTAGGAGCAGAATAATGCTTTGAAGCCATCTTTCTTCCTCACTTTACAACTCCATAAAGATCTAAAGAATGCACTGATACCAATTGAAAGCTTTAGATCAAAGGATGGAGGGTAGAAGTTGAAAATTAAGGAATGAAAAAATGAAGAAAAATAGCAGAAAAAACAGAGCAAAAATAGTGCTCTTGGTAGGTGGGTAGACAAAGCAAAAAGAAGGCAAAGAAAGTTACACACATTCATTAGATAAATTTACAAATATATAAGCTGCTTGGCCTTTTCAAAGAGCCATTCACATAACAGTAATTTGGCCTTTCAAAATA
The DNA here is from genome assembly GCA_947685225.1 of Garcia nutans. NCBI lineage: Eukaryota > Viridiplantae > Streptophyta > Magnoliopsida > Malpighiales > Euphorbiaceae > Garcia > Garcia nutans. Next base: position 12,277,730 of record CANTUV010000006.1, on the reverse strand, counting down.
TTTAAAGGCAACAAAATAAACATGACCCTTCAAATTTCAAAGTCAAAAATAAAAACTAAAACCAGTTTGTTTCATGGCCTCAGGCGGTGAAATGAACTGCCCACATTATTTAAAAACAAAAACATATAATTTAGTTATTTTAGTGAAAGTAAAATAATGACTTCTAATGGAGTATGAAACCAAGGGCATTATTTTGATAAAGTTAATGATGATTTGTCCAAATGGCCTCTGTGGTAGTTGTAAACAATTATGTTTAGTGGTGTTGATCTAATAATTTCCTTTCTTTTTTCAAGTTAAATTTCAATACTTCCTTTCACATCAAAAGAGCAAAAAAGAAAGCGATTCCCTGACTTCTTCATAACTGCCTATGCAGTATTATCTAAAGGCCGTATTTGGTTTTAGCAAAGATCAATACTCCGAAATTTTGTCAATGGTGGGGATTGGTGAAGTTCTCTCTCAGGTATGTTTACTCCTGGAGATTATCTTGGTCTTTGATTCTCTTGAACAAAACGAATGAGTTAAATAATGAAAATATTGGTCTTTCTTCCCCCAACAGACTCCAGAACCTTATTTATTCAACGAAATGTAATGCCAACTTCTAGCAACTGTTCTGCCTGACATATTGTTTCATTACCAATCCTTTGGCTGCTTGTAGATTGTGGTGCTTCCTCTGATCAATCCTTTAGTCGGAGATAAAGTGATACTATGTATAGGCTTACTTGCATCAATAGCTTATGTAAGTTGCTTCTGCCTATCAAAACCACCACTCTGCGTATCTCAGTACCTCCATTCCCTAACAGAAAAAAAGGAAACAAGATTTTTTAAATAAATTATTCTCTTTTCTGAACAGGCACTGTTCTATGGCTTTTCTTGGGCACCTTGGGTATGTGCTTGCTTGCATTTAATTCCTGAGACAGTAAATTTCCTATGGCCTTGTTAAGTTAAAAGTTTTAATCGAAACTCCTTTGGAATTTCATCAAGATTATAAACTTTTGTTATATACTTTTATGCTTTAATAACAGTAGTTAGCATCTTTGAAACAAAAATTGTTCCTAGGAATAAGATGGATGTGATCTAGCTTATGAATTTGGAAAATGTCTTTCATGTAATCAGAATTCTTTTTGAATAAATTTACCTGGAAATTCAGAACTTTTCTCCTAGATTTTTCTTTCTGACTTCTCATTCAGGGCAAGGAGTTCAATCAATTAATGCTTTATCACTTTAGCCCTATAGCTGCAGTTTCTTTACGTTTTAACAAAGTTCTATATTGTATAAAATTTGCCAATTGCAGGTGGCATACTTGGGTGCCTCTTTTGGAGCTATTGATGTCCTTGTGACCCCTTCTGTAACTACTTATATCCTCCCTAATTCTCCTGTTTCATCTCAATATTGGTATAAATTAGTAGAATGTTTGGCAGTTGTATGTACTGAATTTCTTCTCTCGCAGACTTATGCTATTATTTCTAAGGCATCAAGCTCAACCAATCAGGTTTGTACAGCTACCTTTATAAAAGCAATAACTTGGGTTTTTCTACATTTGTTTCGGACATCTATACACAATTTTGAAACTGATAAGTGGTTCTGGAATTTGGTTATATGTACTATATATCTCTAAATTTCATTAGTATTAGTTATTGTTAAATAAATATAGATAATTATTTAATTATCTGTATGCAAAATGTTGAGAAAAATTCTTGCACAATAACTAAAATGAGTTTCTCCAAACAGAATCTGCTCATTTCTCCAAACCGAGCCTACGAGTGCAAAAATCTTCTTTAAACTTAACATGTTAACTTCAAAGTTTTGTTGAGTCTAATCATTAAATATGAAAGTTAATATACTTCATATATTATTTTTGTGTTTGCATTCTCCTACACCAAACACCACCTCGGTATTAAAATTCTTATTTATACTTGACAAGTGAACTTAGAATTTTCTCTAACTATAAGCATTCAACTTAAGTTAAAATCAAAATAAACCTGCAGGAGATTTAGCTGATCCTATGGTGTAAATCAATTAATGCAAGTTTGCTTTGTCACTTGCCTAGAGTCTTAACTATATGTTATACTAAATTTTCTAGTTTCTTCTCAACATTCCGTCTGCTTTTATGTGTGATTAATAAACTTTTGTAGTGGTTAAATACAGGGAAAAGCACAAGGATTTATTGCTGGAGTGCAAGCAATAGCAAGTTTATTATCCCCTCTTATGATGAGTCCATTGACTTGTGAGTTGTTGATTTTTATTATCTATTTTCTTTTCTTTTCCTTTTTAATCATGATACATGGGAAAATTTTTAGAAGGGTACCACAAGGCAGGCTTGCAATCATCAAGAATTGGCCTCATGGCTATCATCCTTTTCTTTGTTTCATAACAGAATAATTTCTGTTTTTCTATTGCTTATTCGTTGAGTTGTTTCAGCATTGTTCCTGTCTAGCAGTGCCCCTTTCAACTGCAAAGGGTTCAGCATCATAGTTGCATCACTATGCACGGTAATTAAGGTACTTGAATATTTGTCCCTCTCTCTCTCAACTGGTCATGAAATTCAATTTTTTTTTTATCTTAGATGGTTGCTTTATTGTACGCTTGTCTGCTTAAACCGGAGCAACACTCAACCAACGAAGAGGAAGACACTGAAGCACCATTTCTATTTGACAATTAATTTTCTACATAATTATTACGTTTCCTTGTATATCTGTTTTCTTTTCCTCTTGCTGAGAAATATAATGTATTTGTATATATTAGTGTATATTGCAATACTATCCCACACCAAAACGAGAAAATTTTAAATGAAAACATAATAAAATGTAAAGTTGGTTTTGACGTAATTTAATAAGTAAATCCACTAATTTGATAAAAAAAAAATTCTAATGTAATATGGACCTCCCATGAATTGATGTTTACCTCCCATTGTTCTTTTGCTAGTATCTATCGGGTAAGAAAGTGAAACTCACTAAGTGTTCAAAAATCTAGGAATAATCCCAAACTATAAACCTAAACTTAGCATGTAAGAGTTCTTAAAACACAATAAAAATTTAGTTGAAAAAGTTAAAGAAATAACCTTGCTTAGCTAAGTCCATTATTGATGAAGGATTTGCCATTTAAGATTGAAGAAAATCCAGCTAAATCTTCTTCTTTGGCTTATGGTTGATGGAACTTTTTATTTATCTATTTATTTTATTCCAGAACACCTAAATTGGAGAAGAAGACAGATTTCTATCTCTAGCAAAAAAAGAAGGCACCTAGCCAATTATATGGAATAGTTGGGCCACCAATCAAAATTCAAAAATTTCATACCCACACCAATTAAGCCCACATTCAATAAATAGAGCATTTTTTATTTTCGTCTTTTAATCTTAGCGTATAAAGTTTAACTCAATAATATCTTACATTATGCACTTGGACAATATTATTTAGATAAAGAAAAGAATATATGTACAATTAAGGCTAAAAAGAAACAACTATGTTTAACTGTCAATCCAATAAAATCAGTAAAATATGAACTATAACGAAAACTACATTATTAGACAACATAGCATCTTCTATAATCACATATTTTAATAATCTTATCAACATGAACAAAATGTGGTAATGTGGCAAGTAGCAATGCTCATTTTATAATATCATCAAATGCATTGTTATCTCTTGTGAGTCCAAATTTCTTCACTTTATACAACACAAAGTATGTTGAAGAAATCATACTCATGTATGTCTTACACTTATCAATCTTGAGATACATATATGCATCATAAGACAGAACTAAGGCCATAAACTTCAATGCCCCCAAGCATTTGCTTAAGAATGATGCAAATCTTAAGTCTTTAACCAATGATATATAACATACATATATCACAATAATATTTTTCAATGAAAATAGAACTTCATCAATTAATTGTTGTAAATGCACAAAAAACATCAAAAAGCAAAACAATATTAAGATAAAGTGGCCTCCCACTAACCTAGAGTAACAAAAGACTTCACCAAATCCATACTAGCAACATGTTTCATATAGATAATGGTATCCCTTGATTAATGGATTATCTATCATATCATCAGTAGTGATATGCTCCACTACAATTTTGCATGTCTTAATAAGCTCTTTAAGAGTTAAATATTTGACCTACATATGTTTAGACCCTATGATATTCTTGTTGCTGGAAGATTATCACAATATAAGTTGCTAATGGATTCAACAATAGACTACTAATGGAGTCAACAACAAAAAAATTGAGTAATGAGATTTTATAGCCATGCAGCTTGTGTAGTTGCTCCACAATTTGCTACAAACTCAGTCTACACTATAGAAGAGGACATTAGTGTTTGTTTAACACTTTTCCATGACACAGACCCGCCTACTAACATGAAAATATAACCTAATGTGGATTTCTGATCATCTGAACATCCAACAAAATCAGAATCAGTATATCCCATAAGCTCAAGATGCTCAACTTTTCTATAAGTTAACATGTAATCCATAGTTCCTTTAAGTTATTTCATAATTTTAACAACCCATTGATCTTTTCCAGGATCAGATTGATATCTTCCCAGAATGCCAACTGCAAAAGTAATATCAGGTCTAATACAAACCTGTGCATACATCAAACTTTCAACAGCACTGGCATAAGGAACTATTTTCATATATTCTCTCTCAATGTCATTCTTGGGTGACTGTGTCTTGTTTAACTTATACTTTTAGCAATTGGCACATCTTAAGGTTTGCAATCCTGCATATTGAATCTCTTCAATACACGTTTAATATATGACTTTTGAGAGAGTCCAAGCATATTTTGAGCTCTATTTCTATGGATTTCAATTCCAAGGATAAAAGAGGCTTTACCAAGATCTTTCATATCAAAATGTTTAGACAACATCCCTTTCACATCATGTAGCATTCTTAGATTATTACATGCAACCAATATATCATCAACATAAAGTATTAGAAAGATGATTATGCTCCCACTAATTTTGAGATATATGCATCTATCAACTTTATATCCAATAAAGCCAAGAGAGGAGATTATGCTATCAAATTTCAAGTACTACTATCATAGGCTTGCTTCAAACCATAAATAGAATTTTTTAAGTCTACACACAAGATGGCTTTGTTCTTTTTCAATGATGGCTTTGTTCTTTTTCAATGAAACCTTCTGGTTGGACCATATAGATCTCTTCATTCAATTCTCCATTACGAAAAGCGATTTTAGCATCCATTTGATGCAGCTCTAAGTTATAATCAACTATAAGTGTCATAATTACTCAAAAGGTATCTTTAGAAGATACTGAAGAAAAAGTTTCATTATAATCAATTCCTCCCTTCCGAGTAAATCCCTTGGCAACTAATTTGGCTTTAAACCTCTTAATATTTTCTATGGAGTCTTTCTTGGTTTTATAAACCCATTTACAACCAATATGTCTATAAACTATACGTAATTCAACAAGTTTCCACACTTCATTTTGACTCATTGATTGCATTTCATCCCTTATTGCATTCCACCATAAATCTGATTAAGGACTAGAAACAACTTCATTAAAATTTATTAGATCACCAACATGACTAATGTCATAATCACACTCACCAAGATAAACAATATAATCAGAAGAAATAACAGATCACCTCACTCTAGATGATCTTTTAAGTGGAACATTTGCCTTTATATCATGTGCATGTGGAATCTCATGAGCATAAACATGCTTTTCCACTGCTAAAGTAATCACATGTACATGATCAACAATATCTAGATTCATGGGAGTTGCTATTTGAATAACTTTATTTTGTTGATTCTGATTAAAAGTTTCTAGGTGATCAATGACATCAACAACATCAAACTCTAGAAACTTAGCTGATTGTGACTCTACAATTCTAGAATCCCCTTCTTTACAATAGAATCTATAACTGTTAGAATGATTTAGATATCCAACAAAACAACAACGAGTTGACCTTGACTGCAATTTACCTTCATGTGGATTATAAAGTCGCACTTCTAAAGGACAACCCCAAACTCGAAAGTGATTCAAGCTAGGTTTTAGGACAACCCCAAACTCAAAAGTGATTGAATCTAGGTTTTCTTCTTGTAACACCCCCATACTCTATATAAGTACTATACATATACCGAGCATACATACAGTACATATATAAAGTATAAGAATGTCACCTTTTGTTACAGATTAAAAACTTTTATCAGTGTTCTAAATAATAATACATTTTTACTTATCAAAATACAACGTAATTAAATCTTACATGCATGCATCACCTTCTAGTTGGTCTCAGAACACTTTTACCTTTCTCGTGACATACCGATTGACTTTAGATTTATCACCTACTCACCTGCGCGATTACACAACCATGCTAAGACAGAGAGCTTAGTAGCACAAATAAATAATATAAACATACACTACAGAAATTCTAACATATATATATATATTAACTTCATGTACCATTAGTTTCTTATCACATTTTCCCTTTTTTAATTACACTTTTCATATATCTCTACTAATCTCATATATTATATACATATATACATATCATTAACACCAACCACAATTCTATCACTGATACTCACAATGAATATATCCATACACATATTACGTATCATACTTCATAACATTACATGTTCTTCTTTTATTCAATTAATTCATTATTCACAATACATCAGTCATGAATCACATTTCCATCAAAGGCAAACATAGGTCTCATTATTCATCCATTTCACATTTCATAAATCACATTTAAACAAAGACAAGCATGGGCCCACAAGACACTAATATGCCATTCAACTTTCAGAGTTAATGCTTTGGTTTAATTATCATATTTATCATTATCATTATCCCAACTAGGCTTCAAGGATTTAGGTTCAACCAAGCTTCAAGGGGAACAAAGCATGCTAAGTATCGACCCAACTTGGCTTCAAGAACCAATCCAACCTAGCTTCAAGGGTTGTAACATCTCAATTAGGCTTCAAGGACTAGACCCAACCAAGCTTCAAGGGGAGTAAAACATGTTAAACTTCAACCCAACTTGGCTTCAAGGATCAAGCCCAACCTAACTTCAAGAGATTGTTACTATTAGGCATGCCACCAACAACAAAACTCTGAAAATGAATAACATATTAGACACACAATTCATTTATTATTTCATTATCAATTTCATTCTCAATTCTCATCATCATCTAGGCAAACATGCCCCATTTATCTCAATTGAATCACCATAACCAATCACAATGGCTTCACAACTCATTTGAATCATCATAGCCAATCACAATGGCTTCACATCTTATCATATCTCAATTCACATTATAACACTTCATCATTCAAGCATACATAATCAATTTCATTGCAATCATTATTATCAATCATAATAACATCACATTTCATCATTTCTCAAGACACATTAACTCAATTCATCATTAAAACATTTATCATAACAAATTGCATTGCACATACCTTTTTGAATGATCATCATAGCTTTCACACTATACAAATAATAACATTAGTTACATTGTATTAACAATATAGTAAATTCCTTAACACATTTATACTAAATGTGTTAAGTCTCAAAATCATGTAAAAGAATGCATCCATGTAAGTTTGTACTTACCTCTAGAGAACTCACACCAAATCTAAATTCCTCTTTCCAAGAATCCTCCAACACATGGATTATGGCAACACAATCTCTTCAAAACCTAATCCAAAGGTAATTATTCATATAAGAAAATAAGAATGATAACCAACTAGGGCAAACTCAACACATGACACGCTCACCAACACGGGCGTGTCCCTGATCGTGCCCTAAACCAACAATACAGAAGCTTTGACACGCTCAGTAACACGGGCGTGTCATTGGACGTGTCATTCATTCTGCCTTACAGAAACATTGACACGCCCAACAACACGGGCGTGTTCATGGTCGTGTCAATTACTTTTTCTCACAGTAGCTATGACACGCTCAGTAACATGGCCGTGTTAATGGTCGTGTCGCGAACATCAAACTCAGTACCTTCGACACGCCCAACACATGGCCGTGTCAGCCAAAAATCATGAATCCGAACTCTCATCCATGAAAACACAAACACTTCAAAACTCATACTTCATCACCCTTAATCAACATCTTGGTTATATTCATCAATTACCTATCAATTTAACACTTATATAACTTCAATAAATCATAATAATAATCATTATATACACCACCATATATCAACTACTCAATTTCCCCAATTCATTCATATGAAACCCTTACTCAACAATTTCAACAATTCATCATCATCCTCACAATTAACCATATTATCTCACAATTAACCATATTATCATCTAAATACCAATTCCACACATATATATACTTCAATCTTTCATTATCATCACCATCACACACCAACCATATCAAATCCAAACTCAAACAATAGGAATCAATACAAAGAAATGAATACTTACTTGAATATTATGCCAAATCTTCAATAACCATCTTCAATTCTCTCAAAACCCTTAAGAATTTGGTGTATATGTAGATAAAATCACCTCTCTTTCTCTCTCTCTCTCTCTCTCTCTCTCTCTCTCTCTCTCTCTCTCTCTCTCTCTCTCTCTCTCTCTCTCTCTCTCTCTCTCTCTCTCTCTCGTTCAAGAAGAAGAAGAAGATGATGAAGAAGAAGAAAAGAAGATCTTTTCTTCTTTTACACATACTTATCACATATATAATAATAATAATAATAATAATAATAATAATAAATATTATTAATATTCTCCACCACTACTTTCTTCCTTTGACTTTCCTTTCTTCTTTTTCTATTATTATTATTATTATTATTATTATTATTATTATTCTTCTTCTTCTTCTTCTTCTTCTTACTTTCCTACACCAATGTATACATTATGTATATGTGATGTATATGTTGGTATAGGTATATCTCTTATATATTACTTTTATATTTCTCATACATTTTTTCAAATACCATATATATACATATTATCCTTACATATTTTACCAACATATCTTCTCACAACTACTACTCCAATGTATACCAAAATCGGGGTATTAAATTAATTCGTTGCTCTTCTTTTGATTTTCATTAAACATACACATTAAATCCATATACAACAATAATTATTCCAAACTTTTAGGGTGTATTTTGGGATATTACACTTCTAGTCCATAATTCAAATGATGTTTTGGCTACAGACTTATTGTGGACCCTATTGAAGATATATATAGTCGTTTTAATAGCCTCACCCCAGAGATAGTCTGAAAGATTAGTTCTTGGTATCATACTTCTGATAATTTCTTGTAAGGTGTGATTTCACCTTTCAGCCACACCATTCCATTCAGGACTACCTGGCATAGTAAACTAAGCTATTATTCCACATTCTTCCAAATATTTGGCCATTGGTCCTTTTATCTGTCCACTAACACCATATTTGCCATAATACTCACCACTTTTGTCATATCTAACAATTTTAATAACTTTTCCCAGTTGTTTCTCAACTTCAGTCCTAAAAATATTAAATGTATCAAGAGCTTCAAACTTTTCTTTAATTAAGAATAGATAGCCATGTCGAGAAAAAATTATTAATAAATGTTATAAAATATTTGTTATAACATATTGTGAGTGAATAAAGTCCCCTTTATATCTGTATGAATTATTTCTGAAAGGACTAAGCTATGAGTAGAACCCTTTCTCTTAATTTTAGTTAGCTTTCCCCTACATCAGTCAACACATATTTCTATGTCACTGAAATCAAGGGTAGATAGGATATCATCCTTAATTAACCTTTCCACCTTTTCCCTAGAAATATGGCCTAACCTTTTATGCCACAAAATTGAAGAGTTTTCTTTAATTAAGGTCTTTTGGCAATAACCTGCTCAACATTATATGAAGTGGAAAAAGCATGATTTGTATTCAAACAAAGTTTGTCCAAACCATATGACAAAATACAATGGCCAACTACTTTTGAGTTAAAAGCTATATTTACACAACCTGCTTTAAACTCAAAAGCATAACCATATTTGTAACACCCTTATACTCAATATACGTACACTACATATACTTAATATATGTAATATATGTATAGAGAATACAAGAATGTCACAACCCATTTTAACAAACAAATCTTCACTTATAAAATCTGTATAAACTTAAAATATTTGGTTGATATCATATAGATAATAGATGAAACATTACTTCATTACCAATGATTTATCCAAAACATTTTTGAAAGTTTGCGGAAAATACACAAGTACATGAAATCAATATGTACAAAAATATAAAATATATACATCCTGGCAGTTCGTCTCTGATCTTGATGTCCAATAACCAACTTTTCAACTCAAGGCCTCAAGCCTAGACTTGACTCGGTCTAGACGAACTCTCCGGTTCAACCGTATCTATCCTGTCACCTGCGTGATGAATCACAATCGCGCTAAGCCAAAAGCTTAGTGGTACAAACTTTGATAACAATATAGTTCAAATGCAATGTCAATGCACAATACATAAGGATATCATATCTCATAACATTATATCTCATTATATTGCTCAATTGTTCCACAATACATAATTCACATTAAAACAAAGACAAACATGGGCCCAAAAAGGATCTAATATGCTATTCAAATTTTAGAGTTACTGCTTTGGTCTATAATGACACTATGTGTCTAACCCCGTAGGCAATATATCAATGTAATAATCCAACTAGGTTTGAGTTTACGACCCGATCATTTCACCCATCCTAGCTTCAAGGATTTATTTTTGAGGCTTACGACCCGGTCATTTCACCTCAAAAATATTTTCACAGTGATGCCCAGCGTCTAGCCCGTAGGTAAATCATAGGCATGCCGTAAAATCCAGAACTCTAAAAATTGGATAACATACTAGGCACACAATTTATTCTTATTTCTCATTTATATCGATATCAATTCATTGTATTATGTTTTCACATATCTCATTTCATTATCAAATCCTTTATCATTTTCTCATGATCACATTAGGCACAACGCCTCAAATATCTTACTTATATCAATATAGTCATTATCAATGACTTTACATACCATCTTTAATGTACACAAAATAATTTGCATTATCCATACATTTTGGATCATTATCATATTTTGCACCAAGCCCACATTATACATAATGTATTTATGACATTATACAAATTATAACATATTATTCATGTACCAATCATGTAGTAACTTAACACATTTTCCAACCAAATGTGTTAAGTCCCAATGTCATGTAAATATAAACAATTATTCAAAGTTTGTACTAACCTCTAAAAGCAACAAACACCATTTCCGACCTCCTCTTCCAAGGTATCCCTCAACACTTGGATTGGGGTAGCTCAAATCTCTTCAAAGCCTAAACCAAATGTGATTATAAATAATCACTAAGTGATACACTTATGGGTATAAACAAAACCTCTTAACACAAGAAAAATAAGGAGAAGAATTATCTAAGGCAAACTCTACACATGGCACGCTCAACAACACGGGCGTGTCAACGACCGTGCCTTAAATTCACAACACAGAAGCTTTGACACGCTCAGTAACATGGATGTGTCACTGCACGTATAAATACTACAACAACACAGTAGCTATGACACGCTCAGTGACATGGGCGTGTCACTACTCGTGTTAAAACTCCTCCAACACAGTAGCTATGACAAGCTCAATGACATGAGTGTGTCACTGCACGTGTCACCAACACTGAAAAACAGAACCATCGACATGCCCAAAGGCATGACCGTGTCACCGAACATGTCAGGCCAAAAACCTGATATCCACACATAAATTTTCACATCAAAAATTATCTTTCGTTAACCTTTTCAACTCCATACAAACTCAACCAAATCCACCATTAAACCACATAATACTTGTATAAACATCAAAACAACTCAATTAAAAGCAACAATACACAATCACAACCATGTCTTCTCAACTCAAAAGTTACACAACCCAAAACTCTTATTCTCTTTACCAAACTTAACCATTTTCTTCAACCCAACCCCAAACTTCATAGTTAACTAGACAAAAGAGCTTCAAACATATCAATATCAACCTTTAACACATACTACACCAAACATCTAATTCACACATATAAACTTTCATGAAAATTCAATAAACAAGTTGAAAACTTACCAAATATGAAGAAAATCCTTAAAACTCCAACTTGAACACTTGAAATCCTTCAATTTCTTGAGTTAACAAGAAGCAAAATCCTCTCTTCCTTTGATGGAGAAGATGACCGACTTCAATGCAGAAAGAAGAAGAAGAAGAAGATAGTCATCATCAACTCAAACCAACCACTTCTCTTTTAACCACATGAATTTCCTCTTTTAACTCCACCAAGTATATTTATTATTATAATATAATTAACATCAAATATCATCTTTCACTATCCATTAATTAATGTTTATTTAAATAATTAAAATATCATTTGACCTTATTAAAAAGTTGACTTGTATATATTGTATATATCTGCATATATACATCATATACACATCCTTCCTTTCTCTTTTCTTTTCACTTAATTATATATATACATTTTTAAATCATTTAATTAATTTTTAAAAAATTAGTATTTCTAAAATTTTGGAATATTACAATTCTCCCCCTCTACAAATAAATTTCATTCTCGAAATTACCTGCTCTCAAGTCTGAAACAACTGGGGATACTGATTTCGCATCATCCGCTCACTCTCCTACATTGCCTCTTTCGTAGCATGATTCTTCCAAAGAACTTTCACAAGTGACACCTTCTTATTTCTCAACTCCTTCACTTCATATGCCAAAATAGCCACTGGTCCTTCCTCATAAGTCAGATCTGGATTCACCTCAATTTATTCTACTCACAAAATATGAGATGGGTTTGACCTGTACCTCCGATGTATAGAGACATGGAAAACATTATGAATTCGATCTAATTCATGCGGTAAAGCTAATTTATAGGCCACTGGTTCAACTCTCTTCAGTACCTCATAAGGTCCTATAAAACGAGAACTCAACTTCCCTTTGCGGCCAAATCTCAAAATTTTCTTTCAAGGAGACATTTTCAAAAATACTTTATCTCTTATATTGAACTCTATGTCTCTTCTTTTTAAATCTAAATATGATTTCTGTCGGTTTGAGGCTGCTTTCAAACAATTCCTAATCACCTTTACTTTCTCTTCTGTTTCCCTAATCAAATCAGGACCAATCAACTTACCTTCTCCAACCTCATCCCAATATAGAGGTGTCCTGCATCTTCTACCATACAATGCCTCATAAGGTGTCATTCTAATACTGGACTGATGACTGTTGTTATAAGTAAACTCAATTAGTGGTAAGAATCTGTCCCAGTTCCCAGTGAAATCGATGATACAACTCCTCAACATGTCCTCTAAAATCCGTATCACTCTCTTTGATTGCCCATCTATCTGAGGATGGAAAGCAGTGCTAAAATATAACCGGGAGCCTAAAGCATTCTACAAACTTCTCCACAATCTCGATGTAAATCGGGGATTTTGATTATATACCAAAGACATTGAAACTCCATGTAACCTCACTATTTCACTGATATACAACTCAGTCAATCTCTCAAGAGAATAATCCATCCGAATTGGAAGAAAATGAGCTGTCTTTGTCATCCGATCAACAATCACCCAGATTGCATCATGCTTCTTCTGAGTCATGGGCAATCCAGTCACAAAATCCATCATCACTCGCTCCCATTTCCACTCTGGTACTGATAATGGCTGAAGTAATCCCGAAGGAACTTGGTATTTAGCCTTCACTCTCTGACAAGTGAGACATTTGGATACAAACTCTGCTATGTTCCTCTTCATACCTGACCACTAATAATATTATTTCAAATCCTGATATATCTTGGTACTCTCAGGGTGCATAGCATAAGCCGACTGATGTGCTTCCTCCAAAATTATCTTTTTCAGTCTTTCATTATTAGGAACACACAACCTAGCTCTGTAACACAAACTGCCAACACTTCTCACATGAAATTCTCGACTTTTCCCCTTTTGGCAATCCAATACAGCTTTCTGGATTTTCTCATCTGCCAACTGAGTCTCCCTAATTTGATCCAATAACACCGGACTCAATTGCAACTGAACCATCAGTGCACCATCATCATAAGACTCAAATCTAGCATGCAACGCTCTCAACTCAACAAGCAACAAGAGAGAATAAGCAGTCAAACCTGCCAAAGACTTTCGACTCAAGGCATCGGCAACAACATTTGTCTTACTAGGGTGATAATCAATTAAACAGTCATAGTCTTTAATCAAATCTAACCATCGTCTCTGCCGAAGATTCAACTCTCTCTGAACACCCAGATATTTTAAACTCTTATGATCCGTATAAATGAAACACTTCTTCCTATACAAATAATGTCGCCAAATCTTCAAAGCAAAAACTATAGCTGCTAACTCCAAATCATGCGTTAGGTAATTTAGCTCATGCGGCTTCAACTATCGAGAGGCATAAGCAATGACTCTATCCTCCTGCATCAGAACACAACCTAAACCACTATGTGAAGCATCACTATAAATCACATAAGTTTTACTTTCCACAGGCAAAGTAAAGACAAGAGCCTGAGTCAACATCTCCTTCAGTTGCTCAAAGCTCGCCTGACACCAATCTGTCCACACGAATCTAACTCCCTTCCAAAGTAATTTGGTGAGTGGAGTAGTTATCATAGAAAAATCTTTCACAAATCATCGATAATAGCCTGCCAAACTCAGAAAACTTCTGACCACTGTCACAGTCTTCGGTGGACTCCAATTCAAAATAGCCTCAACTTTACTCGGATTAACTCTAATATCCTGTGCTGAAACCACATGACCAAGAAAAGTCACTTGATCAAGCCAAAGCTCACATTTAAATAGCTTAGCATACAACTGCTTCTCTCTCAAAGTCTGCAATACAATCTGCAAATGCTTGTCATGATCCTCTTCATTACGTGAGTACACCAAAATATCATCAATAAAAACCACCACAAATTGATCTAGATAGTGTCTGAATACCTTGTTCATCAAATCTATAAATGTTACTGGTGCATTCGTCAACCCAAAAGGCATCACCAAGAACTCATAATGCTCATACCTTGTACGGAAAGCTGTCTTAGGTATATCTTCATCTCTAACTCTCAACTGATAGTATCCTGATCTCAAATCAATTTTAGAGAATACTGCTGCTTCTTTCAACTGATCAAAGAGATCATCTATCCAAGGCAAAGGATACTTGTTCTTGATGGTCACCTTATTCAACTGTCGGTAATCAATGCACAATCTTAAGGTATCATTCTTCTTCTTCACAAACAACACAAGTGCTCCCCACGGAGACACACTAGGATGAACGAACCCTTTATCTAATAATTCCTGCAACTGCACCTTCAGTTCTCTGAACTCAGCAGGTGCCATACGATAAGGAGTAATAGAGATGGGAGTGGTACCAGGCAACAATTCGATACCAAACTCAACCTCTCTCTCAGGGGGTAACTCTGGCAACTCCTCAGGAAAAACATCTGGAAACTCAGCAACTGCGGATATACTGTCTAGCTGGAAACCACTACTCTGGTATCTACAACATGAGTAAGATAAGCTTCACATCTGTTCCGAATCATCCTCCTAGCTGAAACAGCTGAAACAGACATGGATGAAAGATGTCTCTGCTCACTAGATACCATCACACTTCTACCATCACAGGTTCTCAGGGTAACACACTACTGCTGACAATCTACCACAACCCCATGCTTAGATAACTAATCCATGCCTAAAATTAAATCATACTCCTTGAAAGGTATCTCAATCAAGTCACCAAGGAACTCCTCATGCTGAACCGCAATCAGACTATTACGATGCACCTTACTAACTACAACACTATGCCTAAAGGATTTGTCATCAAAACATCAAATCTTAAGGACTCAGAATGCAAATCACTCACAGGCAAGATGGATGCACTAATGTATGAATGAGTCTATCCAAGATCTATCAAAGCAAGAACTGAATTACCAAATAAAGAAAAAGTACCAGCAATAACGGCTGAAGCATCCGGTTGCCTCTGCATCATATATACTCGCTGAGATGGTCCTGCCTCATCTGGTCTACTATCTGCGGTAGAAAGTCCTCTCTGACCAGACCATGTCCGACCTCCTCTGCTAAAACCTTTACCACCACGACCCCCTCTAATACTGGGTCGAGAAGCTGCAGTATCTATATGTCTATCCTCTGGTGGCTTTGGATAATCTCTGATGAAATGATCTGGTGACCTACATCTAAAACACTCCCAAAGCACCTCTCCACCAACAGACACCTCTGTGTGCTTTACCACAATGAATACAAGTAGGTGGAGCAGGCCTCTGAGCCACTGGGTTAGAGCACTAGCCACAGAAACTGTAGGTCTCGATCTCTGTCTCTGCTACTATACTGACCTACCAGACTGCCTCTGGCTCTTACTGAACCTCAAAAAATATCCCCCTCGGCCTCTCTTCACAGATGAAGGCCCAGCCTCACTCTAGGGTCTCCTAGCTCTAGTCTCCTCATCCTTAGCAGCTGCTGCAAGACCTTGTGCTCTCTCAACACTCCTGGCAGCTGCAACCAACTGGGAAAAATTCTGATATCGAGAGCCTG
The DNA here is from genome assembly GCA_947685225.1 of Garcia nutans. Lineage (NCBI taxonomy): Eukaryota > Viridiplantae > Streptophyta > Magnoliopsida > Malpighiales > Euphorbiaceae > Garcia > Garcia nutans. The sequence goes on along the minus strand of CANTUV010000006.1, from coordinate 12,261,128 downwards.
CTATAATGCACATGATAGAGGGTCTCAACCCCTCCTCAAATCTCCGACACTGATCAATCTTATCAGAAATAATCCCATTAGCATACTGACTCAACCAGGAAAACTCTATCTCATACTCTGACACAATCCCGGTATCCTGCTTTAAACTCAAAAACTCTATCTTATTTGCATCTTTATACTCCCTCGGAGTATACTTCTGCTCAAACTCTCACAGAAAATCATCATAGGTCAGGATTGGTGGATCATTCAGGGCATGTGGAAACGTCTTCCACCAGTCATATGCATCCCTCTGCAAAAGAGATCTAACATAATCAAACTTTTCTTCTGGGATAGCCTGCAGCTGGATGAACACTCTCTGGACTCTATCTAGCCATTGCTCAGCTACAGCAGGGTTCGTAGTACCAATGAAGTCCTCTGCTCCAAACTTTCTCAATTTATCATATTGCCTCATCGGTAATTGCGGCTGCGGCGGCGGCGGTGGCTGCTGAACTAGAGCCTGCCTCAACAACTCCACCATATGTCATATCCAGCCCGACGGAACCTCATCAATTGCTGGTCTCTCTAGCACGGGAGCAAGTACCCCTCGAGCTATCTCAACTCTAGCTCCATCTCTACCCTCAACAGGAGCCACACTCTCCGCACTACCCTCAGCAGACTGACGTGTTTGAGATGCCATAACTACTTATATCTGCAAACACAGCAGAAATTACCACATCAGAGATCAGAAACTGCCAATGTCAATGCATGCATTATATTTAAAAACCATATTTAAAAATCTCAATTTTCTTTTTCTTACAACCCACCTAGGTTGAAAACCTCAAACCTAGGCTCTGATACCAAAACAAATATAACACCCTTATACCCAATATACGCACACTACATATACCCAATATATGTAATATACGTATAGAGAATACAAGAATGTCACAACCCATTTTAACAAATAAATCTTCACTTATAAAATCTGTATAAACTTAAAACATTTGATTGATATCATATAAATAATAGATGAAACATTACTTCATTACCAAAGATTTATCCAAAACATTTTTGAAAGTTTGCGGAAAATATATAAGTACATGAAATCAATATGTACAAAAATATAAAATATATACATGCTGGCAGTTCGTCTCTGATCTTGATGTCCAACAACCAACTTTACAACTTAAGGCCTCAAGTCTAGATTCTACTCGGTCTAGACGAACTCTCCGGTTCAACCAGATCTACCTTGTCACCTACGAGATGAATCACAATCGACCTAAGCCAAAAGCTTAGTGGTACAAACTTTGATAACAGTATAGTTCAAATGCAATGCCAATGCATAATACATAAGGATATCATATCTCATAACATTATATCTCATTATATTGCTCAATTGTTTCACAATTCATAATTCATATTAAAGCAAAGACAAACATGGGCCCAAAAAGGATCTAATATGCTATTCAAATTTCAGAGTTACTGCTTTGGTCTATAATGACACAATGTGTCTCGCCCCGTAGGTAATATATCAATGTAATAATCCAACTAGATCTGAGTTTATGACTTGGTCATTTCACACAACCTAGCTTTAAGGATTTATTTTTGAGGCTTACGACCCGGTCATTTCACCTCAAAAACATTTTCACAATGACGTTCAACGTCTAGCCCATATGCAAATCATAGGAATGCCGTCAAATCCAGAACTCTGAAAATTGGATAACATACTAGGCACACAATTTATTCTTATTTCTCATTTATATCGATATCAATTCATTGTATTATGTTTTCACATATCTCATTTCATTATCAAATCCTTTCTCATTTTCTCATGATCACATTAGGCACAACGCCTCAAATATTTCACTTATATCAATATAGTCATTATCAATGACTTTACATACCATCTTTAATGTACACAAAACACCACTTCCAACCTCCTCTTCCAAGATATCCCTCAACATTTGGATTGGGGTAGCTCAAATCTCTTCAAAGCCTAAACCAAATGTGATTATAAATAATCACTAAGTGATACACTTATGGGTATAAACAAAACCTCTCAGCACAAGGAAAATAAGGAGAAGAATTATTTAGGGTAAACTCTGCACATGTCACGCTCAACAACACGAGCGTATCAATGACGGTGCCCTAAACCCACAATACAGAAGCTTTGACATGCTCAGTAATATGGGCGTGTCACTGCACGTGTAAATACTACAACAACACAGTAGCTATGACACGCTTAGTGAAATGGGCGTGTCACTGCACGTGTCACCAACACTGGAAAAACAAAACCATCGACACGCCCAAAGGCATGGCCATGTCATCGGGCGTGTCAGGTCAAAAACCTGATATCCACACATAAATTGTCACATCCAAAATCACTACAAAAAAATACGCTATCTGCAACGGACAGAATCCGTCACAGATCTGTCGCAAATTCGTCGCAAATCAAGTCTTACGACCGATCTGCGACGGATACGATCCGTTAATAAAAAAGGCGTCGCAATTTTCAAATTTGCCACAGGCCATCGCAGATTGTGACGGATTTGCAACCACTCGGCGGTTGCAAATCTCGCGCTTAAATTTTCGCGGGTAAAGGGCAGCCGTCGCAGATTCCGTCGCAGATTCTGTCGCAGATTTCCGTCGCAGATTCCGTCACAGATTTCATCATAGATTTCAGATATCCGTCACAGATTCGTAGCAAATCCGTAACAATTTAATATTGATTTTTATTGAAACTATTTGTATTATCAATTAATTTTATGAGAACTTTATAAATACATTTGGAATATTTAAACACAATCTAAAAAAAACACTAATTACATTGATAAAAATAATTCTTTTATTAATCTTCAATAGAATAAAATATTTTACAATTTAATTATGCATGTGTTAAGAATACTAGTACAAATAATCTATCTTGAAAATAACAATATTTGGAAAAAAGTAACACAAGTGTCTTACAATATAGAACTAAAAACAAATCAAACTCTAAATCCTCTGCTGTTCCTCCTTCCTCTAGCTCTCGCAAACTTCCTTCCCTTTGATCGCACATAGGGTTTAGTATGGCTGTGTGGCACACCAGGAGCTGGGCCAAAGTGTTTCACAGCTTCACGGGCATTCTTTGGACTTCTTAAGAGAACATGAACAAACATTTGCGTTAATAAGCTGCAATATGAGCAATATCATGTAATTTGTAGCAAAACAGAAGGCAAATCTTAAGATGACTCAAGAATTCTATATCAAAGAACATAAACAGCACACAACACATATTGAATTTGAATCTGATCCTTTTCCTAATAAATGTAACATAAAGCTTGATATCAAAACTTCACCAGCATCAATAGCAATTCTAAAAATGGAATTACGATAATTCAATGACATACCAGTCATGAACATAAAAAGGAAAAATAGGGGCATTATTGACCTTGAGACCAATATATTTCTATATATGAACTTACAATTATATTGTTATGAGTGCAGGCACAGATCATTCCTCAGTTACATAATGGTCAAATAAACTTTTGATAGTAGCATAAATTTAAATCAATTTTATAATAGAAACCTTAGTTTTAAGAAAATTACCACATTGAAGCATCAATGAGAAATAAATTTTACCTCCATATTCAACTTTGCTGAAGTTTTCTTTGGAAGTCAAGTATCAACTTTGTGAACTCTGCATTCCAAGCCTTTGTGCTAATTATTTCATTTTCCTAAAATGTACCAATGAACAGTCACTTGCATGTTTCACCAATGACCAACTAAAACCCACCAAAATATTAGTCAAAACAACATCACACTTGCTCGAAAACCAACAATAAGTTCATGGCTGAGGTCAAGGGTATAGGAGAAACAATACAAGTACCAAAGGTTGAAGTGACTTACAAAATAAACAAATACAAAATAAAAGTTGGTTATAAGTCATCTAGTTGATGCATGTATAATTTTGCACAAAATTTAAATTGTAATTTTTCAATCAATCAAAATTCTCGAGTTCGAGTTCAAATTATTGAGATGGAAAGCAAAACTTGCAAGTAACTAATGAATTATTGGACAAAAAGAAAAATTATCCATGAATAAAGAATGAAACAAAACAAGTGATTAGATAAAATAGTTATGCCAATTTCATATGCAACAATATTGTGTTCAAAGAAAAACAAAAGTAGAGCTTATTTGCAGCTGAACCAACACCTGCCTGCCTCAAACATTTATCTATACACTCCAAATGAAACAAGTGCCCACAATGAGGAACCTTTCTTATTGAATCCCCTTCTTTAAAATCCTGCACTTCCAGACAACAAAATCTGTATATATAATATATTACTTTACAAACAAAAAACTTTTTGAAAAATTAAAAATTAACAATTAGTACGTACCTGCAAACAAATGGAACAAGAAACCTCTTCAAAGTTGGAACCAGGTTGGAATTTTAGTTGAGGAAGCATTTGAATGCAATTCTTGGACAGCCCCTGACCTTTGCTCCGATCTCATCACAGTAATACAACAGCATATTAATACTTTATCAAAGCCAAATATGCAGAACTTATTATCATAATACGTCAATCTTTCTGAAAACCATAATTTCACATACTATAGCAACAATTAAAGGAAAAGAAAGCAAACCAATATTGCCTGCAAACATATTATCTAGCATCCTTTTAATATAAATTCTAGGCCTACATACTCATTAAGTATAGTTCATGCAAGACATACAAGAACAAAGGCAGCCATACTGGAAGAAGTTTTCCTTGGGACAATAGAAGTGGATTAGAAAAGTTCTATAACAAAAGACACAGCCCACTGATAACCACAAAGCGTCAGCATTAACATTTTCCTGTTCACCTAAGAGTCTTGTGAACCTAGAAGCATGGAATTGAAAACTTATGTTGTGTTCCTTTTACAAAAAAAAAAAAAACAGTGTTCCTTAATCCTCCATGCTACTCATGAAGGGTTCTTCAAGCACATCAAGAAATTGAAGGCATAAAATATATTATATTTATTGATCAACATCAACACCATCTTCAGTATGAAGCTGACCAAGAAAAAATAAAAAAATTGATGAAGCCACAATGGAAAATGAAATACCATGCATGGAACAAGCATGCATCAAAATAATTACCTCGCTGAGCAATTTAGCAAGAATAAGATCTACAGCCTTTAATACATCATCCAAGGTTCCAGATACCATAATTATCCTATCCGATGTTCCTGGAAAAAATTCATAATTGCGTGACAACTGAATTCTTGCTCCAGATTGAGACTGGAAGTCTGTGATTGTGGCACCTCCCTTTCCAATCACTGAACCAGCTGCCACATTTGAAACAATAAATCTTATGTATGTTGGCTTCTCAGCAGAATCTGAAAGCAATGAATATAGCAGGAAAAGCAGATCAGCAGAGATTAAAAACTGAATAAAGCCTTAATCAAATGTAGCAAAATGAAGAAAAAAATTACAGGCACCAGCATATCCTGCTTAACATAATTAAGAATCAAATATGCATAGCCCTAAAGGTAGAAAGAATGATTAAATTTCAGTATGCCTTTAGTTACAGTTTAGACTATCTATCTATCTAAACATACATAAGATTTAACCCATGGAAAATATAAATCTTTAAGCTATCTCTTTCTCCATATATTATTAGAAGTCATATTAGACCTGAAGTAGCATTGAATAACGCAAATATCAACCTATGGCATGTTAGCTTCCCCATCAATTATCAAAATATACCCCATAGCTGACACATACATACAGAAAAAAAGGCAGTAATATTTTGGTGACAAATTGACGAATAAACACAGTTGAGAATATAGCATAAGCACATCGAATCTCATGCAAAAAAAACATAGATCTAGAACCTCAATTATTAAGGCTAAGGCCAAGAAATTTAAAACATGATTACAACTAGGCAAACCTCTGTACTACGAAAATGCAACAAGCATTATATACAGTGATTGCTTTTGGTAACATTAATAATATCCAAATGAGCCAACAGTCACTTGCAAAATTAGCAAATCAAAAAAATAATTACAGAGGAATATAACAGTTTTGTAAAATAATGTAAACGATACTATTACTTGCAGCACAAAAATAAGTAAAAACACTGAGAAGAATGAAAATCATTTGTAGAAATTCAAAAAACAAAAACAAAAAGCAAACAAAATTCTACATTCAGATCTCTTAAAAAATCTAAGTTAAACAAATATCCATTACTTTTCAAAACCAATCAAACGACAACTACGAAACCTCATTCAGGCACAATAGAGAGCATCAAAGATACTGATCCAACCAAAAGGATATCAAATCAAGCCAAAATTGCACAAAAATGGGTCCAACATGTGTTTGAACGATAAAAAAATCAAAATCAAGCTGAAAAGATCATCAGAATCGGATATAGATCTAATCAAACACTTCAAAGATCAAAATAAAGCAAAACAAAAAGACAAAAATAAGTACAAAAGAACACAGATCTGTAGAAATGTTACCTGCATATTGCACTTGACGAGGTCAAGAGGAGTGACGGCCATATGAGTAAGTCCACAACTGAGAATACCTCCAGCAGTACAAGCAGCGTAAAAAGCGGGCGAGTACATCTCGATCTTACCAGGCTCGCTGGGAGCGGGGATCACAAAGCTGGCGGACTTCTTCATTTGCGACGGCGATTGAGAAGAGTTACAATGGAGGAGTTTAGAGAGAGAGAGGGTTTTAGCAGAGGAAGACGAGTAGAGGAAGCTAGGGATTAGAGATTGGCGATTAGAATCTGAAAGAGCCATTGAACCGAAATGAAGGAGAAAGAGGGAATTATAGACGTTCTCTGCCAAGCCCCTCTCCAGCTACCAAAAACTGTGCTGTTGCAATGGAGGAAAGAAATGAGCTGGTCTTCCTTCCTCCCTACTCTCTCGCGTGATTTGTACGAGATCTGTGCCTCACTATCTAACCATTGCTTTCACCTTATTTATGATTTTATCATTCTAATAATAAGGGTTTTTTCTCTGTTTTTATTCATTTATTTTTTAGTCCATCAGACTCGATGAAAAACCCCTCTCAAAAAATGTAAAATCAACCGGTAATGAATAATTATTAATACAATACAAAAATCATGTCTAAATTTAAAAATTTTATCTTATAATTTTAAATAAATATCAACTAAATTGGAAGTTATAAAAATATCGGCTTAAATTATACCAATCATGTTATTTTATTAGTCTTATCCCATTAAAATTTTTAAATTTTATTTTATAAATATAAAATTTTAAACTTTTAATTTTGTCCATTAAAATCTTGGATTATTTATAAAATTACCCTAAATCAAACATTAATTTAAAATCTATACATGATAATTTATATTTGAAATAAAAAATAGTTACTTATAATAATAAAAATTAATTAAAAATATTCAAATTAAATTTTATTATTAGATATAAAATATATATATATATATATAAATGATAAATTTGATAGTGATGATAATCATCAAGTCGCACAAGGGCATGATACGAGCTACATTTTCTTATTATTATAAATTTATTAAAAATAGAAAAATTATATCATTCAATTTGCAAAAAAATAAAATTTATTTATCTTAAATTTTTTAAAAGACTTAATATATAAATAAACACTTGTATTTATAAGAAATAATATATTAGCCCCTTATACTCTACATGTGTCCTCTTATAAATGATAACTTTGTGACGAACAAAAATCCGTCCCAGATTTATTACGGATTTGCAACCGATTTGCGACGGCTTTCTCAAAATTCCTTCAACTTGTTATTCTGTCGCAAATGCGTTGCAGATCCGTCGCAAATTTTCCGTTGCAGATTTCCGTCGCAAATGCCGAATATTTTTGTAGTGAAATTTGCGACGGCAATAGACGGTAGCAAATCTCCGTTGCAAATTGCTTTTTTTAGTGTTTTCTACAACCAATCTGCGACGGAAAAAATTTTCGCCAAAAAATATAAGCAGGTCTCTCTCCCGCCAAGTATCCGCGCCAACTTTTGCGACGATTATTTGCGACGAAATGATTTTCATCGCAGATTTACTATGGATTTGCAACCGATTTGCGACCAATTTCTCAAAATTCCTCTAACTTGTCCTTCCGTCGCAGATCCGTAGCAAATTTGAAACGGAAACAAGTCCGTCGCAGATATCCGTCGCAAATGCCGAATATTTTTGTAGTGAATTATCTTTTGTTAACCTTTTCAACTCCATACAAACTCAACCAAATCCACCATTAAACCACATAATACTTGTATAAACATCAAAACAACTCAATTAAAAGCAACAACACACAATCACAACCATGACTTCTCAACTCAAAAGTTATACAACCCAAAACTCTTATTCTCTTCACCAAACTTAACCCTTTTCTTCAATCTAACCCCAAACTTCATAGTTAACTAGACAAAAGAACTTCAAACATACCAATATCAACCTTTAACACATACTACACCAAACATCCAATCCACACATACAAACTTTCATGGAAATTCAATAAACAAGTTGCAAACTTACCAAATATGAAGAAAATCCTTAAAACTCCAACTTGAACACTTGAAATCCTTCAATTTCTTGAGTTAGCAAGAAGCAAAATCCTCTCTTCCTTTGATGGAGAAGATGGCCGGCTTCAATGGAGAAAGAAGAAAAAGAAGAAGATAGTCATCATCAACTCAAACCAATCACTTCTCTTTTTACCACATGAATTTCCTCTTTTAATCTCCGCCAAGTATATTTATTATTATAATATAATTAACATCAGATATCATCTTCCACTATCCATTAATTAATATTTATTTAAATAATTAAAATATCATTTGACCTTATTAAAAAGTTGACTTGTATATATTATATATATATCTGCATATATACATCATATACACATCCTTCCTTTGTCTTTTCTTTTCACTTAATTATATATATACACTTTTAAATCATTTAATTAATTTTTAAAAAATTAGTATTTTAAAATTTTAGAATATTACAATGTTTGTCTAATACAAAATTAGATATTAGATTCTGCCTAAAAGATGGTACATGCAAAACATTTTTCAAACAGAGTTCAAAATTGGAGTCTAGTCTTATCTAGACATCTCTTACAAACCCTACTTCCACTTCATCATTGTTGCCAACAGTGAACTTTAACTCTTCTTTACTTGGTCTCCTCTTGTTTGTGAACCCCTGTAATGTGAAAGCAACATGTTTAGTCCCTCCACTATCAAGCCACCATGAACTAGATGTGGCATCAACAAGGTTGGATTCATATAACATTAGAGCCAAGGAGTTATTACCTGTATGCTCACGTTTCTCTAACCAAACTTTATATCTTTGGCAACCAACTTTCTTATAACCTTTCTTTCATAGAAAAAGCACTTGATTTCCTTTTCGACAATATCTTTAGATCCACCTAAAACCCTTGACTAACCAAGATCTTTATGGTGTTGTTGAGTATTACCTAGAGCAGAAGACTTCAATATCTTGCCTTTTTTTTTTTCTTATTATGAGGTTTAGACACAAACAAAGCAGTATTGGTATGCTCTGCTCTTAACTTTTCTTCCTCGACAACACAAATAGCAATGAAGTCATTCACATTCTAAGGCTTCTCCCTTGAATTATAGGTAGTCACTATTGTCCCAAACTCTGATGGTAGAGTATTCAAGGCTTGATGGACAATACAAGCTTCATGAAGTATGATATCCAAATTTTTCCGCTTATTTTGAATATGGACCATCATCAAAATGCATTCCTTAACTCCTCCAAGACCCTTCTACTTCATGGAATACAGTTGCTTCAGACATGTACCAATTTCAGCATTAATTGATAACTTTGTATCTCTGAGATACTGCAATCAGAAACTCTTTTGCCATGTTGGTTTCTGGAAGGCCACTCAACAAGTGCTTTGGGATTAACCTTTTAATAGTCAAATAGCACACGCGATTGGACTTGTACCAAGCTGAATGTATTTGCTTCTCAACTTCAGTTCTAGCATTTGTTAGATCAACATGCTTAGGAGAAACCATAGCTAGATTAATAACTGTTAATTCCATAGCCAATTCAACATCCCTCTTCCAAGTTTTATAGTTAGAGCCAATCAATAATTCTATTGTCACCGTATTATTATTATCAAAAAATGTGACTGAAAAAACCAAAAATGTAATTATTCAGCCTAAAACAAAATAATTTATCACTTCAAGCTATTAAAAACTTACTTGTAAGGATTTTAATGCAGCACTATATGAAAACCTTTGGGTAGATTGCATAATATGCAGAACAAATTATGTACATAAAACTATTTAGAAACTTATCTAATTAAGGTGTATAAATTACTTAAAACTAGTCCATTTCTAATCATATGTTTCATGTACATCATCTCAAAAATAATTATATATTAAACTAGAGACATCCTGAAAACATGTAAGATAAGTATTTCTTAAAATTTAAGTGAAAAAAGGTCACTTGGGCAACATAATCTCAAAAATTAAAAGAAATTCTTACATCAAGACACATTTTATATTATTCTTAAACTAATTCTTGATGATACAATTTTATTCTTATGGATATGGGGCTTTATAATCCATAAAATTATATCCTTAATAATTTTAACTTGATATCCATATGTCATAAGGCCAAAATTACATTGTTTATACTTTATGAGAAATTATCAAAATAATTCTCAATATTATGTGACATTTATTTTTCTTATTAAACTTGATGAGATAAAAAAAAATCTCAATAATTGCCATTAAATAATTTATCAAGGGTTTAATTTGAATTTAGGACAAAACTAAACAAAATCAAAATTAAAAGGAGTGAATTATAAGAAATGACTAAATTGCATAAATTCAGAACTTTATGAATTAATGTGAAAAAAGCTATCTTCCAATTGCGTAGGTGACTTAGGAAACACTCTCAATTTCTTCAAAGCACAATACACTCCTCTGCATTACAAATGGTACTGCAAACCATCATTTTTCAAGTTTTTCAGATATATATATATATATATATATGATACCAGCAAATTGGAAGGACCGTTTACAGGGGATAAAAATAACTTTAAAAGAATTAATAGAAACAATAAATAATTAAGCATAAACAACAAAGATATAAACAGATGAATTAAAACAATAAATAAGAAACAGAAATAAGAAACAGAATGTAAAAGACTATATTAAAATAAATTACAGAAATAATTTAAAATCATATATTAAAAATATATAAAGAATAATATTAAAGACATATAAAGAATAATTATAATCTTTTCTTAAAGGGTACAGAGGCGTTGTTTCATACCCGGTGCAAAGGAGGACTTCAGACAAGTGCAAGTCTGACGTTGCTCCAATTTATATTTGGGTTTCCAGCCTTATATACCACTTTAAAGATTACAATTAAATCTTTAATTAAACTTGTATCTTAAGTCTAAAATATTTTAATTAAGTTTTATCAAAACACACTCTTAAGTCTATTTGTTTTAGTATTCCTAATTATACTATGTGTGGTATAGATATACGGATCCCGTATAAATATACAGCGTAGAATAAAGAGAGAGGAAAGACAGAAAAGAATACGGCAGTCCTTTTCAGTCTGTAAGTAGTGCAAATATATTTCCGATGTTTTAGTTCCAGATCAAGCTCAACTTGCTCATTTTTTGCTTGCAAGAACTAGAACAGAGCATACTTATAGATGGATGAGAGAAATGAGATATAAAAATTTAAATTTATTTAAATAAATGAAAACAAAATACAATACAGAATAAAATAAAATAAAATAAAATACAATTTATAATTATAAAATATAACTACCTTATACAAGGAGATCAATAGGTGTTGAGTACAGGAATGGAAGAATAATAAGTGAAAGAAGAGAGGGAAAGAAGAAGCTAAAACTAGGCTGAGGGTTTCTTGAATGTCTTCTGTGTTGAGAGAGAAGTGTTTCGGATCCCCTTTTCCTTCAGAATGAGCTTCATTATATAGACAGAGGCATTAAATTTCCACTATTCTTGTCACATGCTTGGTCACTGTAGAGGAATAGTAACCTGTCGTTACTATTTGCTTTTACTGTACCTTCACGCGTCCGGAACTGTGGATGAATAGTACCTTGTCTGGTACTGTTGACTTTACTGTGAGGAACTGTGGATGAACAGTTCTTCTGACTTTACTGTTGGATTCCCTCTGGTGAATACTGTAGATGAACAGTATCTTGTCAGTGGGCACCGCCTTTATTGAATTTAACAATCTGAGTGGAGAAATAAGGTTTCTCCTGCCTTTAATCAGATGAGTCCGAATCAGATTCAGTTTCTGACTCAATTTTCTTTTTATTTTTCTTTGTTTTTTTCTTTTTTCTTTCTTTTTTCTTTTTTCTTTCTTTTTTCTTTCTTTTCTTTTCTTTTTTCTTTTTTCTTTTCTTTTTCTTTTTTCTTTTCTTTTTCTTTATCTTTAATCTTTTTCTCTTTTTCTTTTTCTTTTTTCTTTATTTTTTCTTTACTTTTTTCCTTGATGGGGGACAATATACCATAGCAATCATCCTCATTACTAGGACAGTAATCCGAGTCAGATGTCTCGGTGGAAGATGATGTCATGGATGATGTAGAGGAATCCGAAGAAGAGGAATGAGATTTTCTTCTTCTGGATGAGGCTTTAGAAACTTTAGAACGGACTTTAGTTGAGGATCCAGCAGAGCAGGTTCTACTGGGCTTAATGGGCTCAGATGTTGAGGGAAGAGACCCAACTATCTGTTCCATTAAGGCTTTATAATCTTCTGCAGTCTTGGCAGCTGCAAGAAGGGCAATGTTCTGGGCTCTTTGAGCTCCAAAAGAGGCTTGTAGTCTTGGGTCAAGACCACCATGGTTTCTCTTAAGGAGCCACTCTTTAACTGTTTCAATAGTGGTAGAATTGCGAAAGGCAGACCACCACTTGACTTTAGATTTTCTCAATATAACATGGATACTGGTACCTGACTGAAATGAATAGTCAAAATACCATTGATATACCCAAGGTATATTGAAATTTAAACAAAAAAGAAGCAGAGGAGGAAAATTCCTCTCAAAAGGTGTAGAATTTAAGTGGGCTTTAAAATGCTGGTAAGCTAATAGTACATCTTGTGGAAGGGTTCTTTCATCATTTCCACAATAATGCCACCAATCAACGAACCAGGATGGGAGGTTATTGATCTTTAAATTGGTCTCATTATAGATTAGCCAGGAATGGGTTTTACCCGGGTTTTGGAAAAACAGGGCTTTGGTCCAGGCTTCTATATAATCCCAATAGTTATATGAGGAACAACATGATAAAGAAGGAAGGGTTTTAAATTGCACAGGAATGTGCAAAGGTTTTCCCCATTCAGAAGGATGGAGAATTTTCTTTATTTTAAAAGAAGAATAGGCAATGACAGCCTTATCTTGCCGAAGGTAATTGTGCTTTAGAAATAAGGAGCCTGAATCCACAAGAATGTGGAGATAATATTCTTGGGGTTTTGAAGATTCTTTAGGTTTGAAAAACCATCCTTTAGGATATACAGACTCAATTATAGACCATGGGTTTTGCTGAGCAATCCCAAAATCAGGAATCAATTCTGTAAACCAAAAATTTTTATTATACCAAAATGATTTTTGCTTTAAAGGAAAATTTGCAGAAACAATTTGAGTTGAAGGTTTTGAAATTTCCAACTCAATTTTAGGAATACTCTGAGATAGGGTTTTTTGAGAAGAAGATTCTCCTATCTCAATTTGGTTTTTTAAATAAGGGATTAAGGAATCTGTACCTGGAACCCCTGGAGGGGGTTCGTGTCCCATCTTTAAGAGAGCTTTAATTACTTCAGGTGATTGGGCTAGTTGAGAGACCCAATGCTCTATTTTTGCTTTATCTTCTTCTTGGACAGCATCGGCCCAAGACTTTATGGGTTTAGGGTTCAATATACTATCTGAATGATCAGATAGAGCTTTAGGAGAGTCATCTTTAAGGGTTTCCTTTTCTTTATTGGCTGTTTTCTTTTTTCTCCCCATGATTCCTGAGAAGGAATTCACGAGTAAGGAAGTCAGGTAAGCTATTATTTTCTCCTTTAATAAATTAAATATCAAAATCAAAAATACTTAAAATAGCTTGCCATCTAGCAAAAATTTGTTTTGAGGCAAGGTTTTTAACATCCTTTTGCAAAACATCTTTTGCACTTTTACAATCAATTCTTAATAAAAATTTTTGATTTAATAAGTCAGATTGAAATTTTGAAATACATAAAACGATACTCAAAATCTCTTTCTTTATAGTTGAATAGTTTAATTGGGTTGGGCTCCAATGTCCTGAATAAAATTGGACTATGGCTTCTCTACCCTCTTTAACCTGTTTTAAAATCCCACCAAAACCTATATCTGATGCATCAGTCTCTACTATTTTGGAGGCTAAAGGATCAGCTATATGTAGGCAAGGAATAGTTTTAACTAGGTATTTAACTTGTCTAACTATGCCAGAATGGACCTCAGTCCATGGATCTGGGTTTTTCTTTAATCTATCATGCAGAGGTTTAATGGTTCTATTTAGGTTGGGAAAGAATTCTATAACATAATTCAAACAACCTAAAAATCTTTGTAACTGAGCTTTATTAATAATCTGATCAGGAAACTTATCCCCAAAGGCTAAGTTTCTTTCTATAGGTTCTATGATTCCCTGTTCTATATAATGTCCTAAGAACCTAATCTTAGTTTGAAACAGAGACATCTTCGTTTTACTTAATACTAAACCATTATGTTTTATTACCATAAAAAATGTTTTTAAATGTTTAAAATGTTCTTCTATAGTTGTTGAATATATTAAAACATCATCAATATAAACAATACAAAATTTAGTGTAAGGGTTAAAAATATCATTCATCACTCTCTGAAACTCAGAGGGTGCATTCTTTAAACCAAAAGGCATAACATTCCATTCATACTGTCCAAATGGAACAGTGAATGCAGTCTTATATCTATCTTTAGGGTTAATCTGAATTTGCCAAAAACCAGATTTCATATCAAATTTACTAAAAATATTTGCTTTATATAATCTTCCTAATAAATCTTTTTTATTTGGAATAGGGTACCTAATCCATTTTAAAGCTTTATTTAAAGGTTTATAATTTATTACTAATCTAGGTGCACCTCTTTCTATTTCAGAGGCCTTGTTTACATAGAATGCAGCACAAGACCAAGGGCTTCTAGATTTAGTTATTAATCCTTTATTTTCTAAATCATTTATTTCTTTCTTACAAAATTCAATTAAATCAGGCGCCATCTGAATGGGCCTAGCTTTAGTTGTAATAGACTTTTCATCAAAGCCTATTTCATAAGGTAAATCAACCATGTGTTGCTTTCTGTTCCAAAATGCATTTGGAATATCAGCACACAATTCTTTTTCTATTTGAGATTTTAATTTATTAATTTTATCTTGCGTAAATTTATTATTTAACTGTTCATTTATTTTTTGTAAATGATAATTATTTTTTAAATTACAAAGTTGTTCAGATTTTGCTTTTATAAGAGTATTTATTTGTAATTCATTTATTGAATGAGCCTTTAAAAGATTTAAATTCCTCTTTTTAGGTTTTTCTAAAAATGAAAAAATTATCTTTTGTTTTCTAACTTTAAAACTTATACTATCATCATTTACTGAATAAGGTGTTATCAAATTCATAAATGGTGTTCCTAAGATTACCATATGATGAATGTTGGTTAAGATAAATATATTTTTTATTTCTAAATTTTTATTTATAATTGATGCTTCTGCTTTACCAAGTATGTTTAATTTAGATTTATTTGCTGCTGATAAACTTTCATTAGTTTGTTGCCAAAATCTTTTTGGTACTAAACTAGGTTTAATCCAGTTTAAATCAGCTCCTGTATCAAATAATGCTATAGTTTCTATATTATAATTATCTGAGAATTTTAATTTTATTTTTATTAAATATTTCCTAGATGTTATTTCATGCAACATAAAAATTAAATTATCAGGGATTTTATCTTTATTAATTAAACTAATTTCATTGTCGGTTTCTTTACCATTTATCTGTTCAATATCTTCTTCAGCTTCTTCATCAGAAGAAGAAGTTGAGTTCATTAGAGATTTTATTATCTGTGAATCTTGTTCTTGTTTATTTTTTAATTCTTTTAATTCTAATTTAATTTCTTTATATTCTTTTTGTAAATCATTTATGGTTGGTTTATTTTTTACTGTTTTATTTTTGTTTAATATTGCAGTTAAATCATATGTTTGTTTACTAGTACTAGGTAACATAGAGTTTTTAGGTTTATCATTTTCTAATATCTTATTCAACATTTTCTCTTGAATTTTAGGGTCACTTATAAATTTTATTGCTTCTAATATATATTCTTGTATTTAGTTAATACATTTAATGATTTACTACTATATTCAGAACTTGATTCTGATCCTATGTCATCTATTTGGTTTAATTCTTCAGAGTCTGAATAATCTTCAGAATCTGAATAATCTAAATATAATTCATAAATTTTATTTAATACAGATTCTTCTAAATTTAATTCTTGTAATTTTTTTTATCAAATTTACAAAATCTTGATGTGTGGCCTTTCCTTCCACATTTATAACATGTTAAATCTTTATATGATGTGAACTTTTTATCTTTTTGTTTATATGGTTTTCTACTAGGTTTTCTATATTTGTAAGGCTTATAAGGTTTTTGTTTTTTATAATAATCATCTTTATCTAATTTTTTCTTATAAATCTTTTTGTGATATTTTTTATAAGGTTTCTTATATTTTCTTGTAGTAGAACATTGTCCATTACAATCTTTATGTTTTTGTGTTATGCTATAATCAAATTGTTTACAGAAAGAACCTAGTTCTTGTTTAGTTTTTCTCATTTCATATTTTAATGATTTTTGAAGTTTTATATCTTGACAAAGTTTTAATCCTTCTTTTTGAACTATACTAAACAGTTGTCCATAGGTTAATAGGTCATATGGAATAGGGTTTCCAAATTCCTGTTTTATATGGTTCCTAACCTTTTCTCCTAAGAAGAAGGGTTATTTTTTATATTACCCTTCTTCTTAGGAGAAAAGGTTAGGAACCATATAAAAAAGTAAAGAAAAAGAAAAAACAAAGAATAAAGAAAAAACAAAGAAAAATAAAATTGGGTAATATAAATATGGTTCCTAACCTTTTCTCCTAAGAAGAAGGGTAATATAAAAAATAACCCTTCTTCTTAGGAGAAAAGGTTAGGAACCATATAAAACAGGAATTTGGAAACCCTATTCCATATGACCTATTAACCTATGGACAACTGTTTAGTATAGTTCAAAAAGAAGGATTAAAACTTTGTCAAGATATAAAACTTCAAAAATCATTAAAATATGAAATGAGAAAAACTAAATAAGAACTAGGTTCTTTCTGTAAACAATTTGATTATAGCATAACACAAAAACATAAAGATTGTAATGGACAATGTTCTACTATAAGAAAATATAAGAAACCTTATAAAAAATATCACAAAAAGAGTTATAAGAAAAAATTAGATAAAGATGATTATTATAAAAAACAAAAACCTTATAAGCCTTACAAATATAGAAAACCTAGTAGAAAACCATATAAACAAAAAGATAAAAAGTTCACATCATATAAAGATTTAACATGTTATAAATGTGGAAGGAAAGGCCACACATCAAGATTTTGTAAATTTGATAAAAAATTACAAGAATTAAATTTAGAAGAATCTGTATTAAATAAAATTTATGAATTATATTTAGATTATTCAGATTCTGAAAATTATTCAGACTCTGAAGAATTAAACCAAATAGATGACATAAGATCAGAATCAAGTTCTGAATATAGTAGTAAATCATTAAATGTATTAACTAAAGAACAAGAATCTATATTAGAAGCAATAAAATTTATAAGTGACCCTAAAATTCAAGAGAAAATGTTGAATAAGATATTAGAAAATGATAAACCTAAAAACTCTATGTTACCTAGTACTAGTAAACAAACATATGATTTAACTGCAATATTAAACAAAAATAAAACAGTAAAAAATAAACCAACCATAAATGATTTATAAAAAGAATATAAAGAAATTAAATTAGAATTAAAAGAATTAAAAAATAAACAAGAACAAGATTCACAGATAATAAAATCTCTAATGAACTCAACTTCTTCTTCTGATGAAGAAGCTGAAGAAGATATTGAACAGATAAATGGTAAAGAAACCGACATGAAATTAGTTTAATTAATAAAGATAAAATCCCTGATAATTTAATTTTTATGTTGCATGAAATAACATCTAGGAAATATTTAATAAAAATAAAATTAAAATTCTCAGATAATTATAATATAGAAACTATAGCATTATTTGATACAAGAGCTGATTTAAACTGGATTAAACCTAGTTTAGTACCAAAAAGATTTTGGCAACAAACTAATGAAAGTTTATTAGCAGCAAATAAATCTAAATTAAACATACTTGGTAAAGCAAAAGCATCAATTATAGATAAAAATTTAGAAATAAAAAATATATTTATCTTAACCAACATTCATCATATGGTAATCTTAGGAACACCATTTATGAATTTGATAACACCTTATTCAGTAAATGATGATAGTATAAGTTTTAAAGTTAGAAAACAAAAGATAATTTTTTCATTTTTAGAAAAACCTAAAAAGAGGAATTTAAATCTTTTAAAGGCTTATTCAATAAATGAATTACAAATAAATGCTCTTATAAAAGCAAAATCTGAACAACTTTGTAATTTAAAAAATAATTATCATTTACAAAAAATAAATGAACAGTTAAATAATAAATTTACGCAAGATAAAATTAATAAATTAAAATCTCAAATAGAAAAAGATTTGTGTGCTGATATTCCAAATGCATTTTGGAACAGAAAGCAACACATGGTTGATTTACCTTATGAAATAGGCTTTGATGAAAAGTCTATTACAACTAAAGCTAGGCCCATTCAGATGGCGCCTGATTTAATTGAATTTTGTAAGAAAGAAATAAATGATTTAGAAAATAAAGGATTAATAACTAAATCTAGAAGCCCTTGGTCTTGTGCTGCATTCTATGTAAACAAGGCCTCTGAAAAAGAAAGAGGTGCACCTAGATTAGTAATAAATTATAAACTTTTAAATAAAGCTTTAAAATGGATTAGGTACCCTATTCCAAATAAAAAAGATTTATTAGGAAGATTATATAAAGCAAATATTTTTAGTAAATTTGATATGAAATCTGGTTTTTGGCAAATTCAGATTAACCCTAAAGATAGATATAAGACTGCATTCACTGTTCCATTTGGATAGTATGAATGAAATGTTATGCCTTTTGGTTTAAAGAATGCACCCTCTGAGTTTCAGAGAGTGATGAATGATATTTTTAACCCTTACACTAAATTTTGTATTGTTTATATTGATGATGTTTTAATATATTCAACAACTATAGAAGAACATTTTAAACATTTAAAAACATTTTTTATGGTAATAAAACATAATGGTTTAGTATTGAGTAAAACGAAGATGTCTCTGTTTCAAACTAAGATTAGGTTCTTAGGACATTATATAGAACAGGGAATCATAGAACCTATAGAAAGAAACTTAGCCTTTGGGGATAAGTTTCCTGATCAGATTATTAATAAAGCTCAGTTACAAAGATTTTTAGGTTGTTTGAATTATGTTATAGAATTCTTTCCCAACCTAAATAGAACCATTAAACCTCTGCATGATAGATTAAAGAAAAACCCAGGTCCATGGACTGAGGTCCATTCTGGCATAGTTAGACAAGTTAAAGACCTAGTTAAAATTATTCCTTGCCTACATATAGCTGATCCTTTAGCCTCCAAAATAGTAGAGACTGATGCATCAGATATAGGTTTTGGTGGGATTTTAAAACAGGTTAAAGAGGGTAGAGAAGCCATAGTCCAATTTTATTCAGGACATTGGAGCCCAACCCAATTAAACTATTCAACTATAAAGAAAGAGATTTTGAGTATCGTTTTATGTATTTCAAAATTTCAATCTGACTTATTAAATCAAAAATTTTTATTAAGAATTGATTGTAAAAGTGCAAAAGATGTTTTGCAAAAGGATGTTAAAAACCTTGCCTCAAAACAAATTTTTGCTAGATGGCAAGCTATTTTAAGTATTTTTGATTTTGATATTGAATTTATTAAAGGAGAAAATAATAGCTTACCTGACTTCCTTACTCGTGAATTCCTTCTCAGGAATCATGGGGAGAAAAAAGAAAACAGCCAATAAAGAAAAGGAAACCCTTAAAGATGACTCTCCTAAAGCTCTATCTGATCATTCAAATAGTATATTGAACCCTAAACCCATAAAGTCTTGGGCTGATGCTGTCCAAGAAGAAGATAAAGCAAAAATCGAGCATTGGGTCTCTCAACTAGCCCAATCACCTGAAGTAATTAAAGCTCTCTTAAAGATGGGACACGAACCCCCTCCAGGGGTTCCAGGTAAAGATTCCTTAATCCCTTATTTAAAAAACCAAATTGAGATAGGAGAATCTTCTTCTCAAAAAACCCTATCTCAGAGTATTTCTAAAATTGAGTTGGAAATTTCAAAACCTTCAACTCAAATTATTTCTGCAAATTTTCCTTTAAAGCAAAAATCATTTTGGTATAATAAAAATTTTTGGTTTACAGAATTGATTCCTGATTTTGGGATTGCTCAGCAAAACCCATGGTCTATAATTGAGTCTGTATATCCTAAATGATGGTTTTTCAAACCTAAAGAATCTTCAAAACCCCAAGAATATTATCTCCATATTCTTGTGGATTCAGGCTCCTTATTTCTAAAGCACAATTACCTTCAGCAAGATAAGGCTGTCATTGCCTATTCTTCTTTTAAAATAAAGAAAATTCTCCATCCTTCTGAATGGGGAAAACCTTTGCACATTCCTGTGCAATTTAAAACCCTTCCTTCTTTATCATGTTGTTCCTCATATAACTATTGGGATTATATAGAAGCCTGGACCAAAGCCCTGTTTTTCCAAAACCCGGGTAAAACCCATTCCTGGCTAATCTATAATGAGACCAATTTAAAGATCAATAACCTCCCATCCTGGTTCGTTGATTGGTGGCATTATTGTGGAAATGATGAAAGAACTCTTCCACAAGATGTACTATTAGCTTACCAGCATTTTAAAGCCCACTTAAATCCTACACCTTTTGAGAGAAATTTTCCTCCTCTGCTTCTTTTTTGTTTAAATTTCAATATACCTTGGGTATATCAATGGTATTTTGACTATTCATTTCAGTCAGGTACCAGTATCCCTGTTATATTGAGAAAATCTAAAGTCAAGTGGTGGTTTGCCTTTCGCAATTCTACCACTATTGAAACAGTTAAAGAGTGGCTCCTTAAGAGAAACCATGGTGGTCTTGACCCAAGACTACAAGCCTCTTTTGGAGCTCAAAGAGCCCAGAACATTGCCCTTCTTGCAGCTGCCAAGACTGCAGAAGATTATAAAGCCTTAATGGAACAGATAGTTGGGTCTCTTCCCTCAACATCTGAGCCCATTAAGCCCAGTAGAACCTGCTCTGCTGGATCCTCAACTAAAGTCCGTTCTAAAATTTCTAAAGCCTCATCCAGAAGAAGAAAATCTCATTCCTCTTCTTCGGATTCCTCTACATCATCCATGACATCATCTTCCACCGAGACATCTGACTCGGATTACTGTCCTAGTAATGAGGATGATTGCTATGGTATATTGTCCCCCATCAAGGAAAAAAGTAAAGAAAAAATAAAGAAAAAAGGAAAAGAAAAAGAGAAAAAGATTAAAGATAAAGAAAAAGAAAAGAAAAAAGAAAAAGAAAAGAAAAAAGAAAAAAGAAAAGAAAAGAAAGAAAAAAGTAAAGAAAAAGAAAAAAGAAAGAATAAAGAAAAAACAAAGAAAAATAAAATTGAGTCAGAAACTGAATCTGATTTGGACTCATCTGATTAAAGGCAGGAGAAACCTTATTTCTCCACTCAGATTGTTAAATTCAATAAAGGCGGTGCCCACTGACAAGATACTGTTCATCTACAGTATTCATCAGAGGGAATCCAACAGTAAAGTTAGAAGAACTGTTCATCCATAGTTCCTCACAGTAAAGTCAACAGTACCAGACAAGGTACTATTCATCCACAGTTCCGGACGCGTGAAGGTACAGTAAAAGCAAATAGTAACGACAGGTTACTATTCCTCTACAGTGACCAAGCATGTGACAAGAATAGTGGAAATTTAATGCCTCTGTCTATATAATGAAGCTCATTCTGAAGGAAAAGGGGATCCGAAACACTTCTCTCTCAACACAGAAGACATTCAAGAAACCCTCAGCCTAGTTTTAGCTTCTTCTTTCCCTCTCTTCTTTCACTTATTATTCTTCCATTCCTGTACTCAACACCTATTGATCTCCTTGTATAAGGTAGTTATATTTTATAATTATAAATTGTATTTTATTTTATTTTATTTTATTCTGTATTGTATTTTGTTTTCATTTATTTAAATAAATTTAAATTTTTATATCTCATTTCTCTCATCCATCTATAAGTATGCTCTGTTCTAGTTCTTGCAAGCAAAAAATAAGCAAGTTGAGCTTGATCTGGAACTAAAACATCGGAAATATATTTGCACTACTTACAGACTGAAAAGGACTGCCGTATTCTTTTCTGTCTTTCCTCTCTCTTTATTCTACGCTGTATATTTATACGGGATCCGTATATCTATACCACACATAGTATAATTAGGAATACTAAAACAAATAGACTTAAGAGTGTGTTTTGATAAAACTTAATTAAAATATTTTAGACTTAAGATACAAGTTTAATTAAAGATTTAATTGTAATCTTTAAAGTGGTATATAAGGCTGGAAACCCAAATATAAATTGGAGCAACGTCAGACTTGCACTTGTCTGAAGTCCTCCTTTGCACCGGGTATGAAACAACGCCTCTGTACCCTTTAAGAAAAGATTATAATTATTCTTTATATGTCTTTAATATTATTCTTTATATATTTTTAATATATGATTTTAAATTATTTCTGTAATTTATTTTAATATAGTCTTTTACATTCTGTTTCTTATTTCTGTTTCTTATTTATTGTTTTAATTAATCTGTTTATATCTTTGTTGTTTATGCTTAATTATTTATTGTTTCTATTAATTCTTTTAAAGTTATTTTTATCCCCTGTAAACGGTCCTTCCAATTTGCTGGTATCAGAGCCAATTTGCTATATATATATATATATTAAAGCCTAAAATCCTTATGGCTTTAATTCCTAAAATCAAATAAATAGCCTTTTAAATATCCAAAATAAAACAACAAACTAAAAATTTGACAATAATCCATCAATTCCATCATATGGATTCAAAGCCAAAATCAACCAAATTGATGCAATTTTTCACAACCAAATTAAAAATACCCAAGGTTTTAAGCTCATAAATTTGGCTTTGATACTATATGTTCAAAAATCTAGCAAGAATCACAAGCTATAACCTAAATTTAGCATCATGAGTTCTTAAAACACAAAAAAAAAAAAAATTAGTTGAAGAGGTTAAAAATCTAACCTTGCTTAGCTGAATCCATTTGTTGAAGGATTTACCATTTAAGATTGAAGAAAATCCAGCTAAACCTTCTTTTTCTTTGGCTTATGGTTGATGAAACTTTTTATCTGTCTGTTTCTTTAATTTTTCTAGAACACCTAAAATGGAGAAGAAGATAGATTTCTACCTCTAGCCAAGAAGGGACTTGGCCAATTATATGAAATAATTGGGCCACCCACCAAGACCCAAAAATTCTATGCTCACAGGCAATAAATAGAAATTTTTATGTTTCTGTCTTTTAATCTTATACCATTAACTTTAACTCAATAATATTGTCTATCATAAATATATATATATATATATCTTACAAAAAGTACTATCATTCAATTACTCCTTTTCTCTAATATGGATTGAGAATGAATTTTCTTACATTACCATTTCTGTGTTTCACTTTAAAATTATGAGTCTTAAGTCAACTTAACTTCATTATCTTCTCTTTTTCCCTTCTCTTTTTTTATTTTTTAAATACATAAAACTTCAGGTTTCTATTTTTTTTATTTTTTAACTTTTAAACTTATTTTTTTTTTGCCAAATACAATAGAAAATTTAAAATTTATTCTTCCATATATTTTCACAAGTTAATGAGAAATTTTCTTATTTGGTATTTTGTAAAATACTACTTAAAGACTAAAAAAAATATGCCAAGACATTATCCTTGTCCTTGCTTAATTTATGTGGCACTTATTTTTCAAAGTAAAAGCAAATATATATATATATATATATATATATTCCAATCAGTCCATTGCCGGCAAATACCTTAGCTAACAATACTAAATTATGCAGAAAGTCAAATGATGCAATTCAAGACTAGACTTGCTTCAGTTTTAACTCCCAACCACTAATAATACACCTAGTTTTTCCCTCGCTTAACTGCTAATGGAGAATCCAATTAAATCATTATAAACAAGGTAATGCACGAAGCACTTTCCTGTCTTCCCATTCGCATTTGTACACAAAATAGAAATGCATTGGCAAACAAAAAGCAGTTGAGTCAAAATATGTCTACCCTCAATAGTTATAACTTATAAGATATTCTATCTCTATCTAATTAGACTAATTCCAATGGATGCTACCTTGCATGCTCCAGTAGAAGTAGTAAATGGAATATCTTTGTAGCAGGCTACTAGATCTGCATTGGTTTGGAGATCAACTTGCAGCGTCTCCCAGACCTTCTTCTTAGAGTTTAGGATATCATCAGGCTCACCTTCAAACCCAAGGAATGTAACTCTCTCCAACAGCAGCAGATTCAGGTTGTTCAACCAACTCGACCTTGAAGAAATACATAGTTGTTAAATTGTATTTAAGTATTAAATAACCATCATGTTGAGATTTTACCAGTCATGTCAACATCTAAGAAGTCACCGATATTTAAATAAACATTATGCTAGAATTCAATTCTTCATAGACACCTGGAAGCACATCATCCATATTATTTCTACATTGGATTTACCACTGTCAAGTATAATGCTAAACTAACACTAAATAAACAGTGACTACTATGCCACTAGCTATATTCTTTCAATATAAAATTTACCATTGTAATTACTATTGAGATTTTGGCTATAGTTAAGAGGTGTATTTGTATCTTATCTCATTCAGAAAATAAGTGCATGAGATGCAAACACAATTGAAAAGGCAGCCATGGCCCTGCCTACCTTGGTGTGGTCACTATTGGAAGAAGCAAGAACCATAACTTATGACTTAATATGTAACACTCTTATACCTTATATACATATAAT
The DNA here is from genome assembly GCA_947685225.1 of Garcia nutans. NCBI lineage: Eukaryota > Viridiplantae > Streptophyta > Magnoliopsida > Malpighiales > Euphorbiaceae > Garcia > Garcia nutans. The sequence goes on along the minus strand of CANTUV010000006.1, from coordinate 12,235,829 downwards.
ATATACATCTAGTATATATAAAATATATATATAAAATACAAGATTGTCACCTTAATTAACGGTAGAAAATTAATTCCATTGCTATAAAAAATAAGTATAATTTATACCAAAGTAATTTATAAAGAAAAGTATATATTTAAGTCTAGTAATTCAATAAATTTTGTAATAAAATCTCTAAAAAAATTTGTTAGTTTTGTTTGTAAATTGAACATTTTCCAAAATCAAACAAACTCAACCTACGAAAAACAATACTTCCAAAATATTTTTAAATTCAATCAACTCAACCAAATCTCCAAAGTCATAAAAAATCCCATAAACACATTTACATAACGTACTGCAAATGTTTTACAATACTTAACCATGCATTACTTTTTACAACATTTTACATAATAACATAATATTTATAAACACAATGAGTATAAACAAAAGCAATATTTGCATGATATGCGAATAGTCATTGATCTTGTGGCAAAATTTCAAACTTCTAGTACTAATTCAAAAATCTATACTTGGTCAGGTCTAGCAAGACTCTCTGCCTCTACCCTGTCATCTGTGCGATGAAACCAATTGCACTAAGCTACTAGCTTAGCAATACATACTTTGATAATATAATAATTTTAAAATAATGTATTATGTTTTTCAATATGCCATGCAATGTAAAATGCTACAATACACACTTTGCTCACTAGAGATATCATAGTCACATACATTGAGTCCAAAAATTCTTATATAATATTCATATTTTAAAAATTTTTATTTTGTTATATCGTGACACCGGAGATCTACGTGTCATACCAAACATATTCTAAAAATTTTATTTTGTTCTATCGTGACACCGGAGATCTACGTGTCATACCAAACCACCAATAGGTGCATTCCCTATTGACACCGAAGATCTGAGTATCATATAATACTGCCCGTAAACACGTCCCATATCGACACCAGTGTGTCTAGCCCCAAAGGTAAATAAAAATTTCATCATATATCAATGGCATCCAAAATTGACAGTACCAAATATAACTCTCTATGTAACTTACTTATACTCTATATACATACAATACATGCACCATGTATATGTAAAATATGTATACAAAATACAAGAATGTATCCATCCTTATTATTTGAAAATTTTCCATAATTATAAGAAAAAATATTTTAATCCTTAAAATGTACTTTAATGCATAAATAAAAATAATAGTTAGCACTTTAATTACCAAAAATACAAATTTTAAAGAAAAATTTCTAAAAAAAATTTGATAGAGTTTTATCTAAAAATCAGACATTCCCAAAATATTAAACATTCACAGTCTGCATAAAACACACTCCCAATATTCTTTTATTCATCCATTTCTCCAAGAATGCCCAACATTACATAAAATATATATAAAGTGTCTCAAATACTTAAATTATTCGAACAAACTTTAAGTTTATAGCATTAATACATATTAACATACTATATGCACATATTAACATACAAAATAGAAGAATACATGTTGTGCTAGCTCTTTGGTCTTGTAGCAAAAGCATACTTCTAGTAATACCCCCAGTCCTGGATCTAATATGGCCTAGCAGGACTCTCTCTATTAACCATGTCACCTGCGTGATAGATGTTTTATTAGTTTTTGTTATAGATTTGTGTCCTGTTTATTATAATAATTATTATTTTATTTAGGTATTTTGTTAGTTTTTATCGGTTTGTTTAGTGTTTTCATTAATTTTGATAGTTTTAGTTTATTTCAGTGTTTATGTCGTTTTTTATCTAGTTTTTAGTATGGTGTTTATATTTTGTTGGTTATTGTTTATTTACTTTTTTTGTTTATAGTTTGTTTGAGTTTTGTTTTAGGTTAAAAAAGGCAAGGAAGCAAATTGAAGGAAAAAAGGGACAGTAGCTGACACAGGCAGAGGACACGGTCAAGTCACTGGCCGTGTCCCATACCAAGTTAAAAAGGAAGTTCAAGACACAGAGAAGGACACATGCAAGGGACACGGCCAAGTCACTGGCCGTGTCCCTCCAAAAAGGCTCCAACACGGCCAAGTCACTCCAACTTGGTCGTGTCTCACTTAGTTCCAAAGGCAAAAGATGAAGCAACTCTCACAGAAGCGAACACAGGCAAGGGACACGGCCAAGTCACTGGCCGTGTCCCCCCAAAAGAGTCCAACATGGCCAAGTCAACCTCCAACTGGCCGTGTCACTCAACCAAAGAAGAAAAGAAGAAGGAATTCTTACGGTAGGTGACACATGCAAGGGACACGGCCAAGTCACTGGCCGTGTCCCTCCAAAGAGCACCCACACGGCCAAGTCACATCCAACTTGGCCGTGTCTCTCATGAACCAAAGCCGTAGCGGATTTTTAAAGCGGACGTTTCATATAAAAGGAAAAAAGAAGCTAGGGCTGGGGGTTATTGCGATTTTGAGCAAAGATTGAGCCGTCAAGAGAGTGAACTGAGGGTTTCATTTAGTTTTCTTTGATTTTGATTACACTTTGGATTAAAACTAGCTTAGATTAGATTGTTCTAGCCACTGATACATTCTACTTGCAAGATTTGAACAAGAGATTCTTCAGAAGCTTCAAGGAGTTTGTAACTTGGTTTTGTTCTCGAACTTATTCTCTTTATTTTCATTGAAATTGTATTAATGGATATTATCATGTCTAATTTGATTTCTTTGAACATTAATGAGATGAGTATGTTTGATAGCAATATGAACTAATTTGATCTAGTCTAGGGTTTGTATGGATATGCTATGATTGTATGAATTGGTTATTTTCTTAGCTAATAATTTCTTTAGCCTTGATTGAATGGAATATTGTTAATATATAATTGATTTGCCATCAATTATGTGTTTTAGGTGTTAGATGATGGATTGAGAGATGAAGTCTAATGCTGGAACAATTCAATTAAGGACTTAGGTGAATTAGAGATATAACCTATTAAAAAGATTAATTCAATTATAACAAGATTAGTTGAATGAGGTTTGAATGCGAGAGCTTATTTCCTTGACTCGATTAATTGAGTTGTTTGAGATTTAATCTTTGAAATTAAATTAGTTAAGAGGAATAACCTTTCATACATATAAGTAGTAGAGAAGTGCAAACCCTAGACCTTTCTATTAAGTGAATCAATACATCAGTTTTAGTTTACTTTTATTTGTTTTAAACTTTAATCAATCTTCTTCATTATTTAGCAATTTAAATTTCTTTAATTACTTGTTATTCATAATCTAATAATCAATTAGCCACTTTAGCTTCCTTGTGAGACGACCTTGGGGCGATCACCTTTGCTACAGCTACCTCGTATACTTGCGAGTGACGCTTTGTGGTAGAGTTAATTCGAGCGCAACAAGTTTTTGGCACCTCTGCCGGGGAGGCTAATTGGCGTAATTGTTTATTAGGCAAAAATATTCTAGGTTATTTTTCACTGCTTTCATTTTATTTTAGTTTTAGAAATTTTAGATTATTTTTCATTGTATACTTTTGATTTTATTTTTCTTTTGTTTTTAATAATTTCTTTTTCTAGAAATTTTTATTTATGCAAGGCAGGAGATCACTTGGAGGAGAGCTACATCCATTCATTCCAGAAATTCAGAGAGTGAAAAGGAGCAGGGAAGAGTTTGAACTGTACACAGGATTTGATACTTCAGAGGAGGACACTACTGATTTTGAGTCAGAGTCTGCACAATCTGTTAAAATGGCTGAAGAAAGACAAAGAACGATGAGAGACTTTGCTAGACCTGTCATTGGAACTTCCACTTCTTACATAAGACTGACAGATGCAGCAAGAAATTATGAGTTGAAGAACATTCACTACAACATGCTGCCATCATTCTATGGAGTTCCAAATGAAGATCCTTTGAACTTTATTCGGGATTTCTACTCCACCCTCAACACTTTTCCATTGGGAGGATTAACAGAGGACCAGTTGAGGATGAGATGCTTCCCATATACTTTGAAGGACAGGGCAAAGAGCTGGCTTATGATGTTGCCCGAAAACTCTTTGATAACTTGGGAGCAAGTTTATAACAAATTCATGGGCAAGTTTTATTCACATCAAAAGACAGCTGAGTTGAGAGGGAAGATTGCTACATTCTCTCAATTTGAAGGAGAACCATTTCATGAGGCTTGGGACAGATTCAAGATGCTATTGATCCAGTGTCCACATCATCACTACCCACTTCAACTTCTGAATCAGTTTTTCTATGATGGTCTAACCTAGCAATTTCAGAACACTGTTGACAATGCAGCTGGGGGAGCCATGGGAGAAAAGACAGCTGATAAGACTTATGAGATATTTGAGATGTTGGGAGCTAATTCTCAACAAAAGAGTGTAAGGGGAAGAAGTAAAGGGGTGAATCAATTGGAAGCCAATAGTGAAATTGTTAGTCAAATAGCTGAATTGACAAGACAGGTGCAGATGCTAAACATGAAGAACAATATTTCTTCATCTACTCAAGAAGTGTGTGGAATCTGTGGGACATTTGGGCATGGAGCAAATATATGCCCCTCTGCGTATGAGTCTTTTGGTAATGAAGCTGAGCAAGTCAATGCTATGGGGGGGTTTCAACCAAGGGCCCGGAACGATCCTTACTTCAATTCTTATAACCCTGGTTGGAGGAATCACCCAAATTTTGCAACAAATAATTTTCAGCAGCCTTTCCATTTGCTCCAGAGACAGAACCAACAGCAGAGCCAATCCTCTAATCAAGGGCAGTCTAAGATAGAGAGCTTGGAGGAAAGTTTACAAGCTTTCATCAAAGTCAGTGCTCAAAATCAAGAGATGACTAATAAGAGGCTAGATTCATTAGAAGCATCTTTTAAAAAAGTGGAGACTCAAGTAGGACAACTTGCACAATAGATGCAAATTCAACAGAAGGGGAAATTTCCAAGTCAACCTGAGTAGGCATATTCAGTGACTGTTCTTAGAAGTGGTAAGGTAATTAACACTAATGTTGAAAATAACTCTGTGAATGCAGGTGACCAAGGGAACAAGAAGGAAGGAGAACCAGAGAACAAAGGTGCTGGAGATAAATCAATGGAGAAGTCCCCTTCAGCAGATTTACATAAGGCAAGCAATCCATACCGGCCTCCTATACCATTCCCCAGCAGGTTGAAGGATGATAAAACAGATAAGCAATTTTCTAACATCTTCAACATGCTATCTAAGGTAAGTATTAACTTACCCTTACTGGAAGCAATAAAGAACATGCCGGCTTATGCAAAGTTCTTCAAAGACCTAATCACCAAGAAAAAGAGGTATGAGCCGAATGAAAAGGTGATAGTTTCAGAGGTAGCCAGTGCTGTTCTGCAGCATAAACTACCTCCCAAGCTAAAGGATCCTGGTAGCTTTATAATTCAAATGACCATGGGGAATGGAAAGGGGACTGATGGAATGTGTGATCTAGGAACCAGTATAAATTTGATGCCTTATTCTGTGTATAAGGAATTAGAACTAGGGGAACTCAAACCAACCAAAATGATGTTGCAATTAGCTGATAGATCTTTTAGATTCCCGAAAGGGGTTATAGAAGATGTGTTAGTTAAGGTTGGAGGGTTGATAGTACCTGTGGATTTTATTGTTCTTGACATGGAAGGAGGTAACCCTGCACCATCAGCACACACTATATTGCTGGGTAGGCCTTTCATGGCTACTACCAACACCTTAATAGATGTTAAAAATGGTAAGTTGTTAATGACTGTCTTAGGGCAAACTGTTGAATTTTCTATTTTTAACACTTCTCATATCTACAACTGCTTTATATGAGGTATGTTCTTTAATTAATAGTGTTGAAGCAGTTGTTTCAGATGTTGTGTTGTAGACAGACTCCCCAGATAAATTGGAGCTAACACTGACTTTAGAAGAGGGGGCTAAATCAATGAGGGAGACCCAAAGGTGCTCTAACCCAAAGGCATATGAAAGCTCGAGAGTTTACAAGGATCGCACTAAGGCAATTCATGACAGATTTATTGTGCGACAGATATTGAGTCCAGGTATAAAAGTTTTACTTTTTAATTCTTGACTCAGTCTGTTTCAAGGTAAACTCAAATCTTGATGGAGTGGTCCTTTCAAGATAACTCAGGTATGTCCTTCTGGTGCCATTGAATTGCTTAACTCTAGAACCAATAAGATTTTTAAAGCAAATAGACATAGAGTTAAACTATACAATGAAGGATTTCAGGAAGTGAAGACCATTGATAGCATTTTGATCCATGGTCCATAAGTCTTGCATGATGTCCAGCTTTATGACATTAAAGAAGCGCTTAATGGGAGGCAACCTATCGGTTTGCATTTCTTTTTCATAGTTATAATTTTATATTTAGCAATTTTGATTTTATGTTTAGTTTAAATAAATGGAAACCCTAAGCTCTCTTGTATTTTGTTTTTGAACATTTGTGTCTGTAATGAAAAGTTAGTGTTTTGCCTCACCAGGGTACGATGGAAAACATGTTGTCCTTTAACTCTTTTTCTTTATTATTCTTGTTTTCCATTGAGGACAATGGAAATTTTAAACTGTGGGGTAATCTTTTAGCTGTTCCTTAATTCTTGTTTTGTTTGTCTTGGTGTGTTTTATTGTGTGTGTGCATGGCATAATTGTTGAAAATTTATTGATCTTTTCTGTGATTCTAGCATTATAGTTGAGACTTTAATATTAGGATAGAGATTAGCATTTGAATTCATTCATGATCAATTTTCACATTCTGCAATTTATGACATATAAATCTTTGTGAACCCACTTGTGTGAGTTTTGAGCCTCATAATTTGATATTATTTTCAGTTGATTTTCTTTTCTTAAGTGTGCACCTTCATGATTTTTCATCTCTAGAGCTTGCTTTTGCATACTGATTGAACTCACATTATGATTTAATCTCAAGTTTTAAAATGATGAAGGCAAATTAGGTTAGCCCTTTAGCTTAAAAAGACCTCCCTTAATATTAAATTCCTTAGTGAGCCAAGTTGAGCCTTTGACCTTTTCTTGTTTGATCAACACAATTCTCAACTTAGCATTCTCTTATTATCATCATACCTGCATTAAGGAATGGAGTTTTATGATATGACAATAGGGTGATTTATTTCAAAGTGTGGGGTAAGCAAGTATTAAAAAAAATGGTATTGCTATTTGGGGTTGAAATGCATACTTTGCACATTGTATTGGATTAAGAGTTGATTATTCTTTTCCTCTACATTTTAAGCTAGATGTTCCATGCAAGTTTATATTTTGTATATAAATATATATTAAAAAATGATGATAAAAAAATAAAAATAAAAAAAAGAAAAAGTGAAAATAAAAAAAAGAGATATATATATATATACAAAATCCATATATTTTCTAGCATTGGAAGAATGTTGATTCGTTATTTTTCTGAAGTATTAATGGATTGTGAGTATGCCATTTGAGGGAGTTATGAATTTCTTAGCAAGAGTATTGTCTAATTTAGATACTCCATTTCTTGATGCTCCAGCTTAAATGTCTTTTCTCACACCTTTACCTTAGCCCCATTACATCCAAATAAAAGACCTTCAGATTATTTCTTGAGAAAGTCAGTGAGGGAGATTGGATAATTAAGCAAGTTTATGGTAGTATGCAGTCATGAGTGGTTTGAGTGATTAACCTTTGAAATTGAGTGAAACACTTAGATGAGAGATGGGATTTGTATGTCTGGATTAATGAATGAGTTAAGAAAATCCTTGATTGAAGTAAATTGCAAATATTTATGGCTGACTCTTAAAGTATTTCATCTATATACTGGAATTATAGTTAAGGTTGTTTGAGTTTTTAATTTATGCCATGTGAATTTGCTTGAGGACAAGCAAAGTTTTAAGTGTGGGGTAGTTGTTTTATTAGTTTTTGTTATAGATTTGTGTCCTGTTTATTATGATAATTATTATTTTATTTAGGTATTTTGTTAGTTTTTATTGGTTTGTTTAGTGTTTTCATTAATTTTGATAGTTTTAGTTTATTTCAGTGTTTATGTCGTTTTTGATCTAGTTTTTAGTATGGTGTTTATATTTTGTTGGTTATTGTTTATTTACTTTTTTTGTTTATATTTGTTTGAGTTTTGTTTTAGGTTAAAAAAGGCAAGGAAGCAAATTGAAGGAAAAAAGGGACAGTAGCTGACACAGGCAGAGGACATGGCCAAGTTACTGGCCGTGTCCCATACCAAGTTAAAAATGAAGTTCAAGACACAGAGAAGGACACATGCAAGGGACACGGCCAAGTCACTGGCCGTGTCCCTCCAAAAAGGCTCCAACACGGCCAAGTCACTCCAACTTGGCCGTGTCTCACTTAGTTCCGAAGGCAAAGATGAAGCAACTCTCACAGAAGCGAACACAGGCAAGGGACACGACCAAGTCACTGGCCGTGTCCCCCCAAAAGAGTCCAACATGGCCAAGTCAACCTCCAACTGGCCGTGTCACTCAACCAAAGAAGAAAAGAAGAAGGAATTCTTACAGTAGGTGACACATGCAAGGGACACGGCCAAGTCACTGGCGGTGTCCCTCCAAAGAGCACCCACACAGCCAAGTCACATCCAACTTGGCCATGTCTCTCATGAACCAAAGCCGTAGCGGATTTTTAAAGCGGACGTTTCATATAAAAGGAAAAAAGAAGCTAGGGTTGGGGGTTGTTGCGATTTTGAGCAAAGATTGAGCCGTCAAGAGAGTGAACTGAGGGTTTCATTTAGTTTTCTTTGATTTTGATTACACTTTGGATTAAAACTAGCTTAAATTAGATTGTTCTAGCCATTGATACATTCTACTTGCAAGATTTGAACAAGAGATTCTTCAGAAGCTTCAAGGAGTTTGTAACTTGGTTTTGTTCTCGAACTTATTCTCTTTATTTTCATTGAAATTCTATTAATGGATATTATCATGTCTAATTTGATTTCTTTGAACATTAATGAGATGAGTATGTTTGATAGCAATATGAACTAATTTGATCTAGTCTAGGGTTTGTATGGATCTGCTATAATTGTATGAATTGGTTATTCTCTTAGCTAATAATTTCTTTAGCCTTGATTGAATGGAATATTGTTAATATATAATTGATTGGCCATCAATTATGTGTTTTAGGTGTTAGATGATGGATTGAGAGATGAAGTCTAATACTGGAACAATTCAATTAAGGACTTAGGTGAATTAGAGATATAACCTATTAAAAAGATTAATTCAATTATAACAAGATTAGTTGAATGAGGTTTGAATGCGAGAGCTTATTTCCTTGACTTGATTAATTGAGTTGTTTGAGATTTAATCTTTGAAATTAAATTAGTTAAGAGGAATAACCGTTCATACATATAAGTAGTAGAGAAGTGCAAACCCTAGACCTTTCTATTAAGTGAATCAATACATCAGTTTTAGTTTACTTTTATTTGTTTTAAACTTTAATCAATCTTCTTCATTATTTAGCAATTTAAATTTCTTTAATTACTTGTTATTCATAATCTGATAATTAATTAGCCACTTTAGCTTACTTGTGAGACGACCTTGGGGCGATCACCTTTGCTACAGCTACCTCGTATACTTGCGAGTGACGCTTTGTGGTAGAGTTAATTCGAGCGCAACAATAGATAAGTCACTCACTTAGCGATGCATACTTTGATAATAATAAATTACATTTAAATAAAACACCAGAAAATACATTATGCCTCAATGACATGCAAAAAACATATAATTTATCAACATATCAATCACCAACACACATTGGGCCCAAAAAATCATTATATATTGGTCTAGTTCCAGAAATATTATTTTTGCTTATCTCAATATCAATAAAACTAGCATGTCTCGCCCAATGGAATAATCATAACTATGACCCCAGCGTATCTCGCCTAAAGGCGTAATCATAACTGTGACCCCAGCGTATCTCGCCTAAAGGCATAATCATAACTGTGACCCCAGATTATCTCGCCCAAAGGCGTATGAAAATGTTAAACCAATCTAAAAAATAATTTTTTGGAACTAGACATTATATAAGGTAACACGACAATTCACATTTATCATATTCCACTTTTTCCATGTTTTTCCATTCATATTCAATATCATTTTCATTCATATTATAAATGTGGTCAACTTTCATATTATAGTGCATAACTAGCAATTTTAATATTTTGTACATATCATCATTAGTAACCACTCTTTAATGGCTTAACATGCCATTATTTATTCAAATTATGCATTGTAACTTCTAACAATGCTTATCACACACAAATATCAATATATAAGTAACCTAGCACATTCATCTATATGCAATGTGTTATGTTTAAAGTAATGCAATTAATAAATTGGTTATCAAAGTATGTACTAACCTCATATTTAACAAAAATGTAAGCTAAATCTTCACCCCCAACCAAGTTTAATCAATGCCCTTCATCACTTTGATATGGTAATTCGGCTCCACTCACCTTCTAATCAAAATGTTAGTGTAAATAATTCATTAGAACCACATTTCTATATACTTTAACTAATAAAACTCAATTCGCCACATTTTCCTTAAATTTTCAAATTTTACCCTAATGCACTTTAATTTTAGGCAACCATTCTAACCACTTTCAAATTATGTTTTAAGTTCAATTATGTCTTTAAAACTATATTCTAACACATTTTAAGAAATTAAATTAAATTTACATTCATTTTTTTACAAATTTTCCAGCAAAACCCTAAATTCACCTCGTCTTTCCCCAAACTTCAACCAAACCTAAACAAATCCATCAACTAACCATAAAATCATTGTCTACACATCCATATAACATCATCCAATACCATTTAAACAATTATCCAAACCTTTTCCAAAAGTTCAATTTTCACATATTTGAAAATTTCAAAGAACTTCATAAATTAAAAAAAAATTAGTAATTAGTTGAGATTTCACCAAAACTTCCTTCAATCCTTGAAAATCCTTGTAGAATTCGATGTATGGAAGAAGAAATTTCCTCCTTGGCTTCAATGGTGAAATCAGCCTTGAGAAGAAGAGGAAAAAGATAATGGTGAGTTTTATTTTTTTTCTTAACCATTCATATATATATAATAATTAATTTATTAAAAATTCTAATTTTTCTCTTCCACCAAATAATCTTTTTAATTTTGAATTATTTTATTATATATTTTTAACTTTTAACTTTTTTGGTTTTTTTTTTTATCATTTTACCCTTTTTACTATTTAACTTTGACTTTTTCATTTACTAATAAGATTTATATTTTATTTATATTTACCATATATTTTAAATATATATTCTATATTTTTCACCTTCCAACACTTCATTTAACCCTCCAAATTATTTATTCAATTATATTTAAGTAAAATTACTATCGTTACAACTCTCTCCCCGTTAAATAAATTCATCCTTAAAATTACTTAATATCAATTGTGGAAGAGTTGAGGGTACTGGTTCTGCATGATTTTCTCTCTCTCCTATGCCGCCTCATCGGTAGAATAATTTCTCTATAGGACTTTAACAAATGAAGCCCTCTTGTTCCTTAATTCTTTCACCTTTCATGCTATGATTGCTATTGGTTCTTCTTCGTAGGTTAGATCCAGATTCACCTCAATAGATTTAACTGATAAAACATGATATACCTTTGAAGCATGGAGAGATAGAAAACATTATGTATCCTATCTAACACAGGTGGTAAAGCTAGTCTATAAGCCACTGGTCCTACTCTCTGCAATACCTCATATGGTCTAATGAAGCAAAGGCTTAGCTTACCCTTTCAACCAAACCTTAATATCCTTTTCTAGGGAGACACGTTCAGGAAAACCTTATCCCTCACATTGAACTCTATATCCTTCATTTTCAAATCTGAGTAGGATTTCTGTCGGTTTGAAGCTACTTTCAATCAATCCTGAATTAGCTTAACCTTCTCTTCTATTTCTTTAATCAATTTTTGAGCTACTAATTTAAATTCTCCAATGTCATCATAATATAATGGTGTCCTATATTTTTTGCCATACAAAGCCTCATATGGTGCCATTCCGATACTGGACTGATAACTATTATTGTAGGCGAGCTCAATCAGTGGCAAATGTCTATCCTAGCTTCTTGTAATCTTAATGATACAACTTCACAGCATATCCTCTAGAACCTATATCACTCTCTTTGATGGGTCATCGATTTGTGGATGGAAAGCAGTGTTGAAGTGTAACCAAATACTCAATTCATCTTGCAAACGCTTCCAAAATCTGGATGTAAATCTTGGATCTCAGTCTAACACTGGTGAAATTAGGACTCTATGCAGTCTAACAATCTCATTCACATAAATCTCAGCCGGCTTATTAAGAGAATAATCCATCATGACTGGAAGGAAGTGAGCTGACTTCGTCATGTTATCAACTAGTATGCAAATTGCATCATACTTCCTATGGGTCAAAGGCAATCCAGACATAAAATCTATAGTCACTTGCGCCCATTTTCACTCAGTAACTAATAATGCCTATAACAACCCTAAGGAAAGCTGGTGCTCAGCCTTTACTCTCTGGCAAGTTAGACATGTGGATATATATTCTACTATATCTCTCTTCATACTTGACCATCAATAATGATGCTTTAAATCTTGATAGATCTTAGTACTCCCAAGGTGTATAGCAAAAGGAGATCGATGTGCTTCCTCTAAAATCTTCTTTCTTAAGTCAACATCATCAGGAATACACAACCGATCTCTGTACCATAAGTTGTCATCATCTCTAACATAGAAATCCCTACTCTCCTTCTTAAGACAATCCTCCACGCTCTTTTGGAGTTTCACATCTATTTTCTGTACTACTTTGATATGATCAAGTAGTAATGGGCTCACCTATAGCTAAGCCATAAGTGCACCATCGTCATATACCTCAAATCTAGCATGCAACGCTCTCAACTTAATAAGCAATAAGAGCAAATAGGCAGTCAACTCTACCACGGACTTTCGACTCAAGACATCTGCTACAACGTTTGCCTTGCTGAGATGGTAATCAATTAAACAGTCATAATCTTTTATCAAATCCAACCACCGTCTTTGCTGAAGATTCAACTCTTTCTAAACACCTAAATACTTTAAACTCTTATGATCAGTATAGATGAAACATTTCTCTCCATACAAATGATGTCGCAAAATCTTCAATGCAAACACTATGGCTGCTAATTCCAAATCATGAGTTAGATAATTTAACTCATGAGGCTTCAACTGTCTGGATGCATAAGCAATTACTTTGCCCTTCTGCATCAGAACACATCCCAAATAATTATGTAAAGCATCATTGTAGATCACATATGGTTTACCTTCCACAGGTAGAGTAAGAATAGGAGCTCGAGCCAACAGCTCAAAACTTGCTTAGCACTCATCCTTCCACGCAAGTTTCACATCTTTTCGAAGTAATTTGGTGAGTGGCATAGCTATCATAGAAAATCTCTTTACAAACTGACAATAATAACCTGTCAATCCTAGAAAACTCCTAACTTATGTCACATTCTTTGATGGACTCTAATTTAAGATTGTCTTTACCTTGCTTGGATCAGCTGTAATGCCCTCTGTTGAAACAACATGTCCAAGGAAGGTCACTTGATCCAACCAGAACTCATATTTCGATAATGATGAAAGCATAGGTATGCAAGCTCATGAAAAGAAACTTTGAAGATCTAAAACTAAATATGAGATTGAATTCAAGGGCTAGAATGTTGATTATGGAAGCACTGTAGGAGAAAGAACTTAAAAGAAACATATTTTGTAATTTTCAGATTAGGGCAGATTTGACCTTTGAAGCTTCATTTGAGAATTTGATGATTCTAGAGTTGCAGAATGAGAAAACAGTCCTCATAATATTATTAGAAGACATTTTAAGATTTCCATAATGGGTTCAATTTTATAGATCTAATTTTTTTGGGCCTCCAAACAGTTGTGTGAAGCCAGACCTAGAAAATAAATTGGAACCCAGATTACAACAGGTTTTCTGTCCTAACCAATTTATTTCAAGTGGCCATAAATCGAGCTTCTGAAGCCCAAATTGAATGATTAAAAGCCCAAATTCATTTATACTTCTAGAGCTACAATTTTTATTAAAATACCAAGCCTAGATTCAGACTTTATCAGATAGTAAATTGGCTTCCAAATTTCTGTACAAATTTTAGTTTAATTCAGTTTCCTTATTTAGTTAGAATTTGAATAATTTATTAATATTTATTTTTATCCTTTCGTAATTAGGTTTAGGGTTAATTATTAGAGGCTATAAATACATATTATTTCAGATTATATGAATGGTTGATTGATTAATAAAAATATTTGAGAATTTTTATTTTTATTAAGAGAGGTTTTCTCTTGTTCTTGGCTCTATCTTGAATTAAGGTTTCTATTGTCAAAGTTAATCACTTTGAAGTACATAATTTCAAGGTTCTCTTCCACAAGTTCAAATTGAGTTGCAAACTTGGCAAGGATCTTATTTGGCTTTCCAAGGAGTCGCTTCTAAGCATAAAGGCAAGTGGACCTTCAGTTTAATATACTGGTGGTTCGAGTCAGTTATTATGTGTAACAAAAGGTTAATAAAATAAGAAAGTATATGTAGATAGTCCTCACTTTGCTCCCTTATGTGTTTTCATTAAGTTCACTATTGTTTGCAATCAATATATGTCTTTTCTCTAAATGAGCTCACACTCTTGCCTTTTACCTCTTAAGTCTCTTGTCAAGTTTGGTTGTAAGGATCACAATTTCCACAAGCAACTCAATCATAAAGAAGCATAAAATTTTCCTAAGAGAAAGATCTCATGACCAGACTATGGAAGGGTACGACTGGATGATTGAACAAAACTATAAAGACTGAATGAACTGGGTTGGTATGACCAGACTACTGAACAAGACAAGAAAGTTTTGATAGAAAAAGTCTTGGTCCGACCGGGAAGAGACTAGAAAAATTGTAAAATTTTATACAATAAAGATCACGGTGGAAGGTATGGTCAAATTTTGGATAGAACAGGAATGGTCCGACCGGATTGGAGGCTGGTATGGTCGGGAAATGGCCTGTGAGCTGGTTACGTGAATTGTTTTAGGGTATTACAAATTTGGTGGTTTGAAACAAAGTTTTAGTAGCCAGCAACACAAAATAAACACAACTTTGAGCTAGAACAAGATTAATAACACTTCTTCTCTTTTTGTTTTTTAAGAATTGATAAGATTAAACAATAACTAAACATAAGGACACAATGGAAAAATTGAAAATTTGGGATCAAAAGACATATTCAACAATGAAATGAAACAAAGGTAACAATTTTTTTTGTTTTTTGTTTTTTTAATCAAGAATTTCTAACAAAAAAGACATAAGAACACAACGAACAATAAAAAAAGGATAGATAGATAGATAGAGTAAATAGATAGGTTGGGAACTTAATTTAGAGCCTAATCTCTAATACCAAATTGACGCGAACCACCAGTATATTTAATCGAAGACCCAATCACCTTTATGCTTAGAAGCGACTCTTTGAAAAATCAAATTAGATCCTTTCTAAGTTTGTGACCTAATTTCAACCTATGGAAGATAACCTTAGAATTACCTATTTAAAAGTGATTAACTTTGACAATAGAAACCTTAATTCAAGATATGACCAAGAACAAGAGAAAACCTCTCTTAACAAGAATAAAAGTTCTTAAATATTTTTATTAATTAATCAACCATCCATACAAATCTAAAATAAGATGTATTTATAGCCTCTAATAATTAACCCTAAACCGAATTACAAAAGGATAAAAGAAATATTAAAAAATTATTCAAATCTTAACTAAATATGGAAACTGAATTAAACTAAAATCTGTGCAAACATTTGGAAGCCAAATTACTATATGATAAAGTCCAAATCTAGGCATAGTCTCTTGATAACAATTGTAGATATAGAATCGTAGATAAATATGGGATTTTGAATCACTCAATTTGGCCTTCAGAAGCTTGAGTTATGACCATTTGAAGTAAACTAGTTGAGATAGAAAATCTGATGTAATCTTGGTTCCGATTTATTTTCCAGGTCTAACTTTGAATAGTTGTTTAGAGGCCCAAACAAACTTAAATCTGTACAAATAAGCACATTATGGAAAGATTGAAATATATTCTAATAATGGCATGCAGATTTCTTTCTCATTCTGGAACTCTAGGATTACCAAATTCTCAAGTGAAGCTTCAAAGGTCAAATCTGCCCTAATATGAAAATTACAAAATATATTTCTTTTAAGTTCTTTCTCCTATAATGCTTCCATAATCAACATTCCAGCACTTGAATTCAAAATCACATTTAGTTTTGGGTCTTCAAAGTTTTTTTTATTGGCTTGCATACTCGTGCTTGCATTAGATAATTTGGCATACAAATATTTATGTCTCAATATTTGCAATACAATCTGCAGATGCCTAACATGATCTTCCTTACTACACGAGTAAACTAAAATGTTATCAATGAATACCACTATAAACTGATCCAAATATGGTCTGAAAACTCTGTTCATAAAATCCATGAATGCTGTTGGTGCATTCGTCAAACCAAAAGGCATCACCAAAAACTCATAGTGACCATTGTGTAAAAAGCAGTCTTAGGTACATCTGCATCTTTAACTCTCAACTGATGATAACCTAATCTCAAGTCAATCATGAAAAACATAGCTGCCCCCTTCAACTAATCAAAAAGATCATCAATACGAGGCAATGGGTACTTGTTCTTGATGGCCATTTTATTCAATTGTCGGTAATCAATGCATAATCTCAAAGTACCATCCTTCTTCTTAACAAATAACACTGGTGCTCCCCACAGTGAGACACTAGGGTGAATGAACCCTTTATTTAGCCACTCATGCAGCTGCACTTTTAATTCTTTCAATTCTGTAGGTGTCATATGATAAGGGGTAATAGATATAGGAGTGGTACCCGACATCACATCGATACTAAACTTCACCTCTTGCACTAGAGGTAGCCCTGGCAACTCATCTAGGACCATATTAGAGAACTCTGCCACTGTAGAAATATTGTCAAACTTGGACCCCTCATCTCTAGTAGCCACTATATGTGCTAAGTAAACTTTACACCCCTTCTGGATCATCCTCCTAGTTGAAATAGTTGAAATAAATATGGATGAGAGGTGTCTATGCTCACTTGATACCACCACATTCTTCCCATCACGTGTTTTTAGGTTAACACGCTTTCACTAACAATCTACTCCTGCCTGGTGTCTGGATAGCCAATCCATACCCAGAATAAGATCGTAATCTCTAAAGGGTATCTCAATCAAATCACCAAGAAACTCCTCTCAATCAAATCACCATGAATGCTGTTGGTGCATTCGTCAAACCAAATGGCATTACTAAAAACTCATAGTGACCATCGTGCGAAAAGCAGTCTTAGGTACATATGCATCTTTAACTCTCAACTAATGATACCCTAATCTCAGCCACTGTAGGAATATTGTCAAACTTGGACCCCTCATCTCTAGTAGCCACTATATGTGCTAAGTAAGCTTCACATCCCTTCCGGATCATCCTCCTATATGAAATAGTTGAAATAAACATGGATGAGAGATGTCTCTGCTCACTTGATACCACCACATTCTTCCCATCACGTGTTTTTAGGTTAACACACTTCCACTAACAATCTACTCCTGTCTGGTGTCTAGATAGTCAATCCATACCCAGAATACGATCATAATCTCTAAAGGGTATCTCAATCAAATCACCAAGAAACTCCTCTCGGTATACTTTGCTAACTACCACACTATGCCCCAAAGGGTTGGTAACCAACACATCAAATTCTAAGGACTCTAAACGTACATTACTCATAGGCAAGATGGATGTACTGATATATGAATATGTCTAACCAGGGTCTATTAATGCATGAACTGTTATACCAAGTAGAGAGAATATACTAGTTATCACATCTGAAGCACTTGGCTATCGTTGCATCATATACACCCTCTGTGATGACCCAGCCTCCTCCTTTCTACTCCTAGTTGTAGATTTTCCCCTATGACTAGATCTTGCTCTACCATCTCTGCCACTGAGTCTAGACACAACAATCTCTACATGACAGGCCTCTGGAAGCTCTGGATAATCTATGATAAAGTGATATATAAAGCCATATCTAAAATAAGCTGGTGTACCGATCCTTCAGCAGACACTCCTATGCATCCGCCTACACTAGGCACAGATAGGTAGATGAGATCTCTGAGAAGCTAGGGTCAGGGCACTAGCTACTGAAGCTATAGGTCTCTACCCCTACTACTGAGTTGACATGTCAAGCTGCCCTTGGCCTCTACCAAACCTCTAAGGAAAAATTCCTCTACCTCTCTTTAAATATGAAGACCCTAACTCACTCTAAGGTCTTCTGGATTTACTCTCCTTTGCCCTAGCTACAACTACAAGCCCCTAGGCTTTCTCAACATTTTGGGTAGTAAATACCATCCTGAAGAAATTATCATATTGTACTGTGGACACCTAACACATAATGGATGGCCTCAACCCCTCCTCAAA
Source organism: Garcia nutans (assembly GCA_947685225.1). Classification (NCBI taxonomy): domain Eukaryota; kingdom Viridiplantae; phylum Streptophyta; class Magnoliopsida; order Malpighiales; family Euphorbiaceae; genus Garcia; species Garcia nutans. The sequence goes on along the minus strand of CANTUV010000006.1, from coordinate 12,217,380 downwards.
CCTCCAGCATCGGTCTATCTCATCTGTCATACTGTCACCCATATACTTGCCCAACCGAAGAAACTCCTTCTCATATTGTGTGATCATCTTCATACCCTACTTAAAATTCAGAAATTCCTTCTTTGCATCTCTATAGTTTCTAGGTGTATACTTCTTCCCAAACTCTCTCAGAAAGTGATCATATGATAGCACTAAAGGTCGGCCTAGTCCTTGTGGAATAGTCTTCCACCAATCATATGCATCTCCCTATAGAAGAGAAATGACATAATCTATTTATCCTCTATAGTGGCCTCCAGTAGCACTAACACCCACTCAACAATGTCCAGCCATAGCTCTACCTCGGCTAGATCTATAGTGCCTATGAAATCTATAACTCCATATTTCTTCAACTTATTATACTTTATAGTCTGTTGTTGCAATACCGGGGCCTGACGAAGCAACTCTGCCATCTGCTGCACCCGAACTGGCAGTACATCCTGTGTTGCTGGTCTGGCTGATACAGATGCCTCCCTAACAACCTAAGCACTAGCTCTAGCTCTACCATCTCTAGGAGCAATACTCTCGGCACTACCCTAGCCAGATCTATGTGTTTGGGATGCCATCACATCCTATATCTATTATAACAACAAGTTTTGCCACATTATAGACCAGTCTAAATGCCAATGCATATGCATGTATAACAATTTAAAATCACATTTAAAATCTCTTTTCTCTCTCTTAAAAACCCACCTAGGTTGAAAACTTCAAATCTAGGCGTTGATACCAAAATAAATGTAACACCTTTATATCCTATAAACATATAATACATACACCCCATACATGTAATATATATATATATATTTAAAAAAAAAAACTCGACCCTCAGAAATCATTTTTGGAGGATCGAACCCCTGACCTCTCCGTGGAGAGTAACATCAGGTGACCACTGGGCTAACCCCAGTGTATACCCCATACATGTAATATATATATATATAATACAAGAATGTCTCTATCCTTATCATTTGAAAATTTTTCATAATTATAAGAAAAATATTTTAATCCTTAAAATATACTTTAATACATAAATAAAAATACTCATTAGTAATTTAATTAACGAAAATACAAATTTTAAGAAAAAATCCTTCAAAAAAATTCGCCAAAATTTTATCTGAAAATATGGCGTTCTCAAAATATCAAACATTCACAACTTGCACAAAAAACATACTCCCAATATTCTTTTATTCATCTAATTTTCCAAGATTTCCCGCTCAAAATCATCCAACGTTACATAATATATATATAAAGGGTCTTAAATACTTAAATTTTTCCAACAAACTTTAAGTTTATAGCATTAATACATATTAAAATATTATATGCACATTTTAAAGTGCAAAATAGAAGAGTACATGATATGCTGGCTCTTTGGTTTTGTGGTAAAAGCAAACTTCTAGTAATACCCTAAGTCCTAAACCTGATCTGGTCTAGCAGGACTCTCTCTATCAATCTTGTCACTTGCACAATAGACAAATTATACTGAGTCACTCACTTAGTAGTACATACTTTGATAATAATAAAATTACATTTAAATAAAACACCAAAAAATGCATTATGCCTCAATGACATGCAAAATACATATAATTTATCAACATACTAATCACCAACATACAGTAGGCCCAAAAATTCTTATATATTGGTCTAGTTCTAAAAATATTATTTTGGCTTATCTCAATATTAATTACACCAGCGTGTCTCACCTAATGGCATAATCATAACTATAATACCAATATGTCTCATCCGAAGGCGTAATCATAACTATGACACCAGCGTGTCTCGTCCGAAGGCTTATAGCATTGTTAAACCAATCCAAAAAATAATTTTTTGAAACTAGATATTATATAAGGTAATACACAATTCACATTTATCATATTCCACTTTTTTCATGTTTTTCCATTCATATTCTACATTATTTTCTTTCACATTATAAATGTGGCCAACTTCCACATTTTAGTGTATAACTAGCACTTTTTATATTTTGTACATATCATCATTAGCAGCCACTCTTCAATCACTTAATATGCCATTTTTTATTCAAATTATGCATTGTTACTTCAAACAATGCTTATCACACACAAACATCAATATATGAGTAACATAACACATTGCATATAACATAACACATTCATCTATATGCAATGTGTTATGTTTAAAGCAATGCAATTAATAAATTGGTTACCAAAGTTTGTACTAACCTCACAATTAACAAAATGTAAGCCAAATCTTCACCCAACACCAAGTTCAATCAATGCCCTTCACCACTTTGATATGGAAATCAGGCTCCATTCACCTCTGTTAGTCTAATTACTCTATTTTTTATCTTATGCAATCAAATTGAATTAAGGTAACATTTGTATTAAGTTATAATTTGCAGGAAGTTAATTTTTTGAAGAAAATATTCAAAGTCCGATCGGACCATGAAGGAGTTCTACCGGACCTTCAATGACAAATTGAGCAAAATATCACAGAAGAATTCATGGTGAAAAGTACTCTTAATTCTCATCGTACCTCAGAAAGTCCGATCGGACTGTTGGAAAAAAATGTTAGAAATCACACAGAAGGATTCACAGTCAAAAGTACTCTCACATTCTTAACGTACCTCGAAAAGACCGACCAGACCAAGCTAAAGTACGACCAGACCTTACAAGCCAATTCTGTTAAAAACATCCAAAGAGTTTTTCATCCAGAAGTATGCTCAGTTTTTCACCGGACCAATAAAATTTTGACCGAACCATGATGCAATCTGACCGAAATATTTAAATACTTCACAAGTTAGAAACGTTGGACATCCACTCAATTAGTGAAAGCCACGTGGACTGACTGTTGGAAGAGCATTTAGCAGATTTTCAAAAGGTATGATAGGGCCACTATGTTTCCCGATCAGAATCAAGGAATTCTGACCGGACCTTGGTAAGTCAGACCATGAAATTACTCTGGTCAAGAAATTAGCGGAAGACAAGAATCAAACATGTTGGAGCACTTATCAAACGACTAGTTGATGACTTAAAGGCTATAAATACCATATGTAACTTCATTTTTACAAGTAGTTATGATTGTAATATCCTACTTGAATATATTTATTTTCTTTGCATCAAAATTATACTTTGTATTGATTGAGTGTTGGGTGCGAGCATTAAACACCATCTTAAGTTTGAGTGTGAGCATGGAAACAATTAGGATGTGAGAGTGAGCCTGGAAAAACTCTTGTGAGGGTTGTGAGGTGTGTGATCTCGAATCATTGTAAAATTTGGTGTGAGCTTGTGAAAATACTAAGTTAGAGTTAAGCTTGTAAAAACTCAAAGCTAGTAGAACCTTAATAAGTTGTTAAGGAAGTGGATGTAGGATCAAGGTAAAATTGAACCACTATAAATCTCTTGTATTCATTCTTGTACTCTTTACTTAATACCAATGGATAAAGATCCATATTGTAAGGGTAAAGACCCGATCTTCAATGGATAAAGATCCATATTTCAAGGGTAAAGACCCGATCTCCAATGGATAAAGATCCATATTTCAAGGGTAAAGACCTAATTTTTCAATGGCTAAAGATCCATATTGTAAGGGTAAAGACCCGTTCTCCCATGGATAAAGATCCATTTTTGGTGGGTAAAGACCCACAATCCATTAAAGAATGGAACAACCAGTTAAGCCAGAATTCTCAACTGATAAAATGTCAGTCAAATTCAGTCTCGGGTCCAAAAACTCAAATCTTTTCGGATCAATAACCCAAACCATTTTCAATCTCGGATCGAGAACCCATCCTCATCCAAAATCTACTCAAAGTCATGTTGCTCTTCACTATCTTCTACTGAAAGTCTCAGATCATTCAAGCAGGGGGCAAATTGCAGACCCTTAATTTTTGACCCAGTCCAGTATGATATTTTTAAACAATCTAAAATAATTTTTATAATATTTTAATATTTATTATTTATTTTAATAAAATAATATTTATTACTTATAATATTTATTTTTAATATTAAAAATAAAAAATATATAAAAAAATAAAAAATCGGCGACGAATTGGCTTGGGTCCATTCGCCGTAGGAATACCTGAGATGAAATTGTGCCCCGCGCCCAGCCCGCAGCTCGCCTCCAGCTCCCACGCGGGCAATTTTTGTCTAAACCTTATTTTACTTGATTTTTTATTTTATTTTCAAAATAGTTTTTAATTTTCTTAATATAGTAGGTTTTTTTTTTATATTTTAGTTGCCTATAAATACCTCATTAAAACACACAGAAAAATGATTTTTTTGATCTTTTGGGAGGATTTTTGGATTCGGCCAGAAGGGGGCTTTGGATTTTTTTTGGAGACGGAACTTGTAGAGGCAGTGACTATTAGGAGAAGCAGTTTACCATCTAAAAATCAATAAACAACAAGAGAGGATCCATAATCAAGGCAACAAATCAGTGTTATCTTGGTAATTGTTCTGCCAGAATTTTACTCAATAAATTGTGGAGGAACCAACAATGAAGGTATGTTTCGAACTAAATAAATATAATATGCTTTGATTATTTTAAGTATTAAATATATTATTTATTCACCTAAATTAATCCACAAAAGGTTATGTATTTAAAGTTTTAATACATCACAGTAGCTCCAGTGGCTTCGTTTAAGTTTTTGAAAAATTATCACAGTAGCCTAAGTACTTAAAAAATAATAATGATGTTAATATTCTTAATCCAAACCCTAAATTGTTTTTAAACCATTAATCCCTAATTGTTTAACATTCTAAAACCCTAAATTATAAAACCTAAATCACAAAACTATGACCTATATCCTAATTTTTAAACTAAAATTCATATTTTCCTCAAACCCTAAAACTAGTTTTCAAAATTTTCAACACCAAAACCTACATCCCTAAAAACCAGTTTTCAATATTTTCTGGGGCGTTGCCCCGACCCCGCAAGAGGCGCTATCCCCTTAACCCCCGCCCGCTAACCGACTAATAGGATCGTTGTATGGGCTCATCGAAGGGGTTAATATTTATTTGTGTATTATGAGTTTGTGTATTTAACTTTCTTTTTTTCCAAAGCCCTAATTTAGTAATTAAAATTCTAAAATCCTATTTTAAGATGCGAACCCTAAATTTATATATTTATTGCTTTATTTAATTTTAGATTTAATTATGTAGTTTATTATATGTTTTGATGATTAATTTATTTGATTTCGATGTTTGATTGGTTTAATTTATCATGGGTGGATATTTTCTTTATTATTATAATTATTATTTGTTTATTAAAATTGTAAGAGGTATATTTCTATGATTGGGCACCTCATTAATTAATTTTTATGTAATTTAAATTATTTTTATATTTTGAAATTAATATAAAGGACACATTTTTACCTTTTGGTGGTTTTTCTATTTAGTTTTAGACATTGGACGATGTAAGGACACGTTTTCATCCTCCGATGGGTGTTTATTTATTTATTTTTGTTTGAACATGGCTTTGATTTTAATATAATGATGCTTTATTTTAATTGTTGCATGTAATATGGATAATATTATTAAATTTAAGAATTTTATAATATTAAGACCTGAAAAGGAGGCCAATTTCAATGAACCGGGCGTTGTGGGGGTGCTGGGCCATTTCTCACCTTCCCCACACGTACTCAACTTTCTAAACCCATTAGGGGGTTGGGAATTCCTTAGGAATCGAGTCATTCAGCCCTTTCTTTTTTTCTGCCTGTCCGGGTGGCGACTCTATTTTCTCCGGGCTTAGGCTCGTGTTCTCTAAGGCCCTGAGCCTAAACAATGCTAAAGTCGCAAGAACCATTTCACCGGGAGTAAGGGCAAAAATTTCCGCTCACATATCCCCATATTTCGATAGGAATATTTGTATTTTTTGCATCATTATCTAAAACTCCTATGTTTTTACTTTTGGAAAAACTTTCCTGCAATAACAAATAAAAAAAATTAAGATGTTAGAAGCAAAACATCACGTGTAGATTAAAGGGTTTCCTCATAATAATTATTTTTTATTTGAGAAGATGATAATTTACCAACTGTTGCTTATTGAGAAATCAATATCAACATGGTTTACTAATATGCCTCATAGTTTAAATATTTAGTAACACTTATAGTCCTTATCAAGGTCCAATTTTCACCATTTGCAAAAAGTATAGATGGAAACATCACCTAAAGAAAAAGTTTACATTTGAATAGATCAAGAGACCATACTGTAAGGATCCTAAGTCATTAAGGATCTAGAGGATAAGAAGCTATTCTCGATTGAATCAAGAGAACAAGAAGTAGTAGAAGAAGAGGAAGTTACAGTAGCGGAAAGGCTGAGAAGCAAAATTTAAAATTAGAAGAGAAAAAGAGAAAGAGATAAAAGATGAGAGGGAAATAGGGGTTGTTTGTATTGATTGCTGATTAATTTCTCTGTGACATCCATTCTTTATTTATAATGAATTCCAATTTATTTTCCCTCTCAATGCACTAGTCTATGTACACCTCCTTTCTACTGCAACATTACTTTCATAACTAACTCAGTCTAATTACCTACTCTCACAAAATGAGAGTTGAATGAGTAACATGAGCTAATTATAGCTAATCACATCTACTGCCCTCTCTGGCTGATGCCCTCTTTAGCTGATTAACTCAAAATCAGAAACTTCCATTCCCTCATGTGCCTAAGTTGTTAAGTTAGATGAATGCTATTTTTCTTCCTTTTGGGCCATCACAGACAATCCTTTAGGCATGATATTACCCCCCCCCCCTCTTGAAAATCTACATTGTCCTTAAGGAAGAAATCTAGAAATTGGGATTGAAGGAAGCTCACATTTTCCTAAGTAGCCTCTTTTGATGACATATTCCACCATTAAACCAAAACTTAATTCACTTCTTGTCTCTTTCTCCTAATGGTATGTTGGTATAAAACTTTAACAGGGTTAATCTTGATTTCTCCATTTGGATGAACCAAAGGTAACTTAATAGCCACTTGCCTCTAGTGTCCCACATAATTTTTTACTAAGGAGACATGAAAAATTAGGTGGATTGAGGCTCCCTCTGGTTATTCAAGATTATAGGCTATTGAACCAACCTTAGTAGTGATTCTAAAAGGTCCAAAGTACCAAGCTAACAACATAATACACTTCCTTAGAGCAACGAATTGTTGTCAGTATAGTTGAAGTTTCAAGAAAATCAAATCATCAACTTTAAAATTTCTCTCACTTCAATTGTCATCAACAAACTGTTTTTGTCTATATTGGGCTTGGAGGAGCTGGTCCTCAAGGAGCCTGACCATTACTTATCTCTCCTGTAGAATTTCTTCAACTGTAGCAACTTTAATGCCCTCTAAAGGTAAGGCTAGAAAATGCACTGGTGGTACCCCATCTAACACTTGGAAGGGAGTCATCTTCAGGCTATTATGGTAATTCATATTGTAACATCATTCAACTAAGGAAATCCATTTGGACCAGTTACTAAGCTTTGTAAAACAACAGCATCTAAGATAATTCTTAAGACAGAGGCTGACCCTTTCAGTCTACCCATCAAATTGGGGGGTGTTAGGATGTACTTAGATTTCATTTAATCCTCAACAATTTAAACGTCTCTTTCCAGAAAATATTAATGAACACCTTGGGGGTGGTAGGCTATACTTAGATCTCCTTTGGCAGCCCATGTCATTTAAAAATATTATTGAAAAACAAATAAGCCACCTTAGTGGGTGTAAAAGGGTGGGACAAAGTTAAAAAAATGGTTGTATTTGGAGAATTGATCAACTACTACAACTATAGTATCTTTTACCTGCTGGCCTGGGCAGTTGTGTCCACAAAGTCCATGCCTGATTGATTCCTATCTTCCACTGGGCACAAGTAGTAGATGCAGCAAACCTAGGTATGGTAAATTCTCAAGCTTGCAGTATTGACAGGTTACAAAGTTCATCACCCAACTATAAATATCTTGCTTCATCTCAGGCCATCGAAATGTGACTTTAAATGATTATAGGATCGCCTGATGCCAGCATGACCCCCTATTTGAAGAAATGTGTGCTGCTTACATGATCCTTTCTCTCAATTCTTTCTTTTGACCAATCATAATCCTTCATTTGTATTTGAGTATCCCTTGGCAGTAAAAGTAATTAGGCTTGCAAATGCATCAATGATTAATGTTTGAATTATCTCCTGATAGCTTTGATCATCCTTATAGCTGCCTATAACCTCTTCCATCCAAAGTGGAATCACTATTGATGTGATTGCAAAAAAATCATATTCCTCCTCAACAATCCAATATCTCCTTGAAAAGGCATCTACCCCTTTATTCTCTTACCCTTACCTATAGGATATACTATAATCTAATCCCAATGATTTTATTAGCCCTTTCTGCTATACATAAGTGTGAATCTATTGTTGAAGCAAGTTGTAATACCCCTACACCCAATATACGCACACCATATATACTCACAATATGTGATATACATATAAAGGATATAAGAGTGTCACAGTCCATTTTAAACAAATCAATCTTTAAAACTTTCACATCAAACCATTATAAATCAATATGAGTAAACGTAAAACATTTAAACTTATATTATAAAAAGTAATAGATAAAACATCTCTTGTTAAAATACATATACATATATATATATATATATATTTATTACCCCAAAAGTTTATCCAAAATATTTGTTTAATAAGCAGCGAAAAATACAGCGGAATATACATATGTATACATCAAAATCAATATTTACAAAAATATAGAATTTATACATGCTGGCAGTTCATCTCTGATCTTGATGTCCAAAATCAACATTGATCTCAAAGTCTCAAGCCTAGACTTGATTCGGTCTAGACGAGCTCTCCGGCACAACCGGATCTACCCTGTTACCTGCGTGATGAACCACAATCGCGCTAAGCAGAAAGCTTAGTGGTACAAACTTTGATTCAATATAGATCAATGCGATGCTAATGTACAACACATGTGAATATAACAACTCATTACACTATATCTCAATATATTAATCATTAGCATCATATATAATTCACATTAAAGCAAAGATAAGCATGGGCCCAAAAAGAATCTAATATGCTATTTAAATTTCAGAGTTACTGCTTTGGTCCATATTGACACCTTGTGTCTAGCTCCGTAGGCAATATATATATCCATGGATAATCCAACTAGATTTGAGCTTACGATCCGGTCATTTCACTCAGTCTAGCTTCAAGGATTTGTTTTTGAGGCTTACGACCCGGTCTTTTCACCCCAAAAATATCACATTTATTAGCTGGGCCCGGCTTACGACCCGGTATTTTCACCTACCCAGCAATTCATAGGCATGCCGCCAAACCCAGAACTCTGAAAATTGAATAACATACTAGGCACACAATTTATTCATTTATCTCATTATCAAATACTTTCATAATTCCATTCTCATTTTCTCATGATCAAATTAGACACATTGCCTTAATATATCATCATTTTCTCACCTTTCTCATTCTTCTCTTTTGTATCAATATCAATTTGTCACATTATGATTTCACATATCTTATCACATTTTTCCACATTTCATTTCATATACAACACACTACTCAATTGCTTTGATACATCATTATAATTCACGTTATGTAACATATAACTCATTCATCAACAATATATCAAGTAACTTAAAACATTTCTCAACTAAATGTGTTAAGTCCCAACATCATGTAAATGTATGCAAACATTCAAAGCTTGTACTTACCTCTAAAAGCAACAACACCACTCTAACAAACTCTTCTTCCAAGATATCCCTCAAACCTTGGCTTGGGTAACTCAATTCTCTTCAAAACCTAATTCAAAGGTGATTATACATACTCACTTTGTGATACACATAAGAAAATAAAGATAAGAACTATCTAGGGCAAACTCTACACTTGACACGCTCAACAACACGGGCGTGTTCATGGACGTGCCCTAAACTCACAACATAGAAGCTTTTGACACGCTCAGTGACATGGGCGTGTCACTGCATGTGTCAATCCTCCTCCAACACAGAAGCTATGACAAGTTCAGTGACATGGGCGTGTCACTGGACGTGTCAATCTTCCAACAACACAGTAGTTGTGACACGCTCAGTGATATAGGCATGTCACTGGACGTGTCAAACTATAACAACACAGAAGCTGTGACACGCTCAGTGACATGGGTGTGTCACTGGACATGTCACAAACCCAAAAAACATAACCAACGACACAAAAATGCCTCATCCAAAAATCATCTTTCTTTATTCTTATTATCACCACACAAACTCAACCAAAACCATCAAAATACCACAATATACTTGAGTAAACATTAAAACAACTCAATTACAAATATCAAAACACCATCACAATCATTTTCACAACTCAAAATAACACAATCCACAACTCTTGCTTTCTTCACCAAACTTAACCCTTTTCTTCAATCCAAACCCAAAAATCAAAGTTAACAAAACCAAACAACCTCAAACATGACACATCAACCATAAACACATCTACAACAACCATTTAACAAACCCATATATACAAACTCAAAAGACATCAAAGAAACAAGTTGAAAACTTACCAAAAGTGAAGAAAATCCTTAAAACTCCAACTTGATCTCTTGAAATCCTTCAAATTCTTGAGCTAGGAAGCATCAAAATCTCTCCCTTGAAGAAGATGGTAGTGGCCGACCAAAGAAGAAAGAAGAAGATGAAAAAGCAAAGTCAAACCACACTCACCTTTTTTAACCAAACACCTTTCCCCAAATCACTCTCCACCAAGTATTATACTAATATAATAATAAACCCACTTATGTCATCTACCACTAATAATGTTTAATATTTAATTAATTCAAATATCCTTTGACCCCATATCACTTGTTGACTTGTATATGTTGTATATATCTCTATATATACAACATATACACACTCCTTCTTTTAATCTCTTCACAAAATTAAATATACACTTAATATCATTTAATTCAATTCCAACAATTAACATTTTCAAAATTTTAGGGTATCATTTGGGATATTACAATTCTCCCCCTCTATAAATAAATTTCATCCTCGAAATTACCTCTCCTCAAGTCTGAAATAACTAGGGATATTGGTCTCGCATCACTTGCTCACTCTCCTAAGTTGCTTCCTCCTTAGCATGATTCTTCCAAAGAACATTCACAAGTGGCACTTTCTTATTTCTCAACTCTTTCACTTCATGTGCCAAAATAGCCACTAATTCTTCCTCAAAAGTTAGATCCGAACTCACCTCAATAGATTCCACTGACAAAATATGAGATGGGTCTGACCTGTACCTCCGTAATATAGAGACATGGAAGACATTGTGAATTTGATATAATTCAGGGGGCAAAGCGAGTCTATAGGCCACTGGTCCAACTCTCTCCAGTACCTCATAAGGTCCAATGAAACAAGGACTCAGCTTCCCTTTGCAGCCAAATCTCAAAATTCTCTTCCAATGAGACACTTTTAAAAATACTTTATCTCTAATACTGAAGTCCATGTCTCTCCTTTTCAAATCTGAATAGGATTTCTATCAGTCTAAGGCTACTTTCAACCGATCTCGAATTATCTTCACTTTCTCTTCCATTTCTTTAATCAAATCAGGATCAATTAACTTACTTTCTCCAACCTCATCCCAATATAGGGGCGTCCTGCACCTTCTTACATACAATGCCTCATAAGGTGCCATTCCAATACTGGACTGATGACTGTTGTTATAGGCAAATTCAATCAATGGCAAAAATATGTCCCAACTCCAAGAGAAATCAATGACACAACTCCTCAACATGTCCTCTAAAATCTGTATCACTCTCTTTGACTGCCCATCTGTCTAAGGATGAAAAGAAGTGCTAAAATGCAGTTGAGAACCCAAAGCATCATACAAACTCTTCCAAAAGCTCGAAGTAAAATGGGAATCTTGATCCGACACAAAAAAAATTGGGACTCCATGCAACCTCATTATCTCACTGATATATAGCTCAGCCAACTTCTCAAGAGAATATTCCATTCGAACTGGAAAAAAATGAGCTGTCTTCGTCAACCAATCAACAATCACCCAAATTGCATTATGCTTCTTCTGAGTCAGGGCAAACCAGTCACAAAATCCATCGTTACACGTTTCCATTTCCACTCAGGCACTGATAAAGGTTGAAGAAACTCCGAAAGAACTTGGTGCTCAGCCTTCACTCTCTGACAAGTGAGACATTTGGATACAAACTTCGCTATGTCCCTTTTCATACCTGATCACCAATAATATTGCTTCAAATCATGATACATCTTAGTACTCCTAGGGTGCATAGCAAAAGCCGACTGATGTGCTTCCTCTAAAATTATCTTTTTCAATCTTGCATCATTAGGAACACACAATCTATCTTTGTACCATAAACTGCCACCAATTCTCACATGGAAGTCTCGGCTCTCCCCCTTTTGACATTCCAATACAATTTTCTGAATTCTCTCATCTACCAACTGAGCCTCTTGAATCTGATCCATCAATACCGACCTCAATTGTAATAGAGCCAACAAAGCACCATCATCATAAGGCTCAAAACTAGCATGCAACACTCTCAACTCAACAAGCAACAAGAGTGAATAAGTAGTCAAACCTACCAAAGACTTTCGACTCAAGGCATCGGCAACAACATTTGCCTTACCAGGATGATAATCAATCAAACAGTCGTAGTCTTTAATCAACTCCAACCACTGTCTTTGCCAAAGATTCGGCTTCCTCTAAACACCCAATTATTTCAAACTCTTGTGATCCGTATAAATGAAACACTTCTCCCCATAAAGGTAATGTCGCCAAATCTTCAAAGCAAAAACTATGGCTGCCAACTCCAAATCATGCGTCGGATAATTAAACTCATGTGGCTTCAACTGCCGCGAAGCATAAGCTATGACTCTACCTTCCTGCATTAAAACACAACCTAAACTACTATGTGAAGCATCACTGTAAATCACATATGGTCCACAGGTAAAGTAAGAATAGGAGCTTGAGTCAACATCTCCTTCAACTGCTCAAAGCTTGCTTGACATTGATCTGTCCACACGAATCTAACTCCCTTTTGAAGTAATCTGGTGAGTGGAGTAACTATCAAAGAAAAACCTTTCACAAATTGTCGATAATAGCCTGCCAAACCAAGAAAACTTCTAACTTGAGTCACTGTCTTCTTTGGACTCCAATTCAAAATAGCTTTAACTTTACTCGGATCAACTCTAATACCATATGTTGAAACCATATAACCGAGAAAAGTTACTTGATCAAGCCAGAACTCACATTTTGACAGCTTGGCATAAAACTGCTTCTCTCTCAAGGTCTGCAATACAATCCGCAAATGCTTATCATGATCCTCCTCATCATGCGAATACACCAAAATATCATCGATAAAAGACCACCACAAACTGATCTAGATAAGGTCTAAACACCCTGTTCATCAAATCCATAAAAGCTGCTGGTGCATTCGTCAAACCAAAAGGCATCACCAAAAACTCATAATGCCCATACCTTGTGCGAAAAGCTATCTTAGATACATCTTCCTCTCTGATTCTCAACTGATGGTATCCTGATCTCAGATCAATTTTAGAGAAAACTGCTACTCCTTTCAACTGATCAAAGAGATCATCTATCCTAGGCAAAGGATACTTATTCTTGATGATCACTTTATTCAACTGCCGGTAATCAATACACAATCTTAAAGTACCATCATTCTTCATCACAAACAAAACAGGTGCTCCCCACGGAGACATACTAGGGCGAGCAAACCCTTTATCCAACAACTCCTGCAACTGCACCTTCAACTCTCTCATCTCAGCAGGTGCCATTCGATAAGGAATAATAGAGATGGGAGTGGTACCAGGCAACAAATCGATACCAAACTCAAACTCTCTCTCAGGGGGTATCCCTGGCATCTCCTCAGGAAAAATATCTGGAAATTCAGCAATTGTGGGTATACTATCAAGCTGAGAACCCACTACTCTGGTATCTACAACATGAGCAAGATAAGCCTCACATCCCTTCCGAATCAACTTCCTAGCTGCAACAGCTGAAATAAACATGGATGCAAGATGTCTCTGCTCACTAGATACCATCACACTTCTATGATCACCGGTTCTAAGGATAACACATTTATTTTGACAATCTACCATAGCCCCATGCTTGGATAACCAATCCATGCCTAAGATTAAATCATACTTCTTGAAAGGCATTTCAATCAAATCACCAAGAAACTCCTCATCCTGAACAATAATTGGACTATCTCGGTGCACCTTACTCACCACAATACTATGCCCTAAAGGATTTGTCACCAAAATATCAAATCCTAGAGACTCAGAATGCAATTCAGACACAGGCAAGATGGATGCATTTATGTAAGAATGCATGGATCCAGGATCTATCAGAGCAAGAACTGAAATGCCAAATAAAGAAAATATACCCGCAATGACGGCTGAAGCATCCTGCTGCCTCTGCATCACATACACTCACTGTGATGGCCCTGCCTCATCTGGCCTACTGCCTCCGGATGTAGAGCCTCCTCTGACTAAACCTAGGTCGACCACCTCTACTAAAACCTCTGCCACTACGACCTCCCCTGACACTAGGTCGAGAAATTGCAGAATCTGCCTGTCTATCCTCTGGTGACTCCGAGCAATCTTTGACAAAATCATTTGGTAACCCACATTTGAAACACACTCCCGAAGTACCTCTCCATCAGCAATCACCTCCATGTGCTCTACCACAATAAACACATGTAAGTGGAGTATACCTCTGAGCCACTAGGGTCAGTGCACTAGCATAGAAACTATAGGTCTCGATCTTTGCCTCTGATGTGGTACTAACCTACCAGGCTACCTCTGGCCCCTACTAAACCTCTGAAAATGACCTCATCGGCTTCTCTTTACAGATGAAGACCCTGCCTCAAACTGGGGTCTCCTAACTCTGGCCTTCTCCTCAGTAGCAGCTGCTGCAATACCCTGTGCTCAACACTTCTGCCAATTGCAACTAGCTGGGAAAGATCCTGATACCAGGAGCCTGCAATAATACATATAATAGAGGGTCTCAACCCCTCCTCAAATCTCCTACACCGGTCTATCTCATCTGAAATAATCCCACCGGCATAATGACTCAACCGGATAAACTCAATCTCATATTTTGTCACAGTCCGGTTATCCTGTCTCAGACTCAGAAACTCTATCTTCTTAGCATTTTTATACTCCCTTGGAGTATACTTCTGCTCAAACTCCCGCAGAAAATCACCATAAGTCAAGGTTGGTGGATCATCCATGGCATATGGAACAGTCTTCCACCAATCGTATGTATCTCTCTGCAGAAGGGATCTAGCATAATCAAATTTTTCTTCAGGAGTAGCTTGCAACTGGATGAATACCCTCTGAACTCTATCAAGCCACTGCTAAGCAACTGTAGGATCTATAGTACCAATGAAATCCTTAGCCCCAAACTTCCTCAATTTATCATATTGCCTCATCGGTACTTGCGGCTGCGGTTGCGGTGGTGGCTGCTGCACTGGAGCCTGCCTCAACAACTCTACCATATGCTATAACCAAACCGGCAAAATCTCATCAACTGCTGGTCTCTCTGGCACAGAAGCAGGTGCCTCTCTAGCTATCTCAACCCTAGCTCCATCTCTATCCTCAACAGGAGCTACACTCTCAGCACTACCTTCTACGGACTGACGTGGTTGAGACGCCATCACTACCTATATCTGCAAACACAGTAGAATATACTTCATCAAAGATCAGAAACTGCTGGTGCCAATACATGTATCTTATTTAAAAACCATATTTTAAAAATTAAAATTTTCTTTTTCTTTACAATTCACCTAGGTTGAGAATCTCAAACCTAGGCTCTGATACCAAAATAATTGTAACACCCCTACACCCAATATATGCACACCACATATACTCACAATATGTGATATACGTATAGAAGATATAAGAGTGTCACAGTCCATTTTAAACAAATCAATCTTTAAAACTTTCACATCAAACCATTATAAATCAATCTGAGTAAACTTAAAACATTTAAACTTATGTTATAAAAAGTAATAGAGAAAACATCTCTTGTTAAAAGACATATAAATATATATATATATATATTCATTACCCCAAAAGTTTATCCAAAATATTTGTTTAACAAGCAGCGAAAAATGCAGCGGAATATACATATGTATACATCAAAATCAATATTTACAAAAATATAGAATTTATACATGCTGGCAGTTCGTCTCTGATCTTGATGTCCAAAATCAACACTAATCTTAAAGTCTCAAGCCTAGACTCAACTTTGTCTAGATGAGCTCTCTGGCACAACTGGATCTGCCTTGTCACCTGCGCGATAAACCACAATTGCGCTAAGCAGAAAGCTTAGTAGTACAAATTTTGATTCAATATAGATCAATGCGATGCTAATGCACGGCACATGTGAATATAACAACTCATTACATTATATCTCAATATATTAATCATTTGCGTCATATTTCATAATTCACATTAAAGAAAAGACAAGCATGGGCCAAAAAAGAATCTAATATGCTATTCAAATTTCAGAGTTACTGCTTTGGTCCATAATGACACCTTGTGTCTAGTCTCGTAGGCAATATATATATATATCCATGGATAATCCAACTAGATCTGAGCTTATGACCCGGTCTATTCACTCAGTCTAGCTTCAATTAATCAAGTCAAGGAAATAAGCTCTCGCATTCAAACCTCTTTCAACTAATCTTGTTATAATTGAAATAATCTTTTTAATAGGTTATATTTCTAATTCACCTAAGTCCTTAATTGAATTGTTCCAGCATTAGACTTCATCTCTCAATCCATCATCTAATACCTAAAACACATAATTGGTGGCCAATCAATTATATATTAACAATATTCCATTCAATCAAGGCTAAAGAAATTATTAGCTAAGAGAATAACCAATTCATACAATCATAGCAGATCCATACAAACCCTAGACTAGATCAAATTAGTTCATATTGCTATCAAACATACTTATCTCATTAATATTCAAAGAAATCAATTTAGACATGATAATATCCATAATCACAATTCCAATGAAAATAAAGAGATAAAGTTCAAGAACAAAACCAAATTACAAACTCCTTGAAGCTTCTGAAGAATCTCTTGTTCAAATCTTGCAAGAATGATGTATCAATGGCTAGAACAATCTAATCTAAGCTAGTTTAATCCAAAGTGTAATCAAAATCAAAGAAAACAAAGTTAGAAACCCTAACTTCACTCTCAGACGGCTCAATCTCAGCTCAAAATCGTAACAACCTCCAAACCCTAGCTTCTCTTTTTTTCTTTTATACGAATTTTCCGCTTTAAAAATCCGCTACGGCTTTGGTTCATGAGAGACACGGCCAAGTTGGATGAGACTTGGCCGTGTTGGTGGTCTTTGGAGGGACACGGCTAGTGACTTGGCTGTGTCCCTTGCATGTGTTCACTTCTGCTTGCTTTCCTTCTTTTCTTCTTTGGTTGAGTGACACGGCCATGTTGGAAGTGACTTGGCCGTGTTGGATCATTTTGGAGGGACACGGCCATTGACTTGGCCGTGTCCCTTGCCTGTGTTTGCTTCTGTGTGAGTTGCTTCTTCTTTGCCTTTGGAACTAAGTGAGACACGGCCAAGTTGGAGTGACTTGGCCGTGTTGGAGCCTTTTTGGAGGGACACGGCCACTGACTTGGCCGTGTCCTCTGCATGTGTCAGCTACTGTCCATTTTTCCTTCAGTCTTGGTTCCTTGGCTTTTTAACCTAAAACAAAACTTCAAACAAACTTTAAACAAAAAGTAAATAAACAATAACCAACAAAACATAAACACCATACTAAAAACTAGATCAAAAATGACATAAACACTGAAATAAACTAAAACTACCAAAATTAACAAAAACACTAAATAAACCGATTTAAACTAATAAAATACCTAAATAAAACAATAATTATTATAATAAACAAGATACAAATCTATAACAAAAACTAATAAAACACCACTCTAACAAACTCCTCTTCCAAGATATCTCTCAAACCTTGGCTTGGGTAACTCAATTCTCTTCAAAACTTAATCCAAAGGTGATTATACATACCCACTTAGTGATACACATAAGAAAATAAAGATAAGAACTATCTAGAAAAAACTCTACTCTTGACACGCTTAATAACATGAGTGTGTTCATGGACGTGCCCTAAACTCACAACATAGAAGCTTTGACACGCTCAGTGACATGGGCGTGTCATTGCATGTGTCAATCCTCCTCCAACACAGAAGCTATGAAACGTTCAGTGACATGGGCGTGTCACTGGACGTGTCAATCTTCCAACAACACAGTAGCTGTGACATGCTCAGTGACATGGCCATGTCACTGGACGTGTCAAACTACAACAACACAGAAACTGTGACACGCTCAGTGACATGGGCAAGTCACTGGACGTGTCACCAACCCAGAAAACAGAACCAACGACACAAAAATGCCTCATCCAAAAATCATCTTTCCTTATTCTTATTATCACCACACAAACTCAACCAAAACCATCAAAATACCACAATATACTTGAGTAAACATTAAAACAACTCAATTACAAACATCATGGTCTTTCTCAGCTAAGTGAAGGCTTCTTCAGCTTTATTATTCCACCCAAAGTTATCCTTATTGAGCAAGTTCATTAAATGCCTGCGAATGATACCCTACCCTTTACGAATTTTCAATAGTATCTAGTGAGGCCTAGAATCCTCTTAAGGCTTTCAAATTCTTTGGTCGAGGCCAATTAACCAAGGCTTCAATTTTTCTTTCATTAGTACCAACCTGCTTATGAGTGATCACATGGCCCAAGTACTCCACCTTGTCTTTTGCAAAGGCACACTTTGAGAGCTTCATATAGAGTTTGTTAAACTGTAGAAGTCATGTCACTAGCTCCAGATGTCTCTCATGCTTTACCATGGATGGGCTGTAAACCATAATATCATTAAAGAAGATGAGAATAAACTTTTAAAGGTAGGGTCCAAACACAAATTTCATGAGAGTTTAGAATGTTGCTGGGGCATTAATTAACCCGAAGGGCATGTTAGGTTTCCATGAATGTCAAACAAAGTCAAAGCAATGGAATAAACAATATATGATCCATGAAAACCTACCAAGATTCATGTTTTCCCATTAAATTGAAGGAAGGGTTAATCTATCTTTCCTTTTTCAACAAAATTCGCTATTTTCTTTTCAATAAACAAACGAATCACCAAGCATTGCTGCATTGTTAGACACAAACACCCTCTATGGTATCTGCATGAATGAATTGAACTCGAAATAGGCTATTGTGTGTGCTAGAGCTCCTTTTTTGAAGACTCTCCTCAGAAAATTGTATAAGCCTCTCTATGTGTTTTCTCTCAAAAACGTGGTTTTTTTAGCTAATGGTAGTATGATATAATATAGGCTCCTTAAGAGAGAGAAGAATGTTAGGGTTTTACCTAACCTTATTCGAATTTGATTTTATTAATTATCCTCTACTATTAATAAAATAATATATTCATATATATCTAATATATATATATAAATCAAAATTCTCCAACTTGGAAATATATATATATTTATAACCCCACTAGGTTTCCTTAACCGTTAAGAAAAATAATTATGCATCCTTAAACGTTCATAGATATATCATTACAAAAATAAAATATTTTAATTTTTTTTATAACTTTTCCAAGAAGGCATAAAAGGACTTAGATTAAGTATGTCTATTTTAATTCATTCTATGTGTTTGACCCTATATGATAAGTTCGAGGATTTGGAGGGTTATGGATTAGGTTCGACAAGATGACACATAAAGTCGAAAGAGACTGATGAGCCCATGTTTGATCCAAATAAAGGAAATGGGTGCGCCTCTGCTGACAGCTTAAGCTTTTGGTAGAAATGCTTAGCGTTTTTTCCGGTTAAGCGTGCTGGTGCATGGTCAGTACTAGGATGGGTGACCTTTTGGGAAGTGCTTGGCCCAGCCGCATCATTTGGTATCAGAGCCTATTTATCGGGTCTGGTCCCACTGCTCCAGGTTCAAGGACGAACTTCCTTAAAGAGGAAGGGAATGATAAGTCCGAGGGTTTGGAGGGTTGTGGATCAGGTTCGACAAGATGGCACATAAAGTCGAAAGAGACTGGTGAGCCCATGTTTGATCCAAATAAAGGAAATGGGTACGCCTTTGTTGACAGCTTAAGCTTTTGGTAGAAATAGTTAGCGTTCTTTCCGGTTAAGCGTGCTGGTGCAGGGTCAGTACCAGGATGGGTAACCTCCTGAAAAGTGCTTGGCCCAGCCGCATCATTTGGTATTAGAGCCTATTTATCGAGTCTGATCCCACTGCTCCTGGTTCGAGGATGAACCTCTTTAAAGAGGGAGGGAAAAATAAGTCCGAGGGTTTGGAGGGTTGTGGATCAAGTTCGACAAGGTGGCCCATAAAGTCGAAAGAGACTGATGAGCCCATGTTTAATCCAAATAAAGGAAATGGGTGCGCCTCTGCTGACAGCTTAAGCTTTTGGTAGAAATGGTTAGCGTTCTTTCCGGTTAAGCATGCTGGTGCAGGGTCAGTATCAGGATGGGTGACCTCCTAGGAAGTGCTTGGCCCAGCCGCATCACTATAGGTTCACTTCATATTGACAATGGGCTTAAATAATTATTTTAAGCATATAAATCATAAGGGGTCTCTAGCAAGATATTATGACTACCCAATAATTATTTTAAGCATATAAATCATAAAGGGTCTCTATCAAGACATTATGACTACCCAAATTAAGTGAAGATCAAAGATCTAAATAACCTTAATTCATAATCATATATTTAGTCATTTTATCTCATGATATCTTAGATTAATCATAAAGCATGAAATATGTCATACTTATTTCTCACATTTTAATTCATACTTTTTTTTTTACTTAATATCTCATATTCATGATCTGTAAAACGTGATCATAAGTCAAACTATATAGTATTATGTTGAATAACAACTCTTGTAGGCAAAAATCCAAATGAACCGAAGAATCCAAGTGGGAGAATTGATGTGAATTTAATTTAAATTGAGTTTATGCTTTGACAAGCTAATTTAGATTACTTGCAAGACTAGTTAATTTTTGAGTGAAAAAAATGTGAATTTTTTCTCTTGATAATTATATTAAGAAAATAAACAAATTGCCTAAATTATACCTTGGATAAACCTAGTTATTGGATATAATGGACATAGACGTCTATATTGCTACTGGATACATTGTGCTACTATTGGACACTATGTATCACTACTGTTACTAGGCACCACGTGCCATTACTGTGCCACTAGCCACTCTAATTGTACGTAAGCATAAGTGTTGCAGCGCTTATGCTGAGTTTTCTCTTCTCATCTTAAACTATGTTATTAGAAATTTAATTACCGCTAATGAGCCTATTGTCTGACTCTAGAGTTTAAAACTCAATATAGGAGGGAAAATAAGATAATTTCTAAGTGAAATTTGCTTAAACATGAGACGCGCATTATGAAAGCTTATAAATGAGTTGTATTGGTAATTGTACGTGAAAAATATGATTTTTACCATAACCAATGACGTTTTAGTAAATATTTGCAAAGTGAATATTTCTTATGTATTTAAGCTGAATTTGAACTTGTTAATTTAAAATAAGTTAGTTTGAATTTATTTGGTTAAAAAATATGTTAAATTATAGTTTTAATGTTCATATATTTAAATTGATCATTTGCAATGTCACTTTTATAATTAAGTGAATATTTAAATAACTTTCTTTAAAATTGTAATTTATGCTTTATTTATTATTTTAATTATTTTTTTATGATATTAAATAGCAAATTATATATATATATATATGCACCAATAATATATACATATCAGGTGGACCAGAGTAGATTTGGCAGGTGAAGTTTTTTGGTTCCATAGATCAATTGAAGCATAAGAATGTATCCTTTTGAAGAGATAGTTGATCTTAGTTTGTTTCTTAATTCTTTTGATGTTTTGCTTGAAGTATTTATAATATATGATTTGGTAAAAAAACACACACACACTAGTTTTACCTTAAGATAATTTTGAATTTGATTTTAATTTAATAAAATTGAAAAGTTCATAACATATTCCACGCACACGCACACGCACACGCACACGCATACATATATAGAGAGAGAGACCGGGGGGTGTCGTGTAGATTATTTACGCAGAGCAAAAGCAATCTTTCTACTGAAACTTAAAAAGGTACGAGAGCCATGGAAACGCTATCTTCCTCACTCTCCACCAGCTTCACCTCCTCCTCCATAGCCAAGAAACACCCAATTCAAACTTCTATATCAATTATCAACATTCCTGTTCCAATAAACCAGAATCACACAAAACTCTTTTTATCTTCTTCTCAAAATTTTTTATTTTCTTGTATTTATTTATCAACCAGGAGAAAATCAACACTCACTACATCAACAGCTGCACAATTCACTTCCCCTTCTCTTTTTACTTCTACCACAGCCGAGAACCGCCATTGGATGGTGCTCATGGAAGGTCCTCCTGAAGGGGTCGTTTCTAAGCCAGAAATCATTGATTACTACGTCAAGACTCTAGAGCGAGTTGTGGGCAGGTGGGTTTGTTTCAATACTTTTTACCCACTTAAATATTTCTTGGTTTTTGGGTGTTAATTTACTATTTTTGTGGTTCTTTAACTTTTCAATTTACTATTTTTGTGGTTCTTTATCTTGCTATTTTTGTGGCTCTCAACAGTGAAAAGGATGCTCAAACGTGTATATATGATGCTTCTTATGATACCTACTTTGGATTTTGTTGCGATATCGATGAAGAAGCCTCTCGTGAGCTTTCTAGTAAGTTTTTTTTTGTTATTCATATTTACTTTTTCTATTGAACTTGCCGTTGACTATGCTGTAGAATGTGAAACACTATTAGAGAAATTGGGATTGCAAGAGGCTTTCTTGTATTGTAATAGGTTAATTGGATAAAATTGATATGCATTTTATTGTTTCAGGCATGCCAGGGGTTTTATCTGTTAGGCCTGACCCTGATTATAATTCTAAGGAAAAAGATTATAGTTCAAGTAATCAGCTGAGAGATCTATCAGACCCACAAATTGGAAGCATATTGTTGTTTCCTGCTTTGAATACTAAACACTGGCTAGTTAAAATAGATAAGCCAGGTGTTGGGGTTGTTACAAAGGCGCAAATGGTTGATTATTATGCTGAAATACTAACCAAGGTTCTAGGCAAGTAAGTTACAATGTTTGAACAATTGATGCAATCTGTTTACTGTTATTGCATTGTTTCTCTTTGTTCCGACGGTGAAAATTTGAATTTTATGCAGTGAAAAGGATGCACAAATGTGTATCTATCATGTTTCTTGGCGATCCAATTTCGGGTTCTGTTGTGAACTTGATGAAGAATGTGCACAAGAACTAGCTGGTGGGTTTATTCCATTCGAACCCATGTGTTTATGTTCAATGTTTTGTGCATTTTAAGGAACAAGGATTCCATATTTTTTTAGGTGTGCCTGGGGTTTTATCTGTTCAGCCAGATGAGAATTTTGAGTCAGAAAATAAGGATTATGCAGGTGCATTCCTTTCTTTAATATTGATATTTGTTTCTTTGGCTGGCTTCCTTGAAAATAGTTATACACTTCATTTCTTTTCCTTATCATTGTGAATTTTTTCAGTTACAGCTATAATTATTCATAATTTGCTATTTTTACTGCTAATTAACTGCTAATTAAGTATCTTGTTCTCAAGGGGGCATAAGGCATCAACATCAAGTATGTTATTCCCTGTATTATTATTGTAATGATAATGGTATTGTCTCAAAAAAAGACCTGTATGGTTTTGAAAATGAGCCGTATGGTTTACTGGCAATTCATATAGCAAATAGCAAATTGCTAAGAGGCTTTATGGTAGGGTTATAAGGTTCACAACTCTACAGCATGTCCAGTTTCATGGCCATCACCAAATAAAAAAAGATTATGCAGTTACTAATGGAGATGAGTTTTCTTGCTGGTTGATTCATGTGCAAGATGTGGGAAAATTGTTGCAATTTATGTCGAAAGTGAAAATTTTGAGAAACAGTTTAATTGAAAAAAAATGATGATTGTATAAATTTTGTTAATGACTGAAGAAGCTATCGCATAACTGAAGCTGGAGAATTATCTTTGATTGTTCTTCCTTCTGTAGAACTTAAGTGAAGGCATTGGAAATTTTATCTTCTGAAGAAGAAATTCTATCAGATATAAGATGATGCCTGCAGAGAAGCAGAAAACTCTGTTCTCTGCTAACTGGTAGGTATTTGTGGAATTGTCTAGGAACTACATTTGCAACTAAATAAAATATTTGAAATCCTAGAGTTTACATTTTAGCTTTTGGTTCAAATTGTATAATTTTGAGGAAAAAATATTGTATGAGGCATTTTGTAGAGGAGAAAAACATGATTCAACAAAATCCTAGAGAGTGCATTTGAAATTGCACATTATTTATGATCGTAAAATATGGGAGATTTGACAGTATCAAATTAATTTCTGTGATTTTCTGTTGGACATAAAAATTATCGATCTATTCATTTGACCTCTAAGGAAAGCCAATAACTTAAATTTTTTAGTTCAATGTCAATGAGAATGTTATTTAATTATTTCAACTTTTTTCCAGCCTACAGTTAATAGTATATAGTTTGTAGGTGATATTACAAAAGATCCCGTAGATCAATCAGAGGCAAGTCAAATAACACCTGTGAGAACGAAGAAACTTTTTGTAACTGGTATGTGGCATCTTCAAATCAATTTCTGAGAATGTTATGTTTTTTTAATTTGCTTATTTCCTTTTTTCTGTTTTCTTAGTAAGACACTGTCTTGCTAGGAACACAAGTTATTTAGCTTATACATTTTTACATCGGCTGCCCAAGATTTATAGATATTAAAGCAGGTGACCAAGCAAAATGCTGAAGTTGAGATTTATTACTTAGCTGTACATGCCCTTTGCTGCTACTAAAAATTCAAGTTTCCTAATTTGGCAATATCCAATTATTATGGACGCATAACCCATCTTTCATACTATAGCCAGCTGTTTCATATTTTATATTCCAAAGAAATAATTTCCAATATTTCATAATTTTACCAGAATAAAATTTTTTTCCATGTCTTATTTTTCATGTTCTCTAATAACTTTTAGCTCAATATTCTTATCGTTTCTGTTGAAGTTATGAATTAGTTCAATGCCTTCTACATTATATATTTATTTAAGGATATAATCAAATGACCTGCAATAATATTTAGAAAAGGTCCTGAGAAATCAGTCATTTTGTGTAATTTTGCAAATTTCCACTTAGATTTTGTCATTTTAATGTACTATTTTCTTGTGTTTGCATTTTTCTGTTGATTGTGATCCTTTCCCCTCTTTTTTTTCTCCTTCCCCTATACTTGAAAGGTTTTGTTTATGTTTGATTCAGTTAGGAGACTATATAAAGTAAAGGGGGATATAATATGTGAATAAATAAACTGAAATGTATATACATTATACAGTCTCTTTAAACTTTAAAAAGTATCTAGATGCAAATAATATTCCTATATAGTGTTACCTTTATGTACTTTATGAATATGAAATTATTAGGGGGTGAAGTCAGTTCATATGTATGATGAGATCTAATTTCCTTAGCATAATCAAATTAATTTATCTTATCATTCAATGATGGTAAGTACTTGGGTATCTTTATAATAGGTTTGTCATTCTATACTTCTGAAAAGACCTTGCGTGCCGCATTTGAGGGATTTGGTGAGCTTGTTGAAGGTAGGTTTTACAGTCACATCAAGTATTTCACTTTTATACAATAGGGAGCTATGTCTGCTAATGGGAGTGCTAATCCTGACAGTGAAAATAATAATGGACAAGATCTCTAAACGGTCAAAAGGTTATGCATTTATAGAGTACACCACAGAGGAGGCCGCAAGCGCAGCACTCAAAGAGATGAATGGCAAGGTAAGTTTGAAAAGACAAACTTCTGTTTTTGTTCAGCTTTGATTTAGCTGAGCTGAACTTCATTGTTGTTATTTTTACTCGCAGATTATCAATGGTTGGATGATAGTAGTAGATGTTGCCAAGACCAAGCCTCAAAAGTACAGCAGGGGTCGTGCAAGAACGACAGCCTGAGAAAGAGTTTTGAAGTATCTTTATGCATTGAAATTCCTAAATTTATGTAAGATTACTCAGTATCTCTACATATTTCTTACTATGACAAAAAGTAGAATGCATCTTGTAAATTGAAAACTGAAGCATCAATTTAAAATCGTTGATTTGACCTGAAATTGTTGCAGTAGAAGTTGTAGAATCAATTGAAAACTTGAACTTTGTGTTGATTACTTATTGGTATGGATCTTTAACATATTGCTTAGCTAATTGCTTTTATGTAATTCGGTTATTAATAATAATTGCTTCTCTCTATTTGTAGTTTATTTTATTTTTTCATTAGTTTAATTTTCACATGGTTCATTAATTTTTATTTAATAGTATGCGATGCATTCGAACATGTATAAAGGTTTTAATAAATACTGGTATAAGGATTATTGCAAATATGTATACTTTGAGTATTTTCAATGTTTTTCAGACATAATGAGATTTTTGCCTTTTGTATACATTTTGTTTTTATATTTTTACTTTGTTATTATGCTGTTTTTAATAAATATGATCAATTTTCCTTAGTTACTATATAATATATATATATATACACACATAAAGTCATAATATGTATTACCTACATAAAGTCATATAACTAATTGTATTCTTGTCCTGCATTAATTACGTATATGGTAGCATCGATATATTGGGGTTTAGGCTTTAGCACCATTTCAAAACCTTTTTATTGGATTTTAATCAACTCTTTATTGGAAAATTTAACACGATCTAAAAAAAATTACCTGTATTATTTAATAATTATATATATATATATGAACTACAAATCAATTCTTCAACTTTTAGAGAGGATGTTAGCAACTAAAAGTGATCATTAAATGGAAAAAAAAAGTTAGAAGGTTTGTTTTGATTCTAATCAAAATATATTTTGATTAAAAATAGTTAATCTTTTTATCTCGTTAAATCTTGATTTGTTTTGTTGAATTTTGTGTTAAAATTGAATCGACCTAATTGCAATAGTTTTATAGCATTTTGCTCTATTTACAAGAGATTTGTATTTTAAATCTGAAAAACATATGTAGAGCAAATCGAAATTTGATATATTTTGGGTACATATTTAGTATATTTTATATTTGATTATTGAATTTTAGATATGAAAAATAGAGGTGAGTCTCAACATCTAGAGATATGGTATATGTTAAATATGTTTTTGGTGTATTTTACGGTTGATTTTCGAATTTCGAAAAAAAAGAAAAAACATTTTTCGTCTTTATGGCTCTCAATCATCTTGACTTTATAGACGTTTCTCTCTTATTTCTTCACCTTAGGTATCACTCTAAAATATCATTTTTTGGCTTTAAATTCAGTTTGCTAAAGTATCTTCTTCCACTCATTTAATTATAACTTTATTTAATTCATATGATATTAAAAAATTGCAATAAGAACTTTGGGATTTAATAAGAAATATATCTCCTAGTGAGATATTGACTAGCTTTAACCTCCATTCATCCTAAATAGAGTCATTTGAACAATTATACCCTTTATCCTAAAATAGCAAAAGCTCACTCTCTCTATTGCAGACTTTTTCATCACCTTCTCTTCATCGTTTCTTTTTGTTGTTCCATCGCAACTCACTTCTCTCAATCTCTTGATCCTTTACCATGGATAAGTTACACGCGCGCGCGCGCGCCCATAATGATACATGTGTGCTTGAGATCTGAGTAATACAAGTATGTTTGAAATGTGAGAAATGACATTGGATTATATAAAAGAAGGAAATGCTTTTTTTTTTGTAGCTCATATTTCTTACTCTCTTCTTTTTCTGCCTGTTCTTGCTTTTTTTAGCTCACTGCAAAATTTGACTTTAAGGTTGTTTTTATTAATTTATTTGTTGTTGAGATAGCTTGTTGATGATTAAATCTTAAACAATGATGCATGTTATAGAGTGTGTGTGTGTGCACGCGCATGTATACATATGCATGTTATAAAGTGTGTATGTGTGTGTGTGTTTGTGTGTAGAGTGTAAGGGAGTTTCTTTGAAAAACTATTACGATCGATCTGTTATAGATTGTTATTAAGTATTATGGTAGGGCTATTCATCAAAATGGTAAGATCGCCTTGACCTGGTCCAACTCGAGCATTTTGGATAAGGTTGGGCTGAGTTTTAAAAAAGACTAGGCTTTGAGTTAATGTTCAAAATTTTATTAAACATAGGGTCAGGTTTTCGGTTGACTAAAAAATTATCAAGTCAACCTGACCTGAACTGAGCTCTACACAAACGTCAATATATACATGCATGCATATATACATACATATATACATGCATGCATGCTCTTTCTCTCTCTCTCTTTTATTTTTGTTCTTATTTTGTCTTTCAATTTCTCTTTTGATTTTATGTTATTTTTGCCTTCTTTCTTATTTGATAATAATTTCTTGGTTGTGATGCAATAGATTATTGGAAGTTGATATTTAACTTAGGGTTTAGGGTTATTCCTACGGTTAAAATTTGGTTTTTGATTTTAGGCATAGGGTTCTTCCATTGGTTCTGCAATTTTCAATTTTTATTTTTTAATTTAAAATGAAAATACTTATTTTCTTTGGACTCTTGGCCTAAGAACCCAATTTGAGAGCCCAAGTGGCTCGAGTGCTTTCGGGCCACTTGAGCTTAGGTCGAGCTGTGGGTTAAATTGTTAGACCCGAGTTAAACTTGGGCCAGGCTTCGAGTAGGGTACAAAACTCGACCCATAAACAGTAGCAATAATGAAGTCTATGTTGGGCATAACCATCCACTTATCCAATGGGGCAATTTTTTCACCAAAAGAAAGTGAATTGTGTATCTCATAGAAGTGATCATGAACATGTTCAAATACGAAGATTAATTAGAACCAATTTCATCCATAAGCTCAAGCCTTACATGTGCCCATTCACTATCTTCAAACCTAACTAACCCAGCAATTGCTCTAAAGCCACAATATCCATCTAAAGCAAAATCATCAATGCAATTAATAAATGCATGCAACCACATAGGACATATTCTTGAATTAAGTTGATTATTCTATGGCATGATTTGACGCATCAATGTTAATATGGAAGTTTGCCACATGCTTTTTACTTTGATGATTTCTTACACTATATTACCACTATGAGATGCTTCGATTGTAGGCCTTTTAGAGCTTAACATTGGAGAGTGACTATCATGCATTGATTCGATGTACTCAAATTCATATCGCAACCTACGTGTGTTGATATCAATTTTTATCCTTTTCTTTGCAGTAGTTCATCCTTAATTATTTTGCTTAAGTTCCTTTCAACTACACTAACCTCATCACAACTCTTTAAGAATTCTTATTATCACACATAAGACGGCGGAGAGCCAGAGGATAATTGATTTAATTTTGTTTTATCGGCTCTTATTTAGTTATTATTATTTTTCCGTGTGTGTTAGGAGTTATCATTAATCAATTATGAGATTTGATTGGACACCTAATAATGGTTTGCATTTTAAGAGATAAAACTCGAGAGATTGCTTACATGATACTATAATTATTGTGGCGTTTATTATCTATTTTTTTATTTATAAGAGGAATTATATTCACTGTCTGAATATAAATCTTAATTATATATATATATATTTTATCTTTTGATTTTATATCCACTATCCGAACACAAATATATTTTTTATTAAATTTTATTATTTTTAATAGTTCTATTACATTTATGGTTATAATTTTTATTTATTAGTTAATACCTTGATCCCTACACTCACAATCTGAATATATATAAATTTTATGTTATTAATATTGGTTAAATTTATTATTATTATTTGAATTATGTTACTTTCTGAACATGACTCTTTATGATCTAGTTTGACATTTTTATTAAATATGAGTATATATATTCTTATATTTTATTTTTTACTATTTATTAATTAATACGCATTTATTTTTTATAAAGAAAAAAATATTTTTTAGTAGAGTGAACTTGAATTCAAAACTTCATTTTAAATGCCTGTGTATTCATTTGACATAATCAAAGTGTTTTTAGTTTGAACTATTTTATTATTGTTATTTCTTGGGTATAAAATTTATTTTGTTTTTTCTCTAACGTACTATTTATTATTTTTCATATGCTATATTTATAACCATACCCACTTCTTAGATATGATTATTGAATCTATTTTTTTTCACAATTTATGTATACATATATATTAGATAGAATAATTATTGTTTATTTTAATTTTCTTGTTAACTAATTAAATACAATGTATGAGGTAAAATATTTTTATTATGAGTAGTTAAAATTTACATAAAAAATTAACAACAATTTTAAAATATTGGAACTAATGCTCTGCTACATTAATTTTTTTTTTAAAGTTTATTAATTCTAATATTGCATAAAATTTTTTTAAATATATATTTTGATGTTGTTTTCACACCAACAGAAAAAGAAAATTAAATAAACTAAATATAAAAAATATAAAAAAAATGAGGGACAAATTACGCAAAACACTGTGAGAAAGTTTTTTTTTTTAATAATACGGTAGTCCCCCTTTTTTTTCTTTCTTTTTTATACTTTTCAAAGTTAGTTTTTCTTTATTTTTTTTTGTATTTTTGTATTTTTCATTTTTTAGTTTTTTAATTGTCTATTTATTTTTATATTTATAAATATTTTGTTATTTTTATTTTATTAATGTACGCACAAAAAATAAACATTTACATAAAATGTATACAATATATACAAAATACATATAAAACAAATAGTGACATATCTATAACATATACATAATATATCTGCAACATATACACTATAATTAACCAATATATAAATGCTATAAGACATATCCATAACATATCTATTATAATTAAACTAATATTATATAATGTATACACTATATATATATAACATATCTGTAATATATACATAATATATCTAAAACATATAACATTATTCTACAAATGATGTTTTTAAGAATTTTTTTGAGAAATTTTTATAAAATTATATTATTTTATCTTAAAAATATTATTTTATAAAGTAATATGGGAAATAAACATAATTTTTATATTTTTTAAAGAATTTTATAACAAATGCATAATATATCTATAACATATATAAATCGTAAAAATAAAATAATGTATCTATTTTTGTAATTTTATAAACTTTTTAGGTATTTTTAATTTTTTTTATATCAATATTATTTAAAAAAAAAACTTTTAATTATATATATATATATGTTAAAAGCCAAAAATGAATGGGTAGCGTCATGGGCTGGGCCATAACATTACCTCAGTTTAAGAGGAAATTATGAGGTAAATTATATTTTAATAAAATACAAATGAGCCACCCCTGCCTCTTTTTTTATTCATGCTTTATATAAACTAATGAAAATATTTTTCTTTTAAAAAAAGACTCAGCAGACCGTAATTTGCAAAACTCTACCATTTTAACTTCAAACCGCCTGAAGCACTACCTTTATTTGTTATTAAACCCTTGGTACTGTATTGGATTTGAATCAGATTTAGGATTAATCCATATTGATTGACTGCCTTTATTATGTTGTTTCTAGCAAATACCACTATTTTTTATTTTGGATCTTCCAAATCATTCTCGCAGGAGATTCGTACCCATTTTTTTCTGACCCTAAATCCATCTAATATAAATACTCATTTCTTCCTCTTCACTTTACATATGCTGTCATCTTTTCCCTTTTATCATCTTCTCCAGCAAAAGCTCTCAAAAAATGAAACACCATTTATTTTTTTTTTCTATTTTTCTTGACAGCTGCAAGTTTATCTAATTAATTATCTCGATATTTTAATTCATAAATATATTTTAAAGGTAAAAATTTATATATTCATGTTTATTATTATTATTATTATTTAATTCTCTTATGTATATATATATAAAAACTTTTATTATTTTTTATTCTTAGATCAAGCTTCTTTTACTAAAAAATTTAACAAATTTTCTCTCTTTTTTTTTTTTGGTGAAATTAGTTGTACCATTTTTTGTTTATTGTCCACTTTTTTAATTGATTTTTATTTTATTATTATTGTTTGATGTATCTTAATTTAAACATTTTTAATCATAAATCATGCTTTTGTTCTTCTTCTTTTTTTTTTTGGTTTATAAGTTTATCCCATTCTATTATCATTTCTTGTTCACCTTCTCTTATACTAAAGTTACTTTTTATATATAATTTTTATTGCCAAGTTTAGAACTATCTGAGTATGAAATCATGTATATGGAAGATATGAGTATGCATAGTCTACGTATTTTCACTTCTTATCTATCAATAATTTTTTTACGATAAATTGTTCTACTTATGTGTATTCTGTGAATATTAAATCAGTGAGTTTAGAAGAAAATTATGAAACAAAGATAGAAAAGGAGGAATAATGCGAAATTTTATTGAATAACAGAATATGTTTTTGTTATTTCCATGTTTTACAAAACCTGTAAACTACTCAATTTATAGAATAATAAAACTTAATACTAAACACACATATCTTCTTGGATTTTATTTGTTGAATATTTAAAAAGTCATCCTTATCATTATGATTTGAGCCTCAATATCCTTATCTGTTAATATCCTCCCGTAAACTGAGCCGTGGTTGGAGGCACAGTTTGTTGATAAACTCTTGCTCTTGTAATCCTTGTTTCTGAAATAGCTTGAAAAAAAAATTCAATCCACTGACAAGTCCGTGATTTTCTTGAAATCGATCAGACGTTTGCCATTTGTATGGTTTTCTGAAATTGTTTGTTCTCTACACAACAAAATTTTGTTGTGTGAGATTAAAATTTTTGTTTGTTCTCAACACAACGAAACTGTGTTGTGTGAGATTGAAATTTTTGTTTGTTCTCAACACAACGAAACTGTGTTGTGTGAGATTGGGGGAGTGTTTGTTCTCTGCACAATGAAAAACTGTGTTGTGTGAAATTGAGGTTTGTGTTTGAAGAAGCAAATCATTTGAGATAAGACTTATTTGGAATTTGGATTTAGTGAACCTAGATAGATTGTAGAATAGGATATTAACCATTGATGATTGACAAAACAGCTAAGAGACTGATAAAATTGTTTAAACTGCAAAATAGAATTGAAAACTACAAAACAAACGGGAAAAAAAAAACTTCTGCTAAAATGGATGATGATGACTATAAATTTTAAGTGGATTCTGCCATGGATGTTGTAGATGGTAGTGACGAAGAAGATGAAAATATTGATTAAATTTGGAATTTGATGAGTTTAGATTCCTGCAGTTTAAGGACTTGCTTGGGTCCATTAAGCTCTGATACCAAGAAGAAAATTATGAAACAAAGATAGAAAATGAGGAACAATGCGAAATTTTATTGAATAGCAGAATATGTTTTTGTTATTTCCATGTTTTACAAAACCTGTAAACTACTCAATTTATAGAATAATAAAACCTAATACTAAATACACATATCTTCTTGGATTTTATTTGTTGAATATTTGAAAAGTCATCCTTATCATTATGATTTGAGCCTCAATATCCTTATATGTTAATAAGTTTATAGCTTCCTTTTGTATTTTTCTTATTATGAACAAGACAAATGATGTAGTCACTATCTGTCTGCATCTATTTATTTGAAATTATAATATGAAAATAGATGTAAAATAAATAAATGTATAAATAGGACAGAGTGTTTATTTGATGTTGGTGCCTGAATTGTTGGAAGCTGAGTATAATTCTATTTTTCATTTTTAGATTTATAGGGTTCTATTAAATACACTTCCTGTATTTAATAGAATTCAAGATTTTGTAATTTTTTCTACTAAAAAATTTAATTGCTCACTATTATCTTTATTTTTTTACCTCTATATGTTTTTATGTGTTCTTTTATATCTTTTGTTTCTAGTTTTTTTCATATTTTCTTTCTCTTTTTTTTGTGTTTTCTTTGCAAACTTTTTCGTGTGTATTTTTTTCTATTATGTCTTCCCTCTCCCTTTTATACTAAAGGAGCTTTCATTTTTATATTTTGTTATTTTAACTTTTTTTTTACAAAGAAAAATTGTTGCAATAATTTATTGCAGAAAATCAAGATTTCTTCTTTTATTTTTTTCTTTATGTATTTAGTGTATATTTGTATAGAGAATAATGGATGAGATTATAGATATTTTATCAATATTTTTTATTTATTTTTAATTACTGTTTCTTTCTTTTTTAAAAAAAAGAAAGGGGGTTACTACAGTTGACATTCTTTTGCATACTTAATTAATTAAAGTTATGCAAAATATTAGTAACTAGTTATTTCCTAAGGCTTGACCTAAATAGTACTTAAAACTTGATTTTGGAATTTTTTTTTAGAAAAAACAATGGAACCTAAGGCTCGACTTCAAGAGTACCTAAAACCTGATTTTATGATTTTTATTTTTGGAAAACAAAGAAAAATAACCTAAAGGTAGACTTTAGGAGCACATAAAATTAGATTCTAGAAAATTTTAAAAAAAAAAAACAAAGAGGAAACTAAGGCTTGACCTTATTTGTGCCTAAAGCTTGGCTCAAGAAATTCCTCTTTCTTTCTTTTTATAAAAATGAAAAGAGAGCCTAAGACTTGACTTTAGGAATACTGAATGCTTGACACTAGAAACTCCTTTTTTTAAGAACACAAAAGAGAACTTAAGGCTCAATCTTAGGAGTGCTTAATGCTCTGTATTAGGGACTTTTTGAAAAAAGAAAAAGGAAACCTAAGGCTTGACCCTTGGAATGTCTAATGCTCGATGTAGAATTTTTTTTTTAGAAAAATAAAAGGGAGGCTTGACCTTAAAATACCTAAAGCTTGACTTTAAAGACTTTTGATGCCTAAAAATAATCTTTTTATGTGCCAAATCTCCTTCTTGAAACTCCCTTGCCTTCATCTTCTTTACATGGGCCTTGATAAACTGTCTCTGATACAATTGACCATGACACAAAGTTGTCAATCTTTTTTCTTTATTAGAATTTAGCTGATCATAACAACTTTGTACCCATTCAACATCATCGAGCCCATCTTCTGTAATATCTCTGAGAGAAAAAATCTAAACTTCAATTGGTAATATTGCCTCCATGTCATATACTAAAGAGAATGGTGTTGCCCTAGTAGATATCTTGACTATGTTCTTATATCCATGAAGAGTATAAGGAAGCATCTCATTCTAATCCTTGTACGTTATCGCCATTTTTTGAATTATCTTCTTAAAATTCTTATTGGCTGCCTTAACTGCACTATTCATCTTTAGACAGTATGGAGAGAAATTATGATGCTTAATTTTAAATTTTGAGCACATTTCTGTCATATCCTTATTCCTGAAATTTTTTGCATTGTCAATGATTATATTTTCAGGTAGGTCGTATCGACATATGATGTTCTGCTTAATGAATTTCAAGACCACATTCTTTGTCACTTTAGTATAATAGCCTGCCTCTACCTATTTGGTAAAATAATTAATTGCTACCAAAATGAATCGATGACCATTAGAAGTTTTAGGTTCTATTGCATCAATCACATCTAGTCCCCATATCGAAAAAGGCCACGGAGAACCCATTATATGTAAAGGTGTTGGGGAAGCATTGATATCGTTGGCATATATTTGTTACTTATGATATTTTCGGACATAGTTAATGTAGTCTAATTCCATTTTTAGCCATAAGTAATCCATTTTAAGAATTTTATGAGCCAAGAGATGCCCACTCGAATATGTACTACATAATCCTTCATGAACTTCTTCTATCAATCTTGGAGCTTCTTATTTATCTACACATCTAATCATCATTCTATCATAGTTTCTTTTGTATAAGACATCGCCACTCCAAAAGAAATTCATTGTCAGTCATCGAATTATTCTTTCATTAGTGTCTAAGGCTTATAGAGGGTATGCCATATTTTTGAGATATTGCTTGATATTATGAAACCATGGCATACCATCACGTTCTTCTTCAAGGTTTGTATAGTAAGCATTAACCCCTCTGGTTTCAATCTTGATGGAAGGCATCTTTCCACAAGTGTCCAATCAAAACAGTATATCTAATATGGCTAATGCATCTGTAATTTCATCTTTGATTCGGGAAGCATGATCGAAACTTATGAATTTGAGGCTTTGAGCTGGATCAAGAATATATTCTTGACAAGGCACCAATTTTGAATCTCTAGCTTCCCATTCTCCTTTCAACTAGTTGATTATCAATGTCAAATTGATATACACTTCTAACCTTTTGATCTTCATATCAATAACGGCTTGTATTCCTAAAGCACAAACTTCATATTTAACCATGTTATTAGTGTATTCGAAACACAATTTAGCTGTCACAGGGAAATATTTTTCCTTTGGAGGGATTAGAATTACTCCCATCCCACTTTCTAAGGCATTTGAAGCTCTATTAAATGTTATAATCTAGTTTCTTATTGATCTTTGTTCTACTTCCACCAACATGATTTCTTCGTCGGGAAATTCGTAACTTATTGGTTGGTAGTCTTCAACAACTCGTTCTGCCAAATAGTCAGCTATAATACTCCTTTTTATTGCCTTTTAGGTAATATGTATTATATTGTACTCAGTTAGTAAAAATTACCATTGAGCAATTCTCCCAATTAAAGCTGGCTTTTCAAAAATGTACTTAGTAGGATCTATTCGAGATATAAAAAAGGTGGTGTAATATAGTATATAGTGCCTTAATTGGTAAGCGGCCCATGCTAATGTAGCACAGGTTCTTTTGGTGAACTTTTTACTTACATAGTATATGACTTATTCCTTCCTTCCTGATTCATTGTGTTGCCCTAGAACACCACTTATTGAGCTCTAAAAAACTGTCAAGTAAGAAGAAGAGGATGACAGGCATAGGTGGTTGCAAAATTAGAGGAGCTTGTAAATAATGCTTGAATTTATCATAGGCTTAGCCTGGGTCCTTATTTGACTGGATTCGGAGCAATTGGGCTTAGTCGGTATGGAAAGAAAGGGAATCACCTCCTCATAAAGGCTTGGATGAGAAATAGGAAAGATTGCAGCCTGTTCGGGGATGAGATTGAAGAGAATTCTTCTGATTGATTAGGCTGAATCTCTGGGGCTTTCCTAGCCATTATAGTTTTGTTTTTTTATCTTCTTTGTCTAAAAATAGGTTTGATTTGCTTCACCTATGAGAATTTTTACCGATTCTTCTTTTTTTCATTAAAGCTCATCCTAATCTCCGTCGAGAGCGAGTTGTAGAAAAAAAAAGGCATTAATGGGAGTTGTTTTACAGCCAAGCTAGGAAGAGAGCCAGTTCCCTTGTGACAAAGAAAGATCTTTTTTCTCATATAAAAGGGTGATGACCCTGCTCAGCTTTCTTCAGTTCCAGAGACATTGGCATCCTTGGTTTTCTTTGTGCTGGTTTCGCCATATACGGATATCTGCTTTGTTTTGATAGGTCTCTTGTAGCATAATTGACAAGCACCCCGATCAATAATAAGGTATTTTTCCATTTATCATTCCATTTTTCCTGGTTATTCTTCCTCAAAAGCTTGAAGATATGCTTACACGTAGCTATTAGTTGTGACATGAATCAAGCTAATATAATTAAGCCTTCCAAAAAATCTTCAAATCTCTTTTTCAATTTTAGGAGTTGGCATTTCAACTATAGTCCTAATCTTATTAGGATCAATCTCGATTCCCCTTCTACTGACTATAAACCCTAATAATTTCCCTGATGAAATTGCAAATATGCACTTTGCAATATTTAATTAGTGTTGATGTGTCCTTAGCTGTTATTAATAACCTTTTCAAAACTGTAACATGGTCTTCATCATATTGAGATTTTGCTATCATTTCATTAACATACACTTCTATTTCTTTATGCATCGTATCATAAAACAGGGTAACAATTACTCTCTAGTAAGTTGCCCTCGCATTCTTCAGTCCAAAAGGCATTGCTTTATAATAAAATTTTTCCTTAGAGAGTGATAAAAGTTATTTTTTTCCTTATAATCGGGATTCATTTTAATTTGGTTTTATCTTGAGAAACCATCCATTAATAAGAACATATAAAATGAAGATGTATTATCTACTAGCACATCAATGTGCAGTAGAGAAAAATCATCTTTTGGACTTACTCGATTAAGATCCCAATAATCAACACATATCCTGACCTTTCCATATTTCTTAGGGACAAGAACGATATTAGCCACCCATTCTGGATACTTGGCCACTTCTAAAAAGTCTGCCTTAAACTGTGTTTTTACTTCTTTCATTTTCAACAAAACATCCAATTTCATTTTTCTCAACTTTTGTTTTATGGGTTTACATTCTAGCTTCAATAGTCAATGATGCACAACTGTGTCCATACTCAATCCCCGGATATCCTGGTATGACCATGCGAAGACATTCATAAACTCTCTTAGCCATGTAACCACCCTTTCTTTGAGTTCCAAAGGCAAAGATACATTAATCTTTGTTTTCATATTTTCTTTGGTTCCTAGTTTTTTTTTTTCATCTTGTTCTATTATTCTAGTTATTTCATGAGGGAAATCCCTTTGTCTTCTTCACCAAATGTGATTACAAAGATATAGTTATCAAAATCATATCCAGACTTAATTTCATTAAGATTTAATTCATTATTGGCATTCTTGGGTAAAGTGAGTATAAAAGAAAAAAATTATCAAGATATAGAAATTAAGCAGAAAGTAATAGAATGAAAGTAGCAAGGAGAGTTCAAGAATGAAGATAAAACATGCACTCTATTTTATTAAAGTTTACTTTGAAACTTTCAAAAAAGAAAGCCCACGCTAATATTTTTCTAAGATATTAGGCAAAATCATAAGAAAATAATTATTTGGATTACTTTGATTGAGATTATAATTCATAAGCTTTTTAATTGTTCAGATCTTGTTCGGGTAGCAAAGGTGTAACACATAAAGCTGCTTCATTATGGGGCTCATTCTCGTTCACCATGGTCACCAATGAATTTCCTAAAATTATCTCCATATCTCATGGATCTCCTACCGTCTCTGTTTCTTCATGGAAAAAGCTAGCAGTTCTGAAGGTTTGCCTTAGGGGAGGAAATATCATCTTTTTTTTAAGCTTCCTTATTTGCCAACCTTGTTAGTCGATATTTTTTTTTCTTTTTGAATCCTCTTCCTATATTCTCTAGTAATCTTGTATCCCAATCTATCTCTACTGTCGATATTGAGAGGAAGTAGAAAGGAATTGATTCCTTGTTCATGTCTTCCTAAACCTTTCTCTGAGGAATAGCTTGCCTTTAACATTTTTCTTGCCACCATCATAACTGCAGCTAATAACGGAGGAGTTGGCATGACCAATTCTTCTCCAACATATGAAGTGTTTGCTATTTCAAAGGATTGAAAAGAACTTTCGAAGGCTTCTTATGATGCTTCAACATATGGGATCGAGACAAGCTTAATAATTAGAAAGTCTTTTTCTCCTAAAATTTCAATTATCTTTTCTTTCAATGATGAATTTAACTTTGTGATGTAAAAATGATGGTACTGCTCCTGCCGAGTGTATCCATGGCCATCCTAATAATATACTGTAAGTTGGTACCATTTTCATCACTTAAAATATGATATTAAATGTAACTGGACCCATTTGGACATGTATTTTGATATCTCTTTAAACATGTCTCCTAGTTCCATCAAAGGCTTGAACTATCATATAGCTAGGCTGCATGTATGTCTCATCGAGTGATAGCTTTGAGAAGGTCATTTTAGGTAAGATATTTAGGGATGACCCATTGTCTACTAGAACCTTTGTAAAAGAATATCTTTTATATTGGACTGATATATGTAAAGCTTTTGTATGCCCATTCTCTTCTCCAGATATTTCATCATCAATGAAAGATATGTAATTAGCTACCATTACTCTCCCAGCTATATTATTTAAGCTATCTATAGAGATGTCTTGGCAGACATGTGTTTCATTCAAAATTTTGAGCAAAGCATTTCAGTAAGATTCTGAATTTAAGATTAAAGATAGTAGTGAAATTCAAGCTGGGGTTCTATTCAACTACTCAATCACCTTGTATTCACTTTGCTTAATCAATATTAAGAATTCACATGCCTCATGCGCGGAAACCAATTTCTTTACTTCCAATTGCAAGTCATTTTTATTGGTTGCATCTTGAAACTGTCTGACTTTAATCTATTCCACCGATTATCCTTCCTTAGCTTTCCCTTTCTTATGCCTTTCAAGTTCTTCTTTTCGGTGTTTCTCTACTTCTTCTAGCGTATAGTAGTGCCCACTTCTTGTCAACCTCATACACCAGAAATATTGACTATCGATTCAATTTCATTACTTGCTTGGCATATACTAGGATTTTGGCATACTATCTTGCACACATACTTG
Organism: Garcia nutans; assembly: GCA_947685225.1. NCBI lineage: Eukaryota > Viridiplantae > Streptophyta > Magnoliopsida > Malpighiales > Euphorbiaceae > Garcia > Garcia nutans. The sequence goes on along the minus strand of CANTUV010000006.1, from coordinate 12,176,914 downwards.
GCATATACTAGGATTTTGGCTCACTACCTCCCACCCATATTTCCATGACACTACTTTTGAATCTTTATATTAAAAAAAATGGGTGTTTTGATTATAAATTTTATGATTTATGAAGACATATCAGATTTTTTCCTTTTCATTTCTCTTAACAAGCATGATATTACAATAGGCATTGGGATAGAAAGATTAGTAGACACCATGTTCACATCTTCCTCTTTCCTTCTTTCTATTTCAAAAATCACAATTTTAGCATTCATCAATTCTTGAACATTCATTTTGAATTGTGGGCATTCATTGATTGTATGATTTGATATCTTTCCATGATAATCATACAAATGTTCTTGTTGAGGGGAAGATCCGTCTCCTGATTAGCTTTCAAGAACTATTCCAGCTTTAATTAAAATTTGAAAAAGCTCCCCTATAGGCATTTGAACTTCCTCTTCCTTCTCCTTATATTGTCGAACCTCACCTTTAATAATGGCATTGATTTTTCCCCTATCATGATTTGGCAAATGATTATTATTCACATTAATGGTCTTTGATTCTTGGTTAAATTTCAATCATCCTGCATTTAAAAGAATTTGGACCTTTCTTTTAAATGCAGTGCAATTTTTAATATAATGCAATACCTAGGTGCCACCGCATGATACTTACACTTTGTATTTTGATCATACCATTTGGGATAAGGTGACTTCATTGGTTCCAATGATGTTAAATACACTTGTTGTCCTTGTAATAGTTAAGCAATAATTCTATATAAGTTATCAGGATGGGATTAAATATTTCTATCCTCTTTTCACAATAGTGATTATTTTATTGCCCTCTTTGATTGGATTGATTTGTTTTATTGCTTACTTCATAAGCAAGTGTAGGAGCACCAGGTGGAGTGGAATAAAGAGCATTTTGAGAAATCATGAATTAGGGAGCGTGATAAGGGAAATAATACATTCCAGGCCCTACATTTGCTATATAATGTGGTGGATGATGAAGATAGTAAGTTTCTTTAGACTGTGAATGTCCTCCTATCATATGAGTTTCTCCTTCTTTCTTTTTGCTTGAATATTATCTTTTTGAGTTGTTCTCTTCAATACTTCACTTCTTAATTTTTCCTTTTTTTCATTGCTTGTTTAATCCTTTCCCCTGCTAGAACCAAATCTAAAAAGTTGGCAGTTGTGTTAGCTAGCAATATGTTATAGAATGGTTGTTCCAGTGTGTCCAAGAAATTGGATATCATCTCCTTATCCGTGAGAGGGGGAATGACTTGTACCACTTTATCTCTCCATCTTTAAACATATTCCCTGAAAGTTTCATTAATTTTCTTTTCCATTGCTCTTAAATCATCCTTGCTAAGTGTTATATCCATGTTATATTTATATTGCTTCAAGAAAGTATCTTTCAGATCTTTCCATCTTCGAATGTGTGTTTGATCTAAACTCATGTACCACCTTATTATTGGTCTTTTAAGACTTTTCTAGAAAAACATGAATAAATAATTTCTCATTATTGATTTATGCTGCCATCTTACTATAGAATGTTAATAGATGAATTTGAGAACAAGACAATCCATCATATTTTTCAAAGTTTGAAGTCTTAAATTTTAATGGTATGGTCAAATCGGACACCAGACATAATTGGGATGCTTCAGTGGTTCCATACACATTAACCCCTTCAATCACCTTTAAATGCTTCTCTATCCATTCTATATTTTCTTAAAAAAGTTTAGGATTAGCTCTTTTGAAATTGGTTTGCACCTTTAGGTCATCCAAGTCTGGGATTATTATGGATTCTTCATGAAAAATAGGAGGTCTTGGATTTATTTGAGCTTCTCTTGCCTGCCCCCTTGTGGCATTTTTGAAAAGGTTGAGAATATTTTCTACTGGATGAGTACTATTACTTGGTCCCCCTACTGGCTTATAATGTGGAATAAAACCTGGTAGATATGCAGGATCCCTCATAACACCTGTAAAAGGATGGGCTATTGGGGTTTCTATTTATGAGGCAATAGGCACGGTTTCTATGATACTCTTGCCTTTGAGCAATTTTATGAGTTATGGTAATTGATTTCTCATTTCTAAAACTTCTTCCAACCTATCCTTTATCTAGTCGATATTTCACCTCATTTCTTCTTTGGCTTGGTTTTACATGAGTCTGGTCTTTGACCAAGTCTCGTAATAGTAAATTAAGTCAGATTTATTTTTTGAAAGCTAGGTTATGTTGATGTTCCTAATGGTATATTTATTTTACATTAGAAAATGCTTTTATTTATTATTTTTCATTTGAATAAAATTATGACACAACAATTATGCAAACTCATGTTTAAAAAAAAAGGAAAAAAATAACATAAATGATTAATCATCCTTCAACACATAAAAAAAATACAAATATTTTTCTTATAAAATTAAAAAAGGAATTAAATCATGTTAACTCTTTGTCACCTTCATTTGAATCTTCCGTAATAGAAAAGCTCTCGATACATCTTTTTCAACAAATTATAAAGCTCTTGTCTATATGGTCCCATTGGCATATAAATTATCTTCAAACGGTTCACCTCTTGGGCCATGCAACTTGCTTGTTAAGCTAATTCTTTTAATTTTTTGGTGAGATGATCAACCTGGGTGCATACCTTTATAAAACTATTATGATAAAAGACACAGTCTTCCATATATGCTCTCAGGCATGCGACTAAATTATTTTTCTCAACCAAAATTTAATCTATAGAAGCAGTTAATTGATCCATCTGGTCCTGATATGCTTGAATTTTTTATACTAAATTTTGGACATTAATTTGTTGCTGGCATGAATCCTCGACTAGCTCTTCTATCTCGCGCTTCATGCTTTCTTCCCTTTCTTTATACCCCTCTAACAACTCTTAGAGTATAAATGTTTCTCCCTTTAGCTTATTATTTTCCTACTTTATTTCGAAAGCTCTTCTTTCGACTTCCAATATTATTATCTTTCTTTTCATTGTGTTAGACTGTTGCATTTGAACTTTTGCTATTTCATATTTAAGCTTTTTATTTTTCTTGTGAAGCTCAAAAGTCCTTTGTTAGCCTCTACAGTCTCTCAAACCCAATAGACTACATCTCTATCATCTGTGGAAGACATTTTTTTCATGATAGCTTCGTCAATAAGAATATGCTCATTTGATGTGGAAAGTTCCTTATGCATCCTTACTATTAAAGGGACAAACTCAGTTCCTCTTTTTTGGTACCATTATAAGTAACTCTAAGTCCCTAAGTCTTTATAAGTTTCAGATTTTATCTTCCTCACAATTTGCCATGCGTCCTGGACTTTGCCAAGCTTGGCAAATGTCTTCTCATCCCCATAATTTCAATCTATATGGTCCAACCATATTGTTTGAGGAATGAATTATGAAGATTCCAATTGTCTTTTTACCATTGCAGGTGCATATGCAGTGACCCCCTATATTCCGATCAAAGGCACCCATGGAAAGTCACCACAACTGAATATTAATGATTGTCTATCCTTCCAAAAGGCTAAATAAGATATATCTTCTTCTTTTATCTATTGTAGAATCTTAACCATCGCTTTTTGCTCAGGGATATCTTAGGCCATTCTGCTGACGCAAATTTTGCCAGATGATTTTTTTATAGCATTGTATCCCGGTTCATACTCAATAGTAGGAAAATAAAATTAAGGAAGACACTTTAAATGTGTTACAACCCACGTGCTCAACAAAGTGGCGCAACCTATGAATCGTCCACTTCCTTGCTTCTGATAATAGTTTAAAGACCTCACTATTTCTGCCAGAATACTAATGATTAAATATATTCCTCTTATTACACTGGTAAAGAGGGTAATAACTTTGGAATATATAGAGTTCAATTCTCTCAGAAATAGGACAATTCTATAAATAAGCAAAGCCAAAATCTGGGATCCTTCCTTTCAATCTAGATTACTTTCATGAATTCTAATAAGGGTTCCACCCGAATGACCTTGGATTGTAGACTTTCTCATCCTTTTATCACACTTATATGCACATCCATGATCTTGACTAATTGTCTTCTGCCTAATGCCCTCATATCGTGTACATATAGGTTAATATCCTTCTTTTTCTAATATGTTGGTTAGGATGTGATATTTTTCTATTATAGGTGTTAAGTCTAATTATCCAATTGTGAAACAATGGTAGCATGGGTCTTAGTAATTTAGCATGGCCTTCAGAATGGGCAAGAATACAGGGGCATATATTAGGTAAGCAAGCCATCCAAACTGCTCATTAAATTGAATCATTTGTTATAGTCTCATATTGTCCCAAATTTCTTTTAAAGCCCTCAAATCATTTTACTGAAAGTCTACTTTCTCTAATGTCAAAAGTTGAACCATCACTCCTATAGGAACACAATTCTCTTTTATTTTTTGTGCTAACTTTGATTCTTTCATGGCTCTGATTCAAATATATCTATTATGGTGATACATTTTAGATGGTCACAAGAATGTTGAAATGCTCCTATTGCAATGAAAAACAAAACACACTTTTAGTCATTTAATAAATTATTATATCGGTGTACAAATATGTTTATGATAAATATTGAAATGCTATATCATGAAATACTACAATTCTAATACAAAATCATAATGCTATGTGATGCAAAATTACACAACATTTATTAAAAGGGCACTTTGTCATTGATCATGGGAAAGGTTTCCAAGACAAGAAAAAAAAACACCGAGACTTAAAAAATAATGGGTAGATATAGGAGCTTGAACATAGATTTCTTTGTTTATTAGTCCTAAACGATCTTAAAGGATGTTACAATAGATTTACCTAAAAGGGTAAATGGTTGAGTACTATTAGAATTACCATTAAATGGTTGAGTTCTATTTTTAACGGTTACTTGTGGTATGTTACAATAGATTTACCTTGTGGTATGCTGAGATAATGGTATACCTGTGAACATATAATGGTATATGTTACTTATTTTAATATAAGTAACCGAACCTGATGCAGTTCGACCAGACAGAGCTAGAGAGAAAAATCCAACAAAGTTCTAGTAGAGTTCACAGTCACTGGTACTCCCAAAATCTCAGCATACCACAAGTAGTCCAACCAGACTATGGGAATTCTAATAGTACCAGTGAAATGGAATTCAAATATTATAGCAGTTACTTATCTACTCAATTATTGGATGCCATGCGTACTAGCCGTTGAAGAATTTTTATCAGAAAAATGGATAGTAAGACCAAACCAACCAGAGTCCGATTGTGCCGAGCCTAAAATGACCAGACTAATGGTAGTCCGATCGTGATGTTGTTCTGGACAATAATTAAAGTGAGAGACAAGAATCAAACATTTTGGCACCTATCTTAAACGACTAGTTGAAGACTTAAAGGCTATAAATACCACAATAAATCTCATTTTTTTTAGTAAGTTTATGATCATAATTGTTAAGAAAAACATCTTGAATTTGTTTACATCAAAATCTCTATTTATTGAGTGTTAGGTGTGAGCATTAAACACTATTGTAAGTTTGAGTGTGAGCTTTGAAATACTTAGGTTTTAGGGTAAGCTTGGAAAAACTCTTATTTGGGTTGTGAGAAAATTCTCAAACCTATTAAAAGTTTGATGTGAGCTTGTAAAAACACCAAGTTAGAGTTGAGCTTGTAAAAAATAAAGATTAGTGAAACCTTGACAAGTTGTTAAGAAAATGAATGTAGAATTGAGGTAATCCGAACTATTATAAACTCTTTGTGTTTGTTCTTCTCTACTCTTCTGTTGCTTTGTTGGTTTCTTAAAATTTTAATTTCGATCACTTCTTCAAAAAAACTAATTCACCCCATCCCTCTTGCTTGCCATTAATTCATCAGGTTTTGAGGTTCCCAAACTATGCATAATTCCAATATCGTCCACAGTTTGGACTATCAGGTTCTCTAAGCCAATACATGACTAAAAGATAGTTTGAGTGAGGATTTTTTGGAGGCTTTATTAGGTTTTTTGTTGAGGCATCCCTACTTCTGACCTTTAAGTGTATTAGGGTAATAGATTACTTTCTGACCTTTAACTGAGTGTGTGATAAGAGACTTGTCGATTGAAACTTAACTATTTTCTTTTTTTAAGTATACAAAGAAGTAACAGTTAATAAATTTTAAAACATAACTAAGAAATAAAATATAAATATCATAATAATATATATAGTTTAACCCCTCTATTTAGTAACTTAGCTATTCTCCAGTGGAGTTGCCAGCTGTCGCACATGGGGCGTTGGGAAGCTGGCAGATAATTGATTTAATTTTGTTTTGTCGGCTTTTATTTAGTTATTACTATTATTTTGTGTGTACTAGGGGTTGCCACCAATCAATTATGAGATTTGATTGGACACCTAGTAATAGTCTGTATTTCTGAAGATAAAGTTTGGGGGGGGGTTGCTTGTAGAGAAAGAAAAACACTCTACAACATTAAAAAATTAGTACTATAATTATTGTGATATTTTATTATCTATTTTTATTTGTGACAAGAATTATACTCATTGTCTGAATATAAATCATAATTATATTTTTTATTTTTTTATCCTTTAATTTTTGTATCCACTATCTAGACACAAATATATTTTTTAATAATTTTATTAATTTTAATAGTTTTATTACTCTTGTGGTACAATTTTTATTTATTAGTTAATACCTTAATCTCTACACTCACTACCTGAATGTAGAAATTTTATGTTATTAATATTTGTTAAATTTATTACTATTATTATTTGAATTATATTCACTTTCTGAACATGACTCTTTATAATCTAATTTGATATTTTTATTAAATATGAATATTTAGCATTTATATTCTTATATATATTTATTTTTCACTATTCATTAATTAATACACATTTATTTTTTTATAAAGGAAAATATTTTTTAGCAGAGTGGACTCGAGTTCGAAATTTGATTTTGAATGCCTACCTATCCATTTGATAAAATCAAAGTCCTCGTAGTTCGAACTATTTTATTGTTGTTGTTATTTCTAGGTATAAAATTTATTTTGTCTTTTTCTATAATATACTATTTGTTATTTTTCATATGCTATATTTATAATCATACCCACTTCCTAGATATGATTGTTGAATCTATTTTTTTCACATATCATGTACACATATATATTATGCAGAATAATCATTGTTTATTTTAATTTTTTTGTTAACTAATTAAATACGATGTATAAGGTAAAATATTTTTTATCATGAGAGTCAAGGTAATTTGTAAAATAAAATTTATATAAAAAATTAACAATAATTTTAAAATATTGGAACTAATGCTCTGCTACATTAATTTTTTTCAAAGTTTATTATTCCTAATATTGCATACAATTTTTTTAATTATATATATTGATATTGTTTTCACACCAATAGAAAAAGAAAATCAAATAAACTAAATAGCAAAACATATAAAAAAAATGAATGGGTAACTTTATGGGCTAGGCTATGATATTATCTCATTTTAAGATAGAATTATGGGGTAAACTACATTTTAATAAAATACAAATGATCCCCCTTTTTATACGAGGAACTGACATGCAATACGTTTTTTACAAGCGCAATTTCAAAAATATGAAACGTCTTTTTTTTTTTTTATAAATATAGCAGCCGCTTTTTTGCCCTTTTTCACGATACTTTTTTTTCTTTTTTCTGTTTTCTTTTTTTCTTTTTAATATTTATTTATATTTTTATCCATAAATAAGTTTTTTATTATTATACACACAAAAAATAAATATATGCATAACATAAAGACAACATATACGTAATACACAACAAAAATAATTACATATTTACAATATATATATGACATATCTGCAACATATCCGCAACATATACATTATAATTTACCAACATATAAAGGCTAGAAGATATATCTATAACATACATACTATAATTAAGCAATATATAAAAAGCAAGATAATATATAAAGCCTAAAGCAAAATATATGCACAATATATATGATATCTCTGCAACATATACACAACATATTTGAGATATATAAAATTATATTGCAAAATGATGTTTTTAATATTATTTTGAAAATTTTTTATAAAATTATATTATTTTCTATTAAAGGTATTATTTTTATTAAATAATATCTAAAATAAACTTAGTTTTTATTTTTTTGGAAGAATCTTATAACATATACATAATATATCTAGAACGTATATATAACATATACAAATCATAAAAATACGATGATGTACAATTTTTTATAATTTTATAAATTGTTTAGGTATTTTTGAAAATTTTGTATATTAACTGTATTTTTTAAAAAAAATTATTTTGTAAATAGTTTTGTAAAAAGCACTTTTTTTTATTAATGCTTTATAGAAAATGGAGAAAGTGAAATGATTTTTCTTAAAAGAAAAAGACTTATCAGACCTTACTTGTCAAAGCTCTACCGTTTTAACATCAAACCACGAACCCTAAATCCATCTCATAAAAATACTCCTTTTTTCCTCTTTACTTTATTTATGCCGTCCTCTTTTTTTTTTTTTTTTCTTTTATCCTCTTCTCTAGCAAAAGCTCTAAAAAAATGAAACACAAATTTTTTTTATTCTTCTTGATAGCTGCAAGTTCATCTATTTAAATATCTTGATATTTTAATTCATTAGTATATTTTAAAGGTAAAAATTTCTATATTCATGTTTATTATTTTTTTTAATTCTCTAATGTGTGTATATGTATTAAAACTTTTATTATTTTTTATTCTTAGATCAAGTTTTTTTTATGAAAAAAATTTATGTGAAATTATTTTTTCCAATTTTTGCTTACTGGCCCTTTTTCTTTAATTGATTTTTATTTTTATTATTATTGTTTGATGTATCTTAATTTAAACATTTTTAGATCATAAATCATGCATTTTTTTTTTTGTTTTTAAGTTTATCCCATTCTTTTACCATTTCTGATTCATCTTATCTCCTACTAAAGTTACTTTTTATATATAATTTTTATTGCCAAGTTTAGAACTATCTTAGTGTGAAATCATGCATATGGAAGACATAAGCATGTGTAGTTTCTACATGTTTTCATTTCTTACCTATCAATAATTTGTTTATGATAAATTGTTTTACTTATGTGTATTATGTAAGTATTAAATCAATGAGTTTATAGCTTCCTTTTGTATTTTCCAACAATTATTTTCCTTATTATGAACAAGACAAATGGTTTGAAATTATAATATGAAAATAGATATAAAATAAATAAATGTATAAATAGGACATAGTGTTTACCTGATGTTGGTGCCTGTATTGTTGGAGGCCGAGTATAATTCACTTTTTGTTTTTTAGATTTGCATGGTTCTATTAAATATACTTCCTGTACTTATTAGAATTCAAAATTTTGTAATTTCTTCTACTAGAAAATTTAATTGCTCACTATTATCGTTATTTTTTTACATCTCTCTGTTTTTATGTGTTCTTTCACATCTTTTCTTTCTGTGTTTTTTTTATGAATTTTTCTTTGTATCTTCTTTCTCTTCTTTTTTTTTTATGTGTTTTCTTTATAAACTTTTTTGTGTATATTTTTTTTTCTATTATGTGTTTCCTCTCCCTTTTATACTAGAGAAGCTTCCATTTTTATATTTTGTTATTTACCACTTCTTTCTTTTTGCATACAAAGAGGAATTGTTGCAAGAATTTATTGCAGAAAATTAGGAATTCTTCTTTTTCCTTATTTTAATTTTTTTTGTCTTTTGTGTATTTAGTGTATATTTGTATTGAGAATAATGGATAAAATTATAAATATGTTATTGATGATATTGTTTATTATTTTTAATTACTGTTTTTTTCTTTCTTTTTTTTTAAATGGGGTTATTACACTTGCATAGTAGGCATTATCGAATTATGCAAATTAGAGTCTACATACATTGTCAAAATCATCTTCCAAAAAGATTTTAAGTTTCAACTATTGTGGAACAACTACATTTAGAGGTATGGATCGTCCCTGCATTTGATAATCAACTATTTCATATGCACATGGAAATCTATGTGTTGCCTTGTGTACAAATACAACATTTGTCAATTGCAACTCTAACTCGATCGGCTCTTTTATACTCAATCAAAATAATATCTAACGTAGCAATGAAAATAAATCCTCTCAATTCCTTGAAATCACTTGGATGAAAATGATGTTGAATGACATAAACTGCATTCAAATGATGACTTTTATCTCAGTGTACTGAACTCTAAAAGCTAGTGTATTTTTGGCCCAAAATTGCCTTGACTTGATCTAAGAATTCATTTCAACTTTGCATGAGTGCTCTCTGCCCTAAAGGAATGCAAAACGTATATAATGAAGAAATTAACAAATTTTGATTACAATATAATTCATAAAATAGGAATATATGTACTTACGATTGGTTACATTTTTGATGTGGTGCATCTATAATGTTTGCATACATCTATCCATGTAGATACAAATCTTTCTTTGTATTTATCCAACCATGTATCCTTCACATAATTTAAAGCATTTGAAATTTGAGGAAAGTCCTGCTCTAAGGTAATGAGATTTTGAATTAAACGAGTCTCATCTTTTGAGCACATCAAACTAGTCCAACAACTAATAAATTTCTCTCAATCACTACCATTGAACATCTTCTTGCACTTAGCCAAAATATTCTAACTGATGTGTTGTCTACACAATAAGTTGCGAGAAGATAGAAAAATAGAAGAAATAACATTCATCAGTATAATTTATTGGTTTGTTTTAATGGCATTGATCATCTCCCATCAGTTATTTCAATTTTGTTAGTGCCCATATAAAGTTATCTTTACGCTCTGAATCTAGATATGTAAATGCAATCGAGAATGTTAAAATTTTTTGTAGAAGTAACCCCAACTATCTCGAAAAATGGCAATAAATAATGATTGGTTTTGTATGTGTAATCCATTATCAAAACTCAAGAAATGTTTGTAATAGATTCACACTTATCGTATGGGCAAAAAACAAATCAGTTAAATAGTCAAATTAAGTATTACTTTGATGCCACTCTATATATAGTTATAATCTTTCATCTTTGCTAAAAATTGTTGAATCTAGTTTTTGCCATCCTGCTCTTTTACCCGATATTTTGCTCTTGCATTATATATTATTCGCATTGTCGAAGTGTTACTAGGATCCCTTTGTATGATTATGTATAGAATCTCTTAAGGTCTTACATTGGATTGTGACATTTCAACTAATAAAGTTTCTTCATCTGGCTTTAATATGCCAATGAAATAGGGGTGGGAGTTCAGTCAGTCAGTTAATTAACCGGCCAAACCAAAATTTAACTAATTTTTTAGAAAGCTTATTTTTCTTACTGAACCGACAAAATTTCAATTTTGATCGGTTCAATTAATTAACTGAACTAGATCGGTCAGTTCGGTTAATTTTTAATTTAACAAAATTTTACATGAGAGATAGAATTTAAAAAAATATATATTTGAGGATTGAAGTCAGGTCAAGAATAAATTACTGTTTAGATATAACCAAAGACCCCCAAATCATTTCTCTAAGTGACTTTATCTCTATATTTCAAATCTTTAATCCAAACTTTTCCAGCACTAATATTCAAATTAATACACAATTTTGTTGTTTTTTATTTTTCTCCTTTATCTATATGCTTTTCTCTGATTCTTGATAAGACTAGCAATCATGGCCATGGCTACCTTAAAAATCCAAGCAAAATAACACAAACCCAATTCATTTTCTTTACTTTTTCTTTCTTCTTTTTCATATCTTTGGAATTAAAGAACTTCCACCATACCCCACACTAATATCCCCAAAAAGTCTTCATCTTTGCCCCCATCCAGAATAATATAATAAAATCAACTAAAATAAATTTAAAGTGGTTAAGTGTTCATACCTTCTACTTCTTCTTCTTCTTTTCCCAATTTACCATATTAAATAGTAAACACCCATAATTTGTATACTGTAACTGGAGTCACCACGCACTATTAAATCTATAGAAATTATCTATCAAAACCCAACATGAAGAAAATCCAAAATGAATTAATTGAAAAAGGGATAAGAAATCGACTAGGAAAAGGAAAAAAATGAAAAACCCATTGTGAACACTCGAATTTTGGGGCTCGGAAAGCCAATTTCCTCAGACCAGGCCGGACCGGGGGACAACGGTAAAAGTCCACCGAAAGCATGTCTTCATGGTACTTGAAATGTCCGGGACGACGTGAGGATCACGGATATGGTCCCGGAATAATTTTTGGAGGCCCGTGGCTTCCGGAAAGTCAGTTTTAACGGAAATAGCGCGTGTCGCGGTGGGCCAGGACGGCGGCCAAGCCGCCGGGAAACGGCGGCCCGGCCGCCGTCCAGCCCGATTTTGCCTATAAATAGGCTTCAGATTTTCAAAAAAAAAAAACTTTTGGACTTCCTACGCCCAGATGCTGACGAAATTTTTATGCTTAAGAATTTCTAATATTGTGTTGTAGAAAGCAAGAATCATACTCAAAAAGTGCAAGGAAACAAGATCTGGAACTTAGAAGTGGAAAAATTCTAATAAGGTAATATCATAATTCATCTTTGGTCAATTCGAGCATATCATAAGCATTCTAATCTTCTTCTTAATTTCTTCTCGGTCAAAGACCTAATCTTTTTAGGTCTGAGGGCCTAATGGACTAATCAATCACCCTTTCGGCATTAAGCAGTAAATAAAATCAACTCTTTTTTTTGGCACGGAGCCTAAATTGCATCTCTTTGGTACTAAGTACCTAAACGGCACCATTAAAATGAACTTTTGGCATGAAGCCTAAATCGAACTCTTTTGGTACTAAGTACCCGAAATTATACAATTTTTGCACTAAGTGCTCAAACTCACAACTCTGGCAAAAAGCCCGACAAATGCACGAAGCATACACACACACATGCATGAAGCATAAATTTCATCGCCTTTAAATAGGCTTTTCCGAACTACATGGGCTTTGATCTTCCATTCAAACGGGAGTATGTAGGCATATTTGGGATTCATCCCAAGTAGCAAGCCCGCTATTTATTAACAATCTGTTTGTTTTTCTTTTCTTCATCCCTTTTGTGTTTATTTCTTTTTTTTATTATTATTACAAAGTTAGTCGAATACATGACATAGTCCCCGAATCCTCCTTGGGTTCGCAGACTAGAAACCTTTACATTGGACAAGTTATTGGAGTCAAACAAGGGTTTTCTTAGTTTTTCCCTTCGAACAAAATAAACTGAGTGGCGACTCCTAACAACGAGTGAACTTTCGCCCGGATCCTTTTCTGGCGGAAAACCGAGGTTCACAAATTGGCGACTCCACTGGGGACATAAAAATGATTTATGTGATCCTAGTGGACTACTATTGTTTATTTGGCTTGCTGGCCCTTCTTTAGGATATTTTTATTTATTTTGGCAGGGTACCTTAGCAATGGTTGTCTTTTCTTTAAAGACATTAGTACTGAAAATTGAAAAAATATATCTTCCTGGAGATCATAAAAAATAATAATAAATAAAATAATGGCTATATATTACAAAAAAAAATAATAAAAAATGATAATAATAATGATTTATGGAATTATAGTAGACTGTTATTATTATTCGTTTAACTGATTTGCCCTTCTTTAGGGTATTTTTATTAATTTTGCAGGGTACCCTAGCATTATATATCCTTTCTTTAAGGATGTTGGATTGAAAGTTGACAAAAGGAATCTTTTTCCTTTAATGGTCCCTTATTTGATAAATTGTGCATTTGTTTTGTCATTCAGAGAATCTTTTTCTCTTGCATATATGGGGGAATCATTTTCCTCCATTGCATAAAAAATTGTTTTCAAATGAATTTCTTCTCTTTCTGTTCAAAGTTCTGAGTCTGGATAGCAAGTAGCGCTGACCGGCAGGTCTCCTTGATTATGCCGGCGGACAGCCAAAGCGTCCTCCCTGTTGTCGCAAACCATTCCAATCCTTTTGGAGTGGCCCATGAGTAATCGTACTGTTGGACCCACGCGAAACTCCTTGTTTCACATGTGGTTAGGTATATCTTACTCAAGACTCAAGGGTCCCTATGATAAGCCGATTCTCTATTTTCACATAACAATAGAACCTTCCCTTAGGTTGTATGTACCCAATGATAGTGCCGCATTCCATTAAAATGAATTGTGATGTGATGAGGTGCATTCATGCAACATAACAACATTGTTTTGGGAGAAAATTTTGATGTCCATAAGTGGACCAAGAGTTTTTCTACCCTACACACCACCCTGATCTCTTGCCCTTAACCTTTGCAGGTACCCACTGTCCGTGTGCCTTCACCTACATCAGATACACCAATACCAACTGTGCTATCTCCTACAAGTTCTACTACCCCAACTTCACCAACTGCTCCAATTACTGAAATGGCCACAATTGAACAGATTAAGGCTTTGCTGGATGGTCAGGTTAAGGAAATTGAAGCTAGAATGCAAGAAAAAATTGATGAAGCTTTAGCCGCCCAAAGGGTAGCCATCCTGGCTGAATTAGAAGGAGCACCAAAGACAGTCCCTATTCCTGGAAATTTGGGGAAGGAACCCATTGTGGGGCAAACTAGTACCCCCGTGACTGCTCAGATTAATACCCCTGTCATCAATTTGGAGGATCCACCCTCCAAGAATGAAACAGATGAACTGAAAAGGAAACTTGAATTGCTTGAGAGGTCAATCACTGCCATGAAAACTCACAAAGAGGTGGTAGACATGGATTCCTTATCCTTGTTTCCCCAAGCCAGATTACCTCCAAAATTCAAGATGCCGGGGATGGATAGATTTGATGGGACCACTTGCCCTAAAACCCATTTGAAAATGTATGTGGGGGCCTTGAGTCCTTGGGGTTTAAATGATGAGTTCTTTGCTCAACTCTTCCAACAATCCCTGACTGGGGCTGCCCTTAAATGGTTTGTGAGTCTAGACCGTTCCAAGATTAAGACATGGGAAGACATCTGCAATGCATTTAACTCTCAATACCACTACAATATTGAGGTGGATATCACTAGAAGAGAACTTGAGACTACCAAACAGAACAACAATGAAACCTTCTCCTCGTTCCTTACGAGGTGGAGGGCAAAGGCCGCCCAGATGATCAATCGCCCTTCAGAACAAGAGCAGATTGATATCATAATCAGAAATTTAAGGCCTACATATCAGGCTCAACTGCAAACTCAATATCTACCTACTTTCAAATCGCTCATTGCGACTGCAACTAAGGTAGAAGATTTGATACAGTTGGGTAAAATAGTGGATGAGGGGGCTGCATCGAAATATAAGAAACAAAGCCAAACTCCTTCCTCAAGCAAGGTCGATCAAGTGGCCAATATTGCCCCTGCGAATCCTTTACGTGTGGGCAATCTTGGGCCGAGAAATCAGCCAAGAAGGCAATATACTGACCTTGGGGTACCCCTTCATTTGGTGTTTAAGAAGGCTGTGGAAGGGAAATATTTGAAGCCTTTGGACCCAAGACCTCCTCCAAACCCATTGCCTTCCAGTTATAAAGTCAATGAATATTGTGAATACCATCAAGGGAATGGGCATAAAACAGATGCTTGCTGGACACTGAAAAACCGCATCCAGGATCTGGTGGATAGTGGTGACATCATTCCTCTCAGGAGGCAACCAAACATTAACACTAATCCTTTGCCCAATCACTCCATCCATGCCATTACTGTGGAAGAAGAGCTGTTTGATCCTTTCGAACTTCTCTCAGAAATGAATGAAGTGTGTGTGTTAGATTTGAACGACCTCGCTGAAGAGGTCAGTGCTCTGACAAGAAGTGGAAGACAATATCAGCCACTTAACTTGGGAAAAACCCCTACAACCTCAAATCACCCCCATAAGAAAACACCAGAGCCAAAAGAAGACCCTGTCCTCACTCAGCTTAAACAAACTCAAGCTAAGGTGTCAATTTGGGAGCTCCTTGCTTCCTCATTCCCACACCGCCAGGCTCTCAGCGAAGCTTTGAGTCAACTTGATACACCTGTGGACACAAGCCCAGAAGCTCTGGTGGCCACTTTGACCCAATCAACCAAGGCATTGAGTATCAGGTTTTCTGATGTGGATTTACCAGAAGGCGATAAGAAACACAATGATGCTCTATACATCACCATACAGACTGGGGGAAAGACTGTGCCCATGGTTCTCATTGATAATGGGTCAGCCTTAAATGTGTGTCCCTTGAAAGTAGCAAGCTGTCTGGGGTTGGAGACTACAGATCTTACACCTTCTGATCAGATTGTGAGAGCATATGATAACACTCGAAGAGAAATTTTGGGTGTTGCCACTCTAGAAATTGCTATTGGGCCGGTGAAAATGGGAGTACCATTCCAGGTCATTGATGTACCCGCGAGCTTTAATCTCCTCCTTGGAAGGCCGTGGATTCATCAGATTAATGATGTACCTTCTTCACTACACCAAAAACTTAAATTCCCTTTTGAAGGAAAAATCATCACTATCAAAGGGGATACCTGTGAAATCAACAAGAAAACCATGGATCAGTCTCTCTTTGAGGTTGTTCCTGGTGAAACCGCCATGACCTTGATTGGGTTTCATTACGACACAGTTTCAGTGCATTGAAGGTGAAAAACCCAAAGGGCCATTTGTCTCATACGACTTCGGGGAGGTCCAAATCAACTGCCTAGTGGGAATGATGCTGAGGGTAGGTCTATTGCCCGGTATGGAAATGATGAAGTCTGGGAGAAAAACACCCGTAGTACGGCCATGGGAAGAGCCTGAGAATAAGGGAACTTTTGGCTTGGGGTACAAACCTACAGACGAGGAAATAGAAGAGTTTGAGCGTGGAAGGAAGAAAAAGGGAAATTGGGGGGCAAGAAGCCTCAAAATGCGCCCTTACTTTAGAACTCTGAATGGTCGCTTTTGCAAATCTGGAAAGGCAGTTCATCACCGTGGTTTTCAGGAACCATTCTATTCTCCTATGACCGGAAAGAAGCTACCGGGTTTTGAAATGTTTGCTGATGTTGTGGCCATGAAAGAAGAAGAGCCAGAACCTGAAACTGACCCCCAAATGGAAGATTTCATGCGGCCTTGTCTCTTTGATGAGATTGCTATGATAACCAATTTTGAAGACAAAAGGGACTTCACAAAGCTGATCAAGACTACAGATGGACCACTGATGAACTGGTATGCCGAGGAGGGACAAGTTGCTACAGTCAAACCTAGTCTAGTGTCACACCTTGAACCCGAGTCTTATACTAATTCTGAGTCAAAAACCAAGTCAGAGTCTAATTCTGAGTCTTCTGTAATTTCAGATTTAGAAAGCCCTAATGTCAAGTCTAATGTAATCTTGGAGAATGACTCCGCCATTATCAATGAAATCGTTTCGATTCTTGGTTACCCTGTGTCTTTTGCTTTCCAAGTATTATCTAGCAAAAATGATATAAATGAAATAAAAGAAATAAATGAAAAGATAATAATTGGCAAAGAAAATGAACATACATACATTGCATATGATTGTGTGAATAAAGAACAGGTTGTCGATTGCATCAGGAAGTATGTCGACTGCTTCATGTGGAAGGCAAGTGATGTCACGGGAATAGACCCAGCCATAGCAGTTCACAAGATTCCGCTATACCCCGATGCGAAGCCGGTTAAGCAGAAATTGAGAAGAATGAAGCCAGAATGGTCTTTGAAAATTAAAGAGGAGGTTGCCAAGCAACTGGACAATAAGTTCATAGAACAAATTGCCTACCCTTCATGGTTAGCAAACATCGTGCCAGTCCCGAAGAAAGACGGAAAGGTCAGGATGTGTGTTGACTACAGAGATCTGAATAAGGCTTGTCCCAAGGACGATTTCCCGCTACCTCACATCGATTTGCTGATAGACAGGATAGCTGGGCATGTGATGGTTTCCATGACTGATCTTGCGGTTGGGTATAATCAGATCCTGGTGCACCCACCAGACAAAGAAAAGACAGCTTTCATTACAGAATGGGGCACTTTCTGCTACAGGGTCATGCCTTTTGGATTAATAAATGCAGGGGCTACCTATCAAAGGATGGCGACAACAGTCTTTCATGACATGATACACAAAGAAGTAGAAGTGTATGTTGATGATATGATTGTTAAGTCAAAATCTCCAGAAGAACACATTGAAGCACTTGAGAAGTTCTTCCTTAGACTTCGCAAGTACAATTTGAAGCTTAATCCTGCAAAATGCCTCTTTGGTGCGACATCGGGCTTATTTTTGGGATATCTGGTCAGCAAGAAAGGAATAGAAGTTGATCCAGCAAAGTCAAAGGCTATTCTGAAAATGCCCCCACCAAGAACAGAAAAGGAGATTAGAGGCTTACTAGGTAGATTACAGTATATCAGTCGATTCATAACACAGTTGGCTGAGACTTGTGGTCCTATCTTTAAGCTACTAAGGAAAGGTGCTTCGCAAGAATGGAATGAAGACTGTCAGAAGGCCTTCGACAAGATCAAAGAATACTTGTTAAGTCCGCCAATTCTACAACCTCCCAGAATGGGAAAACCTCTGCTCTTGTATTTGTCTGTAACAGATGAAGCCATGGGGGCAATGCTAGCTCAAGAAGCTGAAGGTACAAAGGTGGAAAATGCAATTTACTACCTCAGCAAAAGGATGCTGGACTATGAGTTAAAGTATAACAAGATTGAGAAGTTGTGTTTAGCCTTGTATTGGGCTTGTACGAAGTTACAACACTACTTGTCTTCTTACACTACTTATGTCATTGCAAAACAGAGTCCCTTGAAATTCCTTATGGAGAGGCCTGTTTTGGACAGCAAAATGGCTAAGTGGGTGTCAACATTGGCAGCCTTTGACTTGAAATTTGTTCAAAGGAAAGCTGTGAAAGGTGGCGCAATAGCTGACCAATTAGCAGAATTACCCGTGAATGACGAGATGCGAGAAATG
The DNA here is from genome assembly GCA_947685225.1 of Garcia nutans. Classification (NCBI taxonomy): domain Eukaryota; kingdom Viridiplantae; phylum Streptophyta; class Magnoliopsida; order Malpighiales; family Euphorbiaceae; genus Garcia; species Garcia nutans. The sequence goes on along the minus strand of CANTUV010000006.1, from coordinate 12,158,063 downwards.
GGTTTCCCTGATGAAGACCTCTTGAACGTGGAAAGTAGTGTTTGGGAGATGTATTTTGATGGGGCATCCAATTATCATGGAAACGGAATTGGAATTGTGTTCAAAACTCCTTGTGGAGAATACATTCCATTCGCAGTTAAACTTGACTTTAGCTGCACAAACAACGAAGCAGAATATGAAGCTTGCATTAATGGGCTTGAAGCCGCCCTAGAATTGGGGATTAAGGACCTAAAGGTCTATGGTGATTCTATTTTAATAGTATCACAAGCTTTAAGGAAATGGAAGATAAGAGAAGAGCGTTTGGTTCCTTACCTACAACGCCTTGATCATTTGGCACAACAGTTCAATGATCTGTCCTTCGAATATCTCCCAAGAGCAAAGAATCAGTTTGCTGATGCCTTGGCTACTTTAGCCTCCATGATCAATATCAGGGAGGGGAAAGTCATTCGTCCATTGAAAGTTCAGCTTCAAAAGCAACCCGCCCATGTAATGCACTTGGCCGATGGTAAACCATGGTTTTGGGATATCAAGACCTATCTCAAGGATGGAAATTATCCGGAGGGATCATCAAAGGTTGATCAGAGGGCAATAAGGCAGCTTGCCACAGGTTACATTCTTAATGAAGATATCCTCTACAAGAGGAGTTGGAATGGAATGCACCTAAGGTGTGTGAGTGAAGCAGAGGCCAAGCAAATAATGGAAATGGTACATGGTGGCGAATCAGGACCACACACGTATGGGATCGCCTTGGCTCGGAAAATAGCCAATCTAGGATATTACTGGTCCACCATGAATGCAGACTGTGTGGCATTTGTGCAAGGATGTCATCAGTGTCAGATATTTGCTAAGCTGCAGAAGCAACCTCCCGTTGCCCTGAACCCGATCACTTCTCCATGGCCCTTCGCTACTTGGGGAATTGATATAATTGGTAAAATACATCCAAAAGCATCAAATGGACATCAGTTTATCTTGGTAGTAGTGGATTACTTCACAAAATGGGTTGAAGCAGCTTCCTATGCAGAATTAGACGCCAAAAAGGCAGCACAGTTTGTCCGAACCAACATCCTTTGTCGGTACGGAACACCATTCGAGATTATCACAGATAATGGAACTCATTTCCAAGCAGAATTTGCTAAACTCTTGCAGGATAAGAAAATCCAACATCATAAGTCCTCTCCTTATAGACCCCAAACAAATGGAGCTGTAGAAGCAGCGAATAAGTCTATAAAGGTGATCATACAAAAAATGATCAAGGAACATAGGCGTTAGCATGAGAAGTTACCACTGACTTTGTGGGGATACAGAACATCAGTTAGAACTCCTACTGGGGCAACCCCGTATTCACTGGTATACGGAATGGAAGCAGTACTCCCTATTGAACTGGAAGTTCAATCGGTGAGGATAATTCAAGAAAGTCAGATAAATGAAGCTGAATGAATCAGCAATTATCATCATCAGTTGTTGAGTTTGGATGAAAAAAGACTTCAAGCTCTACATCAGATTCAAGGGTATCAAAGGCGAATGGCTAGACATTTCAACAAAAAGGTCAAAGATCGAAAGTTGGAAGAAGGTTGTTTGGTTTTGAAGGAGATCAGAACACCTGTTACAGATCCTCGTGGGAAGTTTCGTCCTCTTTGGGCGGGACCCAACATTTTAAAGAAAATACTTTCCGGCGGAGCCGTCATCTTGTCTGATTTGGATGGTCTGGAGTTCACAAACCCATGCAATCTGGATCAACTGAAGAAATATTATGTATGATCATGCATTCCAAAATGAACTACATTAGACCTGATTCTCGCAAACTAATTCGAGATATGTAGGCAGCTCTCCTTGAGCACGGTCTAAATTTTAATAAAAATCATTCATTCATCTTTCTTTTGCCAAGAAAAAAAAATAATAAAACAAAAAACAAAAAAAACAAACAAAAAAAACAAAACAAACAAAAAAATCTCGCTAAGCCGAAAACCCACAAAGGGCGGCTTAGGCAATAGTGGGGCCCACTAAGCTGAAAACCCGCAAAGGGCGGCTTAGGCAAGAATGGGTAAGAGCTCGCTAAGTTGAAAATCCGAAAGGACGGCTTAGGCAAAAATAAGAGCAAATAAATAAAGTAGATAATGCTTGGAAAGCAAACAAAAGGGTCATTCATTAAGAATCATTCATTACAAAAAGAGAATCATCTCTTACAAAAAGAGTCATTCAGCCTAAAAAAACACAAAAAGATCAAGTCATATTCCCCCAAAAAACCAAAAAGGTAAAAAACAACCCAAAAACAGAAAAGACAATGGAGTCACCCTGGGATCCAAATCCTACACCCCCTCTCCCTCCAACTCCTGCAGCAATGCGCACCTCCTCGGTTTCTCAACGGGCCAAACCTCAGCTATAAACCAGGTCCTGTACTCTGGAGTGGGCTGAACGAGGGAAGGCTCTGCACCAGGCCTGATCATCCGATGGTCTCTGATCCAAGTCTGTAGAATAGCCCGAGTAACCCCGGGGGTAATAGGAGAAGCAATGGTAAGCCCGACAGGAAGGGGAACTCTCTGATCAATACCCATCTGCCTAAGGACGCGGGAAGCACTGTACCAAGTACTGTGAGTGAACCCAAGCAGGTAGACATGGTTGTGCATGGCATTTGCCTCCATGAATTGAGGAATCCTATACCAAGGGACGAACCATAATAATTCTTCCGGTCCAAGCTCAAACAGCCAAACAGTCCATTCGGCCATAGAGGGAAAAGAAATCTGAATTTTCCTGGTGCGGTACTGCGAAGGGTTGTAGGTCAAAGTCTGGGGGGCTGCAACCACTCGAAGATGATCTCTCAGCCAAACCTGAAAAAATAGATCCTTTCTATTTTACAAAGGAAAAGAGAGATGATGGAATAAGCAAAAAAAGAAACAAAAGGTATAAATTACCTGAAGGATGACCGGGGTGACGGTCCAACGTTCAAATCCAAGTGCACATCTGTCGAGACTCTGAATAGTCTCAGCCAGGATCATGCCCCCGATACAGTTGAGCTCTTCCATTTGCCTAACCATTGGGCAAAGTCTCAAATCTCCAAAGCCGGGGTCACGGTTGAAGAGGAACCCAGCTAATAGACAAAAGACGAAGGCTCGCATTCTATGCCTCAATTGAATATCGTCTTCAAAATCGGCGGTCAAGAATTCATCAATTAGGGGAAGCAGCATCGCCTTATCCCCATCTACAATCATAGCTTGGGCTTGGGGTTTTGTGAAGCTAAAAAGCCTCTGAAAAGATCCCACATACCCGATTTGGACCTCATGCCTCACAAGAGGGGCATTTGGATCGCACCCAATGATCGAACAGAACTCCTCAAAAAGAGGACACATTTCCTCCATCCGAGCCCCAAATCTGAAAACATGGGCTTGGGGATCCCAAAACCTGATGCAAGAATGCAAGAAATCCCAGTCTACAGCTACACCTCTGAGGGTGGCGACAGCTTTCAACCCGTACCTCCCCATGTTGATCCTTTCAACATTGTGGAGACTTTTGGTCCAATTATGCATCACGTGATTAAAAAGGGGATTCATTGTTATTTAAAAAATATATATAAGATCTTTCAGTAAGAGGATTGCTTTCTGGCCCACAGATGTAAGACAACCTTGATTTTTATACTGGTCTGGCCCGGGCAGCGACTCGGCCGCCGCTGCCGGCGCCTCGGCCGCCGCCGACCGTCCTGATTCCTTTTTTTTTTGATGTTTTGTAAAATTCTCTGTTTTGGCCCTGTTATGTGCTATTTTTTGGGATTGTGTCAGAGATTTATTTTTAAAATAGATTTCTAAAAAGAAAAAGCATCATGCATACATATGTGCTGTTAATACTAACAAATAAGTGCAGGTTTACAGATAAGTTCAGATAACAGCAGAAAAACATGAAAGGTACAAAGTACAGAAGGGGAATAGTTTAAATACAGCAAGCATAGTTCAAGACAAGTATGAAAAAAAAAAATCAGTGCCGGCCTCTTCGTCTTTGCGGCCTGCTCTGCCTCTCGTAAGCAGCCTCAGTCCAAGCACCAGACAGTTCATCCGAGAAAGCAGTAATCAGTGCCGCCATTTCCGTGATCAGGCCCTCTGGTACCTGTAAAAGAGACAAAATCACAATCAATCTCAAGAGAATTTTATGAATCCTTTTCATGAAAAGTTCTATGAGAATATACCTGAGTGACATGAGCAAAGCTCCGATATAATGCACCCTCTGCACTAATTGGTCGGGTCACCCAACCACCAGGTGCATGATAACGAGCAGCATAAGGCAGCCTCAAGTCGGCTAAAATAGGGTCAAATTGGCCGGTAGCTGTAAGGACGGATGCGGGAGGCCTCAAATGAGATGAACTGCTGCTTCCTCCAGTGTGTGATGGTCCAGCCCCGAAAGCGGAAGTCTCAGCCCTAGAGGAAGAGGGTCTGTCAACTTGCCGGTCGGGAGAAGGATGGTCTCTCGGAGTGCCAGAAGTGGGAGCCGAAGAGTGGGAAGACCGATAAGGAGGTACAGAGTCAAATCGTGTCCCAATGCATGGCATCAGTCGATGAAGGCAGTAGAAGTCATAATCCTCATCTGGGGCATAAGCCGACTCGAAAGGGTCACCCTCATACTGGGGCACAGTAACAGGCAGAAGTGTTGAAGATAGCATATCATCAGGGGGATCTATGGGAACTGCACGGAAACCGGCGATCTGGAAAGTCACCCTCTCAGCGAGATAATACCGTCGAAACTCTGGATGGGGAAGTATGAATCGACGGCGAGTCAGAAACTCTGATCGCCGAAAGCTGTAATCTTGAGCAATCCACTCTGCCAGTCGGTGAGACATCACTTCAGATGCAACCTGTAAAAAATTGTTATATTAGTGAATCATTTTCTCTAATATAATAAAAAAGATGACGATAAAGCATTTACTGAGTCCATTGGGCAGCTGTCAAAGAATGATCTCAGCCCTCTGATGGGAAGTTTCCTCTTTGGTACTTCTACCCTCTCTCTATACCACCTCCAAGCAATGGGGGAAAGAGGATCGGCGGGGGCAGGTATCTCACGAAGAAAAGGGGCGATGCCAGGAAAGTACTCGTAAGCCCAAGTCTAAAAAAAAAAATATCAGAATTGGTGTATGTCAACATATATAAAGATAGGGGAAATGTTCTTTACATTACCTCCCAGAAGTAATACAAGCCACAGGGAGCAATACGGGTATAGCAGAGGTCAGACATGTCGTCATACAACCTACACAGCATCATGCTGGCCCAATCGTACGTATGAAGCCGTGTCAGGTCAAGTAGGCTCTTCAGCACATTGAGACTCACTGCATCTTTCCTGTTTGATAAGAAGGAGCTAGCAAACAGGAGAAGCAAGGTAAACCTGGCCGCCTGGTCAGCAGTAAGGTTGCCTGTCTCGTAACCAGTGTAGATACTTGGCGCTTGCTCCACAAGCCACCTCCGCTGAATGCAGCGAGGTGCCTGATATCGAGGATAGTCAACCCTGATCAAAGTAATCATGTCGGCTGAAGAAATGTCCTGCCGCCAGTCATCATAGGACTCCACCATCTCAACGCCAAAGGGAATCCCAGAAATGATGGAAAAGTCAGTAGGCGTCATTGTCATCTCCCCCCAAGAAAAATGGAAAGTGTCAGTAGTAGGCCACCAGCGCTCGGCTAAAGCACAGATCAAATCCCGGTGGATATCTCTGCCCACATCTATAGCCCTCAAATGGTGGAGGAAAGCAGGTCTGATAAGATTCCCCACTAGGTGCCCGATATCAAAAATGTAAGCCGGAATAGTGACCATCGGACGCTCAGCTATAGATATCTTGATTGTAGAGTCCTAAAAAAAATAAATAAATAAATTCAGAAAAGTTGGACAAATTCAGAAAAGATTTAAGTTCTTTCCCCAGCCGGGTGTGGATTCCTAAAGGATTATTTCTAAGTTCTTTACTAGAAATAATTACTGATGACAGAACATAATGAAGCCTGGTACAGATCCTAATTCATTACTAGTACATGTAAAGGAAATATTCCTAAAATTTATTTCTAAGTTCCTTACTGGAAATAAATAAAATTCCTAAGCATGCATACTAGATGAACAAACGGAAAGTACTCACCTCATAGCAGCCGGTCCGAGAACTGTGCTTCTCCTCCTCAAGTAAAAGATTGCAGGGAGGGAGTGGGATCTAGAGGTCTTCAAAGCCGGTAAAATCCATCGTCGAAAGAAAATTTGAAAGAAGTGAAAGAAGAAGAATGAATGAAAGCAAATGAAAATTGAATGAAATGAGCCTATTTATAGAAAAAAATGAAAATGCGGGTCTTTTTGCACCTCGCTCAAAATTCGCTCTTCAGAAGACCACTGAGTTCCATAAATCATTTTTATGGACCCCAGTGGGGGGCAATTGTGAACACTCGAATTTTGGGGCTCGGAAAGCCAATTTCCTCAGACCAGGCCGGACCGGGGGACAACGGTAAAAGTCCACCGAAAGCATGTCTTCATGGTACTTGAAATGTCCGGGACGACGTGAGGATCACGGATATGGTTCCGGAATAATTTTTGGAGGCCCGTGGCTCCCGAAAAGTCAGTTTTAACGGAAATAGCGCGTGTCGCGGTGGGCCAGGACAGCGGCCAAGCCGCCGGGACCGGAGGCCCGGCCGCCGTCCAGCCCGATTTTGCCTATAAATAGGCTTCAGATTTTCAAAAAAAAAACTTTTGGACTTCCTACGCCCAGATGCTGACGAAATTTTTATGCTTAAGAATTTCTAATATTGTGTTGTAGAAAGCAAGAATTATACTCAAAAAGTGCAAGGAAACAAGATCTGGAACTTAGAAGTGGAAAAATTCTAATCAAGGTAATATCATAATTCATCTTTGGTCAATTCGAGCATATCATAAGCATTCTAATCTTCTTCTTAATTTCTTCTCGGTCAAAGACCTAATCTTTTTAGGTCTGAGGGCCTAATGGACTAATCAATCACCCTTTCGGCATTAAGCCGTAAATAAAATCAACTCTTTTTTTTGGCACGGAGCCTAAATTGCATCTCTTTGGTACTAAGTACCTAAACGGCACCATTAAAATGAACTTTTGGCATGAAGCCTAAATCGAACTCTTTTGGTACTAAGTACCCGAAATTATACAATTTTTGCACTAAGTGCTCAAACTCACAACTCTGGCAAAAAGCCCGACAAATGCACGAAGCATACACACACACATGCATGAAGCATAAATTTCATCGCCTTTAAATAGGCTTTTTCGAACTACATGGGCTTTGATCTTCCATTCAAACGGGAGTATGTAGGCATATTTGGGATTCATCCCAAGTAGCAAGCCCGCTATTTATTAACAATCTGTTTGTTTTTCTTTTCTTCATCCCTTTTGTGTTTATTTCTTTTTTTTTTTTTTTATTATTACAAAGTTAGTCGAATACATGACATAGTCCCCGAATCCTCCTTGGGTTCGCAGACTAGAAACCTTTACATTGGACAAGTTATTGGAGTCAAACAAGGGTTTTCTTAGTTTTTCCCTTCGAACAAAATAAACTGAGTGGCGACTCCTGACAACGAGTGAACTTTCGCCCGGATCCTTTTCGGGCGGAAAACCGAGGTTCACACCCATAATCATGGATTGAAAACCAAAAAAATTCAAGTTTCAATCTATCTAAAAGACAAAAAAAAAAAGAAACTCAATCCATAACTTGAAACTCCATAGATATGCAATTCATAAACATAGCCAAAAAGGACAGCCAGTGATGATCGGGTTCACATGCACCGAGGGTGGAAGGTGAATCGACATTAGGAGTCATTGATCAAAAGCATCCTACAACAATTGTTGTAGGTTTATATCAAGCTCGATGGTATAACTTTTTGTGGAACAAAAACTGATCAGTGCTAGCGATGATAAAGTAATGATGAGCTTGAAGGGAAGCTTAAGATAGAATTTCAAATAGGGTTGGTTTTGCAAATGACAATGCTTGGTGGAGTTGGATAAACTTTGGCCAACGTTAGATTTTATTTCTCCTATAGGAATCTATATCTTTTTGTTTTCGGTTATTAGTTAACGGAGCAACAAGATTTGATCAACCATTAATTGACCAAAAATTAAATCCTTCTAAATTTGTTAACCGAACCAACAACAAATTTAAATAGTCGGTTAACTAAACTAAATTTTTGGTCAATTATCCGAACCAAACTTTTGGACGATTAATTGAATTAAATTTTTGATCGGTTAACCGAAAATTCGATAGGTTAACCTTTTGATGCCCACCTCTACAATGAAAGAATGCCCCCTATAAACTGAACAATTTAATGATTGTGAACATCACATATTACATCCAACTTCCGATGATTATCATTAGATGTCAGTCTTTTTCCTCTCAAGAAGAATGGGCATGCACACTATTTAGTGCCAATAGACTTCTTCTGCTTTTTATTTTTCTTCTCTACTACTTCTGTTTTAACAACTCTTTTATAATTGCTACTCTTTTCGCATGCTAATAAGATTTTTAGTTGCCTATGTAGTTTGGAAAATGCGGACCGCTTAATTACAATACAAATCCTAATCTTGTAGCAATCTCACGAGCCCATTTAATCATATCCTCTTTTTTTCTTAATAGAATCTTAACTTTGAAATATATACAAATAATTGTTCAACCCAATAGTTATATATTTTAAAACTATAGACTTACTTATTAATGTAAAACTTTATATGTACTGAGTGTATGTACCTCTTGATTGGTGAAATGACTTGTATAATCTATAACACTTGCTAGCTCTTTTTCATCAATGTAAACAATACTAGAATAACTCGAAGCAATAACCTATTATAATATAAATAATAATCATAAATCTTTTTTCATTTAATTTCATATAGTACACACATATTGATATATATTTTCAAACATTAATTAGAATTAATGTACAATTGTTTTGTAGTCTCTTAATGAATATAATCTCTTGTTCAATATGGTAGTGATGTAAAACAATTTTTATTGAAAGAAAAAAATTGCACAAAACTGATATTGCATCATTTTTCAACTGAACAATAAAAATATGTTCAGCAAACTATAATCAAAATTTAGTTATAATTCATCGAACCAAAACTGAGCATTTACTTTTGTTTTGCCAATATTTAATGAACAAACTAAGATATTCAATAATATCCAACTATATATATATATATATATATATATAGTTTTGCAACTACTTTTGGCGGAACAAAATGAATTCTAAAATCACTTAACTTTATATAAATTGCTGTAAGCCACTAAATACTTAGCTTAAATTCTTTAAGAGACTCATAATTAATATGGAGTAATTAGATTGAGATGGTAAAGAGTATTTGAGAGTAGAAAGGTGAAAAATGAAAGAAGTGAAATAGACTTGAAGTAGTTTTAGGCTTTGAATGGATGTCTGGCAGCGTGATTTAGTAATGTATGGTATTGCATGGTATTTATATTGGAAATGATATTTATCATGTTTAAAGATGGTATGGTATGATGTAGTTAAGTAAAAATATCTATATTTAATTTAATGATATTTTTAAAATTTTAATATATTATAAAGATGAATTTTAAAAATTTTATTTTGGATATTCTTGAAAGATAAATTTATAAAACTGTGAAAATTCACAAAATTGGTGATTTTAAAATTCATGATCTTAAAACCATGATATTGTCATGGTAAATCATACCATAGATAGTAAAAGTCAAAATAAACAAAAATTAAAATATACAATACTATATCATATCATACCATAATACCATAAAACAAACAAGCTTAGGAGGATTTAGGACGATGTGTATATAATAACTTGGGAGAGTGAAGCGTAAATATAAATAATAAAATTATAAATTTTATAATTTCATATATCCTTTAATGTAATTTCTTAGGTGTATTTTGGTGTATTTAGTATTTTTGTTGAGTTTAAATATCCCACCCAAAAACAAAAGATACTGTTCTTTTAAGGTAAATTGCATAATTATTCCAAAATGTCAACCCAGGAGGTGTGCGCGTGAGCGTGTATACACACACACACAAGGCCAAATGAACAGGTAAAAGACCAATTCAAGAATTTTTTTTTTCTAGTTCTTATTTCAATTGTTTTGGTTACTTAGATTTTGTGTGTAGCGAAAATGATTTACATTCTATTTTCAAGGCCAAAATAAATAAATAAAATAGCGGCTACTGGTGTAAATCTCTTGCTTATCAAACAAGAATACTGAGAATCACCTAGGCCAGCAAAATAGAATACTTGACATCCTTGAAATATATACACTTCTTGTTAAAGCTATTGCATCCATGTGGTTTACCTCTTTGCCCCCCTTTATTTTTTCTTTTTAAAGAAAAAAGAAAGGAACAAAGTCATTTGTGGAGGGGCAATTTTTCATTATACTTACAGAGTAGGTCACAAGTAAAATATTAACAATATGATTGATAAAGTTCTCTTTCTTCTTCTAAAAGCTCATCGTCCCTCCTCTCCGAACTCCTTTGTGAATCTTTCATGTACCTCAAGATCAGCTTTACTCACTGTTGGCTTTTGCCTTGCAAGAACCTTATCGAAATCTGCTCTTGTGATTGGCGGCGGAAGGATCTGCAATTCCATAAAACCCATTATATGGTTGAAAGTAATGATGGAAATACATGAATATCATGTTTAATAATAATAATAATAATAATAATAATAATAATAAATACACCTATCATGTTTTTGCCTACAAAAATACAAACATCAGCATGATGTCAGATAAAAGATAAAATACATTTGTAGTCACAAAACTTGTGACTGAGTTTCAGTTCAATTATCACTTCAACTTTTCCCAATCATACCACCATTCATTTAATCATCTACACTTACATTCTAGAATTAGGAGTTGCTAAATTTGTTATCAATGCAGACACAAAGATGATGCAGCACATTGCAGTCATTTGCATGGGGTACAACACATACCCCCATGGATCAGTCATTTTGCCTGGACCTTGTGGCTAGTATTACACTTTAGATAGTTACAGGAGGTTTTTCAAACCAGAAAAAGGTCTTTTTTTTATCCATTTTTCTTAAAGACAGGAGTAATTTAAAGATAGTTGATGCAATAGATTGATTCAATAAATTAAGCTTTGAGAATGAAGTTGAAATTAGGGATTAGTTTGGTAACCATAGATGCAAATGCAGTTCAATTGAATTTGAGTCAAGGAATCATTTGTTGCAAGACTTGGTCATACTCAATTTTCTTGGTCATGCACAATTTTCTTTTTATCCAATCCATACCTTTGGAGCTAGGCCTTGTGCGTCAAGTTCCTCCAGTGTGATTTCTATAGCTCCATGCTGAGTTGGTTCACAAGGGAACCACATGCCATCAGAACGTCTCATGAAATATTTAGCATCCTGCGTTTTACGAACAGGTTCAAATAGTACATCCTTAACCTATTAAATGAAAACAAGGACCAAATAAGAGAAAAAGAAATATCTAACTAATTTAAGCTTTTACGAACCCCTCAAATGAAATTTAGTACCATAGTTTAGTGTCACAAAATCCAAAGTAAACTTGATACTCACACAAACAGAAATATCTGAGCCTGAAAATCCTTCAGTTTTCTGGGCCAAATGCTCAAAATCACTTTCAGTTAAGTCGTGGGGAGTATCTCCAAGATGCACCTGTTCATGATTCGTAACAAATTTCAGAAATGATAAATTGTTCATGAAGTAGAAATATATTTTACCACAATACTTTAAGAGGCCTATATGATTACAGAAATATAATACCTTAAACATATGCTGCCTTGCCTTCATATCTGGGAGAGGAATATATATTCTCTTGTCAAAACGCCTGCGAATGGCCTGTGTCCATTTTGAACAACTTAGAACATTTATGATGATTACATTGAAATTTTTATTTGTAATCATTGAAGTTTGAAGGAAGAGACTCTTCTCACCTGATCCAAAGCATAGGGAGTATTTGTGGCTGCAAGAACAAGAACTTTCAGATCATCATTCCCTACACCCTGCAATGCATAAAAGAAAGCCCCAATTTTAAGGTTAGGACAGAGATGGAAAGAAAAGGAACCCAGTTTTAGATTAAAGATAGTTGTATTTTCCCAACTACTAAATTTTGAACACCCAAGAGTCAGGCAGTTTCTAATCCTTGCAAACTGAAATTAATTAATATCATGAGGAAATAATATAGGTGGCACAATTAAAATCCTGTACCACAATGAGCAAGAATGTTGGCAGAATACAGGAGATAAAAGACCCTAGCCTTAGGATTAGCCAATGATCCTCAAATTGCAATTCACACCTCTCTCTGTGTTCCAAAACTTTACCTTTATCCTCCATCTCTCTCACAGCTTCATGGTCAGCAGCTATATTTCATCCGGTCAGTGATATGCTCCATGGCAATTGGTGGCAAAATCCCTAGCTTTTTTATTCCAATTTCGTTAAATATTAAGATTTGCAAACTGGATTAAGAGATCCATAGTTATAATACAGAGTAGCTCAACCTCGTTAATAAAAGAATATGGCTCAGAGAAGTGATGATAAGCAATAACTAACCCTAACAATTTTAGTTTATAAGGAATTGAAACTAACAGTATTCTGATCCACATTCAGCAAAGCCAAATTACCTGCATTTGTACAAGAAGTTCTGTTTTGATGCGCCGAGATGCTTCACTCTCATTACCTTCACCCCGCTGTCCACATAATGAATCAATTTCATCAATGAAAATAATAGATGGTGAATTCTCACGAGCCATTTGGAAAAGATTTGATACTAGCTTTTCACTTTCACCCATCCATTTGGAAACAAGGTCTGAGGAAGAAACACTACAAATAGACAGCAGCTACAACTTGTGAATGTGCTTGCCAAATACATATGAGATGAATATGCTTAAAAGCAAACATAACTACATTTGAAGGCAACTTGAACTGAAAAAAACATTTTGGATCTACGAGCTTGCAATGTATACATAGAATTAAACAAGACATTTCCTGGTAAATGGAATATTTAAGTTCAATATAACATTAAGGTTCAAAGATGGAACAATAAAATGCCAGGAATATATCTAATATCAATAATCTTCCAAGATCAAATAACATGATATTGAAATGGAAAGATATGAAAAAAAAGAGCTCAGACATCTACTATAAAAGTTGGGTAATATGGATGTGGAGGACAAGCAAATAATAAGAATCATCATGTGCGTAATTATTCTTCATGATGAGAGCACATGTTAAGAATATTGTGAAATTTAACCATCATATAGTAAGTTCATCAATCTTCCCTGCTAATTTAAGTCATCAACCTTAGTGCGATCAGTTGTATCAAACGAATAGCAAATAGGCTTAAAAGAATGTTTCTGAATGGCACTTCTCTTGCAAGTTTGTTGAAGCATCCAGCACAGTTCCATACGAGATCCTGCTTCAAATGCCTTAAGCATGACAACTTTCATCAAACCAAGACAACATGGGTTATACGAGTAGAAGATGCTGTAAAGGATACAGATCCATTTATTTCTGGAGATACCAGTATGAAATCTAATCTGTGCAAGTCAAATCCAACACAGATAGAGAGAACTCAATATGCTGCCTAGGATACAATCATTTAACAAACCTTTCATGTTCCTTTCAATGCACAAATCCATTTTCTGTGGAAGTTTAAATTAAATCCTGTTCTGCCTAAATTTACACATTTAGTTGCCCTAATTTTCGGCCAAACAAAACTTAGATCCCCATAAATGAGATTCAACTCAGTGTACTGTGCTTGATATTCAAGAATATTGAGCTAGCCTAACTGGCAACATCCTGTTGCATATAAGATGAGAAAAGGGAACAGAAAGAAGAAGAATGATGCAGATGGTGAGCTGTGGGAAGGAGGTAATGAAGGTCAAATAGGATAAGCTGGTTGAGGCTACGCTGTAATGAAGACAAAGAATGTGGCCAAGCACCTGCTGGCAGAGAAATGACCTAATAGAGGAATAATTAGTTATCGTAATTTGAAACAAAGCTAACAAACCTTGGTATATGTGTTTGTACTCTGCTATGTAAATATTATTCAATATGAGAATTTTCTGAATTCCTTCCTTATTCTTCTCTATTTCTAATTTCTGTTATCTGCATTCTCTCTCTCTACTCTAATCTCTTTCCCTAGCACGCCCTCTATTTCCATTTCTTCCTCAATCTATTTCTATCATTGCTTATCTCTTTAATTTCCTAATTAGTAATTTACCAGAGTCCTTCTATGTTACAAATTAGCATCATATCAAATTAGAACTGGGAGTATAATTTTTTTTTTTAGAAAATGAGTAAGATGTCTTGAAAAACCGAAACCCAGCTATGGGTGGGTTTGAACCAGAAGAGTTGAAGAACAAGAGAAGTTTACGATTTTTCAGAGCGATGTTAATCTCATATTCAAAGCTCTCCAGCTACGAGAGCCGAGCACTAGAGAACTTATGACCAGCTTTGTTATGAACAGTTGAAACTAGGGGGCCTAATTCAATAAGATGATGGAGGTAATGTGGACTCTGAGCAAAGGAAAGAAGCCCATGCATGAGGAAACTCCATTGGTCGCAAGAGGGATTTACCCACTCCCAGATTAGAGAGACTGAAGATTTCAAAGCGGGTAACGTAGAAGGAGGAAATCGAGGGTACTTATATCGACTCCTTTCTGGGATGGATTTTGAAACATGAGAACGATGGTTGGGAGGTGTTTTTTGAAGCACTGATAAAAGGATTTTGAGATTCGTCAGTGGAGGATCTAATCTTTTTCCTAGCACTCTTCTATTTCTATACCTTTTTCCTAGCACTCTTCTATTTCTATATCTTCTTCAATCTATTTCTGTCATTGCTTATCTCTTTCATTTCCTAATTATTTATTTACCAAAGTCCTTTTACAAACCCCATTCTATTGGCAGCATACTCATATTGTATCCTATAATTCAAAAAGAAAAGGAAGAAAGGAAAAGGTAGAAATAAATAAATAAATTACGGAGGCTACTAATATTGTGTTGTGAATGTGTTATTTTAGTGGTGTAGCCATTAAAATTTCAATCCTTAATATTTCATCTTATATACTCCTCATATCCTTTACCCGCTGAAAAAGCCCCACAATCCCAATATGTTTTTTTATGTGTTCTAGCTATTAAAACTTCAATTCTTAATATTTCATCTTATATACTCCTCATATCCTTAACCTGCTGAAAAAGCTCCACAATCCAAAACTCTGTAGTAGAACGATATTCTAAGATTATTGTAAAACAAAATCTTACAAGTCTCTAATAGTTGTTATAAACACAAAAAGACCAAAATGTAAAGGTGAAGGTAAAGGACAAATAAGCTAGATAGTTGAATGTGCATGCATTGCACAATTGCTTTCTGGATCCTAAGAGCAAATAGAATTTGGATAGATTTAAAGACAAACTCCTTAGTAAAATGATATTCTACGAAATATTATAAAAAGAAAAGTCCTAAAAGTCTTTGAAAGTTATTATAAACACAAAAATATAAAAAATGTAAAGGTGAAGATGGACATAAAAACACAATATTTGAATGTGAGAATTTGGAAAGATTTGAAGACAAGCTATTCATCTATGCTAGTCATAAGGTTTGTGATGTATGATTGGATATATTACCTAAAGAAAGTTGATTCTGCTTCTGTTGCAACGGCCTTTGCTAAATATGACTTCCCTGTTCCAGGTGGACCATATAACAAAAAAGCCCTCCATGGTTTTCTCTTCCCTGAATGAGTTACCAGACTGATGAATTAACATCTAGACTTCCAGACATTCAAACAAGATAATGCAATAAAATTTTAAAATATAAAAATGAACATGTCTCACTCATCATATTTTAATAATGAAATCTGGATTAACTATAATCATTAATGATCAGGCATTGGACCCCATTATGTGCTAGAGTTAAAATTCTGCTTACTATTTAGAAGGGTCAAGCATTTGGCATAGCTGCATCTATTCAAGCACAAATTCAAATCTTGTACTTTGTTTATATATTGTCCAGAGAGTAGCAAATAGTGAAGGGATTAACCATTAAGAAAGTGGCAATTGCATGCCCCATTACATTGATTCCATTTTGAGAAAACAAGAACAAGAAAATAGAGGGATGTAAACTTCACTGGACCAGTTATTACATAATTAAATTTTATAAATCCCTAAAACTAATTTCATATTCACATCAAGCAAATAAACCAGCATGCTTGCGTTATCAACCAACCAGCTAATGAGCAAGCCAGTTCTACATCATCACTTCTGACTTTTTTAACTTTAATTAAGTTTGCAATTTTTCTCTCACAACATTTTCAGAATTCCAATAACATGAGATCAAATATAGGATCCTGATTGACAGGACAAGTGAATTGAAATGCCCATAATACCATGTCCTTATCTGGCATCAATACATGTGTGTATGTGTGTTTGCTCGTGCACACATACATGCATACATTTTGCTTCTGCAGATGTAAATTGACCAATCAAATAGAGTTAACCATTCAATTGTTGCATTCATGACATTAGTAATGTATGCAAAAAATTGAAAATCAACATTGGAAGGAGCAACACTTTAAGTGAAAAATTTCCATTTCATATCTGAAAAATTAAAAACAAAGCAATTGAGTGATTATAAATCAGAGACATAAAGCAAAACTTTACAACAGAACAATATAATTCTCAGATAGCAATTATGTTGCCAACTTCAAGAACTCTATCCATGTGAATTTGTCACCTAGCAATACACATCCAGACAAGAAACTGAGAGCAGAGAACACAATTTGAATAACTTACCAGTAAAAAACTGTGGGAATTTCACAGGCAATATCACAGCCTCTTGCAATGCCTGTTTGGCACTCTCAAGCCCTGCCACATCATTCCACTTCACGTTTGGCTTCTCCCTAACGATAACAGAATCAAGTCCTGCCCTAAGCTTTGCTAGCTCTGGGTCTTCATCTTTTCCTTGTCCAGCCTTTGGCTTTGGCTTTGGTTGATGAACTGCACCAGCAGCAGCACCACCTTCTGGAGTGGGTGCACTCCTCCCACTATCAACAATGACCAAAATTTCCTCTGCTCTCCTCAAGTATCCCATACATCTTTCCCTAACGGTTTTTGCAACTTGGGGATTCTTCTCATATTTCAAATGGGTAAAGAAATACTCTAATGCATTCTTGTAAAGCTGATAGGCTTTAGTATAGTTTCTGGCATCATCCTCTTTAACAGCCTGCTTCGCGTACTCTGCCCCACGTTCTATAAAATTGCAATACATTTTGCAAACACGAGACCCAGAAAATAAATCCTAAGAAAGGCTTACACTTAAATTGATCCCTCTTCACTTGCCCGCTTCTTGAAGTCTAACTTTAAAAAAGCTTGAATAACTCAAAACTCAATACTTCAAATGAACAACTTCTATGATCCTTTAAATGGTTCAATTTAGATGTATAAAAAGCACGAATACTGCGCCGAACTAATCAAGCTAAGCATTCAATACTCCAACACATCCAGCGACTGAACAACTGAAGAACACCAAAATGCAGTCAAAATTAGAAGATATTAATATATTAATACATAAAATACAATGCTTGAATGAATTCGATAATCCAACACGGCAAGGACCTAAAACTCCAAAATTCAGACAAATCCAATGCCTGAAAGAATTCAATACAAAATACTTGAATCAAAATAAAATAAAATAACTTAAAATCAAATGCTTGAAAGAATTCAACGCTCCAACATAATCAGGGTCTGAAAAACACCAAAATTCAGTAAAACTCAAAAACCTAATTTGCAAAATCTAAAGCTTGGAAGTAAATATAAGAAACATGATGTTTTGATATATGATAAACACTTAATCCTGTTTTTCTATTTATCCACAAGAAATAGCCCAAAACCCAGAATTTGTATTATGTTCATTTTGTTTTCTCAATTTCAACAATCCTATAAAGAAATTGTAGCATCAATAATCCAATTGCACTGCGGAACCAAAATATATAAATTTACTAGAAAAAGAAAAAGAAAAATATTTCTAATTTATAAGTGGCTCCTTGCTACCGCATCACAAGGTAAACAACCGCGAGACTATTCTGATAAGCATTTAATAGAAAGATATTTGGTGGGTGAACGCTTGATCTTCCTCACCTTATTTCAAATAAATTTTCTGTGGAAGACAGGCTATAAATACACCACCAAATAACATTTATTACAATTTTATAAGCTTTTATTGTTCAAACACTCGTATTTAATTCTCAATTGCCTTGTACTTAAAATTTCATTTATTGTTCATTGAGTATTGGATGTAAGCCTTAAACACTATTATAGTAAGTTATTTAGAGATTAAGCCAAAGTGAAAAACTCTTTTGAGTTTTGAGAATTTTCAAACTATTGTAAAAGTTTGATGTGAGCTTACAAAGCAATAAGTTATGGTTAAACTTGTAAAAGTCCAAGACAATGGAATACTCAATTTGTGGTTGAGGAGTAGATGTAGGATTATTTGAATATGAACCACTATAAATTTTTTGTATTTTTTTTCTTATCCCTATCTCTTTTTACTTGCTAAAGAATTTTATTTTAGCATTAAACCTTAAAAGAAACTAATTCAACCCCCCACCATCACCCTCTTATTTGC
Organism: Garcia nutans; assembly: GCA_947685225.1. Taxonomy (NCBI): domain Eukaryota; kingdom Viridiplantae; phylum Streptophyta; class Magnoliopsida; order Malpighiales; family Euphorbiaceae; genus Garcia; species Garcia nutans. The sequence goes on along the minus strand of CANTUV010000006.1, from coordinate 12,139,469 downwards.
TTAAAGTGGCAACAATTGGTATCGGAGCCTCAACACATCTCTTAAAATTTAATTGTGAGATTTATATCCACATGGCAACCATTCCTCCTTCAAACACCTCTACCACTACCATTGCTCCTTTGCATTGACACCTAAATTCTCATCTTAGACCTTATTTTAATGGAACTGATTACTCTTGTTAGAAATACAAGATGTATATGTTCCATGATAGTGAAGAAATTGAGCCATGGAAGTGTGTAACAAATGAATGGAAGGCCCTTATACAAGAAGAAGAAGATGGAGTTTAAGTGCCCATTCCTAGAGCATAATGGATCGAAGCACAATAAAGGGTTCTCTACAAGAACAACCGAGCTTGCTCCATCCTTATCAATTCCATGTCTAGAGAGAAATTGGGAAGAGTCCAATACAATACAAGTGCATACAGCATTTGGATGACTCTTTGGAACTATCATAAGAGTGCCACCCAAGTGAAGTCTAAGAAAATCTCAATGCTTGTGTATGAGTATGAACTCTTCAAGATGAAGTCAAGTTATGCATTAAGAGGAGCTCCAAGTGGAGGGAACTCAAGAGCTACCTAAGGAGTGGCACTATTGCAAGGACCATCCTAAGTAGCTTATAATTGGAGATACCTCTAAGGGTGTAAGTAGTCGTTCTAAGCATAGATATTTAGATGCTAATGTAGCTTTTGTTTCTCAAATTGAACCGAGGACTATAGAAGAGGGTTTTAGTGATGAATATTGGATGATTGCTATGGAAGATGAACTCAATAAATTTGAGAGAATAAAGCTTGGGAGCTAGTTCCTAGACCTAAAGACCATCCAATCATTGAATGCAAATGGGTGTATAGGAACAAACTTGATGATGATGGTCTCATAAATAGAAACAAGATCCAATTGATAGCCAAATGCTATAACCAAGAGGAAGACATTGATTATGATGAAACTTTTGCTCCCGTAGCTATATTATAAGCTATTAAGATTCTTCTTGCATTTACATGTCATATGAATTTTAAATTGTTTCAAATAGATATTAAAAGTGCATTTTTAAATAACTTTATCAATGAGGAAGTCTATATTGAACAACCTCCAAGTTTTGAAGACTATAAACTTCCAAATCATGTTTTAAAACTTGCTAAGGCCTTATATAGTTTGAAATAAGCTCCAAGAGCTTGGTATGATAGGATTGGCCTTATCTTTTAGAAAATGATTTTTCTAAAGGAAAAGTAGATATAACACTTTTTGTTAAGAAAAAGATGCATGACATTTTAATTGTTCAAATTTACATTAATGATATTATATTTGATGCTACTAATGAGGCCTTGTGCCAATAGTTTGCTTCTTGTATGACTAGAAAATTTGAGATGAGCATGATGGGTGAACTCAAATTTTTCCTTGGCGTACAAATCAAGTAATGCAAGGATGACATCTTCATCAACCAATCCAAATAAACTAAAGAACTTCTCAAGAAGTTTGGGATGGATAGTTACAAGGCTAAGAAGACTTCAACGAGCTCATTCTTGAAGGCTCTCTACTTTATCTTACCGCATCTAGGCCCAATATAATGATTAATGTATATTTGTGTGCTAGATTTCAATCATTTCTTAAAGAGTCTCATTTAAATGCAACCAGAAGAATTTTTAAAATACTTATGTGAAACATTGCAATTAGGACTTTAATATCCTAGGAACACTTCATTAGACATTTTAGGTATTCAGATGCCGATTTTGCCAGTAGCCTATTAGATAAGAAGAGCACAACCCGGGCATGTCATTTTCTTGGTTATTGTATAGTTTCTTAGTTTAGCAGGAAACAAGTTTTCATTGCTCTATCTACCACAGAAGCTGAATATGTAATGGCTTTGCTTTTGTTGCACATAAGTCTTTTGGATGAAGAAACAATTGCTGGATTATGGCAAAATGTTTAATCACATTCCTATTAAATATGATAATACCAATGCTATTAATCTATCCAAAAATCTTATACAATATTCTAGGTTAAAACATATAGATATTAGACACCATTTTTGAGAGACAATGTGTAAAATCACAATATTATTTTGGAGTTCATTGATACTCAAAATCAACTTGCAGATATTTTACAAAATCTTGAAATGAGAAAAGATTAAATTTTATTAGACAAAATCTTAGGATGTTTGATGGGAGCACCTTAAATTGAACATTGTACAGTTGCATGACATTTGCATTAAAATACATTTTTCCTTGATTGGTTATTTTATTTTTTGAATGTATGATTATTTATGAATGTTTATTTTGCTTGTTTAATGTTTTGTTGAACAAATTTGATAATGAGCAAGATTATGTGTTCTTAAATAAGCAACTTTTTCAACAAAATTCACTTAATTTGTAAAAAGTTGTTTTTAAAACTCTTTTCTTTTTATTTTTCCATATTTCTTGCTTCTAGCAGTCATACCAACTACCCTCGCAGTCACAAGGCTCATGACCTTATGAATTCAAATTGGTCTGGACACTAGCAATCACACCTAGTGTAACACCACTATATCCCGTATACGCATACTACATACCACCACTATCGTAATACACGTATACTGAATATAAGAATGCCACAGTTTCCTTTACATTTCAAATCATCCCTTTATACAATAATATGAGCAAACTTAAACATTTAAGTTATATCATAAAACACAATAGATAAAAATGTTCATTCAATATGCAGCGGAAAATGTAGCGATATTTACAAATACATAAATATCAAAAATCAAATTTTACAAAACATAAAGTTTATACATGTTTGGCAATTTGTCTCTGATCTTTAAGTCCACACTCAAAACTTCAAAGTCTAGACTCGACTTGGTCTAGATAAACTCTCTGGCTCTACCTTGCCACCTGCGCGATGAACCACAATTGCGCTAAGCCAACGGCTTAGTGGTACAAACCACAATAACAATATGCTTCAATGCAATGCCAATGTCACACATTTTAACAAATAAGACAATATTCACAAATGATATCTTATTATTGTTCATAACACTCCATTTCATTATTTTATTCAATTATTTCATCACTTATGATTTACATTGAAACAAAGACAAGCATGGGCCCAAAAGACACTAATATGCCATTCAACTTTCAGAGTTAATGTTTTGGTTCAATTATCACATTTATCATTATCATTATCCCAACTAGGCTTCAAGGATTAGGTTCAACCAAGCTTCAAGGGGAATAAAGCATGCTAAGTATCAACCCAACTTGGCTTCAAGAACCAAACCCAACCTAGCTTCAAGGGTTGTAACATCTCAACTAGGCTTCAAGGACTAGACCCAACCAAGCTTCAAGGGGAGTTAAGCATGCTAAACTTCAACCCAACTTGGCTTCAAGGATCAAATCAAACCTAGCTTCAAGAGATTGTTACCATTAGGCATGCCACCAACAACAAAACTCTGAAAATGGAATAACACACTAGACACACAATTCATTCATTAATTCATTATCAATTTCATTCTCATTTTCTCATCATCATTTAGGCAACCATGCCTCAATCATCTCATTTGTATCATTATAGCCAACAACAATGGTTTCACATCTCATCAATAGAGTATACATAACCAATTACATTGGACATATATTTTAAATTCATCATCATCTAGGCAAACATGCCCCACTTATTTCATTTGAATTATTATAGCAAACCACAATGGTATCACATCTCATCATATCTCAATTCACATTAAAGCAATTCATCATTAAAGTATTCATCATAACCAATTGCATTGCACATTCATTTTGAATGATCATCATATCTTTCACATTATACAAATCATAACATTAATCAAATTGCATTAACAATATAGTAAATTACTTAACACATTTATAACCAAATGTGTTAAGTCTCAAAATCATGTAAATGAATGCAACCATGTAAGTTTGTACTTACCTCAAGAGCAACTCACACCAATCTATACACTTCCCCTTCCAAGAATTCTCAACACTTAGGTTAGGGCAATTCAACCTCTTCACAACCTAATCCAAAAAGAATAATACACACTTATTTACAAATACATGAATTCCAATGCAATTTTTCACCTACTAGCCTCATACTAGACCCATAGATCACAAATTACAAACCAAAACCACTAACTAAGGCCCCACGGTCGTGGCCTCACAACCCCCCACGGTCGTGGGTTAGCAAACGATCCTATCCAATTTGTCCAACACCCCCACGGTCGTGGCATCCAAAATACTTCTGTTTCGGACCAAACTCATGTATTCTATGCTTTCAACTTTATTAAACACAAACATCTTGAAGAACTACCAAAAATAATTGATCAAACTCAATATTGACATCAATTACCAATTCAAAACCATAACATAAACACAACTCTTACTCTTCCATTCAACTCCAAAATCACAATCAATTAAATCCAACACTCTCAAACACACCGCAATCAAACATACTCATACTATCCATAATCAATCATCAAACTCAAATACAACTTAAAATAAAACAAGAAAATCAAGTGGAAACTTACCAAAGTTGATGAACTTCTTAGATTTCCAACTTGATCACTTGATATATATCCTTCAATCTTGAACTTGGAAAACAAAACTCTCTTTCTCTCTTGCTTCTTTGATGGCCGGCCAACCCAAAGAGAAAAGAAACCAAAGAACAAAATGAATGGCAAAGAAAACAAGTCAACTCTTCCCTTTAAACCTCCACCAAGCAATAATAATATTAAAATATTCATAAAATCCTCTTCCACTAACTTAATTTTCCATTTAATTAATTAATTTAAAATTATTAAATAATCATCTTTTGACTTTCACATTTTGACTTGTATATGTTGTATATATCACTATATATACAACATATACACTCTCTCTTTACTTCTTTTCTCTTTCCATTAAACATATACACTAAATCCAAATACAACAATAATTCCAAAACTTTTAGGGTATACTTTGGGATATTACGCCTAGGGCATTATCGATGGTGAGAAAATGAAATGTATCAACCGTTATATGCTATCGATTGGCTAGCGAGCGCCCTCTTTGGCTATTGGTCTCAAGACCATGTCTCAAGATAGTCTCAGCCATAGGGTGGTCGAGATCAATTATTGTATCAAAAAAAAATATAACCATTTTAAATTTGCAATTTTTGCCAATTTTACCCCTCTAACAGTAAACAAATGGCTAGCTTTTATAAATCTCTATATATAACTTACCCGAATTGACTTCTAAAGAATTTTTGAAGGTATTAAGTCATCAAATTGCTTTACTCACTCCAAACTCTCTCAAATACCAACTAAGGCACTTTCCACTTTCTTTCATCTTTTCTTCAAAACCTCTTGTCCAAATCCTCAAAATGGCGCCTAAGAAGAAGATTACCTCCAAGGATAAGGAAAAAAACTATGGGGATTAGTATTAGAGCTAATAAGCAAGATCCTCCCTCTCCTACTCCAAATAGGAGAGGTGAGAAAGTGCAAAAACCTCACCATGTAACTCATAAGGAAGATATTAGATATATGATGCTCAAGAAGAAGAAGATGGAGGCCACCAAAATACCATTTGAAGGAATGCTTATAGCTCTAGGGATTAAAGATGAGATTTATAGGTATTTAGATAATCTAGGCTAGAGATCATTTGTCTTTCCTAATGAGGTTGGGTACCCTAGTCTTAGTAGGAAATTTTTAATGAGCTTAAAAATTGATAAAAATGATAATATAGCCATAGGGTGGTATATGATTAGGTTTAAGATGTTTGACAAAATATTTGCCAAAACCCTTCGTGACTTTACACAAATTTGGGATTTTGGCCAAAGGGTCAACCACTTACAATGGCCATACCTTTTCTTTCCAAGTTCTTTCTGATTTTTAGAAAGAAATTTCAGTTATAACCTTCCTTACTAAGGAATCCAAAGCTAGACATATCAAGTATCTTCCCATTTGGATGCTTCATCGCATCATTACCTATACAATTCATCAAAGGGCATATGAGAATAAGAAAGTCACCCAAAGAGACTTGTTTTTCCTCTATGCTTTAATTAATAACATCAAAGTAAACACTCTAAGTTCTAATTGACACCTTCTTTTCTCATGCTACTCACCTTGCTGACACTTTTTTTTCTCTCTTCTCAAGTTACCCAAATTATAAAACATTATGGTGTACCTGATGCCCTCAACTTTGCAACCCTAAGAAACCCTCTTGATCCAGCCACTAAAGTCATAACTCTAGCCTATTTATAGCATGTTAGTGTGTTAAAAGGGATGGAAATATGTACAAATATATGTTTGGTGGTAAAGGGGTTATGGAAAGAAAGAAGAATACACCTAAATTGAGGATTATAGAAGGGGAGGAAGGGGATGAAAATTTGGAAGTTGAAGTAGATGTGCCAAAGAAACCCTGTAGATCTCATGTTGGTAGCACTTCCTCTATAAACCTCATCTTGAAAGCCCTAAATTGCCTTCAAAAATAGTTTGCTCATTTTAAGAAGGATGTAGCCAAGAGATTCAAGAAATTGAATAAAAAAATTGACCTTCTTTCCTATATCCACCATGATCTCCATAACATGCAAGGAAAAATGGGTATTCCCCAATGTGACTTAATGGAGTGGAATATGAGAAGTCCTTATGAGGAAGAATCCATTGAAGTAGAAGAGGGGAGTTTAGTAGAGATGAAAAGGTTACCCAAGATCTAAAAGGGAAAGGAAAGAAGCCTATGCTTGAGAAAAATGTTGAGGAAACTCATTCGAATTAGTGGCCATTATCTTTTCATCTTACCTATTCTCTTTACTCTTTTATTATTTTTTTTAAAGTTCTTAGGGTGTGATTTTCTTTTTGATGGACTTCATATATAATGATCACACATTTGATATGCATTTCTTTTTGCATTTCTCTTTATGTGTTATGCTTTTATCTTAATGAAATGTATATTTCTCCCTTATAAATTTCTTATTTTGCTCTTGTAGTTTTCTTTTTATCTTTGTCAAAGGGGAAGAAAAATTTGAAATGCATAATGAACCTTAGTAATTTTTTATAATTGAAATCAAACTTAATTGAATCTACACTTAAGTGAATATTATTAATTCTATTAAAACCATAAGCATAAATTGAGCTGGAGCTTTCACAAGTTTACACATATTCTTTATGCTTGAACTATATGCTTGATCACTTAACCTTTGCTATTTTTGTTTGATTTTTATTCTCATTTGCATTTGATTGCCAAAGTAAAAAAGGAGGACATTGTTGGCCAAGTCCTTGGCATACATACTTTATTTTGATTTTGTTGCACTTAAATTGAAAAGCATTTAACTTTGGTTTCAAGTATTTTTTGCCTTAGGTTCAATTGCCTATAAGTTGTTTGCACAAGACATATCTCGAGACCGTCCCTAGTATGGGTGTGACTACACTATGTTTTGAGCAAAAGAAAAATAACACCGCAGGGTTCGTTGTCTTGGTTGCGAGCACTAGAGAGATTGAGGTTATGCGATTGTGTGCAAGAACCTATCTTCGATCGCTATTAAAGAACAGTGCAATCGTGACATTTGAATTGTCAGAATCCCTTGGTGGCTTTTTCTCTTCACCGATGATTGAACGCCACGTGTAATGACCAGTTTTAAGGGAAATCTAAATTGAAGACCTCATGACCGCACCAAGGGTTAGTGTGATCATGAGATTCATAAAGGCTGGCGTACAATGTTTCATGCTGACATGTTAGTACCATGTACACTAACTGTTAAAACTAGTCGGTAGACCCAGTGTAAATCTCACGATAACACCTAAAGGCAAAATGACCATTAAGCTGCTACTCGCGACTGCCATAGGGCATGCGATTGCAATACCATTTTTTCAAGCATTTAATGCAAGAGATTTGGTTGGTTAAAGCTTGATCTTTCCCAATTTATTTCAAATAGAATTTTCAAAGGAAGAAGCCTATAAATTCACCACCAAACAACATTTATTACAATCTTTTAATCTTTTATTGTTCAAACTCTTGCACATTTAATTCTTAATTGCCCTGCATTTAAAATTTCATTTATTATTTATTAAGTGTTGGGTGTGAGCATTAAACTCTATTGTAGTAAGTTGGTTAGAAAGTGAACCAAAAGTAAAAACTCTTGTTGGGTTGTGAGGATTCTCAAATCATTGTAAAAGTTCTGTGTGAGCTTGCAAAATACCAAATTAGGGTTAAACTTGTAAAAACCTAAGATAGTAGAATACTCAACTTGTGGTTGAGGAGTGGATGTAGGATTGTTTGAATATGAACCACTATAAATTCTTTGTGTTCTTTATTCTTATCTCTATCTCTTTTTACTTGCCAAAGAATTTTATTTTAGTCTTAAATCTTGAAAGACACCAATTCAACCTCCCCCCTCCCCTCTCTTGGTTTTCTAAAAGGACAATAAACTTGGCTTTTTTTTTTTTTACCTTAAGACTTTATATTAGTTTTAGAATTACTATAGTTTAGATTGCTTTGCTATTTTTTATAATTATTTAAAATGTTTCTCTTTAATTCTCAATCACTTAAAGTAAGATACTATTATTTATAATATTAATTATATTTTAGTTTTATTTTTCAGTTTAATTGTTGATAAAAGATGTCAAACTTTAATTTATATTTGCTTAAAGCTATTAAAGCAAAAATTTAAGTTTATTATTGTTTTATAAATTATGATTACTCCTAGTTAATTTTTTTACCAATCATTATTAGTTATTTTTTTCAAAAAAAAAATTAAAGAATAATACTATGACTATTTGTCCTGGCTGGTTTGCCCCCGGTAATACTTTATCCTAATTTCGTCCATGCTTATTATTAATGAGTTAATTAATGAAGTAAAAGTAAAGTAATTCTAATATTAATAAGTTAATCGAAGATATTTTAGTCAATTTAAAATAATTTTATATAATATTTTAATGATTTTCTTAATTAATATGTATGAGCTTAACACAATAATTTTACGGGGACAAACAAAGTATATAATTCAAAACAATTATTATTTTAATTAAGTTTTAGTTTATACAAAAATAAAGATATAGAATATTACTACAAGTACATAAAATTATTATGAGATTTTTACAAAAATACCTTAAAAATTAAAACGATTTTCTTATTTATGGCACCTAAACAAAATTTTCAATATTACGGTAAACACATGTTTTATTTGCAATTTCATGCTACACAATTAGGTTTTCACAGGGATATTTTTTTGCAAGTTTCATTATTTGTCGTGGCCATTTAAAAAAATAAATGTGGCAAGCTTTATTGTCTTGCTTTTTCTCTCACTTATTATTTGTTTTCATAGTCATATTTATATGGTAAGAACTTTATATTTTAACTAACATAAATAACTAACTGTTATTCTAAAACCAACTCATTTGTTAACATTTTGAAAATTTTATATAATTAAATATTAATTAATTAATTTAAAACTTAATTTATATTAAATAATTTTAAATTATATTTTATACTTATATTTTTATATATTTTGTTTAATTTATATTTTTAAAATAATTTTAACATATACTATAAAACATTACTTAAAAATATTTTTTATAAATAATATAATTCACACTTTTAAGCATATATATCTAGTTATACGTGAAGTATATATGAACATATAACTAAACATATATTACTTTTATACTATTATTTTTTAAAAATTTAACAAGTATATATTATTATTGTAATATATACTAACATATATAATTAAATATATATCGCTTTTATACTTTTATTCTTTTAAATTTTAATAAGTATATATTTTTATATGTAATATATGCCAACATATAACTAAACATATATTACTTTTATACTCTCATTCTTTTAAAATTTAATAAATATATATTATTATATATAATATATACTAACATATAACTAAATATAAAATACTTTTATGCTCTTATTTTTTAAAATAATTTAACAAATATATGTCATTATATGTAACATATATTGACTAAATACATAATAGTTTTATATTCTTATTTGCTTAAAATTTAATGCATGTATATTATTACATATGATATATACCGACGTGTAACTAAATATATAATAGTTTTATACCATCTTTTTAAAATTTAATAAGTATATATTATATGTAACATATACCAATATATAGTGACATATTACTAAATATATAATAGTTTTATAGTCTTATTTATTTAAATTTAAAACGTGTATATTGTTATATGTAATATATATTGACATATAACTAAATATATAATAATTTTATACTTTTTTAAAAAAATTTAACAATTATATGTTGTTATATACAATATATATGAACATTTATTAATATATATATAAACATATACTGTTATATAACCAAATATATAATAGTTTAATAGTTTTATTTATTTAAAATTTAAGGTATGTGTGTTTTTATATGTAACATATACGGACATGTAACTAAATATATAATAATTTTATACTCTTATTTTTTTTTAAAAAAAGTTAACTAAATATATAATAGTTTTCTACATTTGTTTTATTTGTTTTTATTAAAAAATTTTAAAATGTTGTTTTGTGGTTTTGAAAAAAAAAATGGTTGATATTAATCATTTTTATTATTGAAAAAATATGAATTCATCTAAAATATTGAACAAAATATCTCCATAAGTAGATTGTCAGATTCAATACTTCCAATGCATGAGAAAACAAATAACAAACAAAGACCCCCTCTAATTTGAATTCATCTAAAATACTAAACTAAATATTAGAAAATTCCGTATAGTTATTTTCAGAATAAGTAATATTAGAGGGCCAAAGCAAATATTTTCCATTTAGTTAAACTAAGGTGGTGTTTGGTTCAAATTTCAGAATCGAAAATGAAATCAAAATCGGAATGAAATGGAATAAAAATTGGAATGAATATTTACTATTTTTGTTTGGTTTACTTTGAAATTGAAATCGGAATCAAAATGATTATTTTTTTGTTATTTAAAAAATCTAGAGATATTATAATTAGAAAAAATAAAAAATAAAAATATTTTATTTTATTTTAAAAGTTAAAAAAATTAATTTTTAATTTTATTAAAAAACAAATTTATTTATTTAAAAATTTAGAGATATCATAATTAGAAAAATAATGAAAAAAATAATAAATTGATTATATTTTATTTTAAATTTTAATTTAATTTTATTAAGAAAAAATAAATTTATTTTATTAATTTTATTCTAAAAATAAAAATATGCATTTTTTAATTTTGATTCCAGTCAGAAATCAAATCTCATTAACAAGGGAGTGGTAGGGAATCTCTTATTTTCTTTCCTGAGATAATATGGTTCTCATTATCTCATCTATTTTATCCAACTTAACAACATTAATGAAAATTAATTATTCTCATTCTTATTCTTATCCCCAACTAAATGCTCCCTAAGTATATTCATTATTTTCCATCTAAAAAACAAGTACATGCAATATAATGTGGAATGTGTATCATTTTCTTTTAATATAGGAATGGAGATTTATATTACTTATTGAAGATGATGAATTTAGCCCTTTAATTTTGAGGAGTAAATAATTTTTTTAATTTAATGGCAAAAATATTTTTTTTAAAAAAAGATTAAATTATTTTCCATTTTCGAGTTACATATTTTAAAAAAATTCTCATTTTTCCATGAATTATTTTAAAATAGTTAAATGATAGTCAAAGATTAATTTTCTTTTTCAATGATTTGTAGCTAAAATTAGGGCTGTACATGAAGCCCGTGACCCGAGAAACCTGGCCCGGCCCGAACCCATGCTAGGATCAGGCCACGGGCTTCAAACTCCAACCCGAGCTATGCTCGGGTCGGGCCTCGGGTTGGGATAAAAAATTTTTCGGCCGGCCCGAGATATTAATTTTTTTATTTTTTAAAATTTTTATTTTGGTAATTTATTTTTAAAAAAATTTAAAATATTATATATAAATAATGATATAATAATTTATATATTATTAGATATAATTTAGTATAATAAATTTTATTAAAATTTATAGGTAATTAAAATTTTTAAAAAAATCATTATTTTTTCAATTTCAAAAAAATCGGGCCGGCCCGAGCATACCCAAAGTGGCCCGGCCGGGCTTTGAGCCGGGCCAAGGGCTGCAAAACGCAGCCCGAAGAAAAATTGGGCCGGGCTTCGGGCCGGGGTCAAACCCGGCCCTACCCGGCCCGTGTACACCCCTAGCTAAAATAATATTTTATCGGGAAAATAATTTCAAATACAAAGACAAACAAAGTCTAGATATATGGGCCACAAGGATGCAAAGATCCCAAAACATAAAACTCAGTACTGCAAAAAAAGAAAAGAAAAATAGATTTTTTTTGAATGTGTAAAGGATAAAAAAGCTTTCAGTGGGATACTAATTCCATATGAAAGTTTTTTTTTTTATCTTTTACTCTTTTAAAAATATGACAGCTCTTTTAGTTGCCATTATCTATTGTTTACATCGATAAAGTTCATAGAGATCTAATAATTTTATTAGTTATGTACTTCTTATGTATTTTAAAATTATATAATTGTTAGGAAAATATACAGTAGAAAAGATAGAGAATGAATTTTATTGTAGTTTTGAGATGTGAACAATATTATTTTTTAAGTGATATTTGCCCCCCCACAAAATTGCTACAATATGGTAAATCACTTTTAGGATACAACAAAACTACACCAATACCTTTAAATAGCAACTTCTAGAAGTATTTCTTTATGTATATATTTGAACAAGTGATATTAAGAAAGAAAAATATTTTAAAAGAAGATAGTGAATGTAGAGTTCTATAATATTTTTCACATCTTCTCAACAATCCTTTATCACACACACATATATATAGATAGATTTTAATGTCATAAGCCATATCTCTTCATAAATGATATAACCCTTCACAAAAAATTATAACTTTATTAAATAAGAGTAATATCTTTCTACAAACAACATAACTTTTCATTAAAGGCATAATATTATATTTAATAGTTATATCTTTTAATAAACTATTTACAAAATGGCATGACTTTATTGAAAGAGTATAAAAATCTTCAAATTAACTACTAAAAATTAAACTATAATTTTTAGTTTTATGGTGCCTTTTGGTATGGTTGCAACTCTCCAAAAAACAACAAAACTATTATGCCTTTAATAAAATATTAAAATAAATCTTATTTATTTATTTATTTTATATTATAATCTAATATTTAACAATAATTTTATTTATACTTTATAGATATACTTTTTGATTCATTAATGAAAATTTATTTTGCATTAAAAAAGATAAAAAAAAACTAATATTGAAAAGAAGAAAAGTGAAAAGTGAAAAGTGAAAAGAAAAATAAGAATAGCAAAAATGAAAATGGAACCTAAAATGTATTATATCACATAATTTCCTCAATTATTATTGTTATTTGCTTCAAATAAGTAATCATTATTGCAATAGATTTATTAATCCATCTCCCTATCATTAAACGAAACACTACAATTAAATATTTATCGTATTTGAACTAGTGAACTTTATTATAAATAAAGAGATTTTATGATTATATTTATTTTTATAGTAAAAAAAATTATCATTAAAGAGATAAATAAAAAATAAAAAAATACATGTATTATTATAACCTATAATTACTATTATTAAAATAATTTACTAATTGTTTAAGGACAAAAATAGTAAAAAAAATTTTGAAAATAAATATTTAGTGTATTTGTTTTGTAAAAAAAAATAACAATCTATAAAATGGTATTAATTATTCTTTTATTGTTATAAATATAAATAAAATAGGTAGATAAAGAGAAATATTAGAAATTTTTTTTGTTATAAATTATCACTCATACACCATCCATAATTGGTATATATAATGATTTAAATAGACTTTAGATAAGAATAAAAGATTACTACTATCATAGAGCTAATCCTAATATGAATATGATAAAGTTCATAATCTTGACAAAATAAGGTTAATTCAATTGGATGTCTATTCTTATGAATATGCCTTGCTAAAATCCTGTTAAGAAAAACCCAATCGGATAAAAACTTAGGGAAGGAAAAAGAGTATAGTATTCATAGGTAAATTTTCCTCAAAAAATACATCCAACTAAGATATTTAAAGTGAATGAATCCCAATATTGTGTACATGTCTTTTGAAAATTGATATCGGTAGTACCTTTATAAACTAATATGTTGGATCGTCACTTGAACGAACTTTACAAATATCGACTTTTCATTTCCTTATGAGTTCATAAGTGTAAAAAAAACTTGGGTGATATATATTTAGTCATATCACCTTTTATATAGCCTTTCTTATTTTGTGCAATACACGTGTATTATCTTCATGCAATATTGTTGGTTTGTCATTTTTATAGGTAATCCAAATGTTCTTCTAATATGTTCAATTATACTTCTCAATCATATATATTCACGTCTAGCTTCATGAATGGTTAATAACTCTGAATGATTTGATGAAGTAGCAATGATTGTTTCATAGATCGCCATGAAAATAACAATATTATTACATGTGAAGACATAACATGTTTGGGACTGAGCTTTATAAGGATAAAAATGATATCCAACTTTAACATATCCTGCCAATTCAGACTTTATTCCTTTTAGGAAAATCAAACCCATATCATATGTTCCATATATATAGTGTAGAATATTTTTTCTCCATTCTAATGCCTTCTAGTTGGTGTAGAACTAAACCTTGCAAATAAGTTAACTGCAAAAGTAATATCTAGTCTTGTATTATTAGCAATATATAAGAACGTCCTTATTACACTGAGATGTAATACTTCAGGACTAAGAATCTCTTAATTATCTTCTAATGGGAGAAAATGATCACCTTTTACATTAAGAAAATGAGTAACTATTGGAGTACAAAATGGATAAGATTTATCCATAAAAACTTTTTTCAAATTTAATATATGATACTTGATGGACAAGAACTCCATTTGATAGATGCTAAACTTGAAATCCAAGATAAAATTTTGTTCTTCCAAGATCATTCATTTCAAATTCCTTATTTAAATAGTTTTCAGTAATTGAGATTTCTTTTAGAGTTCCTACTATATTTAAATTATTGACATAAACTGCAACTATAGCAAATTTAAAATTTATCTTCTAGATAAAAACATATGGGCAAGAGGATTATTTTCATATCCATTTTTCACTAAGCATTCATTGAGGCGGTTGTACCATATTCTCCTATATTGCTTTAACCCATATAAGGATCTTTAGAGTTTAATAGAGTATATCTACCTAGATTTTGAATTATATGCTTCGGACATCTTAAATCCTTTTGAAATTTTCATATATAAATATATATATCATTATCTAATGAACCATATAAGTAAATTGTCACAACATCCATTAAATATATGTCTAGTCATTCAGAGGCTGCCAAACTGATAAAAAAAATCTAAAGGTAATAACCTCCATGACAGGAAAATATATCTTATCATAATCTTTACCAGGTCTTTGCAAAAATCCATTTGCCACAAGTCATGCCTTATATCTCACAATTTCATTTAGCTCATTTCTCTTATTAGCCATATGAGCAAGTTATCATAATGTATATCGAGTCTTTGTATTAAGATCTCGTCCATAATCTTGAAAAGAATATCATATTTACTTCAAGGAATGATGTTAGATGGATAAACTTAATGATTTTTCATTAGAAGTTAAAAATTTTGTTTAGCTATAAGTAAACACGAAATTAGTTTAGAATATTTTATAAATCTATGCATCAATATTGCCATTACAAAAGCACATTCAAGGCATAGAAAGTTTAATATTTACCAAAAAGACCATAATAAATCATTAATAATGACAAAATTATTTTTCAATTTGTTATATGAATAATAAAAAAGGAAGTAATTACTTTTAAGAGATTCTGTAAGGATGCTTGATTTCCTTTTCATAATATCTCTAAGATTCACAATATCGAGATAAATCTCATTATCAAGTACCGATAATGGATAATTTCTTCAGAAAATATTAAGGGTAATGATAGTGTGTAAAATTAGCTAATATTTGCATGGATAATTTAGCCTTTTGTTATATGATTTTACTAATTTTTAGACATTTTTTCACAAGTTATAGCTAAAGAAAGAATAAAGCTAAGGTGAAGAAAGTTGCAAGAAGTGGTTAAAAAAGAGCTGGAAAGAGCCTCAGGTGTAATCCTTGGGCAAGGCTTGTGCCCTAGGGTATATGATACTTGAAGATTACATGGGTCAGCTAAAAAATCTAATTCGTTTGGGATATTTGAGATACATTTTTTAGCAGATTTTTAGAGATTTTTGGACTCAATTATCTCCTTATTCAGTAGACATAAATTAGAAACTTTGAAGGCTATTAATTATTATTTATTTTATTTCTGTTTCATTTTTACTTTTCCTAAATAGGTTAGGAAACTTAATGGGTAATTAAGCCAACCTTTTGGCAGCCCTAAGGGCATCTCTTCTCTTCTCCTCTTCTTCTACTATGATTACTGTTCACATTTTACAACAGCCATATAATATAATTTTAGTTTTTTTTTCTAAAGAATATTGGAAACGGGGATTTTCGCCCCAGATATTTCTTCTTTGATAGACTTTACCTATCAAGAGAGATCAACATGTCTTTAATAGGTTTGAAATGAGGTCTATAAGGGACATAGGTTAAATGAAGGCCATTTTTAAATTAGAGCTAATGTGATACTATAGACAAACCCTCACACTGTAAACTTCCTTGTTGGAACTGCATATTATTAGAAGCATTCTTAAATTTATGGGCACCATTTTTTCCTGCTAGGCATCTTGTTATCTGATTTCATGAAAAGACAGAGTTTGAATGTTCTTCTATCATTTAACATAATTCTTGATCTTTTTCTTTTGCATAAACTCAGGACCATTATTTTGTCCTTTGGAATATCATGTATCAAGATTTTCAAGATTGTGGATTTGGAGTAGTGTTGGGTAAGATGTTATTTTCCTTGTTTCTATGATTTTTTTTGTTGGGATTGTAACCCTAGTTAAAGTCTTCTGATGCTTCAGGTAAGAAGAACTCTAACCGCTCTTTTAGGATTTTATTTTCTTTCTCTCTTTTTCTTTTTTTCCTTTCCTCTTTTTTTTCTTTTTTCTTCTTCTCTTTTTTTTTTCTTTTTTTTTTTTCCTTTTTCTCTTTCCTTTTCTTTTTCTTCTTTCATTTTTTTTGGGTCCTAGTTCTAAGAAAGTTATCTTATTTGTACCATTCTGTGCTTCTGACTATAAATGAGTGGAGTAGAGTGGGTCTACTTAGAGTGAGTCTGCTTCAGTGAGAACGGATCCTTCGGCTCTTTGATAGATTTGACATATTAAGTCCAATTCAGGTAAACTTCAACTATCTTTGTGATCTCGACTATACATCATCTTCCTTGATCTTCTTTAGTCCTTAGTACCTTAGTGATCATCAGACTTGCCATAAGTATCACAACAGCTCAGGGTAGGTTATTGGAATTCACAAGCCAATAAAAAGCAAGCTAAAATCTCATGAAGGCTTAAGGGAATAACTAGGGATTGATATTTAATTGGGTGAAGTTATTGGCTTACCAAACAATGCCTAGATCATTTTTCCCTTAAATAAGCAAAGTTCAATTTTGCCTTGAAAGTTTTTCAAAGCATGTTCTAAGATTGACTAGGACCTAGACACTCATAATTATGCAGGAGCCCTCTCTAAGTAAGCATACAAAGCTCAATGCTATAGAGCAACTCCCTCACCTAGTAAAGTCACTCAGATCATGATGCATAGATACACTAATTTATGAATATCAAGTTAGATTCATCATTGGTTGAGTACCAAAATAAATAAAGACCAACATAAATAAAAATTTGATGAAAGCAATTTATTCAAATAATATTAATTTGAAAAACATAATTATTCCATAAAATATTAAAGAAAGAAAATTAAACAAAAATCAAACAAGCTAAGGGAAGTTTTTTGAATTTGGAGTCAAATATTGCTCCATTTACTTGGACATGTCAGGGGAAATGGTCATCACCTCCTCATCCACAATTCCTCCATCTACATCTTGAAAGGATGATAAAATAGAACTTTCCATTAATCCTCCTTCTATCATAAAGGTCGCTGGTGGTGGCACTCTTCCAAACATAGGTAATGGATTGCTTTTAGTGTTGGGTTTATCGAGCTCAGGAAGCTTGCCACTATCGATCAAATCTTAGATTTTGTGCCTTAAGCGAACACATCTATTTGTCTAATGCCCTTTCACTTGATGAAATTGATAGAAGGCCTTGGCATCAAAACTCGATGGCAGAGGATTCGGCAAAGGTCGGGGAGCCAATGGCTGTAATATCCCATTTTTCTGTAACTTATTAAAAACTCAAGATAAAGGTTTTCCCAACTCTAAAAATGGCCTTCTATTTGCTTGACTAGTTGTTGCATTGACATCCACTAACTTATGTGTATCCTGACCACCAGACTGATAACTTCCCCTATCATATCTTCTTCTAGAAAACTGGCTTTTCTCTCATTTTTATTCTTCTATCTGTAAGCCAACTTGGAGAAGATCTTTGAAATCCTTGATAAGGGTGTGGGACATCCTTTCATGAAGATTAGGCAGCACCCCTCTCATAATCATCCTTATTTGATTTGACTCAACGGGCCTCTTTTTTAGCAATACAACCTTTTTTCTCCATCTTTTTACATAGTCAACAAAATTCTCATTTTATTTCTGCCTAATTGACTCAACCTCCATCAAAGTGACCTCCAACTCAGTATTGTACCCATATTATTGGATGAAGGCCTTGTACAATGAGTCCCAGTTCTTTTGAGTACTATCCTCTAAGGTGTTGAACTAATTTTGCACAACCGGATCCAATCAAAGCATGAAGTACCTTAGAGTTAGAGCCTTGGTAGCTCGGGCAGACTGCATAGCTATGATATATTGCTTCACATAAAGATGAGGGTTGCTAGTTCCATCAAACTTAGCAATTGATGGCATCTTGAACTTATAAGGGAGGTTATCATCTTGTTCAAACAACTTATCCACTTTTAACATTTCTTCAGTTTTCAGCTTCTTCTCAAACTTCTTTTCCAAATCAGCTATCATCTTCTCCACATCAGAAGTCTCGGTCTTTTCAATAGTTTATATCTCCACAACCTTAGGCTCCTTCTTCTTATCTTGAGGGTCTTGAAAATACTGAGCCCAGTATTTATCATCATCTACATCCATCTTGTCATCATTGAAGGCTACTTCATCAACCTTAGCCTTTCCCTTGTCTTTCTTGGTACTATCAGATGCTTCAGCAGTGTTCCCAAACATTGCAGCCATTTGGCTTTTCATGGTCTCAGCCAGGACCCCCTTTAGCTCTTCCATCTTGGAGTTGATTGCACCATCCACCATCTTTTCAATCTATTCAGGTTCCATTGCTTTTGATGTGAAATTAACTGAATTCTCACTAAACTCTGAGTTACTGACATAGTTAAATTATCGTAAGCTTTTGAACTACTATACTCTAGAGCTGTGAGCCAGAAAGGATCGATGATATGAGATGCAATGCATGTATGGATGCATAAGTAACAAAAAAAAAAAAAATAACTTAACACAGTAGGAACAAACCTTCCAACCTTATAACTTCCACACATGAATGACGAGTCTCTTTTCCTAGGTATATGGCCAACAAAATACCAACATGGGGCATCTTATTTTTGAATAATTCACTCAGACGGTTTTAACCAATAGAAGTCTTTTTAATTTTAGAAGTCAGTCCATGATAACTCCTATTAATTAGGTCTTTATCCATTGGGTCAACAAAAGATAGCTTTTATGCTATATTGGATTAAAACTAATTTAAAAGGCTTATCATAAATAGATTTCCCATTTGGAAAAGTAACTAATGATTCATGCTTCAAACAAGCCCATGATTAATAAATCTTAGAGTAAACTAGGCCCATAATTGATTTCAAATATTCCATAATTGACTTAATTAGTTGTAAGCCTATTTTAAGAAAAAAAAGGTTTGAATGAAAAATGGTTTTATTTCCAAGCCCATTGTAAAAAGGTTTATTTCAAAATGAATCTTTAGGCTTTGAGCTTAGGCCATGAGGTGAAAAGTATTTTTGTTTCAAAGCCCATTGTGAAAAGGTTTGTGTGAAAATAGATTTTGGGCTTTGAACTTGGGCCATTAGGTAAAAATAAATTTTGACCCATCTTGAAAAAAGGTTTTATATCCAAAGACCATCTTGAAAAATTTTAAAAATAGTTTTGGTCTTTTGGGCTTAAAGATTATTTTGGGCTTACATCATAATTAGGTCATATTAGGAATGGAACAAATCAAATAAGCCATTATTCAAGTTAGGATATATCAAACATAGTCAAAGAGCAAGCATTTGGGTATAAACCTAAGGAAGGTAACTAGGCCAACGACATGGGCTTTAGTCTTTGGGTTGAAAAGTCTAGGTTTCCATAGCAGGTATGTACCAAAAGGTACAAGGCTATGAGTGGTGATGCCATGCTCGATCTTCACACCTTGAGTGAAAGTATGGTATCCCTTACATAACACAACACGGGTAACACAGGCGTCCTAACTCACACACACAATGCAATCTAAATGATGCAATGGACAATATCATAATAAGAAAGAATAAAATAATATAAAGACCAACGGAATCAACTTCTCTTATCCCTAGTAGAGTTGCCACTGTAAGTGGGAATTTTTTCCCCCACTCCAATATGGAATGGTTCTTGCGATTTCGGCACTGTTAGGCTCAGGGCCTTAGAAAACACGGGCCTAAACCTAAAAAAAATTGAGTCGCCACTCGGATGGGCCAGGAAAAAGAAAAGGGTGGATGACTCCACTCCTAAGGAATCCCTAACCCCCTAATGGGTTCAAAAAAGTTGGGTATACGTGGGGAAGGTGAGAATGACCCAGCACTTCCACAGCGCCCGGTTCATTGGAACCGGCCTCCTTTTCAGGTCTATATATTATTAAATTCTTAAAGATTACAATATCATCTATACTACATGTGATAATTGAAAGAAATAAACATCCATCATTTTATTATATACAAACAAACAAAATAGGCACCCGTCTAAGGATGAAAATATGTCTTTATAATGTCCATGTCCATCAAAATAAACATAAGAGGACACCCACCAAATAGTAAAAATATGTCCTTTACAAAATCCCAAAATTCATAATATAAATTACATAATTAAAAATAATTAAGGCACCTACAAAGTGAAAATATGCCTTTTACAATTCTAGAATCCGAATAAACAATTAATCAAGCAAATTAAATCATTCAAACATAATAATTAAACATAAAACATCCATTATAATCAAGTAAAATAAATCATCTACCATAAAAACATGTGACAAATTAAATAACTAAAAGTAGGGTTTAAAATATTAAAGATATATGAATAGGGTTTACATCTTAAATTAGGGCTTATAGAATGAAGATTAGGATTTTAGTGCTATTGGATAAAATTGGCTTTGGGTTACTAGATTAAAGTTAGGAAATTTGGAAAAATATGGTTACTAGATTAAAGGTTAGGAAATAGGGAAAATATGGTTACTAGATTAAAAATTTAGGGTTTTGGTGGTTTAGATAATTGGGGTTTAGGAATTAGTGTTTTAGGAAATTTGAGAATTTTGGAGCTAGGGTTTAGGATTTTTAAGAATTAAGGTTTGGCTACTGGATGAAATTTATTTTAGCTACTGGTTTTAGCTACTGGGTTTATGAAATTTGGAGAATGGAGTCACTGGATCTGGATTTTGAGCATTAAGATTTTAAATTAATGTTTTAGCATTTAGTGTTTAAGGTTCTGAGGTTACTGGGAATTAAAGGATATTGATATTTTAGAATTAAATTAATATTTTGGAAAATTAAGAAAACAGTTAGGGTTTTATGAGTTGGGAATTAATAAATCAATTTAGGGTTAAAAAAACAATTGAGCAAATAGATTAGGGTTTGGGAAATAGATTATGGTTTTGACGTTTTTATGTTTTAGGGCTTGGTAAGTTACAGTTTGGTTTTGTTTAAGATTTTGGAAACTAGGGTTTGAAAATTAGGGTTTAGGTTTTAGTGTTTGAAAACTAGTTTTAGGGTTTTGAGATTTTAAAAAATGGGAACCGGGACTAGGGTTTTAAAAAATTAGGTTTTGGTATTTTGAAGCAGTTTAGGGTTTTCTAAGAATCAGGTTAGGGTTTTGGGTGTTGTACTTGGAAAGCAAATTAAGGTTTATCAATTTTAAATTACTGGATCAAAACAACAATTCAAAATATTCAAATGAAAAGAAGAATCTAGCTACTGCATGCTTAAGAAATTTATAAATCAAAGGATGAAGCTTAATATAAACAAATTAATTACTAAAGCTAAACCTCCGTTGTTGGTTCCACCAAAATTAATTCTGGTTGAACAAAAATAAAGATAGTGTTGTTTCCTTTGATGATTGATGAACATTGCTTGTTGCTAATTAACTCTTGTTGGTTTCTTTTTTTTTGCTTGTTGTTGTTGTTTTGCTGATCAATCCTCATTGTTTCTTCTGTTGATCCTTGATGTTGTTCTTATTGTTTATAGTTGTTGGTATTGCTTATTGATGTTTCATGATTGCATTTTCTTCTTTAAAAAAAATGTATTTATAGGCAACCCTTCCTGCTTTAGAAAAATATTCCTAGATTAGAATTTGAATTCGAATTGGATACAAACTAAAACTGGACTCAATTAGGAACAAAAACATTGGAGTTAAGGCCTGTGGTGAATTGGGCAAGCCCATTTGCCACAGGTGCCTGCCTGTGGTGAACTAGTCTAGCCAGTTCACCGCAGGCAAAGCTTGGGTGAACTGGGCAAGCCCATTCACCGCAGGCGGGACTGTGGCAAACTGGGCATGCCCGGTCCAATTTGGCTCGGGTTTTTGCCCGGATCTACTTTTCTTTTATTTTAAAATTTATCCGGCCTTATTTTAGCAATTATAAGAATGGTACCAATTTAATTAAAAGCCCATAATAATTTTAAACTCTTAAAAATAGACTGATAATTATTTAAACCTTTATTAATTGAGACTAGGTCAGCTTAAGGTTAAAATTAAGGGTCTACAATATCATTTGTGTATGGATTGGATGTCATAGATTCTTTAAGTCAAGAAATTTTTGAGCTTAATATTTCTGATAATTTAAACACTATTCTTTATAAAAAGTCTTGATGCAGATAACTTAAAGAATCTAGATGACAAGTTTGTTATAGGTGAAGATCTTCAAGAGGTGGTGTGCAAATTGGGAGCCCTCAAAAATATGAAAGAAAATGCACCCAAATCTGACTTACCAGCATCCCATACTAAAATTCTAAATTCTGTTGTGCAGGTGCCAAGTCTAGAGTTGAAGTCACTGCCCGAACATTTGAAATATGCATTTTTAAGAGAAAGAGAAAGTCTACCAGTGATAATTTTCAACAAACTCAGTAGGGAAAAGGAAGAAGATGCTTCGCGTGCTTAAGGAGTACAAGGAAGCCATTGGGTGGACAATTGTTGATATAAAAGGAATTCCACCTTCAACTTGCATGCATAAAATTTTTATGGAGGAGGATAGCAAACCAAAAGGAGAAGCACAAAGAAGATTGAACCCACCAATGATGGAGGTAGTTAAGAAAGAAATTTTAAAGCTTCTTGATGCATGTGTGATTTATCCCATTTTAGATAACAAGTAGGTAAGCCCTGTTTAAGTAGTACCTAAGAAGACAGGTTTGACAGTAGTGAAGAATACAGATGCTGAATTGGTCCTAACTCGAGTTCAGAATGGGTGGAGAGTTTGCATCGACTATAGAAAGCTAAACATAACTACAAAAAAGGACAATTTTTCGCTCCTATTTATAGATCAAATGCTGGAGTGTCTTGCAGGTAAGACCCATTATTGTTGTCTTGATGGCTATTCCAGCTTTTATCAAATTCCAGTAGCACCGGAGAATGGTTTTTGGTCTTTGCAATGCCCTAGCCACATTTTAGAGGTGTATTGTAAGTATATTTTTTTGAATATGTAGATAATATTATAGAAGTTTTCATGGATGATTTTACCGTATATGGAAATTTCTTTGGCGAGTGATTGTCTAACCTAATTAAAATTCTTAAAAGATGCTTGGAGTAAAACCTTGTGTTAAATTATAAGAAGTGTCATTTTATGGTTGATCAAGGATTAATTTTAGGGCATATTGTGTCATGGAGATGAATTGGAGTTCATAAGGCAAATGTTGATGTAATTAAATCTTTATCTTACCTCACTAGTGTGCGGGAAGTTTGATCTTTCCTTGGATGTGCAGGTTTCTACAGGCGGTTCATCAAAGACTTTTCAAAAATTGCTAATCCTTTGTGTCATCTGCTACAAAAGGAGTGGAGTTTAATTTTGATGATTCTTGCAAGAGGGCATTTGATATACTAAAAGAAATGTTGATTTCTACCCCAATTATACAACCACCAAATTGGAGTTTGCCCTTCGAAATAATGTGTGATGCCAGCAATCGTACTGTAGAAGCAATGCTTGAGCAAAGAATTAGAAGGGAACCTCAAGTTATTTACTATGCATCAAGAATCCTTGATGAGGACCAATCAAATTACTCCTCTACAGAAAAAGAGCTTTTAGCTATAGATTTTGCTTTAGAAAAATTTTTCTCTTATCTTCTTGGTACTAAAATTATCATTTATTGTGATCATAGAGCTTTAAAGTATCTACTAAAGAAGAAAGATGCCAAGCCTAGACTTATTCAGTGGATACTCTTTCAATAAGAGTTTGATTTATTGTGAACACTCGAATTTTGAGGCTCGGGAAGCCAATTTTCTCAGACTGCAGACAACCGAGCCGGACCGAAGGTCCGCGGTAAAGTTCACCGAAAATATATCGATATGGTACTTGAAATGTCGGGGGCAACGCGAGGATCACGGATATGGTCCCGGAATATTTTTGGAGGTCCGCAGCTCCTAGAAAATCAGTTTGAACGAAAAAATGCGGATTTGGGTGCGGTTTTGGGGTGAACCGCTGGGACCGGCGGTCCGACCGCCATCCGTGTCATTTCCTGTTTTTCTGGCGACCACCCGGTCCGACCGCTGACCACCCGGTCCGACCGCTGACCACGGTGGTCCGACCGCCGTCCAGCCCGAATTTCGCCTATAAAATGCTGCTAAACTTTCAAGAAGGGAGTTGTACTTTTTTGGGTGGGCCTCATGCTGTCGAATTCTTTTCACGCTTAAAAACTCTTATTGGACTTTTATTAGCAAGAATCTAACCTTGTGTGGCAGGGATTAAGAATCATATTTCAAGATCTAAGAAAACAAGACCTGGAACTTCGAAGTGGAAGGACCCTAAACAAGGTAGTATGATAATTAATCATTTGTCAATTCAAGCATATCATAAAGCATCCTATCTTCTTCTTAATTTCTTTTCGGTCAAAGACCTAATCCTTTTAGGTCTAAGGCCTAATTAACTAATCAATCAACACTTCGGCATGAAGCCGCGAATCAATCAACTTTTTGGCACGGAGCCTAAATTGTATCTTTTTGGTACAAAATACCTAAATTTCACAATTAAAATCAATCTTTTGGCCAAAGGCCTAAATTGCACTATTTTGGTACAAAGTACATAAATTTCACAAATTTGCACTAAGTGCTAAAATTAACAACTTTGGCAAAAAGCCCGACAAATGCACGAAGCATACACACACACATGCATGAAGCATATTTTTCATCGCCTTTAAATAGGCTTTTCCGAACTACATGGCTTTGATCTCTCATAAAAAACGAGAGTATGTAGGCATATTTGAGATTCACCTCAAATAACAAGTCCGCAATTTACTAACAATCTATTCTTCTTCCTTTCGGTGTTCCTTTTGGATTCATTTCTAAATTGGCAAATTAATCAAATACATGACATAGTTCCCGAATCCTCCTTGGGTTCGTAGATTAGAAACCTTTACATTGGATGCATTAATTGGAGTCAAACAAGGGTTTTCATAGTTTTTCCCTTTGAACAAAATAAACTGAGTGGCGACTCCCGACAACGAGTGAACTTTCATCCGAATCCTTTTCGGGTGGAAAATCGAGGTTCACAATTTGGAGACTCCACTGGGGACCATAAAAATGATTTATGGGATTCTAGTGGACTACTATTGCTTATTTGATTAATTTGACACTAGGGACCATGAAAATGATTTATGGGATCCTAGCAGACTACTATTGTTTATTTGACTAACTTGCCCTTCTTTAGGGTACTTTTATTCATTTTGCAGGGTACCCTAGCAATATATATCCCCTCCTTGGGGATATTGGATTGAAAATTGACAAAAGGAATCTTTTTCCTTTAATGGACCCCTTGTTTGACTAATTGTGCATTTATTTTGACATTCAGAGAATCTTTTTCTCTTGCATTATATGGGGGAATCCTTTTCCTTCATTTCATAAAAAATTGTTTTCAAATGAATTTCTTCTCTTTCTGTTCAAAATGTTGAGTCTGGATAGCAAGTAGCGCTGACCGGCAGGTCTCCTTGATTATGCCGGCGGACAGCAGCCAAAGCGTCCTCCCTGTTGTCGCAAACCATTCCAATCCTTTTGGAGTGGCCCATGAGTAATCGTACTGTTGGACCCACGCGAAACTCCTTGTTTCACATGTGGTTAGGTATATCTTACTCAAGACTCAAGTGTCCCTACTATAAGCCATTTCTCTATTTTCATGAACAATAGAACCTTCCCTTAGGTTGTATGTACCCAATGATAGTGCCACATTCCATTAAAATGAATTATGATGTGATGAGGTGCATTCATGCAACATGACAACATTATTTTGGGGGAAAATCTTTTGGGGAAAACTTTTGATGTATATAACTGGACCAAGAGTTTTTCCTATCCTACACACTACCCTGATCTCTTGCCCTTAACCTTTTCAGGTATCCACCATCTGTGTGCCTTCACCCACACAAGCTACACCAACTCCAACTGTGCAATCACCCACAAGTCCTTCTACCCCAATTTCACCAACTGCTCCAATTACTCAAATGGCTACTATTGAACAGATTAAGGCCTTGCTAGATGGACAGGTTAAAGAAATTGAAGCTAGGATGCAAGAGAGAATTGATGAAGCTTTGGCTGCCCAAAGGGTAGCCATCCTGGCTGAATTGGGAGGGGCACCAAAGACAGCCACTACTTCTGAAGATTTAGGGAAAGAACCTATTGCGGGACAGACTAGTACCCCCAAGACTGCTCAGAACAATACCCCTGTCATCAATTTGGAGGATCCGTCCTCTAAGAATGAAACTAATGAACTAAAAAAGAAACTTGAATTGCTTGAAAGGTCAATCACTGCCATGAAAACTCATAAAGAGGTGGTAGACATGGATTCCTTATCCTTGTTTCCCCAAGCTAGATTGCCTCCAAAATTCAAGATGCCTGGGATGGACAGATTTGATGGGACCACTTGCCCTAAAACCCATTTGAAGATGTATGTGGGGGCATTGAGCCCTTGGGGGGTTTAAATGATGAACTCTTTGCTCAACTCTTTCAACAATCCTTGACTGGGGCTGCCCTAAAATGGTTTGTAAGCCTGGACCGAGCCAAGATTAAGACCTGGAAAGACATTTGCAATGCATTTAACACTCAATACCACTACAATATTGAGGTGGATGTCACTAGAAGAGAACTTGAGACTACCAAACAAAACAACAATGAGCCCTTCTCCTCGTTCCTTACGAGGTGGAGGGCAAAAGCCGCCCAAATGATCAATCGCCCTTCAGAACAGGAGCAGATTGATATTATAATCAGGAATTTAAGACCTACATATCAAGCTCAACTGCAAACCCAATACCTACCTACTTTCAAATCGCTCATTGCGACTGCAACTAAGGTAGAAGACTTGATACAATTGGGTAAAATAGTGGATGAGGGAGCTACTTCGAAGTATAGGAAACAAGGCCAAGCTACTTCCTCAAGTAAGGTCAATGAAGTGGCCAATATTGCCCCTGCGAATCCTTTACGTGTGGGCAATCTTGGGCAGAGAAATCAGCCAAGAAGGCAATATACCGACCTTGGGGTGCCCCTTCATCTAGTGTTTAAAAAGGTCATGGAAGGGAAATATTTGAAGCCTTTGGACCCAAGGCCACCTCCAAACCCATTACCCTCCAGTTATAAGGCCAATGAGTATTGTGAATACCACCAGGGAAAAGGGCATAGAACAGATGCTTGCTGGACTCTGAAAAACCGCATAGGGGTGACATCATTCCTCTCAGGAGTCAACCGAACATTAATACTAACCCTTTGCCTAATCATTCCATCCACGCCATCACTGTGGAAGAAGAGCTGTTTGATCCTTTCAAACTTCTCTTAGAAATGAATGAAGTGTGTGTGTTGGATTTGAATGACCTTGCTGAAGAGGTCGACGCTTTGACAAGAAGCGGAAAGCAATATCAGCCACTCAACTTGGGAAAAGCCCCTACAACCTCAAATCACCCCCATAACAAGACACCAGAGCCAAAAGAAGACCCTATCCTCACTCAGCTTAAACAAACTCAAGCTAAGGTGTCAATTTGGGAGCTCCTTGCTTCCTCATTCCCACACCGTCAGGCTCTCAGCGAAGCTTTGAGTCAGCTTGATACATCAGTAGACACAAGCCCAGAAGCTTTGGTAGCCACTTTGACCCAATCAACCAAGACATTGAGTATCCGATTTTCTGATACGGACCTACCAGAAGATGGCAGTAAACACAATGATGCTCTATACATCACCATACAAACCGGGGGAAAGACTGTTCCCATGGTTCTCATTGATAATGGGTCATCCTTAAATGTATGTGCCTTAAAAGTAGCAAGCTGTCTGGGGTTGGAGGCTACAGATCTTACACCTTCTGATCAGATTGTTAGAGCATATGATAACACTCGAAGAGAAATTTTGGGTGTTGCCACTCTGGAAATTGTCATTGGGCCGGTGAAAATGAGAGTGCCCTTCCAAGTCATTGATGTACCCGCGAGCTTTAATCTCCTCCTTAGAAGGCCGTGGATTCATCAGAATAATGCTATCCCTTCTTCATTACACCAAAAACTTAAGTTCCCTTTTGAAGGAAAAATCATCACTATCAAAGGTGACACCTGTGAAATCAACAAGAGAACCATGGATCAGTCTCTGTTTGAGGTTGTTCCTGGCGAAACCGCCATGACCTTGACTGGTTTCCATTATGATACAGTCCAATGCATTGAAGGAGAAAAACCCAAAGGGCCATTTATCTTATATGATTTTGGAGTGGTCCAAATCAATTGCCTGGTGGGAATGATGCTAAGGGTAGGTCTGCTGCCCGGAATGGAAATGATAAAGTCTGGGAGGAAAACACCCGTAGTGCGGCCATGGGAAGAACCTGAGAATAAGGGAACTTTTGGCCTGGGGTACAAACCCACAGATGAGGAGATTGAAGAGTTTGAGCATGGAAGGAAGAAAAAGAAGAATTGGGGGGCAATAAGCCTCAAAATGCGCCCTTATTTTAGAACTCTGAATGGTCACTTCTGCAAACCTGGGAAAACAGCTCCTTACTGTGGTTTCCAGGAGCCATTCTATGCTCCTATGACTGGGAAGCAGTTACCGGGTTTTGAGATGTTCACTGATGTTTTAGTGTTGAAGGAAGAAGAGCCAGAACCTATAACTGAACCACAAGTGGAAGATTTCATGCGGCCTAGTCTCTTTGATGAGGTTGCTATGATAACCAATTTTGAAGACAAAAGGGACTTCACAAAGCTGATCATGACTACAGATGGACCACTGATGAACTGGTATGCCGAGGAGGGACGAGCTGCTATGGTCAAACTTAGTCCTGTGTCACACCCTGAACCCGAGTCTTGTACTAAGTCAAATTCTGAGTCGAACACCAAGTCAGAGTCTAATTCTGAGTCTTCTGTAGTTTCAGATTTAGAGAACCCCAATGTCAAGTCTAATGTAATCTTGGAGAATGACTCCACCATTATCAATGAAACTCTTCAAATTCTTGGTTACCCTGTGTCTTTTGCTTTCCAAGTATTATCTAGCAAAAATGAAATAAATGAAATAAAAGAAATAAATGAAAAAATAATGATTGGCAAAGAAAATGAACATACATATATTGCATATGATTGTGTGAATAAGGAACACATTGTTGAGTGCATCAGAAGATATGTCTACTGCTTCATGTGGAAGGCAAGTGATGTCACGGGAATAGACCCAGCCATAGCAGTTCATAAGATTCCACTATACCCAGATGCGAAGCCGGTTAAGCAGAAATTGAGAAGAATGAAGCCTGAATGGTCTTTGAAAATTAAAGAGGAGGTTGCCAAGCAACTGGACAATAAGTTCATAGAACCAATTGCCTACCCTTCCTGGTTAGCAAACATTGTGCCGGTCCCGAAGAAAGACGGAAAGGTCAGGATGTGTGTTGACTACAGAGATTTGAATAAGGCCTGTCCCAAGGATGATTTTCCACTACCACACATCGATTTGCTGATAGACAGGATGGCTGGGCATGTGATGGTTTCCATGACTGACCTCGCGGTTGGGTACAATCAGATCCTAGTTCACTCACCAGACAAAGAGAAGACAGCTTTCATTACAGAATGGGGCACTTTCTGCTACAGGGTTATGCCTTTTTGGGTTGATAAATGCAGGGGCTACCTACCAAAGGATGGAGACAACAGTCTTTCATGACATGATTCACAAAGAAGTAGAAGTGTATGTTGATGATATGATTGTTAAGTCAAAATCTCCAGAAGAACACGTTGAAGCACTTGAGAAGTTCTTCCTTAGACTTTGCAAGTACAATTTGAAGCTTAATCCTGCAAAGTGCCTCTTTGGTGCAACATCAGGCTTATTTTTGGGATATTTGGTCAGCAAGAAGGGAATAGAAGTTGATCCAGCAAAGTCGAAGGCTATTCTGAAAATGCCTCCGCCAAGAACAGAAAAAGAGATTCGAGGCTTGCTAGGTAGATTATAGTATATCAGTCGATTCATATCGCAGTTGGCAGAGACTTATGGTCCAATCTTTAAGCTACTAAGGAAAGGTGCTTCACAAGAATGGAATGAAGACTGCCAAAAGGCCTTCGACAAGATCAAAGAATACTTGTTAAGTCCGCCAATTCTACAACCTCCCAGAATGGGAAAGCCTCTGCTCTTGTATTTGTCTGTAACAGATGAAGCCATGGGTGCAATGCTAGCTCAAGAAGCCGAAAGTACGAAGGTGGAAAATGCAATTTACTACCTCAGCAAAAGGATGCTGGATTATGAGTTAAAGTATAACAAGATTGAGAAGTTGTGTTTAGCCTTGTATTGGACTTGTACGAAGTTACAACACTACTTGTCTTCTTACACTACTTATGTCATTGCAGAACAGAGTCCCTTGAAATTCCTTATGGAGAGGCATGTTTTGGACAGCAAAATGGCTAAGTGGGTGTCAACATTGGCAGCCTTTGACCTAAAATTCATTCAAAGGAAAGCTGTGAAAGGTGGCGCAATAGCTGACCAATTAGCAGAATTACCCGTGAATGACGAGATGCGAGAAGTGGGTTTCCCTGACGAAGACCTCTTGAATGTGGAAAGGAGTATTTGGGAGATGTATTTTGATGGGGCATCCAATTATCATGGAAATGGAATTGGGATTGTGTTCAAAACTCCTTGTGGAGAATACATTCCATTCGCAGTTAAACTTGACTTTAGCTGCACAAACAATGAAGCAGAATATGAAGCTTGCATCAATGGGCTTGAAGCCGCCCTAGAATTAGGAATTAAGAACCTAAAGGTCTACGGTGATTCTATTTTAATAGTATCACAAGCCTTAAGGAAATGGAAAATAAGAGAAGAGCGTTTGGTTCCTTACCTACAACTTCTCGATCATTTGGCACAACAATTCGATGATTTGTCCTTCGAATATCTCCTAAGAGTAAAGAATCAGTTTGCTGATGCCTTGGCTACTTTAGCTTCCATGATCAATGTCAAGGAGGGGAAAGTCGTTCGTCCATTAAAAGTTCAACTTCAGAAACAGCCCGCCCATATAATGCATTTGGCCGATGGTAAACCATGGTTTTGGGATATCAAGAGTCATCTCAAGGATGGAAGTTATCCGGAGGGATCATCAAGGGTTGATCAGAGGGCCATAAGGCAGCTAGCCACAGGTTACGTTCTTAATGGAGATATCCTCTACAAGAGGAGTTGGAATGGGATGCACCTAAGGTGCGTGAATGAAGCAGAGGCTAAGCAGATAATGGAAATAGTACATGGTGGCGAATTAGGGCCACACATGTATGGGATCACCTTGGCTCAAAAAATTGCCAATCTAGGATATTATTGGTCCACCATGAATGCAGACTGTGTGGCATTTGTGCAAGAATGCCATCAGTGTCAGATATTTGCTAAGCTACAGAAGCGACCTCCCATTGCCCTGAATCCAATCACTTCTCCATGGCCCTTCGCTACTTGGGGAATAGATATAATTGGCAAAATACATCCAAAAGCCTCAAATGGACATCAGTTTATCTTGGTAGCAGTGGATTACTTCACGAAGTGGGTTGAAGCAGCTTCCTATGCAGAATTAGATGCCAAAAAGGCAGCACAGTTTGTCCGAACCAACATCCTTTGTCGGTACGGAACGCCATTTGAGATTATCACTGATAATGGAACTCATTTCCAAGCTGAATTTGCTAAACTCTTGAAGGATAAGAATGTCCAGCACCATAAGTCCTCTCCTTATAGACCTCAAACAAATGGAGCTGTAGAAGCAGCGAACAAGTCTATAAAGGTAATCATACAAAAAATGATCAAGGAACATAGGCATTGGCATGAGAAGTTACCGCTGGCTTTGTGGGGATATAGAACATCAATTAGAACTCCTACTGGGGCAACCCCGAATTCCCTGGTGTACGGAATGGAAGCAGTACTCCCCATTGAACTGGAAGTTCAATCGGTGAGGATAATTCAAGAAAGTCAGATAAATGAAGCTGAATGGATCAGCAATTATCATCATCAGTTGTTGGGTTTGGATGAAAAAAGACTTCAAGCTCTACATCGGATTCAAGGGCATCAGAGGCGAATGGCCAGACATTTCAACAAAAAGGTCAAAGATCGAAAGTTGGAAGAAGGTTGTTTGGTCTTGAAAGAGATCAGAACACCTATTACAGATCCTCGTGGGAAGTTTCATCCTCATTGGGCGGGACCTTACATTTTAAAGAAAATACTTTCCGGCGGAGCCGTCATCTTGTCTGATTTGGATGGTCTGGAGTTCACAAACCCATGCAATCTGGATCAGCTAAAGAAATATTATGTATAATCATGCATTGTAATGAACTACATTAGACCTGATTCTCGCAAACTAATTTGAGATATGTAGGCAGCTCTCTTTGAGCACGGTCTAAATTTTAATAAAAATCATTGATTCACTTTTCTTTTGCCAACATAAAAAAAACATAAAAATAAAAAAAAAGAAAAAAGAAAGAAAAGAAAGAAAAATCCCGCTAAGTCGAAAACCCACAAAGGGCGGCTTAGGCAATAGTGAGGCCCGCTAAGTCGAAAATCCGCAAAGGGCGGCTTAGGCAAGAATGGGTAAGAGCTCGCTAAGTTGAAAATCCGAAAGGATGGCTTAGGCAAAAATTAGAGCAAGTAAATTAAATAGATAATGCTTGGAAAGCAAATGAAAGAGTCATTCCAAAAGGAGTCATTCATTCCGAAAAGAGTCAAACCATGAGTCCAAAGCGTAAAAAAAAAAGAGTCAACCCTAAGGCCTAAATCCTACGCCTCCTACATGGGGCAGAGTCTTCGGTATCTTCTTTAGCTCCGGAACTCTCTGCAGCATCTGTCTTCTCCTCGTTAAGAGGAATCACCTCCTCTCCCTCCAGCTCCTACAACAATGCATGCCTCGTTGGCTTTTCAATTGGCCAAACTTCAGCTTTGTACTCTGGAGTAGGCTGGACAAGGGAAGGCTCAGCAAAAGGTCTGATCACCTGATGATTCCTAACCCAGTTTGAGGAACAGCTCGAGTAACTCTGGTAATAATTTGGGGGTAACTTCAGAAAAATTCAAGTTCTTTCCCCAGTGGTGTGTGACTTCCTAGAGGATTATTTCTAAGTTCTTTACTAGAAATAATTACTGATAGCAGTGCTTAGTGAAGCCTAGTATTACTTCTGGTTCATTACTAGAGCTAGTTCAAGTACATATAAAGGAAAGATTCCTAGAATTTATTTCTAAGTTCTTTACTAGAAATAAATAAAAATCCCAATCCATCAATATCCCCCTAATAGTGGTGACAGAAAACAACCCATATCTACCCATATTGATCCTTTCCACCTTTTGAAGACTCTTGGTCTAGTTGTGCATGCAATGGTTATAAAGAAGCAAATGAATACCTTTATGAAAATAAAAGAGGACATCATGCATACATATGTACTGTTTATGCTTAACAAAAGTGCAGAGAAAAATCATGAGGTGTTGCAAGCAATCCAGAAATGCCAAAAGGCGGATCTTTTACCCCTCGCTCAAAATTCGCTCTTCAGAAGGCCACTGGGCCCCATAAATCATTTTTATGGACCCCAGTGGGAGGCAATTGTGAACACTCGAATTTTGAGGCTCGAGAAGCCAATTTTCTCAGACTGCAGACAACCGAGCCGGACCGAAGGTCCGCGGTAAAGTTCACCGGAAATATATCGATATGGTACTTGAAATGTCCGGGGCGACGCGAGAATCACGGATATAGTCCCGGAATATTTTTGGAGGTCCGCAGCTCCAAGAAAATCAGTTTGAACGAAAAATGCGGATTTCGGTGCGGTTTTGGGGTGAACCGCTGGAACCGGTAGTCCGACCGCCCCGACCGCCGTCCAGCCCGAATTTCGCCTATAAAATGCTGCTAAACTTTCAAGAAGAGGGTTGGACTTTTTCGGGTGGGCCTCATGCTGTCGAATTCTTTTCACGCTTAAAAACTCTTATTGGACTTTTATTAGCAAGAATCTAACCTTGTGTGGCAGGGATTAAGAATCATATTTCAATATCTAAGAAAACAAGACCTGAAACTTCGAAGTGGAAGGACCTTAAACAAGGTAGTATGATAATTCATCATTTGTCAATTCAAGCATATCATAAAGCATCCTATCTTCTTCTTAATTTCTTTTTGGTCAAAGACCTAATCCTTTTAGGTCTAAGGCCTAATTAACTAATCAATCAACACTTCGGCATGAAGCCGCGAATCAATCAACTTTTTGGCACGGAGCCTAAATTTTATCTTTTTGGTACAAAATACCTAAATTTCACAATTAAAATCAATCTTTTGGCCAAAGGCCTAAATTGCACTATTTTGGTACAAAGTACATAAATTTCACAAATTTGCACTAAGTGCTAAAATTAACAACTTTGGCAAAAAGCCCGACAAATGCACGAAGCATACACACACACATACATGAATCATATTTTTCATCGCCTTAAATAGGCTTTTCCGAACTACATGGGCTTTGATCTCTCATAAAAAATGAGAGTATGTAGGCATATTTGAGATTCACCTCAAATAACAAGTCCGCAATTTACTAACAATCTATTCTTCTTCCTTTCGCTGTTCCTTTTGGATTCATTTCTAAATTGGCAAATTAATCAAATACATGACATAGTCCCCGAATCCTCCTTGGGTTCGTAGATTAGAAACCTTTACATTGGATGCATTAATTGGAGTCAAACAAGGGTTTTCTTAGTTTTTCCCTTTGAACAAAAAAAACAGAGTGGCGACTCCCGAAACGAGTGAACTTTCATCCGAATCCTTTTCGGGTGGAAAATCGAGGTTCGACCGCCGTCCGTGTCCTTTCCCATTTTTTCGGCGACCACGCGGTCCGACCGCTGACCACGGCGGTCCGACCGACGGACCGGCGGTCCGACCGCCGTCCAGCCCGAATTTCGCCTATAAAATACTGCTAAACTTTCAAGAAGGGTGTTGGACTTTTTCGGGTGGGCCTCATGCTGTCGAATTCTTTTCACGCTTAAAAACTCTTATTGGACTTTTATTAGCAAGAATCTAACCTTGTGTGGCAGGGATTAAGAATCATATTTCAAGATCTAAGAAAACAAGACCTGGAACTTCGAAGTGGAAGGACCCTAAACAAGGTAGTATGATAATTCATCATTTGTCAATTCAAGCATATCATAAAGCATCCTATCTTCTTCTTAATTTCTTTTCGGTCAAAGACCTAATCCTTTTAGGTCTAAGGCCTAATTAACTAATCAATCAACACTTCGGCATGAAGCCGCGAATCAATCAACTTTTTGGCACGGAGCCTAAATTGTATTTTTTTGGTACAAAATACCTAAATTTCACAATTAAAATCAATCTTTTGGCCAAAGGCATAAATTGCAGTATTTTGGTACAAAGTACCTAAATTTCACAAATTTGCACTAAGTGCTAAAATTAACAACTTTGGCAAAAAGCCCGACAAATGCACGAAGCATACACACACACATGCATGAAGCATATTTTTCATCGCCTTTAAATAGGCTTTTCCAAACTACATGGGCTTTGATCTCTCATAAAAAACGAGAGTATGTAGGCATATTTGAGATTCACCTCAAATAACAAGTCCGCAATTTACTAACAATCTATTCTTCTTCCTTTCGGTGTTCCTTTTGGATTCATTTCTAAATTGGCAAATTAATCAAATACATGACATAGTCCCTGAATCCTCCTTGGGTTCGTAGATTAGAAACCTTTACATTAGATGCATTAATTGGAGTCAAACAAGGGTTTTCTTAGTTTTTCCCTTTGAACAAAATAAACATAGTGGCGACTCCCGACAACGAGTGAACTTTCATCCGAATCCTTTTCGGGTGGAAAATCGAGGTTCGACCGCCGTCTGTGTCCTTTCCCGTTTTTCCGGCGACCACCCGGTCCGACCGCTGACCACGGTGGTCCGACCGCCGTCCAGCCCGAATTTCGCCTATAAAATGCTGCTAAACTTTCAAGAAGGGGGTTGGACTTTTTCGGGTGGGCCTCATGCTGTCGAATTCTTTTCACGCTTAAAAACTCTTATTGGACTTTTATTAGCAAGAATCTAACCTTGTGTGGCAGGGATTAAGAATCATATTTCAA
The DNA here is from genome assembly GCA_947685225.1 of Garcia nutans. Lineage (NCBI taxonomy): Eukaryota > Viridiplantae > Streptophyta > Magnoliopsida > Malpighiales > Euphorbiaceae > Garcia > Garcia nutans. The sequence continues at coordinate 12,102,467 of CANTUV010000006.1, read as the reverse complement.
GATCTAAGAAAACAAGACCTGGAACTTCGAAGTGGAAGGACCCTAAACAAGGTAGTATGATAATTCAACATTTGTCAATTCAAGCATATCATAAAGCATCCTATCTTCTTCTTAATTTCTTTTCGGTCAAAGACCTAATCCTTTTAGGTCTAAGGCCTAATTAACTAATCAATCAACACTTCGGCATGAAGCCGCGAATCAATCAACTTTTTGGCACGGAGCCTAAATTGTATCTTTTTGGTACAAAATACCTAAATTTCACAATTAAAATCAATCTTTTGGCCAAAGGCCTAAATTGCACTATTTTGGTGCAAAGTACCTAAATTTCACAAATTTTCACTAAGTGCTAAAATTAACAACTTTGGCAAAAAGCCCGACAAATGCACGAAGCATACACACACATGCATGAAGCATATTTTTCATCGCCTTTAAATAGGCTTTTCCGAACTACATGGGCTTTGATCTCTCATAAAAAATGAGAGTATGTAGGCATATTTGAGATTCACCTCAAATAACAAGTCCGCAATTTACTAACAATCTATTCTTCTTCCTTTCGGTGTTCCTTTTGGATTCATTTCTAAATTGGCAAATTAATCAAATACATGACATAGTCCCCGAATCCTCCTTGGGTTCGTAGATTAGAAACCTTTACATTGGATGCATTAATTGGAGTCAAACAAGGGTTTTCTTAGTTTTTCCCTTTGAACAAAATAAACAGAGTGGCGACTCCCGAAACGAGTGAACTTTCATCCGAATCCTTTTCGGGTGGAAAATCGAGGTTCGACCGCCGTCCGTGTCATTTCCCATTTTTTCGGCGACCACCCGGTCCGACCGCTGACCACGGCGGTCCGACCGACGGACCGGCGGTCCGACCGACGGACCGGCGGTCCGACCGCCGTCCAGCCCGAATTTCGCCTATAAAATGCTGCTAAACTTTCAAGACGGGTGTTGGACTTTTTCGGGTGGGCCTCATGCTGTCGAATTCTTTTCACGCTTAAAAACTCTTATTGGACTTTTATTAGCAAGAATCTAACCTTGTGTGGCAGGGATTAAGAATCATATTTCAAGATCTAAGAAAATAAGACCTGGAACTTCGAAGTGGAAGGACCCTAAACAAGGTAGTATGATAATTCATCATTTGTCAATTCAAGCATATCATAAAGCATCCTATCTTCTTCTTAATTTCTTTTCGGTCAAAGACCTAATCCTTTTAGGTCTAAGGCTTAATTAACTAATCAATGAACACTTCGGCATGAAGCCGCGAATCAATCAACTTTTTGGCACGGAGCCTAAATTGTATCTTTTTGGTATAAAATACCTAAATTTCACAATTAAAATCAATCTTTTGGCCAAAGGCCTAAATTGCACTATTTTGGTACAAAGTACCTAAATTTCACAAATTTGCACTAAGTGCTAAAATTAACAACTTTGGCAAAAAGCTCGACAAATGCACGAAGCATACACACACACATGCATGAAGCATATTTTTCATCGCCTTTAAATAGGCTTTTCCGAACTACATGGGCTTTGATCTCTCATAAAAAACGAGAGTATGTAGGCATATTTGAGATTCACCTCAAATAACAAGTCTGCAATTTACTAACAATCTATTCTTCTTCCTTTCGGTGTTCCTTTTGGATTCATTTCTAAATTGGCAAATTAATCAAATACATGACATAGTCCCCGAATCCTCCTTGGGTTCGTAGATTAGAAACCTTTACATTGGATGCATTAATTGGAGTCAAACAAGGGTTTTCTTAGTTTTTCCCTTTGAACAAAATAAACAGAGTGGCGACTCCCGACAACGAGTGAACTTTCATCCTAATCCTTTTCGGGTGGAAAATCGAGGTTCGACCGCCGTCCGTGTCCTTTCCCATTTTTTCGGCGACCACCTGGTCCGACCGCTGACCACGGCGGTCCGACCACCGTCCAGCCCGAATTTCGCCTATAAAATGCTGCTAAACTTTCAAGAAGGGGGTTGGACTTTTTCGGGTGGGCCTCATGGTTTCGAATTCTTTTCAAGCTTAAAAACTCTTATTGGACTTTTATTAGCAAGAATCTAACCTTGTGTGGCAGGGATTAAGAATCATATTTCAAGATCTAAGAAAACAAGACCTGGAACTTCGAAGTGGAAGGACCCTAAACAAGGTAGTATGATAATTCATCATTTGTCAATTCAAGCATATCATAAAGCATCCTATCTTCTTCTTAATTTCTTTTCGGTCAAAGACCTAATCCTTTTAGGTCTAAGGCCTAATTAACTAATCAATCAACACTTCGGCATGAAGCCGCGAATCAATCAACTTTTTGGCACGGAGCCTAAATTGTATCTTTTTGGTACAAAATACCTAAATTTCACAATTAAAATCAATCTTTTGGCCAAAGGCCTAAATTGCACTATTTTGGTGCAAAGTACCTAAATTTCACAAATTTTCACTAAGTGCTAAAATTAACAACTTTGGCAAAAAGCCCGACAAATGCACGAAGCATACACACACATGCATGAAGCATATTTTTCATCGCCTTTAAATAGGCTTTTCCGAACTACATGGGCTTTGATCTCTCATAAAAAACGAGAGTATGTAGGCATATTTGAGATTCACCTCAAATAACATGTCCGCAATTTACTAACAATCTATTCTTCTTCCTTTCGGTGTTCCTTTTGGATTCATTTCTAAATTGGCAAATTAATCAAATACATGACATAGTCCCCGAATCCTCCTTGGGTTCGAAGATTAGAAACCTTTACATTGGATGCATTAATTGGAGTCAAACAAGGGTTTTCTTAGTTTTTCCCTTTGAACAAAATAAACAGAGTGGCGACTCCCGACAACGAGTGAACTTTCATCCGAATCCTTTTCGGGTGGAAAATCGAGGTTCGACCGCCGTCCGTGTCCTTTCCCGTTTTTCCGGCGACCACCCAGTCCGACCGCTGACCACGGCGGTCCGACCGCCGTCCAGCCCGAATTTCGCCTATAAAATGCTGCTAAACTTTCAAGAAGGGGGTTGGACTTTTTCGGGTGGGCCTCATTGTTTCAAATTCTTTTCACGCTTAAAAACTCTTATTGGACTTTTATTAGCAAGAATCTAACCTTGTGTGGCAGGGATTAAGAATCATATTTCAAGATCTAAGAAAACAAGACCTAGAACTTCGAAGTGGAAGGACCCTAAACAAGGTAGTATGATAATTCATCATTTGTCAATTCAAGCATATCATAAAGCATCCTATCTTCTTCTTAATTTCTTTTCGGTCAAAGACCTAATCCTTTTAGGTCTAAGGCCTAATTAACTAATCAATCAACACTTCGGCATGAAGCCGCGAATCAATCAACTTTTTGGCACGGAGCCTAAATTGTATCTTTTTGGTACAAAATACCTAAATTTCACAATTAAAATCAATCTTTTGGCCAAAGGCCTAAATTGCACTATTTTGGTACAAAGTACCTAAATTTCACAAATTTGCACTAAGTGCTAAAATTAACAACTTTGGCAAAAAGCCCGACAAATGCACGAAGCATACACACACATGCATGAAGCATATTTTTCATCGCCTTTAAATAGGCTTTTCCGAACTACATGGGCTTTGATCTCTCACAAAAAATGAGAGTATGTAGGCATATTTGAGATTCACCTCAAATAACAAGTCCGCAATTTACTAACAATCTATTCTTCTTCCTTTCGGTGTCCTTTTGGATTCATTTCTAAATTGGCAAATTAATCAAATACATGACATAGTCCCCGAATCCTCCTTGGGTTCGTAGATTAGAAACCTTTACATTGGATGCATTAATTGGAGTCAAACAAGGGTTTTCTTAGTTTTTCCCTTTGAACAAAATAAACAGAGTGGCGACTCCCGAAACGAGTGAACTTTCATCCGAATCCTTTTCGGGTGGAAAATCGAGGTTCGACCGCCGTCCGTGTCCTTTCCCGTTTTTTCGGCGACCACCCGGTCCGACCGCTGACCACGGCGGTCCGACCGACGGACCGGCGGTCCGACCGCCGTCCAGCCCGAATTTCGCCTATAAAATGCTGCTAAACTTTCAAGACGGGTGTTGGACTTTTTCGGGTGGGCCTCATGCTGTCGAATTCTTTTCACGCTTAAAAACTCTTATTGGACTTTTATTAGCAAGAATCTAACCTTGTGTGGCAGGGATTAAGAATCATATTTCAAGATCTAAGAAAATAAGACCTGGAACTTCGAAGTGGAAGGACCCTAAACAAGGTAGTATGATAATTCATCATTTGTCAATTCAAGCATATCATAAAGCATCCTATCTTTTTCTTAATTTCTTTTCGGTCAAAGACCTAATCCTTTTAGGTCTAAGGACTAATTAACTAATCAATCAACACTTCGGCATGAAGCCGCGAATCAATCAACTTTTTGGCACGGAGCCTAAATTGTATCTTTTTGGTACAAAATACCTAAATTTCACAATTAAAATCAATCTTTTGGCCAAAGGCCTAAATTGCACTATTTTGGTACAAAGTACCTAAATTTCACAAATTTGCACTAAGTGCTAAAATTAACAACTTTGGCAAAAAGCCCGACAAATGCACGAAGCATACACACACACATGCATGAAGCATATTTTTCATCGCCTTTAAATAGGCTTTTCCGAACTACATGGGCTTTGATCTCTCATAAAAAACGAGAGTATGTAGGCATATTTGAGATTCACCTCAAATAACAAGTCCGCAATTTACTAACAATCTATTCTTCTTCCTTTCGGTGTTCCTTTTGGATTCATTTCTAAATTGGCAAATTAATCAAATACATGACATAGTCCCTGAATCCTCCTTGGGTTCGTAGATTAGAAACCTTTACATTAGATGCATTAATTGGAGTCAAACAAGGGTTTTCTTAGTTTTTCCCTTTGAACAAAATAAACATAGTGGCGACTCCCGACAACGAGTGAACTTTCATCCGAATCCTTTTCGGGTGGAAAATCGAGGTTCGACCGCCGTCCGTGTCCTTTCCCTTTTTTCCGGCGACCACCCGGTCCGACCGCTGACCACGGCGGTCCGACTGCCGTCCAGCCCGAATTTCGCCTATAAAATGCTGCTAAACTTTCAAGAAGGGGGTTGGACTTTTTCGGGTGGGCCTTATGCTGTCGAATTCTTTTCACGCTTAAAAACTCTTATTCCACTTTTATTAGCAAGAATCTAACCTTGTGTGGCAGGGATTAAGAATCATATTTCAAGATCTAAGAAAATAAGACCTGGAACTTCGAAGTGGAAGGACCCTAAACAAGGTAGTATGATAATTCATCATTTGTCAATTCAAGCATATCATAAAGCATCCTATCTTCTTCTTAATTTCTTTTCGGTCAAAGACCTAATCCTTTTAGGTCTAAGGACTAATTAACTAATCAATCAACACTTTGGCATGAAGCCGCGAATCAATCAACTTTTTGGCACGGAGCCTAAATTGTATCTTTTTGGTACAAAATACCTAAATTTCACAATTAAAATCAATCTTTTGGCCAAAGGCCTAAATTGCACTATTTTGGTGCAAAGTACCTAAATTTCACAAATTTTCACTAAGTGCTAAAATTAACAACTTTGGCAAAAAGCCCGACAAATTCACGAAGCATACACACACATGCATGAAGCATATTTTTCATCGCCTTTAAATAGGCTTTTCCGAACTACATGGGCATTGATCTCTCATAAAAAACGAGAGTATGTAGGCATATTTGAGATTCACCTCAAATAACATGTCCGCAATTTACTAACAATCTATTCTTCTTCCTTTCGGTGTTCCTTTTGGATTCATTTCTAAATTGGCAAATTAATCAAATACATGACATAGTCCCCGAATCCTCCTTGGGTTCGTAGATTAGAAACCTTTACATTGGATGCATTAATTGGAGTCAAACAAGGGTTTTCTTAGTTTTTCCCTTTGAACAAAATAAACAGAGTGGCGACTCCCGACAACGAGTGAACTTTCATCCGAATCCTTTTCGGGTGGAAAATCGAGGTTCGACCGCCGTCCGTGTCCTTTCCCGTTTTTCCGGCGACCACCCAGTCCGACCGCTGACCACGGCGGTCCGACCGCCTTCCAGCCCGAATTTCGCCTATAAAATGCTGCTAAACTTTCAAGAAGGGGGTTGGACTTTTTCGGGTGGGCCTCATTGTTTCAAATTCTTTTCACGCTTAAAAACTCTTATTGGACTTTTATTAGCAAGAATCTAACCTTGTGTGGCAGGGATTAAGAATCATATTTCAAGATCTAAGAAAACAAGACCTAGAACTTCGAAGTGGAAGGACCCTAAACAAGGTAGTATGATAATTCATCATTTGTCAATTCAAGCATATCATAAAGCATCCTATCTTCTTCTTAATTTCTTTTCGGTCAAAGACCTAATCCTTTTAGGTCTAAGGCCTAATTAACTAATCAATCAACACTTCGGCATGAAGCCGCGAATCAATCAACTTTTTGGCACGGAGCCTAAATTGTATCTTTTTGGTACAAAATACCTAAATTTCACAATTAAAATCAATCTTTTGGCCAAAGGCCTAAATTGCACTATTTTGGTACAAAGTACCTAAATTTCACAAATTTGCACTAAGTGCTACAATTAACAACTTTGGCAAAAAGCCCGACAAATGCACGAAGCATACACACACATGCATGAAGCATATTTTTCATCGCCTTTAAATAGGCTTTTCCGAACTACATGGGCTTTGATCTCTCATAAAAAAGGAGAGTATGTAGGCATATTTGAGATTCACCTCAAATAACAAGTCCGCAATTTACTAACAATCTATTCTTCTTCCTTTCGGTGTTCCTTTTGGATTCATTTCTAAATTGGCAAATTAATCAAATACATGACATAGTCCCCGAATCCTCCTTGGGTTCGTAGATTAGAAACCTTTACATTGGATGCATTAATTGGAGTCAAACAAGGGTTTTCTTAGTTTTTCCCTTTGAACAAAATAAACAGAGTGGCGACTCCCGAAACGAGTGAACTTTCATCCAAATCCTTTTCGGGTGGAAAATCGAGGTTCGACCGCCGTCCGTGTCCTTTCCCGTTTTTTCGGCGACCACCCGGTCCGACCGCTGACCACGGCGGTCCGACCGCCGTCCAGCCCGAATTTTGCCTATAAAATGCTGCTAAACTTTCAAGAAGGGTGTTGGACTTTTTCGGGTGGGCCTCATGCAGTCGAATTCTTTTCACGCTTAAAAACTCTTATTGGACTTTTATTAGCAAGAATCTAACCTTGTGTGGCAGGGATTAAGAATCATATTTCAAGATCTAAGAAAATAAGACCTGGAACTTCGAAGTGGAAGGACCCTAAACAAGGTAGTATGATAATTCATCATTTGTCAATTCAAGCATATCATAAAGCATCCTATCTTCTTCTTAATTTCTTTTCGGTCAAAGACCTAATCCTTTTAGGTCTAAGGACTAATTAACTAATCAATCAACACTTCGGCATGAAGCCGCGAATCAATCAACTTTTTGGCACGGAGCCTAAATTGTATCTTTTTGGTACAAAATACCTAAATTTCACAATTAAAATCAATCTTTTGGCCAAAGGCCTAAATTGCACTATTTTGGTACAAAGTACCTAAATTTCACAAATTTGCACTAAGTGCTAAAATTAACAACTTTGGCAAAAAGCCCGACAAATGCACGAAGCATACACACACACATGCATGAAGCATATTTTTCATCGCCTTTAAATAGGCTTTTCCGAACTACATGGGCTTTGATCTCTCATAAAAAACGAGAGTATGTAGGCATATTTGAGATTCACCTCAAATAACAAGTCCGCAATTTACTAACAATCTATTCTTCTTCCTTTCGGTGTTCCTTTTGGATTCATTTCTAAATTGGCAAATTAATCAAATACATGACATAGTCCCTGAATCCTCCTTGGGTTCGTAGATTAGAAACCTTTACATTAGATGCATTAATTGGAGTCAAACAAGGGTTTTCTTAGTTTTTCCCTTTGAACAAAATAAACATAGTGGCGACTCCCGACAACGAGTGAACTTTCATCCGAATCCTTTTCGGGTGGAAAATCGAGGTTCGACCGCCGTCCGTGTCCTTTCCCTTTTTTCCGGCGACCACCCGGTCCGACCGCTGACCACGGCGGTCCGACTGCCGTCCAGCCCGAATTTCGCCTATAAAATGCTGCTAAACTTTCAAGAAGGGGGTTGGACTTTTTCGGGTGGGCCTCATGCTGTCGAATTCTTTTCACGCTTAAAAACTCTTATTCCACTTTTATTAGCAAGAATCTAACCTTGTGTGGCAGGGATTAAGAATCATATTTCAAGATCTAAGAAAATAAGACCTGGAACTTCGAAGTGGAAGGACCCTAAACAAGGTAGTATGATAATTCATTATTTGTCAATTCAAGCATATCATAAAGCATCCTATCTTCTTCTTAATTTCTTTTCCGTCAAAGACCTAATCCTTTTAGGTCTAAGGACTAATTAACTAATCAATCAACACTTTGGCATGAAGCCGCGAATCAATCAACTTTTTGGCACGGAGCCTAAATTGTATCTTTTTGGTACAAAATACCTAAATTTCACAATTAAAATCAATCTTTTGGCCAAAGGCCTAAATTGCACTATTTTGGTACAAAGTACCTAAATTTCACAAATTTGCACTAAGTGCTAAAATTAACAACTTTGGCAAAAAGCCCGACAAATGCACGAAGCATACACACACACATGCATGAAGCATATTTTTCATCGCCTTTAAATAAGCTTTTCCGAACTACATGGGCTTTGATCTCTCATAAAAAACGAGAGTATGTAGGCATATTTGAGATTCACCTCAAATAACAAGTCCGCAATTTACTAACAATCTATTCTTCTTCCTTTCGGTGTTCCTTTTGGATTCCTTTCTAAATTGGCAAATTAATCAAATACATGACATAGTCCCCGAATCCTCCTTGGGTTCGTAGATTAGAAACCTTTACATCGGATGCATTAATTGGAGTCAAACAAGGGTTTTCTTAGTTTTTCCCTTTGAACAAAATAAACAGAGTGGCGACTCCCGACAACGAGTGAACTTTCATCCGAATCCTTTTCGGGTGGAAAATCGAGGTTCGACCGCCGTCCGTGTCCTTTCCCATTTTTTCGGCGACCACCCGGTCCGACCGCTGACCACGGCGGTCCGACCGCCGTCCAGCCCGAATTTCGCCTATAAAATGCTGCTAAACTTTCAAGAAGGGGGTTGGACTTTTTCGGGTGGGCCTCATGGTTTCGAATTCTTTTCACGCTTAAAAACTCTTATTGGACTTTTATTAGCAAGAATCTAACCTTGTGTGGCAGGGATTAAGAATCATATTTCAAGATCTAAGAAAACAAGACCTGGAACTTCGAAGTGGAAGGACCCTAAACAAGGTAGTATAATAATTCATCATTTGTCAATTCAAGCATATCATAAAGCATCCTATCTTCTTCTTAATTTCTTTTCGATCAAAGACCTAATCCTTTTAGGTCTAAGGCCTAATTAACTAATCAATCAACACTTCGGCATGAAGCCGCGAATCAATCAACTTTTTGGCACGGAGCCTAAATTGTATCTTTTTGGTACAAAATACCTAAATTTCACAATTAAAATCAATCTTTTGGCCAAAGGCCTAAATTGCACTATTTTGGTGTAAAGTACCTAAATTTCACAAATTTTCACTAAGTGCTAAAATTAACAACTTTGGCAAAAAGCCCGACAAATGCACGAAGCATACACACACATGCATGAAGCATATTTTTCATCGCCTTTAAATAGGCTTTTCCGAACTACATGGGCTTTGATCTCTCATAAAAAACGAGAGTATGTAGGCATATTTGAGATTCACCTCAAATAACAAGTCCGCAATTTACTAACAATCTATTCTTCTTCCTTTCGGTGTTCCTTTTGGATTCATTTCTAAATTGGCAAATTAATCAAATACATGACATAGTCCCCGAATCCTCCTTGGGTTCGTAGATTAGAAACCTTTACATTGGATGCATTAATTGGAGTCAAACAAGGGTTTTCTTAGTTTTTCCCTTTGAACAAAATAAACAGAGTGGCGACTCCCGACAACGAGTTAACTTTCATCCGAATCCTTTTCGGGTGGAAAATCGAGGTTCGACCGCCGTCCGTGTCCTTTCCCGTTTTTCCGGCGACCACCCGGTCCGACCGCTGACCACGGCGGTCCGACCGCCGTCCAGCCCGAATTTCGCCTATAAAATGCTGCTAAACTTTCAAGAAGGGGGTTGGACTTTTTCGGGTGGGCCTCATGGTTTCGAATTCTTTTCACGCTTAAAAACTCTTATTGGACTTTTATTAGCAAGAATCTAACCTTGTGTGGCAGGGATTAAGAATCATATTTCAAGATCTAAGAAAATAAGACCTAGAACTTCGAAGTGGAAGGACCCTAAACAAGGTAGTATGATAATTCATCATTTGTCAATTCAAGCATATCATAAAGCATCCTATCTTCTTCTTAATTTCTTTTCGGTCAAAGACCTAATCCTTTTAGGTCTAAGGCCTAATTAACTAATCAATCAACACTTCGGCATGAAGCCGCGAATCAATCAACTTTTTGGCACGGAGCCTAAATTGTATCTTTTTGGTACAAAATACCTAAATTTCACAATTAAAATCAATCTTTTGGCCAAAGGCCTAAATTGCACTATTTTGGTGCAAAGTACCTAAATTTCAGAAATTTGCACTAAGTGCTAAAATTAACAACTTTGGCAAAAAGCCCGACAAATGCACGAAGCATACACACACATGCATGAAGCATATTTTTCATCGCCTTTAAATAGGCTTTTCCGAACTACATGGGCTTTGATCTCTCATAAAAACCGAGAGTATGTAGGCATATTTGAGATTCACCTCAAATAACAAGTCCGCAATTTACTAACAATCTATTCTTCGTCCTTTCGGTGTTCCTTTTGGATTCATTTCTAAATTGGCAAATTAATCAAATACATGACATAGTCCCCGAATCCTCCTTGGGTTCATAGATTAGAAACCTTTACATTGGATGCATTAATTGGAGTCAAACAAGGGTTTTCTTAGTTTTTCCCTTTGAACAAAATAAACAGAGTGGCGACTCCCGAAACGAGTGAACTTTCATCCGAATCCTTTTCGGGTGGAAAATCGAGGTTCGACCGCCGTCCGTGTCCTTTCCCATTTTTTCGGCGACCTCCCGGTCCGACCGCTGACCACGGCGGTCCGACCGACGGACCGGCGGTCCGACCGCCGTCCAGCCCGAATTTCGCCTATAAAATGCTGCTAAACTTTCAAGAAGGGTGTTGGACTTTTTCGGATGGGCCTCATGCTGTCGAATTCTTTTCACGCATAAAAACTCTTATTGGACTTTTATTAGCAAGAATCTAACCTTGTGTGGCAGGGATTAAGAATCATATTTCAAGATCTAAGAAAATAAGACCTGGAACTTCGAAGTGGAAGGACCCTAAACAAGGTAGTATGATAATTCATCATTTGTCAATTCAAGCATATCATAAAGCATCCTATCTTCTTCTTAATTTCTTTTCGGTCAAAGACATAATCCTTTTAGGTCTAAGGCCTAATTAACTAATCAATCAACACTTTGGCATGAAGCCGCGAATCAATCAACTTTTTGGCACGGAGCCTAAATTGTATCTTTTTGGTACAAAATACCTAAATTTCACAATTAAAATCAATCTTTTGGCCAAAGGCCTAAATTGCACTATTTTGGTACAAAGTACCTAAATTTCACAAATTTGCACTAAGTGCTAAAATTAACAACTTTGGCAAAAAGCCCGACAAATGCACGAAGCATACACACACACATGCATGAAGCATATTTTTCATCGCCTTTAAATAAGCTTTTCCGAACTACATGGGCTTTGATCTCTCATAAAAAACGAGAGTATGTAGGCATATTTGAGATTCACCTCAAATAACAAGTCCGCAATTTACTAACAATCTATTCTTCTTCCTTTCGGTGTTCCTTTTGGATTCCTTTCTAAATTGGCAAATTAATCAAATACATGACATAGTCCCCGAATCCTCCTTGGGTTCGTAGATTAGAAACCTTTACATCGGATGCATTAATTGGAGTCAAACAAGGGTTTTCTTAGTTTTTCCCTTTGAACAAAATAAACAGAGTGGCGACTCCCGACAACGAGTGAACTTTCATCCGAATCCTTTTCGGGTGGAAAATCGAGGTTCGACCGCCGTCCGTGTCCTTTCCCATTTTTTCGGCGACCACCCGGTCCGACCGCTGACCACGGCGGTCCGACCGCCGTCCAGCCCGAATTTCGCCTATAAAATGCTGCTAAACTTTCAAGAAGGGGGTTGGACTTTTTCGGGTGGGCCTCATGGTTTCGAATTCTTTTCACGCTTAAAAACTCTTATTGGACTTTTATTAGCAAGAATCTAACCTTGTGTGGCAGGGATTAAGAATCATATTTCAAGATCTAAGAAAACAAGACCTGGAACTTCGAAGTGGAAGGACCCTAAACAAGGTAGTATAATAATTCATCATTTGTCAATTCAAGCATATCATAAAGCATCCTATCTTCTTCTTAATTTCTTTTCGATCAAAGACCTAATCCTTTTAGGTCTAAGGCCTAATTAACTAATCAATCAACACTTCGGCATGAAGCCGCGAATCAATCAACTTTTTGGCACGGAGCCTAAATTGTATCTTTTTGGTACAAAATACCTAAATTTCACAATTAAAATCAATCTTTTGGCCAAAGGCCTAAATTGCACTATTTTGGTGTAAAGTACCTAAATTTCACAAATTTTCACTAAGTGCTAAAATTAACAACTTTGGCAAAAAGCCCGACAAATGCACGAAGCATACACACACATGCATGAAGCATATTTTTCATCGCCTTTAAATAGGCTTTTCCGAACTACATGGGCTTTGATCTCTCATAAAAAACGAGAGTATGTAGGCATATTTGAGATTCACCTCAAATAACAAGTCCGCAATTTACTAACAATCTATTCTTCTTCCTTTCGGTGTTCCTTTTGGATTCATTTCTAAATTGGCAAATTAATCAAATACATGACATAGTCCCCGAATCCTCCTTGGGTTCGTAGATTAGAAACCTTTACATTGGATGCATTAATTGGAGTCAAACAAGGGTTTTCTTAGTTTTTCCCTTTGAACAAAATAAACAGAGTGGCGACTCCCGACAACGAGTGAACTTTCATCCGAATCCTTTTCGGGTGGAAAATCGAGGTTCGACCGCCGTCCGTGTCCTTTCCCGTTTTTCCGGCGACCACCCGGTCCGACCGCTGACCACGGCGGTCCGACCGCCGTCCAGCCCGAATTTCGCCTATAAAATGCTGCTAAACTTTCAAGAAGGGGGTTGGACTTTTTCGGGTGGGCCTCATGGTTTCGAATTCTTTTCACGCTTAAAAACTCTTATTGGACTTTTATTAGCAAGAATCTAACCTTGTGTGGCAGGGATTAAGAATCATATTTCAAGATCTAAGAAAACAAGACCTAGAACTTCGAAGTGGAAGGACCCTAAACAAGGTAGTATGATAATTCATCATTTGTCAATTCAAGCATATCATAAAGCATCCTATCTTCTTCTTAATTTCTTTTCGGTCAAAGACCTAATCCTTTTAGGTCTAAGGCCTAATTAACTAATCAATCAACACTTCGGCATGAAGCCGCGAATCAATCAACTTTTTGGCACGGAGCCTAAATTGTATCTTTTTGGTACAAAATACCTAAATTTCACAATTAAAATCAATCTTTTGGCCAAAGGCCTAAATTGCACTATTTTGGTGCAAAGTACCTAAATTTCAGAAATTTGCACTAAGTGCTAAAATTAACAACTTTGGCAAAAAGCCCGACAAATGCACGAAGCATACACACACATGCATGAAGCATATTTTTCATCGCCTTTAAATAGGCTTTTCCGAACTACATGGGCTTTGATCTCTCATAAAAACCGAGAGTATGTAGGCATATTTGAGATTCACCTCAAATAACAAGTCCGCAATTTACTAACAATCTATTCTTCGTCCTTTCGGTGTTCCTTTTGGATTCATTTCTAAATTGGCAAATTAATCAAATACATGACATAGTCCCCGAATCCTCCTTGGGTTCATAGATTAGAAACCTTTACATTGGATGCATTAATTGGAGTCAAACAAGGGTTTTCTTAGTTTTTCCCTTTGAACAAAATAAACAGAGTGGCGACTCCCGAAACGAGTGAACTTTCATCCGAATCCTTTTCGGGTGGAAAATCGAGGTTCGACCGCCGTCCGTGTCCTTTCCCATTTTTTCGGCGACCTCCCGGTCCGACCGCTGACCACGGCGGTCCGACCGACGGACCGGCGGTCCGACCGCCGTCCAGCCCGAATTTCGCCTATAAAATGCTGCTAAACTTTCAAGAAGGGTGTTGGACTTTTTCGGATGGGCCTCATGCTGTCGAATTCTTTTCACGCATAAAAACTCTTATTGGACTTTTATTAGCAAGAATCTAACCTTGTGTGGCAGGGATTAAGAATCATATTTCAAGATCTAAGAAAATAAGACCTGGAACTTCGAAGTGGAAGGACCCTAAACAAGGTAGTATGATAATTCATCATTTGTCAATTCAAGCATATCATAAAGCATCCTATCTTCTTCTTAATTTCTTTTCGGTCAAAGACATAATCCTTTTAGGTCTAAGGCCTAATTAACTAATCAATCAACACTTCGGCATGAATCCGCGAATCAATCAACTTTTTGGCACGGAGCCTAAATTGTATCTTTTTGGTATAAAATACCTAAATTTCACAATTAAAATCAATCTTTTGGCCAAAGGACTAAATTGCACTATTTTGGTACAAAGTACCTAAATTTCACAAATTTGCACTAAGTGCTAAAATTAACAACTTTGGTAAAAGCCCGACAAATGCACGAAGCATACACACACACATGCATGAAGCATATTTTTCATCGCCTTTAAATAGGCTTTTCCGAACTACATGGGCTTTGATCTCTCATAAAAAACGAGAGTATGTAGGCATATTTGAGATTCACCTCAAATAACAAGTCCGCAATTTACTAACAATCTATTCTTCTTCCTTTCGGTGTTCCTTTTGGATTCATTTCTAAATTGGCAAATTAATCAAATACATGACATAGTCCCTGAATCCTCCTTGGGTTCGTAGATTAGAAACCTTTACATTAGATGCATTAATTGGAGTCAAACAAGGGTTTTCTTAGTTTTTCCCTTTGAACAAAATAAACATAGTGGCGACTCCCGACAACGAGTGAACTTTCATCCGAATCCTTTTCGGGTGGAAAATCGAGGTTCGACCGCCGTCCGTGTCCTTTCCCTTTTTTCCGGCGACCACCCGGTCCGACCGCTGACCACGGCGGTCCGACTGCCGTCCAGCCCGAATTTCGCCTATAAAATGCTGCTAAACTTTCAAGAAGGGGGTTGGACTTTTTCGGGTGGGCCTCATGCTGTCGAATTCTTTTCACGCTTAAAAACTCTTATTCCACTTTTATTAGCAAGAATCTAACCTTGTGTGGCAGGGATTAAGAATCATATTTTAAGATCTAAGAGAACAAGACCTGGAACTTCGAAGTGGAAGGACCCTAAACAAGGTAGTATGATAATTCATCATTTGTCAATTCAAGCATATCATAAAGCATCCTATCTTCTTCTTAATTTCTTTTCGGTCAAAGACCTAATCCTTTTAGGTCTAAGGCCTAATTAACTAATCAATCAACACTTCGGCATGAAGCCGCGAATCAATCAACTTTTTGGCACGGAGCCTAAATTGTATCTTTTTGGTACAAAATACCTAAATTTCACAATTAAAATCAATCTTTTGGCCAAAGGCCTAAATTGCACTATTTTGGTGCAAAGTACCTAAATTTCAGAAATTTGCACTAAGTGCTAAAATTAACAACTTTGGCAAAAAGCCCGACAAATGCACGAAGCATACACACACATGCATGAAGCATATTTTTCATCGCCTTTAAATAGGCTTTTCCGAACTACATGGGCTTTGATCTCTCATAAAAACCGAGAGTATGTAGGCATATTTGAGATTCACCTCAAATAACAAGTCCGCAATTTACTAACAATCTATTCTTCGTCCTTTCGGTGTTCCTTTTGGATTCATTTCTAAATTGGCAAATTAATCAAATACATGACATAGTCCCCGAATCCTCCTTGGGTTCATATATTAGAAACCTTTACATTGGATGCATTAATTGGAGTCAAACAAGGGTTTTCTTAGTTTTTCCCTTTGAACAAAATAAACAGAGTGGCGACTCCCGAAACGAGTGAACTTTCATCCGAATCCTTTTCGGGTGGAAAATCGAGGTTCGACCGCCGTCCGTGTCCTTTCCCATTTTTTCGGCGACCACCCGGTCCGACCGCTGACCACGGCGGTCCGACCGACGGACCGGCGGTCCGACCGCCGTCCAGCCCGAATTTCGCCTATAAAATGCTGCTAAACTTTCAAGAAGGGTGTTGGACTTTTTCGGATGGGCCTCATGCTGTCGAATTCTTTTCACGCATAAAAACTCTTATTGGACTTTTATTAGCAAGAATCTAACCTTGTGTGGCAGGGATTAAGAATCATATTTCAAGATCTAAGAAAATAAGACCTGGAACTTCGAAGTGGAAGGACCCTAAACAAGGTAGTATGATAATTCATCATTTGTCAATTCAAGCATATCATAAAGCATCCTATCTTCTTCTTAATTTCTTTTCGGTCAAAGACATAATCCTTTTAGGTCTAAGGCCTAATTAACTAATCAATCAACACTTCGGCATGAATCCGCGAATCAATCAACTTTTTGGCACGGAGCCTAAATTGTATCTTTTTGGTATAAAATACCTAAATTTCACAATTAAAATCAATCTTTTGGCCAAAGGACTAAATTGCACTATTTTGGTACAAAGTACCTAAATTTCACAAATTTGCACTAAGTGCTAAAATTAACAACTTTGGTAAAAGCCCGACAAATGCACGAAGCATACACACACACATGCATGAAGCATATTTTTCATCGCCTTTAAATAGGCTTTTCCGAACTACATGGGCTTTGATCTCTCATAAAAAACGAGAGTATGTAGGCATATTTGAGATTCACCTCAAATAACAAGTCCGCAATTTACTAACAATCTATTCTTCTTCCTTTTGGTGTTCCTTTTGGATTCATTTCTAAATTGGCAAATTAATCAAATACATGACATAGTCCCCGAATCCTCCTTGGGTTCGTAGATTAGAAACCTTTACATCGATGCATTAATTGGAGTCAAACAAGGGTTTTCTTAGTTTTTCCCTTTGAACAAAATAAACAGAGTGGCGACTCCCGACAACGAGTGAACTTTCATCCGAATCCTTTTCGGGTGGAAAATCGAGGTTCGACCGCCGTCCGTGTCCTTTCCCATTTTTTCGGCGACCACCCGGTCCGACCGCCGTCCAGCCCGAATTTCGCCTATAAAATGCTGCTAAACTTTCAAGAAGGGTGTTGGACTTTTTCGGGTGTGCCTCATGCTGTCGAATTCTTTTCACGCTTAAAAACTCTTATTGGACTTTTATTAGCAAGAATCTAACCTTGTGTGGCAGGGATTAAGAATCATATTTCAAGATCTAAGAAAATAAGACCTGGAACTTCGAAGTGGAAGGACCCTAAACAAGGTAGTATGATAATTCATCATTTGTCAATTCAAGCATATCATAAAGCATCCTATCTTCTTCTTAATTTCTTTTCGGTCAAAGACCTAATCCTTTTAGGTCTAAGGCCTAATTAACTAATTAATCAACACTTCGGCATGAAGCCGCGAATCAATCAACTTTTTGGCACGGAGCCTAAATTGTATCTTTTTGGTACAAAATACCTAAATTTCACAATTAAAATCAATCTTTTGACCAAAGGCCTAAATTGCACTATTTTGGTACAAAGTACCTAAATTTCACAAATTTGCACTAAGTGCTAAAATTAACAACTTTGGCAAAAAGCCCGACAAATGCACGAAGCATACACACACTCATGCATGAAGCATATTTTTCATCGCCTTTTAATAGGCTTTTCCGAACTACATGGGCTTTGATCTCTCATAAAAAATGAGAGTATGTAGGCATATTTGAGATTCGCCTCAAATAACAAGTCCGCAATTTACTAACAATCTATTCTTCTTCCTTTCGGTGTTCCTTTTGGATTCATTTCTAAATTGGCAAATTAATCAAATACATGACATAGTCTCCGAATCCTCCTTGGGTTCGTAGATTAGAAACCTTTACATTGGATGCATTAATTGGAGTCAAACAAGGGTTTTCTTAGTTTTTCCCTTTGAACAAAATAAACAGAGTGGCGACTCCCGACAACGAGTTAACTTTCATCCGAATCCTTTTCGGGTGGAAAATCGAGGTTCGACCGCCGTCCGTGTCCTTTCCCGTTTTTCCGGCGACCACCCGGTCCGACCGCTGACCACAGCGGTCCGACCGCCGTCCAGCCCGAATTTCGCCTATAAAATGCTGCTAAACTTTCAAGAAGGGGGTTGGACTTTTTCGGGTGGGCCTCATGGTTTCGAATTCTTTTCACGCTTAAAAACTCTTATTGGACTTTTATTAGCAAGAATCTAACCTTGTGTGGCAGGGATTAAGAATCATATTTCAAGATCTAAGAGAACAAGACCTGGAACTTCGAAGTGGAAGGACCCTAAACAAGGTAGTATGATAATTCATCATTTGTCAATTCAAGCATATCATAAAGCATCCTATCTTCTTCTTAATTTCTTTTCGGTCAAAGACCTAATCCTTTTAGGTCTAAGGCCTAATTAACTAATCAATCAACACTTCGGCATGAAGCCGCAAATCAATCAACTTTTTGGCACGGAGCCTAAATTGTATCTTTTTGGTACAAAATACCTAAATTTCACAATTAAAATCAATCTTTTGGCCAAAGGCCTAAATTGCACTATTTTGGTACAAAGTACCTAAATTTCAAAAATTTGCACTAAGTGCTAAAATTAACAACTTTGGCAAAAAGCCCGACAAATGCACGAAGCATACACACACACATGCATGAAGCATATTTTTCATCGCCTTTAAATAGGCTTTTCCGAACTACATGGGCTTTGATCTCTCATAAAAAATGAGAGTATGTAGGCATATTTGAGATTCACCTCAAATAACAAGTCCGCAATTTACTAACAATCTATTCTTCTTCCTTTCGGTGTTCCTTTTGGATTCATTTCTAAATTGGCAAATTAATCAAATACATGACATAGTCCCCGAATCCTCCTTAGGTTCGTAGATTAGAAACCCTTACATTGGATGCATTAATTGGAGTCAAACAAGGGTTTTCCTAGTTTTTCCCTTTGAACAAAATAAACAGAGTGGCGACTCCCGACAACGAGTGAACTTTCATCCGAATCCTTTTCGGGTGGAAAATCGAGGTTCGACCGCCGTCCGTGTCCTTTCCCGTTTTTTCGGCGACCACCAGGTCCGACAGCTGACCACGGGGGTGCGACCGCCGTCCAGCCCGAATTTCGCCTATAAAATGCTGCTAAACTTTCAAGAAGGGGGTTGGACTTTTTCGGGTGGGCCTATGCTGTCGAATTCTTTTCACGCTTAAAAACTCTTATTGGACTTTTATTAGTAAGAATCTAACCTTGTGTGGCTGGGATTAAGAATCATATTTCAAGATCTAAGAAAACAAGACCTGGAACTTCGAAGTGGAAGGACCCTAAACAAGGTAGTATGATAATTCATCATTTGTCAATTCAAGCATATCATAAAGCATCCTATCTTCTTCTTAATTTCTTTTCGGTCAAAGACCTAATCCTTTTAGGTCTAAGGCCTAATTAACTAATCAATCAACACTTCGGCATGAAGCCGCGAATCAATCAACTTTTTGGCACGGAGCCTAAATTGTATCTTTTTGGTACAAAATACCTAAATTTCACAATTAAAATCAATCTTTTGGCCAAAGGCCTAAATTGCACTATTTTGGTGCAAAGTACCTAAATTTCTCAAATTTGCACTAAGTGCTAAAATTAACAACTTTGGCAAAAAGCCCGACAAATGCACGAAGCATACACACACACATGCATGAAGCATATTTTTCATCGTCTTTAAATAGGTTTTTCCGAACTACATGGGCTTTGATCTCTCATAAAAAACGAGAGTATGTAGGCATATTTGAGATTCACCTCAAATAACAAGTCTGCAATTTACTAACAATCTATTCTTCTTCCTTTCGGTGTTTCTTTTGGATTCATTTCTAAATTGGCAAATTAATCAAATACATGACATAGTCCCCGAATCCTCCTTGGGTTCGTAGATTTGAAACCTTTACATTGGATGCATTAATTGGAGTCAAACAAGGGTTTTCTTAGTTTTTCCCTTTGAACAAAATTAACAGAGTGGCGACTCCCGACAACGAGTGAACTTTCATCCGAATCCTTTTCGGGTGGAAAATCGAGGTTCGACCGCCGTCCGTGTCCTTTCCCATTTTTCCGGCGACCACCCGGTCCGACCGCCGTCCAGCCCGAATTTCGCCTATAAAACGCTGCTAAACTTTCAAGAAGGGGGTTGGACTTTTTCGGGTGGGCCTCATGCTGTCGAATTCTTTTCACGCTTAAAAACTCTTATTGGACTTTTATTAGCAAGAATCTATCCTTGTGTGGCAGGGATTAAGAATCATATTTCAAGATATAAGATAACAAGACCTGGAACTTCGAAGTGGAAGGACCCTAAACAAGGTAGTATGATAATTCATCATTTGTCAATTCAAGCATATCATAAAGCATCCTATCTTCTTCTTAATTTCTTTTCGGTCAAAGACCTAATCCTTTTAGGTCTAAGGCCTAATTAACTAATCAATCAACACTTCGGCATGAAGCCGCGAATCAATCAACTTTTTAGCACGGAGCCTAAATTGTATCTTTTTGGTACAAAATACCTAAATTTCACAATTAAAATCAATCTTTTGGCCAAAGGCCTAAATTGCACTATTTTGGTACAAAGTACCTAAATTTCACAAATTTGCACTAAGTGCTAAAATTAACAACTTTGGCAAAAAGCCCGACAAATGCACGAAGCATACGCACACACATGCATGAAGCATATTTTTCATCGCCTTTAAATATGCTTTTCCGAACTACATGGGCTTTGATCTCTCATAAAAAACGAGAGTATGTAGGCATATTTGAGATTCACCTCAAATAACAAGTCCGCAATTTACTAACAATCTATTCTTCTTCCTTTCGGTGTTCCTTTTGGATTCATTTCTAAATTGGCAAATTAATCAAATACATGACATAGTCCCCGAATCCTCCTTGGGTTCGTAGATTAGAAACCTTTACATTGGATGCATTAATTGGAGTCAAACAAGGGTTTTCTTAGTTTTTCCCTTTGAACAAAATAAACAGAGTAGCGACTCCCGACAACGAGTGAACTTTCATCTGAATCCTTTTCGGGTGGAAAATCGAGGTTCGACCGCCGTCCGTGTCCTTTCCCGTTTTTCCGGCGACCACCCGGTCCGACCGCTGACCACGGCGGTCCAACCGCCGTCTAGCCCGAATTTCGCCTATAAAATGCTGCTAAACTTTCAAGAAGGGGGTTGGACTTTTTCGGGTGGGCCTATGCTGTCGAATTCTTTTCACGCTTAAAAACTCTTATTGGACTTTTATTAGCAAGAATCTAACCTTGTGTGGCAGGGATTAAGAATCATATTTCAAGATCTAAGAAAACAAGACCTGAAACTTCGAAGTGGAAGGACCCTAAACAAGGTAGTATGATAATTCATCATTTGTCAATTCAAGCATATCATAAAGCATCCTATCTTCTTCTTAATTTCTTTTCGGTCAAAGACCTAATCCTTTTAGGTCTAAGGCCTAATTAACTAATCAATCAACACTTCGGCATGAAGCCGCGAATCAATCAACTTTTTGATACGGAGCCTAAATTGTATCTTTTTGGTACAAAATACCTAAATTTCACAATTAAAATCAATCTTTTGGCCAAAGGCCTAAATTGCACTATTTTGGTACAAAGTACCTAAATTTCACAAATTTGCACTAAGTGCTAAAATTAACAACTTTGGCAAAAAGCCCGACAAATGCACAAAGCATACACACACATGCATGAAGCATATTTTTCATCGCCTTTAAATAGGCTTTTCCGAACTACATGGGCTTTGATCTCTCATAAAAAACGAGAGTATGTAGGCATATTTGAGATTAACCTCAAATAACAAGTCCGCAATTTACTAACAATCTATTCTTCTTCCTTTCGGTTTTCTTTTTGGATTCATTTCTAAATTGGCAAATTAATCAAATACATGACATAGTCCCCGAATCCTCCTTGGGTTCGTAGATTAGAAACCTTTACATTGGATGCATTAATTGGAGTCAAACAAGGGTTTTCTTAGTTTTTCCCTTTGAACAAAATAAACAGAGTGGCGACTCCCGACAATGAGTGAACTTTCATCCGAATCCTTTTCGGGTGGAAAATCGAGGTTCGACCGCCGTCCGTGTCCTTTCCCGTTTTTTCTGCGACCACCCGGTCCGACCGCTGACCACGGCGGTCCGACCGACGGACCGGCGATTCGACCGCCGTCCAGCCCGAATTTCGCCTATAAAATGCTGCTAAACTTTCAAGAAGGGGGTTGGACTTTTTCGGGTGGGCCTCATGCTGTCGAATTCTTTTCACGCTTAAAAACTCTTATTGGACTTTTATTAGCAAGAATCTAACCTTGTGTGGCAGGG
Source organism: Garcia nutans (assembly GCA_947685225.1). Classification (NCBI taxonomy): domain Eukaryota; kingdom Viridiplantae; phylum Streptophyta; class Magnoliopsida; order Malpighiales; family Euphorbiaceae; genus Garcia; species Garcia nutans. The sequence continues at coordinate 12,079,762 of CANTUV010000006.1, read as the reverse complement.
ATTAAGAATCATATTTCAAGATCTAAGAAAACAAGACCTGGAACTTCGAAGTGGAAGGACCCTAAACAAGGTAGTATGATAATTCATCATTTGTCAATTCAAGCATATCATAAAGCATCCTATCTTCTTCTTAATTTCTTTTCAGTCAAAGACCTAATCCTTTTAGGTCTAAGGCCTAATTAACTAATTAATCAACACTTCGGCATGAAGCCGCGAATCAATCAACTTTTTGGCACGGAGCCTAAATTGTATCTTTTTGGTACAAAATACCTAAATTTCACAATTAAAATCAATCTTTTGGCCAAAGGCCTAAATTGCACTATTTTGGTACAAAGTACCTAAATTTCACAAATTTGCACTAAGTGCTAAAATTAACAACTTTGGCAAAAAGCCCAACAAATGCACGAAGCATACACACACACATGCATGAAGCATATTTTTCATCGCCTTTAAATAGGCTTTTTCAAACTACATGGGCTTTGATCTCTCATAAAAAACGAGAGTATGTAGGCATATTTGAGATTCACCTCAAATAACAAGTCCGCAATTTACTAACAATCTATTCTTCTTCCTTTCGGTTTTCCTTTTTGATTCATTTCTAAATTGGCAAATTAATCAAATACATGACATAGTTCCCGAATCCTCCTTGGGTTCGTAGATTAGAAACATTTACATTGGATGCATTAATTGGAGTCAAACAAGGGTTTTCTTAGTTTTTCCCTTTGAAAAAAGTAGACAGAGTGGCGACTCCCGACAACGAGTGAACTTTCATCCGAATCCTTTTCGGGTGGAAAATCGAGGTTCGACCGCCGTCCGTGTCCTTTCCCATTTTTTCGGCGACCACCTGGTCCGACCGCTGACCACGGCGGTCCAACCGACGGACCGGCGGTTCGACCGCCGTCCAGCCCGAATTTCGCCTATAAAATGCTGCTAAACTTTCAAGAAGGGGGTTGGACTTTTTCGGGTGGGCCTATGCTGTCGAATTCTTTTCACGCTTAAAAACTCTTATTGGACTTTTATTAGCATGAATCTAACCTTGTGTGGCAGGGATTAAGAATCATATTTCAAGATCTAAGAAAACAAGACCTGGAACTTCGAAGTGGAAGGACCCTAAACAAGGTAGTATGATAATTCATCATTTGTCAATTCAAGCATATCATAAAGCATCCTATCTTCTTCTTAATTTCTTTTCGGTCAAAGACCTAATCCTTTTAGGTCTAAGGCCTAATTAACTAATCAATCAACACTTCGGCATGAAGACGCGAATCAATCAACTTTTTGGCACGGAGCTTAAATTGTATCTTTTTGGTACAAAATACCTAAATTTCACAATTAAAATCAATCTTTTGGCCAAAGGCCTAAATTGCACTATTTTGGTACAAAGTACCTAAATTTCACAAATTTGCACTAAGTGCTAAAATTAACAACTTTGGCAAAAAGCCCGACAAATGCACGAAGCATACACACACACATGCATGAAGCATATTTTTCATCGCCTTTAAATAGGCTTTTCCGAACTACATGGGCTTTGATCTCTCATAAAAAATGAGAGTATGTAGGCATATTTGATATTCACCTCAAATAACAAGTCCGCAATTTACTAACAATCTATTCTTCTTCCTTTCGGTGTTCCTTTTGGATTCATTTCTAAATTTATCAAATTAATCAAATACATGACATAGTCCCCGAATCCTCCTTGGGTTCGTAGATTAGAAACCTTTACATTGGATGCATTAATTGGAGTCAAACAAGGGTTTTCTTAGTTTTTCCCTTTGAACAAAATAAATTGAGTGGCGACTCATGACAACGAGTGAACTTTCATCCGAATCCTTTTCGGGTAGAAAATCGAGGTTCGCATTTATAGATTAGAGATAAGAAGGGGTCAGAAAATTTAGTAGCTGATCATCTTAGTCGATTATTAATAGACGAGGGACCACTTCCAATTAAGGATGAATTTTTGGATGAACATCTTTTTTTTTGTCCACCAGTCGATGCCCTGGCACGCTGATATTGTAAATTTCTCTCTACTAACATTTTTCTAGATGATCTATCAAGAGTCGAGAGAGATAAAATCAAAAAGGAAGCTAGATACTATGTATGGGATGATCCTTATCTATGGAAATACAGTTCTGATCAAATAATTAGAAGATGTGTCAATTAAAAGAGCTAAAGCTACTCGAACTAACAATGCTAAGGTTAGATTTTGTCAGATAACATATTTTTGTCAGGTTTGGAATTCCAAGGGTGCTTTTCAGTTATAAAGGGACACATTTATGTAATAAGGTGATGGAAGCTCTTCTTTAGAAATACAATGTTATTCAATGTACTTTGGCAGCTTACCATCCACAGACCAATGGCCAAGTTGAAGTTTCTAATCATGAGATTAAGTCCATCTTGAAAAGACAGTGAACCCCAATAGGAAGGATTGGAGCTTGTGCTTAGATGGTGCATTGTAGGCTTTCAAAACTACTTATAAGACGACAATCGATATGTCTCCATATCGGTTAGTGTTCAAAAAATCTTGCCATTTTCCTATGGACTTAGAACATAAGTCATACCGGGCTATCAAGGAGTGCAATATGAAGTTAGACACAACATAGAAACAGAGGAAGTTACAACTCTAATAGTTAGAAGAAATTAGGAATGAGGCTTATGAAAATTTAAAAATTTATAAGACTAAGACAAAAGCTTTCCATGATTAGATGATTTCTAGGAAGCAATTTGTGGTGGGACAAAAATGTTACTCTACGATTTGGGACATAAATTGTTTCCTGGCAAATTAAGATGGATGGGGCATTTTGTCATCACTAATTCATTTCCTCATGGAGCGGTAGAGATTAAGAGTTTTGATACTGGCAAGATTTTCAAAGTTAATGGTCATCGGTTGAAACCATTTATGAGGGACTACATACGTCTATTATAGAGATAATACAACTACAATGTCCCTTGGTCAACACTTAAATGGGGAATGATGTCTAACCAAAGACTCTAAACAAAGGCGATAATAGGAGGCAACCCATTTTCTTTTTTTTTTTCTCTTTTTTCTATTTTATTTCTTTCTCTTTATTTCTTTCATTTTATGTATTCTTTTAATTTCACTTCCCTCTCTAATAAAAAATATTAGAGAGGCAACATTTAAAAAGAAAAAAATAAGTAAAAAAAATAAAACAAAAAAAATTATGATACCATTCATCTTCTCCTTCCTTGGGCAATGTCTAATATTTTGTTTTGTTTACTTTTAAGGTTTATAATGGAACTAAGAAGCATGTGACTTAATTTGCTTTTATTACTGGGGATAGTGGCCTTAGCAGATATGAGAGGAAGCCTAAATTTTAAAAATAAAGTGGAAGAATTAAACACTTAAAGGGCAAAACAGGTATTGAGCATCATCACTTAATACCTAAAGGCATTTTCTTTTCACCCTCCTTTTTCTTTTCAGTAGCCACACACCTCCCTCTCTCTCTCCATCGAGCCACACCATCTTCACCGATCAACAAAGCCACACCAACCATTTGTAACACCCCTTCCCGACCTATGAATAAGCCAAGGAGGAATGCTACATCGGGATACGAGCTCTGGTTATGTTAGCTTACTTAATGTTCCTTATAAAAATTTTTCAAAAATTTTGACGGAGTCTCCCTTAAAATTCTAGGTCCCAAGTGTCGACAAAACTGATTTTTCTTATTTTTGAAAAACATTTTGTTTCACAATTCAACTCAAGCACACTCCCAATAATCCACCCTTATAACCTCAACTACAATCCTGCAAGAAGAATTCACACTTCTATATTCACAACCCAACTCAATTTAAAACCATACAGTTATTATACATTACTAGATTTATATGCTACATCAAGTTATCTCTTTGTATTGTTCAAATAAGTACATGCCAGTTTCTAATACCAAAATACAAAATGAAGAGCACCACCTAAGTTTGTTGATGACCGACAGATCGCAGGACTCCTCTGCTCGCTACTGGCTCCTTGCTAATAGCCTACGAGTTTAGAAGAAACTAAACTCGCTAAGCATTGCTTAGTGGGTACTTTAACTAATTACGAAAAATAAATAATAAAAGCATAATGCACTTTTAAAAGCAATGAGTTGTATTGAAAAATAATATCACAGTAAAAACAATCCATACATGTCATATATTCAATTATTATCATTTTATCAGTTTGCTCCACAAGGTAATTTGGTAAACTAAAGTATGGTAAGTAACTAACTGAAACAACTATATATATATTCTGTGGCTGTGGCCCTAAAAAAATTGCGGACCAAGCCCTGTGGAATCTGTGGCCAAAGCCCTCGGACCGGAGTCCTATATAACTCGGGCGATTGCCCTATATAACTCGAACCGAAGTCCTATATGGCTCGGGTCGTCACCCTATATAACTCAGACCGAAGTCCTATATTAAAGCAGCACTGCATATAGTATGATATATCATACCCTTACCCTACTCAGTACTATCCCAGATACCCAGTGGAGCCAAAATTTTTATGCCATTTCTTAATCGAATATGCATTATACAATTATCGACTTATGTTTCTTATATTATTTCAAAGTGAAATATCATATTTTGTCATTTTAATAACATATTATGCTCATTTATATGCATAAGGAATCAACTGGATTACTTTTGAAAAATGACCAAATGAATATTAGCAAAATGACCATATAAATAGTAAATTCTGGTTTTGGACTCAACTTGATCCTTATTTTGAAAAATTGTATAAAATAATCTACTTGACTAAAAACTCTAAAATTTTTACAGAATTTATTTTTACATCTTAAAATCATTCCTTTAAAATTTCAGATCAAACTGGACACAAAAATCTTGGTCAAGTAGTTCACCCAACCAAACTGCTCCAGTTGCCCTGCATCCTGGCAGCAGTTCTGAATTTTGTGAATTCCATAAATTAAATTCAATCAATGTGGTTCCAAATTATTTTTCTCAAATACTATACTCACTAAAAAACAACATATCCAAAATTAAATAGAAGATTATTTTTCTAAATTTTATTAAAAATCTGGAAACATGGCTGTCTCAGTCAAGGTACCTCCTAGAGCAGGTCTAACAGAAATAATTTTTCCATAATCATAACCATTCTGAATTCAACTCAAAATATTTTTCAGTCATTCTAGACGCATTGAGGCACAACATATCAAAAATTCACTTCAAGAACATTTTTCTATATTTAATTAAAAATCATACAAGTCACAGCATTTCACTAATTCTAAAACAGAAAAATTTTAAGAAAATGAACAAACAATTAGTTAAAGTACCAAACCTTGCTATTTCTTAGTCCTTTATCTATAGCACTTCCTTTCCTTCCTTGTCTCCTTGATTTCCTATGAAATTTAACATCACATATACAAAGGTAAGAACCCTAGGTATAGACATAGTCTTATCTTATGATTTTTCTAATGGTTGCTAGCTTATTTTCACCATTAAACACCATTTTTTCTTTCATCAAATCATTCAAATAATTATTTCTTGAATTTTCTCCAAGTCTAACTACATGAACCCTAATTTCAATCTTTTAAATTAACCATTAATCCATGAAATTAAAACTAGAGATAGGTTTCTCTTATCTTATAATCTTGTTTCTTACAAAAATTTTCAACCAAAAGCCTTAAACTTTGGAAAATTGTAATATCCCAAAATATACCCTAGATGTTTTGGGTTTTATTATTAATTTAATTAGATTTATTGTATATGTTTTATTGGAAGAGAAAAAGGGTTTTTAAAGGGAGTGTATATGTGATGTATATTAGAATATATATATAACATATACCAAAGTCAATGGATAGTTTAAGAATGGAGTTAGTGGAAGAAGATATTTGTTGTGTTTGTGTTAATAATTAATTATTAAGGAAATTAATGAATGGAGTAGGTTTATTTGAATTGTTTAATATTTTTAATTGCTTGGTTGAGAGGATTTTAAGAAAAGAGGTGTTGACTTGGAGTTTTCTCTTTGACAGTGCCCCATGCTATGGATGATCCACCTACCTTGACCTATGCTATCTCTATTACTCCTTATAAAATGGCACCGGTTGAATTGAGAGAGTTGAAGGTGCAGTTGCAGGAGTTGTTAGATAAAGGGTTTGTTCGCCCTAGTGTTTCACCGTGGGGAGCTCCTGTGTTGTTTGTGAAGAAAAAGGATGGTACTATGAGATTGTGCATCGATTATAGGCAATATCAATGAGATGATTGAGATATGTTTGTTTATATGATGATGAAATGTGAAAGATATGAGGCCATGAGTGTTGGCTATGAGTATGGAAATGAAATGTAAAGTGAATTGAGAAAGAGATTGATAAAGAGATAAATGAAATAATTGTATGTCTAATATGTTTATTCAATTTTCAGAGTTCTGAGTTTGGTAGCATGCCTATGAATAACTGGATAGGTGAAATGACCGGGTCGTAAGCCGAATCCAGTTGATAAATGTGAAATGTGATGTTTTTGGGGTGAAATGACCGGGTCGTAAACCTCAAAAACATATTATTGAAACTAGATTGAGTGAAATGACCAGGTCGTAAACTCAAATCTAGTTGATTATCCATGGATATATATATATATATATTGCCTACGGGGCTAGACACAAGGTGTCAATATAGACCAAAGCAGTAACTCTGAACTTTGAATAACATATTAGTGAGTTTTGGGCCCGTGTCTGTCTTAATTGTAATATGTGATTTACGAATGAAGAAACAATTGAATAATAAGATCTAATATATAATTATGAAATGTGATATGATTATGTATGGTTTATGAAATGTATAATGGTGACATCTGCATCGCATTAAAGCATCATGGTTGTATTAGTTGCACTACTGAGCTGTTAGCTCAGCGCGATTGTGGTTCATCGCGCAGGTAACAGGGTTGAACCCGAGAGTTCTTCGAGACCAAGTGAGTCTAGTCACTGAAGAGTTGAGTTTGGACTTAAAGATCAGAGAAGAGCTGCCAATCATGTATATATTTCATGTCTTGTAAATTTGGATCTTAATGTATTTGTATTTAAAAATATTTGATTTATTTCCGCTGCTTTTTAAATGAATCTTTTATCTTTTATCTTTTATCATTTAATTTAAATGATTTAAATTTGGTTATGTTTTTAAAAAGGGGATGTGTCATTTGTTAATTATAACGTGGCATTTCTATATTCAGTATACGTATATTACGATCGTATAAGCATGTTGTGTACGTATACGGGGTATAGGGGTGTTACAATTGTTTTGCTCACAAGATACAAAACTAGCATGCAACGCTCTCAACTCAACAAGCAACGAGAGCGAATACACGGTCAAACCTGCTAAAGACTTCCGACTCAAGGCATCAGCAACAACATTTGCCTTACCCGGATGATAATCAATCAAACAGTCATAGTCTTTAATCAACTCCAACCAACGTCTCTGCCGAAGATTAAGCTCTCTCTGAACCCCCAAATATTTCAGACTTTTATGATCCGTATAGATAAAACACTTCTCCCCATACAAATAGTGTCGCCAAATCTTCAATGCAAACACAATGGCTGCTAACTCTAAATCATGGGTCGGATAATTAAGCTCATGCGGCTTCAACTGTCGAGAAGCATAAGCTATCACTTTACCTTCTTGCATCAAGACACAACCCAAACCACTATGTGAAGCATCACTGAAAATCACATATGGTTTATCTTCCACAGGCAAAGTAAGAACAGGTGCTTGAGTCAACATCTCTCTCAACTGTTCAAAACTAGCCTGACATTGATCTGTCCACACAAATCTAACTCCCTTGCGAAGTAATCTAGTAAGTGGAGTAGCTATCAAAGAAAATCCTTTCACAAAGCGTCGATAATAGCCTGCCAAACCCAGAAAACTTCTAACTTCAGTCACAGACTTTGGTGGACTCCAATTCATAACAGCTTCAACTTTACTCGGATCAACTCTAATGCCATCTGCTGAAACTATATGACCGAGAAAAGTCACATGATCAAGCCAAAACTCACACTTCGACAATTTAGCATACAATTGCTTCTCTCTCAAAATCTGCAACACAATCCGCAGATGCTTGTCATGCTCCTCCTCATTACGCGAATACACCAAAATATCGTCGATAAAAACCACTACAAACTGATCCAGATAGGGTCTAAACACCCTATTCATCAAATCCATAAAAGTTGCGGGTGCATTCGTCAACCCAAAAGGCATAACTAGAAACTCATAATGCCCATACCTTGTACGAAAGGCCGTCTTAGGAACATCTTCAGCTCTGACCCTTAACTGATGGTACCCTGATCTCAAGTCAATCTTAGAAAACACTGCTGCTCCCTTCAATTGATCAAAGAGATCATCAATTCTAGGCAAAGGATATTTATTCTTGATAGTCACCTTGTTCAATTGCCTATAATCGATGCACAATCTCATAGTACCATCCTTCTTCTTCACAAACAACACAGGAGCTATGACACGCTCAACAACACAGGCGTGTTAATGGCCGTGTCACACCTACTGCCACTCAGAACAATTGACACGCCTAAGGACCTGGACGTGCTCCTGGGCGTGTCAGGCCAAAAACCCAGATTCCGGCCAAGACAACACCACAACCAACAAAACACTTCCTTTCACCAAAATCCACTTCAACCAAACTCATCTCAACATACCCAAAAACCATAATAAACTCACAAAAACACCAAAACAACTAAAACATTCTTCAAATCTCAAATAAAAAATCATCAACACAAACCTAAAACACAACCTCAAAACAATCACTTTCAACAACTTACTCTTTCCTTCAAACCATCCCCAAAAACAAAAAAATCAGTTACCCAAACACCCTTAAACCCATCTTAAACAACATATTCACAAACCATCCACAAACTCAACTCAAAAACTCAAAGAAATCAAAGGATCAAGTGGGGAACTTACCAAGGATGAAGAAATCTCTTGACTTTCCACTTAATCTCTTGAAAGCTTCCTTAGATCTTGAGTTGGAAGATCAAAACTCCTCTTGTTCTCTTATTTCTTTGTTGTCCGGCCAAACAAAACAAAGGAAGGAGAAGGAGAAAATGATTCACGGCAAGAAGAAAGAAAGAAGAAAGAGAAAACTCCAAGTCAACACCTCTTTTCTTAAAATCCTCTCAACCAAGCAATTAAAAATATTAAACAATTCAAATAAACCTCCTCCATTCATTAATTTCCTTAATAATTAATTATTAACACAAACACAACAAATATCTTCTTCCACTAACTCCATTCTTAAACTATCCATTGACTTTGGTATATGTTATATATATTCTAATATACATCACATATACACTCCCTTTAAAAACCCTTTTTCTCTTCCAATAAAACATATACAATAAATCCAATTAAATTAATAATAAAACCCAAAACATCTAGGGTATATTTTGGGATATTACAAAAATCACCTCCTTCTTCCTTCTCTTATGGTTTGGACGAGTTCACCATGTAAGAGAGGGCTTTTATACTTTCTTTCCTTAGCTTATTTTGATCCAAATGGCAGCCAAGAGAAGTTAAGATGTGTTGGTGTAAGTGTTGATTTCCCATTGGTACACCTTATGGCAAAAATGGCTACTTTTAATTGGTCCAAATGTCTCTTTCTTTTATTTATTTAAAACTCAAGCCATTGGGCTTTCTTTTATTCATATTTTGATCCCCTCAACTTTCTTGTGCTGTAATTTTATAGTCTAGGGTGTGAAAATACCAAAATACCCTCCAGCAATTAATCGATTGTAACTTTTAAACCGTGTGTTTTCGGAAAAAATTGAAACCCACGGTTATGACCCGATTAATCTCGAGAATATTCTTCCGGGGTCAGATATGGACACTATTAAGAACTTTCGACACTTAATTTTTAAGTTTACATAGTTGCCCCTAACTTTTGAGAAATTTCCACTTAGGTCCTCGGCCTTTCGAAAAATTACCTTTAGGTCCCGTCGACTTCACGGGCCTCCTTTGCACACCAATTTTATTTTTGACTATCTCGAGCCTCTATTTGACCACTTATTTATGTCCTTCTTGCCTAATACTCGACTACCTAAACTTTGGGATGTGACACCATTGCTCGACCTTTCCCCCATTCATTCAGCCGATCGATCGAGCCACGCTTCAGCTCAAGCAAACAAGACCGAATGAGCCACCCACTAACAACCCCGATTAACCACCTAGCCCAATGAGCGAGTGTCATTCCAAGCAGCTCGAGTCACTGGACATCGACCGAGCTGCCATCATCTTTCCAACGAGTGAGCGATGTTCCACCGAGCGATCACATGCCCGTGCGACCTGCTCTAGTCATCATCACCACTGAACGAGAACCAGCCTCACACTACATTGAGCTCTGATAATCATCGATCGAGATAGTAGTATTGATCAAGCACACAAGTACATCACCGATCAAATGGGCCCATCAGTCCTCATCACGCGAGCATTGGCAACTAGCCAGCCGACTAGCCCCAAAAATTGACACTAGTGTAATTTGAGACCCCTGATTGTTGGTTCTATAGCCTGACAACAATATTACTTCAGCTTCTATTTGTTATTGATCAAGGTTTTTCAGTTTTCAATTAGTAAAAAAAAGGGGGCAATAGTAGCCATGTCAACTTTGTCTTTAATCATGTGGACAAAATCAAATGCAAGGTGTGGTGCACCTTCTTTAAGCTCTTTGCCATAATGCCCTCGATTGATTGATGAGCATTCCAATGAAGAAGACTCATTTGAACCACCTACTGCTGAACCAAGGAGCCGATCACATGTCAAGAGGGGAAGGTTCATGGAGAGACTTCAGTAGCAACTCCTAATTAGAATTTAGATTTTAAAAATCCAGTGAGCAACAAAGATATGAACAAATCAGTGAGTTTGCCATCATCCCAAGTAAATGTGTTCATTTCTAAACTTTAGGTTCCTTGTGTATTATGTCCCATTAAACTCGTCTAATGATTAAATTTCGTTTAATGGGACAATAGCTTAGTTTACCTTTAGACGAGTTCAATAGGAGTCTAGGGTTTAATGTTACTGCCACTGTCTATGATTTTTCTGATGATTTTTTAGCTGCTAATGTGTATTTTAAATTTTGTGAAAATCTTCCTGCACCATATGACCCTAATAAATCAAGGGATATATATTTTAAGAATCCTAGCTTAAAATAAGTGCATCAACTTTTGACATATGCCTTTTCAAGTAGAAAAGATGCCTCTAGTATAGTGTTTGAAACTGAGTTATTTTTCTTATGGTGCATGAATAAGAAAAGAAAGGTGAATTTGGGTTTTTGGTTGGCATCTTAATTTTCTAATGTTATTTCTTCCAAGAGACCATTGATTCTAAGAACTGTTATTACTCAACTTGCTATTAATACGCATTTAATTGATGTTGAAAATATCGATTTGCACTTGACTTGCACGCCAGCCCCTTTAACTCTTAATACTTTGGATGACATGGGGCTGTTGCAGAAAGAGAATGGTATTTTTTCTTTGATTCCTCCAGGTCCAATTATGCCATGCGATCAAAGAGTTTTCCGAAAAGCTTCACGAGCTACAACCTCTGCAAGTGCACCTTTCCCTTCCTCATCGACTAAGGCACTGCTGCAAGCCATTTTGGACAAGCTTGATCACATAGAGGCATGTCTAGATGACATAAAAGATAGCCATCAACAGGTTGTAAATCAAGTCATGGAGATCGACCAAAGCATCACTTGCTTATCCACAAACTTGGATTTCAGATATCATCACCGTCACTAACCGAGTAACAGCTTGCTCCTCCTTATGTATATCAGAGGAGTCCCCTCTTTTCTATTTATTTTTTTGTTTACTATTTTGCTAAATTGAGGACACTATAGATTTTAAGTGTGGGGGAGATTTGCTATGCTCTAAACCTATTTTGACCTTATTTTTGGCTGAATTTGCTACTGGATGGATCGATTTGTTCCTTAATTTGGTTGATTTTCAAGTTGTTTTATTTGGATTTAGATATTGTCCTTCTATTTTAGGAAATATTTTGCTGAACCATTTTGATTTTTCTTGAACTTTGTGGCTGTTACCTTGTGCTTTATGATTTCTTAGCCAAACTCCATTTTATCTTTTAATTGATTTGAATGTAACATTTTGAATCTCAAACTGTTTTGGCAGCCTTAAGATTGATTATTCTAACTTGATTCTTATTAATCCACTTGATTATGAGCTATTTTAATCAATATATATTATTAGTATAAAATGTTTTAAGAATGTTTGCTCCATGATGTTCTTGTCTAATCAACTTAATTAGTTGGGAGAATATAGTTAGGCTCATTTAATCTGTCTTGAGCTGTTGTCCTTGAAAAAAAAAGAGATAAATAATAATAATAATAATAATAATAATAAGAGCCCAAAAAGTTCGAAAAATAAACAACTTACTCCTTTAGTCACGAGACTGTGAGTAGAGCTAATAACCAATTTATTTCGTGACCAGCTGAGTAACCAAGTGCCGACATCATAAATATTTATCCTCGTGTCAAAAGGCTGGTGAAGTGTCAGGCAAGTATAAAGGTGCTCAAAAGTGATATAAAGGTTCTTGACACTAACTTTTATATGACTGGATGGGTTAAATGTTGCCTTCTATATGTAACTAGCTTTCCACTTGGTAATTAATTGCCATCAAAATAGAGCAAAGTTCTTAACATTTTATATTGATAAATCTATTGATTGAGTTGCTCATACTTATGAATTAGCGAGAAACTTTTTCTATGAATTTTTAATCTTTTGTTGCCACTCTGTCTGAGATTTTTTAAATGTTATAGTTTGAATTAAGAATTGATGAATGTAGGGTAGTACATTGAATTATAAAGTGCTTGAGGGCAAGCACAATTCAAGTGTGAGGGAATTTGATAGCATACAAAATTAGCTAACTTTTACATGGATAATTTAGCCTGGCATTATATGATTTTACTAATTTTAGGCATTTTTGTAGGTTATAGCTAAAGAAAGAACAAAGCTAAGGTGAAGAAAGTTGTAAGAAGTGGCTGGAAAAGAGCTTGAAAGAGCCTCTGGTGTAACTCTTAGGCAAGGCTTATGCCTAAGGGTATCTGACACTTGAAGATTATATGGGTCAGCTAGAAAACCTAATTCATTTAGGACACTTGAGATACGATTTTTGAGCAGATTTTCAGAGATTTTAGGACTCAATTATCTCCTTATTCAGTAGATATAAATTAGAAAATTTGAAGGCTGTTAATTATTATTTATTTTATTTTCTACTTTTCCTAAATAGGTTAGGAAACTTAATGGGTATTTAAGCCAACCTTTTGGCAGCCCTGGGGGCAACTCTTCTCTTCTCCTCTGACTACTGTTCACATTTTAAAACATCCACAAAATATAATTTTAGTTTTCTTTTTTAAAAAATATGTGTAATGAAACTTAAATTCAATTGAAAGGGTAATCAATGTTATTAATTCACCAATATTTATGAGATCTAATAAATTCTTTTCTTACTATGTTTAAATTCAGTATTTATGTTTTTCTACAGCTTATTAATATTATTATTTTTCTAGTTAAACAATAGGGCCAATTGATTAATTAGTTGAATAATATATCGATATTCAAAACTAAGAATCCGTAATTGTTCTTTAGCTTTTGATACTTATGACAATTAGGCGTGATCCTAAGAAGATGCATAATCTAATTTAAATAAATATCGTAATAGAATTTATTGATTAAAATTACGTCATTCTAAATCTTAAAGCCATTAGTGGGTTAAATCCTAAAGGTCGTCCCTATAAGATTATTCAATAACAAAAGCTAGTTATAGAGCGTCTTTTGACTAATTTTACAATCTAAAGAATGATTGGCTAATGCGAGCGTCTCAGTTAGCTAGAACTAATTTATTAAAAAATTTAAGAGAATGATTTTCTGTATCAATGATCAAATCTAAGAATTGAAATCAAGATTATTTCCTTTAACTGAAATCATCAATATTGTTATTTATCAAATTTAATTTGTTGTTATTTATTTATTTAGTTTCAATTTCAGTTCTCAATTTATTTTTAATTTTAAATTATAAACTTTCCCCCCATTTATTTTTAATTAAGTTATACTTTAGATTTTCAAAGGAAATTAATTTAAGTATTCAATTCCCTGAGAATTCGACACTCTATTCAGCACTGTTATAATTTTATTTTGTATAAGAATAAATTTTTAATTTTGGTGGATTCGACATCCATCAGGTAATAAATTTAAGTTTTATAACATTTAACATAGTAAATATATTAAATTTAAAAAACTCATAAATTAGATAGATTATAGAACTATCAAACAGATAAGAATTAAAAATTATAATTAGAGTTTAAATATCATAACTCTAAAATTTTAATTAATCATATAAAATTATAGTAAATATTAATTTATTTACTAACTTTACTCAATACATAAATATTTACTCATAATATGTTAAGTCAATAATTAGAAAATATACATATGTGTATATTTAGGAAAATTAAGATTCGTTGACATAAATACACTAGAATGTTGCTTTAACAAATGTCAAGAAAATGAAAAAATAAAAAATATACGTAAACTATGAAATTACTAATTTCACCTTCATCAACTTAAAATGACATGGATATAATCATAAAATTTATAATTTTTTGTTTTTTTTTCCTTATTAATTAGATAACTAAACCAAAGAAAAAAAAATAGAAATTATATTCTCTTCATTTCTTTTATTTTCCGTTCTTTATTTATTTTTCTTTTTCAGTGTACTTATAAGGAACCAAATATAGACTAAAAGAGTATGATATTATGATATTGATTAATTTAATAAATTTAATTTTGAATCTAATTGAAAATTTAAAAGAATCCTGTTTAATTTAATAAGTAAAAATAAATATGAGAAGACTACGTACTTTATCTTAAAAATTTTAAACAAAAACTTATTAATGAATTTAAAGCATTCATAGACTTGATTAACATACGCAGGGGTGGATTCATAATGGGCTAATGGAGGCACTTGCCCCACTGAAGTTTTTTAATATTTATATACAATTTTTTTATCCCCACTAAAAATAATATTTTATCTAAAAAAATTTTACTAATATTAATTAGTAGTATATGTATTTTATGAATTAAGTCCAAAGTTAAATAAAAATTAAATTTGGCTGAACAAATATAAGTTAGATTTTGGATTAGTTATATTTGTTTCTGTTAGATTCATATTAATGTTTTTTTTCTTTTTTTATAAATATGAATACTATCATAAATATAATCTTTTTTTTTAGTATCATATTATGTGTAATCATCTCTTCATATTTTGAAGATAAAAATATATTATAATTTTTTTAGTAATACAAGATGTATGATTTTTATGAAACATTGATAATGTATAAAGTTTGCTCTTAATGAAATTAAATTCTAGATCCACCCATGAGCACATGCTAAAAGTAATAGTATAAAGTGACATAAAACTTTTAATATTCTTTTGTTTTTTTATCTATTACTATGTGCAACCAACTACATATATATGCTTAACATTGCTTTTGGATGGACTAAGAAGAAAGGGGAGAGAAGGTCTTCTAATAATAATAACAAAATTTTATCCATTTCAAAGTTTGGAGGAACAGAGAAAAGTTGAATAATACAATAGGGCAATAATATTAATAACAAAAAAAAAACAAATTTATATAACTTAAAAAATTATAATTATATCCAAAATTTCAAAATAAATTATTTTATAATAATTTTAGAAATTAATTAGAATTGATCTAAATTGAAAGATATACAAGAATAAAGAAAATTCATTTTATTAATAAATATGAAAATAATTAATTATTTTAATATTCATTACATTACATTATTTCATATTTGTTAGAATTGAGCCTTCAAATCTTAATGAGATTTGGAAGAAGATTTTTTCATATTTTGTATGTGAGAAATATTTTCAAATTTGGTGAAAAATTATTTCCTACATAAAATATAATTTCTATTTTAATATTATCCCTAGTTGAATGAGGATGATCCTTATTTAATTAGTATTAGTAGTGAATAATATTATAAATGGAAGTATTATAGGAAAAGTTCTTGAAGGCCATTTGGTGCAATCATGTATTAACTTTTGTCTAATATTTGAGTAAACCTTAAGTTAGACTTATATATTAGAGAGAGTTGGTTGTGAGTACAATAATTTCAACTTTTAAGAGTAGTGTGCTCATTGTGTGAATTTGAAATAAGAATTTGAATGTTATTTCATTTCCTAAATTTTGTATATCTCTCTCTAATTTGATTAGTAAAATTTGTTCTTTCTTTTACCCGTGGATGTAGATTTACTCTGAACCACGTAAAATTGGTTGTATTTTTTTATATTGTCGTTTTATCTTTTATATTATCTCTAATTAAATTTTCAATTGATCCTAACAAGGGGTGTCAAAGCTTGGTTAAATATTTGGGATTAGTTATGGCTGTGACAAATTTTATTATTGAGAAGATCAAGTCATTAAAAGTTTAATTTGATTAGTAAAATTTGTTCTTTCTTTTACCCGTGGATGTAGATTTACTCTGAACCACGTAAAATTGGTTGTATTTTTTTATATTGTCGTTTTATCTTTTATATTATCTCTAATTAAATTTTCAATTGATCCTAACAAGGGGTGTCAAAGCTTGGTTAAATATTTGGGATTAGTTATGGCTGTGACAAATTTTATTATTGAGAAGATCAAGTCATTAAAAGTTTAATGGAGAAGGTGGAGGAATTCATAAAGACTTAAAGGCTTATTGAAGAAAATGGAGAAAAATTCTACTAATTTGTTAAAGGTTTGACAAATTGAAAACTTTGAAGATAATGTGATCTTTCAATTTGATGCAATGTGAAGATTATTGAGATCATTGACAATTTCATGATTATGAGATTTTAAGTCAAAGTGGAGATTATAAGAATTGTGCCTCAAAATCCTAATGGGATTTGAAATAAGAGTTTTTTTCTATTTTATATATGGGAAATATTTATAAATTTGGGGGAAAATTATTTCTTACATAAAGTAGAATTTATATTTTAATGTTATTCCTAGTTCAGTGAGGATTCTTATTGAATTAGGATTAGTAGTGAATAACATTATAAATAGTATTATAGGAAAGGTTCTTGAATGGCTTTTGTGCAATCATATATTAGTTTTTGCCCAATATTTGAGTAAGTCTTATGTAATAGAGAGAGTTAGTTTACAGTACTACAATTTCAATATTTAAGAGTAGTGAGCATATTGGATGAATTTGGGATAAGAGTTCAAGTGCTATTTCCTATACTAAAATTTGTATGACTCTCCAATTTGATTAGTGGATTTTTATTCCCTTCTCCCATGGATATAGGCTTATATTGAACCACATTAAATTTGTTGTCTCCTCTATTTTGGCATTGCATCTTTCATATTATATCTAATTAACTTTTTTTGAATCAATCCTAACAATATTTATACTTCTAAACAAAATAATGCAATGCTTATCATATTGATATTATAAATTGTCTTGTTTTTTCTGATAAGTTAGGGGGCTTTATTTTGTAAAGAGTTTTTGCGTCTATGTTTCATTGAGCAATGTGTATTTCACAAATACTATTTTTGAAAGGCTTTCAAGATTATCTTCGGCTAAAGAGGAGGTATAGGGAGTGCTTGTTGAGATCAGAAAACATGATGAGAAGGGAATGGATTTCAATTTATACCTTATTGGACATGTTTTTATGGATGGCTCGATTAATTTCATCGCTATGCAGAATACAATGGCTTCATTGTGGTGGTTATGAACGCGTGTTAGGAATTTGGGTGATGGGCTATATATTTTCCAATTCTTTCATGAAGTGGATTTACATTGTGTGTTAGACATGAGTCCCTAGACTTTTGATCAACACTTGCTCTTAAGACCAAGGAAGTAACCTAACATGGTGGAGCTATTTCATACATCTTATGGGTGTATGTTTACAATTTAAATCCTTGGGTTTCATGTCTAGTAAGATGGCTTTGGTAATTATTTGGGATTTTGCCAATAATTTCTTATGTGTTTAGAGGAGTTATATGAGGATTCAAATTAGACATGATGTTCATAATATTTTGAAGCGAAGGATGAAAATTAAGAAAGCGAGGGGTGAGTGGGTTTGGATTAAATTTTATGTATGAGAGACTTTCATCATTTTATTTCTTACGTGGCATTCTTGGTCACTTTGATCGATTTTATAATAAATTGTATGAGCAAAATGATCGTGCCACAGAAGACCATACAGAACTTGGCCAAGAGCCGATATGGTCAAAATATGATCAGTGAATGTTGGTTGAAGAACATGATATCGGAGATGGAAGGATTTGGAGGTGAAAATGTTGTTGATTAAGATATGGAAAGAGCTTATTTTATAGCAAAACATCCAAGTGAAGATATGGATAAGTCTACATTGTTAAGATATTTAAGTAATGATTATGGTAGTGAAGATATTTAAGATTGAATGATAAGGGAAAGGGCTTATTAGTGGAGTTGGATAATGGTGTGACATTTTTGTTGTGTGCATTATTTTCTTGATTTTAAAATTATAAATTAGACATTCTTTCTTAATTCTTTAAATTATGTTGGAAAAATTGATATCTAATCAATTATTTTCAAGTATATCTTGCAATGGAAGGAGATTTGAAGATTTTTGGACTTGGAATAGAAGAATTTCAAGAAAAGCTTTGAAAAAGAAATTTTGAAGTGAATTCCAAATTAAGGACCATACAACACAGTTATGCCACTCATAATTAGAGTAGTTGTGCTAATTAAAAGCATGCTACCTTAAAGGAAAAATGAAGTCCAAAAGCATTCCAATTAACACAAGTATTCTAAATAAATCAGTGCAACGATGCTAATCAAAGGCTTATTGCACAGAGTGAAAATCAAAAAGACCAAAAAAGAATAATCATCACAACTGTGCCAGTGCAATTATACATGGCAGTGCTGATTATAAAGCTACTAGTCACGCAAGATTTGGTCAGATCTTTCAAGAAATTTGCTTCTTAATCCTACTTGGAGACCTAAAATCACTATATAAGGAGTTGTAAACCCTAGGAAAAAGGTATCTTGATATATATATATATATATATATATATATTTGGTGATATCTTGATATCTTGGGTGACTTTGAGAGAAAAAAGAGACAACAACTATCTAAAGAGAGATCCAAGTGAAGTCAAGGGCTCCATTCAATCCAAGACCAAGATTTTTTTAGTTCATCTTAAACATTTTCATCTTTTTCTTTCATTAGATTATTATTTCGGTTGACCATCATGTCTAAATACAATTCTTCTTTAATTTTCATTTTGTTTTCAATTCTCAATATGTTGAACTAAAACCCTTAACAGGGTTAGATTGAAATAAATTTATTTACCTATGATGTGCTTTATTGAAATTTAATTCAAAATTATTCAATTTGATTATTTGATTATTCTTGTGTTTATTATATGTAATTAACTTGCCACTAATTGCATAATCCAAGATATTGTGTAAAGTAGCAAGAGTGGAAAGAAGCACAATATTAGTTCAAGAGAATAACAACCTTAAGGAATTACACTTAGAGATAAGGTAATACTTAGGGTTTATTAAATTAATTAATCTTTATAAAGCCTAAAGGATTGAATTAAATTCATGTTATCACGAGAATAGACATACGGTTTAATTTCAATACTTGTTCTAGGTCTTGAGAGATGATAGAATATAATTAGATAAGATTCAATTAATAGTCAAAGAGAATAAATTTGAGTTGATAAAATTAGAAAAATTATAGGGAATCAATTTAATAAGATATACACGTTTGACTTGAATTGTAAGAAGTTAAATTTAATTAGTTTAGTTTAATTAATTTAGAGACAGAATTAAATTAATTACCTCCTTTCAATTTTTCAAATAATAATCAATTTAGTTATTTGGTAGTTGAATCAATCACCTTCCTTATAGGATCGACGCCAGCATTAGCCTGGCCCACTAAAATAGGAGTCAAAATGCTCATTTGGATTCAACTTCGCACAAAATAGCCGCATTCGATCTCCGCTTAGTTTGGTAAGTACGAGTTTTAAAATTATACTTTTTATTTTGAAAAAGGTTGCCTTTTATTTTGAAAATAATGGCTTTATTTTGAAAATCATTTTTTGTTTGAGAGTCTCCATCTTAATTTATCTTATTTTAGGAAAAGTTAAAGAAATCTCATTTAATTTGGCTCCAAAAATATTTTTAATGTTTAAGCCTAAAAAATGCACCAATCTTGAATTAATTACGATGGGTCCTAAACTAGATTTTCAATTTTTAAGTAAAAGATGATTTCCCTTTAATAAAACTTTAACTTTTGAAAAGATTTATTTTTATGAATGATATTATAATCATAAATGACAATTATAATTATGCATGAGCAGTTTAATAAATGTTACATTCATTCAAAGTGAGTAACTAATCAAATAAATAAGGCAATTAAATTATAACTCTAAAAATCATATACATAAGGATCCTAACTCTAGCCCTTATAAGTATTAAGTTAGGCATACTTCCCAAAAAGATAAATACTTATAAAATAAACTAAAATCAAAATAAAGGAGAAGAAGAAGAAAAGTGAACCAATTTTGTGGCTTTTAGGTAGATCCGTCACTTAGAGTAAAATTTCAAAATGCACCTACATATCCCTTTAAATAGAAATCAATATACTCAGTAGTTCATGCATTTGATTGAAAAGGGATTAAATTGTTTAACTTAAGTTGGTTATGTTTTTGAACTTGAGAAAATGAATTTATGTATATTACCTTTGAAAATTTTCCTCTTGTTTTGCTTGATAAAAAGCTTGAGCCTTAACTTGAGCTTAGTGGAAGGTTTGAGTCTTAACTTATAATTAAAAGGAGGTTTGGGCCTCGACTTAGGCTTAATGGAAGGCTTGAATATTAACTTGACTTGGCCCAAAACTTTAAAAGAAATAATAGAAAAAGAGAAAATATAAGAAAAAATAGTAGAATAATGTGTTTAATAATTTTATGGTGTCTTTTGCAAGTGGGAAAAGACTTACTATTTATAGAGAAGTCAAAAGGATTGCAAAAATAATTTTTTTAATGTGGAATTCAGAGGTCCTATGTAGTAGCCGCTTAAGCAAAAGTGTTGTTGTTGTGTGCACTGTAGCTAGCCGCATGTCGCATGGCCAATTATACGTCTGCCGCACACGGCTCAGCTTATTTTTGCCGTTTTGGGCTTGCTTGACCTTAGATTTGCACGATTTCATTTGCGTTGGATTTGGTATCATATGGGCTTTCATTTAAAAGCAAAATTGAAGATTTTTCTTCAAGTTTAAAATTGAGAGTTTACAATGGCCTCTTACGTCTCTTGGCCTTTTGGGCCCATTCGGAATTCGATTTGTGTAATTCCAGTTGCATTGAAACTATTATTGCATACACTTCAATCTTGGTAAAAAAAATTAAGTAATCATACATGTGCACATGTAGTAGGCTGAATTCACACGTATAATCTTTGGACCCAAAATGTAGAAGGAAACATGGGGAGGCCTAGGAACTATTGAGTTCGAACATGTGTAGAATCTCATATTTTTCATCTCTTTGCGCCATTAAATATTGGTGAATCTGAATAGCTATCTAACTCAAAAGGGGGGTGGTGCAACTCGAAATGAGAGAAAAATAAACATTTGTATTGTGGCAAAGGATTCGTACTATATTTTATCGGAGTTCAAACAAGCTCAATCAAGTGGAAATGATAAAATAATTGCTAGTCCAGAGGGTATGGCAATTTGGATGAAGCCTGGTCCTGGATGGCTAAAGATAAATGTAGATGCAGCAACTTCAGTGGGTAAAGGAAAGGTAGTATGGGGTTAGTGGCTTGAGATAGTTCACCAAGTTTTGTTGCAGCCAAGACATTACTAGATTTTGGTATTTTCTTGTCAAAGCTTGAGAGGCTATTCCAATCAAGGAAAGGTTAGGGCAATGTAGTGATAGAATCTAATGTTTAATCAGTCAACTTGATTCAATTGAAGATGTTTTATTTAATTTAATTTTGTTAGGCGATCTGCAAATAAGATACACTAAAATTTTTCATTTTTTGTTAGATCATGAGGAATAGAATGGACAACTGTTGCTCTATCTATTGTTCCTGATTGTTTAATCTATGATTTATAAGAGTTTTATTCCTTTAAAAAAAATAAGAAAGATAATTGTCCATTCTCCACTGATTTTTAAATAATAATAAATGTAAAAAAAAAAAAAAACTTTGTTGCTCTCTCTTAAAATTTTTATTTTACTCTCATATCTTTATGCATCTTCTTTTACCTCTTTTAAATTCAAATTTTAATTCTCACTAAATATTATTAAATATAGTAATTTAATATTATATTCTTTTATTTAGACTATATTTATATATCATAATGTAATAAATTGTATGATAAAATAAAAAACTATTAACAGATGGCATTAATGTACAGTGTTCTAAACATATAGCCTAAGCCTGTTAGCCCATATAGAGGAAACAACTATTAAATTGTTATTATTGGCCCAAAAAACTGTTAAATTGTTATTTTTATTAACATTAATATACATATATTATTATATTATTTTTATATACTATTATATATTATATACTATATTCTAATAATCTAATTTTATATACTAATATTAATTCTATATATTAATATAATTTAAATTATAATATATATAATATAAATATATATAATAGAAAATAAATTTAATAAATAAAACGGATTTTGGTTTTTTTATGAGGTTTTATTTTATTTTTTTATTCTCATCATGTGGCCATCCAGAAAAGGCAAAAGTGAAAAGACAGGGGAGACAAGAAAAAGAAAATATGAAAAGAATACTACTTTATTTGAGGCCATATCCTCCTTTTGCGATTACAGCTCTTATAAGTTTATTTATTTATTTATATTAAAATTTCTAACTTTGATTTTCGATCATGGACATGGAATCCAATAATTACTTTTATGCAGCGCCGTCTAACACTATGTGCAACAAGTTCAATAGCACAGGGCTTCAAAAAATTATGGGGCTCAATAATATAAATTCAAAAATATAATTTTCATATTAAGGGCCTAAATTTTAATGTAAGAACAGAGCCTCTTTTATTTTTGCAAATGTTTAAGACGGCCCTGCTTTCATGCTCAATTATTTGGTATTGTAATCAATATTTAAATTAATAATATTAAATTGACATCTTTTAGTATTTATTATTATTAAAAATAATAATTAATAATTTTATATATTTTTTGAGCTGAATAATATTATATATATATATTTATAATATTATAACAATAATGTTATATTGTTTAATATTATATATTTATAGCAATATATTAATAGTATTATTAATAGCAATATATCCACGAAATTATTAAATATAAATTTTACAATATTATTCGTAAAATTTTTATTAATATTAAATATTTAATATTTAATAATACGTACACATTATATTCATAACAAAAAAAAAATGATTTTTTGCAGCGGTGGTATGTGAATTTACACATTTTTTATTCCATAGTGTAAATTTTCTTTATGCATATTTTATATAAGCTTCAAGCCATTGTGTTTAATTTTATGGTCGTATTTGATTCCTTTTATGATTGAAATGTTTTAAATTTAAATTTTATTTATAAATAAATTTATTTTTTTTAAAATTATATTTTAACAAAAAAATTTTATCGAAACCAAGTCTATGTCCTCAACTAATGAAAATATGTATGTCCTCATCTATGCCACCAACTAATAAAAATATGTGAAATGAATTATAATATTAAAAATTAATTTTTATTTTTAAATTATAAATTATTATTGGTTAGGTGCATGGATGAAGCATAGACTCGATATAGGATAAAATTTCCTATTTCAATAACTGTGAGAAGCAAATCGTTCTAGTCTCGAGTTTTCATTTATCAAAAAATAATAATATATATTACATATAATTATATATATATTGTGCTCTACTTAATACTACTAAAAGCAACACTCGTAAACATACGAGGTTATTATAGTAATGATGGAATGTCCCATGGTCGTCTCACAAGGAAGGTATTTGTTTGTAATAGTTTGATTGAAACAATAAATTAAAGGGGAACATGTGATATGTTGTAATGGTGAAATGTGTTTAAGTCTAAAAGTAAAAATGAGAAATTATTGCACAAAACTAATTCAAATTCTTAGAATGGTGCTTAGAATTTATAAATCGATTTAATCAAAATTTAATTCTCAATTATCCATTAATATAATTTTATAATTTAATTTCTTCTTTAATATCAATAAGCAATTATCAATTCATTAGTTCTCACATTTATGAATGACCAAAAAACCAATTATCTTAATCTTGCAAATTATGTACACCTTAAAACTTATATTTCTAATTCATTCTTAAAGTAATTAAAGGCATAATTTTAATATCAAATTTCACAACTCAGTCTTTCATTCAATATCTATAGATCAATATGTGGCCAATCTATTGACCTAATATATAATCCAATGCATTCAACTAATAACAAGGAATATTAATAGAAATGTTAAATTAAGTCATCTAATCAAATCTACTACAAACCCTAGGCTTATGTAATTTAGCTCATCATCAATCCAAAATAAATATTTATCTCAATAGAATTTAAATCACAAATATTCATTGAAGCATTAATGTATACAAAATAACAAAATCTAAAAAATAAATTAATTGAGATAATAGAAAAAACCCTTAAAGATGCCTGGATTTAGAACCCCTTGTTATTCCTCTTAGCTCAACTTAAATTGATAAATAACTCCCAAGCTCCCTTCAAGTTTTTCAATCAATGGTTTTATCTTTATAAAAAAAATGAAGAGAGAACTCTCTCAAGCTTCAAATCAATTTTCTTCACTTCTTGTAAACCTATCCTTCTCAAGAGCTTCTTCACAAAACTACCGCCAAAAGCCTTCTGAGAACTCCCTCATGTGTCTCTAACTACCTTCATTAATAATTGCCTCCTCCCACACTCTAGAGCTCTCATCCAATTATTTTCCATTAAAAACCTACTTTCCACCTTGCACACTATTTTCCACTTCTATTTGTTCCTTCTTTTTCATTTTTAAAATTTTTCTTTTCATAAAAAACAATTCACCTTTTTATTTTTTAAGAAAACATTCATGTTGTCTCCTTAGTCTTGTCCTACAAATCATAAAAAGAAAAAAATAAGGGAATGATTTCAGACACGACCAAGTCATTCTGGTCCTGGTCGTGTCTCTCAATATTTCCTTGGATATGGCCAAGCCGTGTGCCTATGTCTAGTACTGCCTATTCTTGATTTTGCTTTTCTGAGGTGGAACACGACAAAACTTGAGTTGTCTTAGCTGTGTGGTTGGGACACAGCCAATCACACGCTCAAGCTTGCTCCCTGTGTTCACGTCTACCTAAATTTTCATTTTGCTTCTTTTATAAAACATAGCTAAGACGTGTGACCATGTTCAAGACTGTCTGAATTCTTCTATTATTCTCTGGAATGGGACACAGCCAAATCTATCCTTGTCTTGGCTATGTGGTGTGACCCAGTTAGTGACACGACCAAGATTGTTATCCGTGTTTAATTATGCCAGTTTGCAATTCTTTCCGTGTTCAATTATGCCAGTTTGCAATTCTTTCTCATGAGGAACAAGGCTAGGATAGTACATGTGTCTGGTTTTGCCTTGAAACCTTGCTTATTTTTTTTAGAGACATGGCCAAGATTGAAATGCCTTGGCTGTGTGATGCATTTCCTTAAGAGTATACTTCCCACAAGGACTTAAAATGCCTCTTTTTTTCATGAATTTCCTTGCTTTAACTTGAAACATAGAAACCTTGCAAAAATCTCAAACAAATATTTAGAAAATAACTAAAAGTAGACAAAATTAACCTAAAAAACATATATAAAAATAATTATAACAATATATGTGGGTATATATTGCAAAAAAATAGCAGTATATGTTTCATAAACGTAAGTGGATGTGAGTATTATGTCAATATATGTTACATAAAATAATATATATGTATTAAATTTTAAAATAATAAGAGTATAAAAATGATGTATGTTTAATTATATGTCGGTATATAATACATATAACAATATATATTTGTTAAATTTTAAAAGACTAAGAGTATAAAACTATTATATATTTAGTTATATGTTAGTATACGTTACACACAACGACATATAATTGTTAAAAATCAAAAGAATAAGAGTATAAAAATAATATATACTTAGTTATATGTCGGCATATATTATATATAACAACATATATGTATTAAATTTTAAAAAATAAGAGTATAAGTGTGATATATATTTAGTTATATATTGACATATGTTACATATAATAATATATATTTGGGTAAAATTTTAAAAGAATTTATGTTGTTAATTGTTTAATTATATATCGGTATATGTTACATATAATAATATATATATGTTAAAAATTTAAAAGAATAAGAGTATAGAAAAGATATATGTTTAGGTATATATCGATATATATTACGTAGAAAAATATATACGTGTTATTCAAAAGAATAAGAGTATAAAAATGATATATATTTAGTTATATATTATATATGGTACAATAAAAATATATACTTGTTAAAGTTTAAAAGAATAAGAGTATAAAATTATTATATATTTAGTTATATGTATGTATTTATTATATATATTTTAACTAAAAATAATAATATATGTGGGTATATATTGATATATATTATATAAACTATATATATAAATATATATTAGTATAATTTAAATAAAAATTATTTTTTAAATTATTTTATAGTATAAAAAATACTTAAAATGATTTTAACTATTTTAGTTAAATCATCATCAATAAAAAATTTTAAAATTACAATACTTAATTTAAATTTAATATTTATTCCAATTTTATAATTTAATTAATTAATTAATTAATATGAAAATGTATTAATTAATTTATATGAATATAAAATCATATTTGAATTAATTTATAATTAATTAATTTTTATATTAAATAAAAGAGTCATATAAACAAATATGTCTTATCATATATTAATTTTAATATATGAAATAAAACTATACATATGAAGGTAAAAAATTCATTATTGTTAATTAATATACTGAAATTAACTTTAAAATTATGAGATTTTAAATTTATTATTTACATATATTACATTTTATACAAAGAAAATAACGAAAAAAATTATTATACAAAGAAAATAACAAAAAAAAAATCAACAAAATGCTCCACTTTCGTGTTTTTGAAACTAAAAATTTTGATTAACGTAAATTTCAAAGTTTTTACTAAGTGGAGTATATTTGAAAATATATTTAATTTGTAGATTAGTTTTGTTAATTTTCAAAGTAAAAAAATATTGATAGAAGGCTTTAATTTAAGGAGTTCTAAACATATGGCCTAGCAATTTTAGCCCCATATAGAGGGAATGACTATTAAATTGTTATTTATGTTAACATTATTTCTGGATAAAACATTCACTGCTACAAAAAATCATTGTTTTTAGTTATAATGTGTACATATTATTATATATTAAAAATTTAATATTAATAAAAATTTTACCATTAATATTGTAAATTTTTTATTTAATAATTTCGTTGATATATTATACAGGGCGGACCTACTCTATGGCCCCCTTAAATTCTTTGAAGTTATTTTTTAATGTATATAATATATATTGTAAATATGTGTAATATATATTATTATATAAATATATAATAATATTTTTATAAATAAATAATATATATTTTTTCTAAATTTATTATTAGCTTATTTTTCTAAATATATATAATATATCCAATGTAACTCCTATTTTTATTTTTTTTAGTTTCTACTACTACTACTACCAAACGATTCTTTTGGAAGATAATTAAGAATAAGTTTCATAAAAAGATTGAAAATGATTTTTTTTCTGATTATCTATTGTTATATATAGAAAAACAAATTATAAATAATTCAATTATAAATAATTTTTGTCAATTAAAATAGCAACATGCTCTTTTTTATATGTTATATTGGATATAACAATTAGAATACATATATATATATATATTATAAGATTATTTTTAATCATGAATTATGATAATACACCAAATAATTGAGCATAAAATTAATTATTGCACTCCATGATTGAAAATAAAAGTTAAAAAAGGTTATATAAATAAATAAAATCATAAGAGTTTTAATAGCAAAAGGAGGATATGACCTTAAATAAAGTAGGCTTTTTTTTCACCTTTTCTTTGTCTTGTCTACTTATTCTTTTAACTTTTGCTTTTTCTGTATGCCCATGTGATAAGAAAAGCCAAACGACATTATAAAAGTACTAATTAATTTTGAAGAGAGAGACAGAGAGAGAGAGAGAGAGAGATGTTGTGTTTCCTATATATTAATTAGTTCATCAACTCATTAGTTCCTAAATTTAGTAGTGAGATCTACTCTAGAAATTGACAATATATCATGTGGTGTTTGCTTTGAATTGGCTCTTCAAATGGGTAATTATCTTTTTCCCAACATCATATTTCTGTTTTGTCTATAATTAGATGATGATGGAAACAACAGCATATTATCTTATTTTTTATTGTTAAATCTCTATAATTTTTGAATAAATTAATTTGTATATAATGAAGAAATTACTAGAAAAGAATATTGTGATACTCTTGATAAGCAAGAGTTTGCTCTGGTTATTTCATGCATCTCTGTTTGTTTAAACTTTAAAAATATCTGAATTTGTATTTTTTTTTCTTTACATTTATCTTTTAATTGAAGATGGCAATACAACACAAGATCTAGTCGTGTGTGTGTGTATATATATATATGTATGTATATATATATATATGTATGTATATATATATATATATATGTATGTATGTAATGGAATTAAACATTAATTGGAGGAAAGAATAGAAATAAAAAAGAAATTCAATTTAAAAAGTAAAAACAAAAATGAAATTATTTTATTGTCATAATTGTTATTTACAAGATAAAATTATTTGCATATAGAAATCTATAGGGTGACGGGATTTAGATGGTAGTTTTAAGTAGTTAATTCTTGATTTAAATAGCAAATATTTATGATATTATCAAAGGAATATTTAAAATTTTGTTGTATACTCGTTTTTTTATTTTTTTTATTTTCTAAATTTGTTATAAATGTTTGAATATATTAAAATATTAAATAAAATATATTAATAATTATATTTAAAATATAGTTCATATCAATAGAAATTGAAATTATTCAAATATATAATAATAAAATAATTTAGATTATTTATGATATAAAGTAAAAAAAAAAAGTGAAATTTTTATTTCAAGAATTGACCCAAAAGATTCAGATACAATTATTATATCGCAATAAAAGTTAATTTGGAAGATATATGCACAAATTATTCTCCTAATGGACACTTCTTTCTTTTACTGTTAAAAAAATGTTTTTATAAGATTCATCAGGAAATAGTTAATAAAAAAATAAATTAGTTACTACATTTTTTTTTATTAATTGTTGATATGGACCATTTTATTTTTAGAGCTATATTTTAATATTTCAAAATTAAATAAATTCAAGATATTACTATTATATTCAATTATAAAAAAGCATGCAAAAAAGAAAAAAGAAAAATATAACGCCGGCTGCGTAGTGCTTGGAGATAATGTTTGGTGAAACTAAAAATTAAATGTTGAAATTGCATTATTTTGTTTGCATAAGTACTAATTAAAGTTTATATAAATTAATATATATAATTATTTTTGTTGTTATTTTAATTCATTAATTCATATTTTAATAAATTTCGATCATATAGATATTACTTAATAATATTAAAAATTAATTTTAAGTTTAATAATAATTATAATAATTTAAGTATGTTAAAATATAGTGTGTATATACATTGAAAAATAGGTTGAATGTCAATTTGGCACATAATAATTGGAGAAAAAATGTTTTACTTTTATTTATTAAAAGTTAAGATGGATTTACTAATACCTTGGCAACTTCTTTTCAGAGTATAATCCTATTTCTTCTAGGATGGCTTCGAGTTCCTGTCAAGAATTATAAAACTGATCAATTATGTCAATGTTTGCAAATTCCTTTTCACAATTCGGAATATCAAATAACCCTATGATGGCTTCTGGTTCATTTCCACAATTTGGAGTTTCAAATAATCCTATGATGGCTTCTGGTTCCTTTCCACAATTCGGAATCTCAAATAACCCTATGATGGCTCCTGGTTCCTTTCCACAACTTGGAATTTCAAATAACCCTATGATGGCTTCCGGATCTCCACAATTCGGTATCTCAAATGGCCCAATAATGGCTTCCGGTTTCTTTCCACATTTTGAAACCCCAAATATGCCCAAGTAAGCTATATATAAATATAGTCTTTGTTTCTAATGCTTCAAACTTAGTAATTGATTCCTAGATTGATACAAACTCAATATTTTCACTTTTTGTTATGATTTTTTTTATTACTATTCTTTAATCTCCAATCTTATATTAAAAAAAATAGAGATAAGATAAGGGTCAAGCCAACACTTTGAAATGTCAACTTGCTCCTTTAGACTCTAGAGTAGCAAATTTGGGAAAATATTTATGAATAAACACAAAAAAAAATGTAATTTTTTATTTACAATAAATTGGTAAAAAGACAATTTTATTTCATTTTAGATAAAATTCTATTTACTTAAACTTTAAATAGCGTTTGAATTCATCACAATCTCACAATCTTGGAAATGAATTCGATACCAATAATGATTTCTACATTAAATTATATTTCAATTTCACCCATAGTTCATAAACTTATGTCATTACAATATTATTATCCTTAAACTTTAATTTATTATTTTAAAATCATTTAACTTATGTTATCCTCTTAACAGAAAGGGGACATGGTGATAATTATAATATTGTCATCTTTCCATCAATTTTCCATTTAATCCTCATAATGAAAAGCTAACATATAGAGTCACATATACCACATTAGCTCTCACCATTCTATTGGATGCTGATGTGGCATATGATGTGTGTGCCACAATATTATCCTCTTCTCATGTTAAATAAAATGGGAAAAAAAATTTGAAAATGTTAGGAGTTTGTACCCTACACTACACTCCTAACACATTCTTTACCATTGAGCTATACTAACATTAATGTTATTAATTTTTCTATATATTTTACTTAACTATATATTTTATTCAACTATAATTATTAATATAATTTATAATATTTATTAATAAAACAATTAGTAATATATTATTAATATAATTCAATAATTTATAATTTATAAATTATTTTATTAAATATATATTATGAAATATATTGTAAATTATCATAAATTATTAATATAATACATATTTATATATATTATTAATAATATAATATAATATGTAATTAATAATATATTATTATAAATAATTATAATATTATAATTCTTATATAATATATATAATATGTATAATATGTATAAATTATCAAATTATATTAACAATATTAATCATTATTTATATATTATTAATAAATATATAAATATACATATTATAATTATTAAATTATATTAAAATTTTTATTATTATATATTTATTATAATTTATTTATAAATATATAAATATATATTATATTAATAATAAATATTATAAATTATTTTAATAATAAATATTATATATTATTTTCTTATTAAATGTTATAAATTATATTATTAATAAATGTCACAAATTATATTAATAATTATATTTAAATAAAAAATAGAGAAAAGTTAATAGTATTAATATTAGTGTAGCTCAATAATAAAGAATATATTATTGGTGTAGGTAATGTGAGGTTCAAACCATGACATCTTTAAATATTTTTCTTATTTTATTTGACATGAGAAAATAATGTTGACGTGGCGAATAATAAAAATGTGGGAGTTGATATGGCACCACATGGTGCCATGTCTACATGATCAAGAAATTTAAAGTGACAAATTAAAATTTAAGGATAATAACGTTAAAATGATATAAGTTCAGAGATCGCATATGAAATGGAACCTTAAATTACTTATTAAGTATATTTTGACAGGATAACAATGGAGGCAACAGGAAATTTTGAAGAAAATATTAAAGTTTGGTTCAAAAGGGGTTATGAAGAATGGAGTCATCGCATGAAAGAATATCTAGAAAGTAAAGGTCTATGGGTCGACATTATAAAACTAGTAGTTAGCTGTAATAGAATTGATTATGAGAGTTGGAAAAAAAAGAATGAAGAAGCTTTAGAAGCTATAAAGGGTTCATGTGAAGGAGCTATTGGTCTAATTAAAGATATTAAATCAGCCAAAATTGCATGGGACATTTTGGCCAAAATGCATAAACAAATAGCACAAGGATTTGCATCATCAAGACTCAATCTGGGTGATCTTTCTAAACTTCCTAAGCAACCACAGCTAGTAGAAGCAGGTTTTGGACAAAAGATGGGTAAGAAATTAATACATGCATTTTTATTTTATTTTATTTTAGTTTAGTTTATTAAAGAATACTAGTTTATTAATTAGAGGGCCAGTCTTTGTAGAATTGGGACTATAGACGAAAATTTCAAAAAATCTTATAAGTGAATATTTTTGTTTAAAATAATAATATGCACAAGCTCATAAAAAATCAACTACACACATATATATGGGGACCAAATGCGTTTAGAGGCACTTGTATCATAAATGAAACAAAAAATTACACTATATATTACTTTTTATTTTTTATTTTAAAAAAATACCCTATAATTTTTATATATTTTTGATAAGTTAAAAGTATACTATATATATATATATATCATTAAAGAAAAAGGATTAAAAGTTTGAAAATAGCAATAATATTTTATATTTTCATTGAATTTGATCATTCTCATTAGTTATGGTTGAGAGATTGAAATGACAGTGTAGAATAAAGAAGTTTTAATTAATCAATATCTTGTTTTAAGGGATTATTGAAAGAGAAATTTTCTTATTTTTCCCTTTTTTTATTTTCACAAAATAACATTCACTCTCTTTTTCTTCATGTCCAATCTAATTACGAGTTTCTTTTGAAATCGAAAAAGATATGATTAAGCTTTTTAAATTGATTTCAAAAATAAAATATAAAGAGGTACCTAATTGAATTTTCAGCATATTATAAGGTTCAATATGCATTTGGTCCATACATAATCTAACTAATGCATATCAATAAGAAGAAATTACACCATGTACCTTTTTTGTTTTTCAATTTTATTTTTCTTAAGTTTTATTTTTAAATAATTTTTATTTATTTAAATAAAAATGGATTAAGCTACTAAAAAATAATATCTAGTTAACCTTTCTAAATTTGATATTTTGATTGGTTAACTAGTTATTACAAATAATTTTTCCCGCGCGTTATGTTGCAATATTTGATATTTGATATTATTTTAAATGAAAAAATAACTTATATATTAATATATAATTAACACATAAAAGATAGTATTAAGCATATAAATGCACATTGTATTAATAATTTTTATATTTACACATTATAAAAATATTTGCAATAAGATATTATTTAATATATTAAGATATTTTTTGAATTAATTCCATAATTTGATCAAAGAAATGATAAAAATATTATTTTTTAATTCTATTGTATTAATTAAAAAATTTTAAAAATTGAAATTAGTAATTTAAATATAAAAAATTAAGTGATATTTATTACTTAGGTTTTTTTTTTGACAGAAAGAAAAAGCTATAAATGTTCTTGAAAATGATATGAGTGAAAGATAAATATATATAAAAGTTCTAGATGAACAAATGAATATATTGAAATTTAAACTAAATTGGAATAATAAAAATTTGGTAAAAATATATTAAAAATAAAGTCAAATAATTAAAATTCTAAATTGTATTTTCAAAAAACAAAATAAAACTTCTAAATTCAATTACAGTTAAAAACATATTTAATTTTAATTATTTTTAAAATAATTAAATTTATATTGCCCATTTAAAAGTTTAAATAAAATAATGATAGAAAATATCAAAAATTAGAAAAGCTCACATAATTTTTAAAAGTTAAAATAAAAAATATTAAAAATTTGAGAAATCACCATTATAGAAAAAATAACTTCTAGAACATTAGCAAAAAATGACAAGAATGATGATGATGACAATTTATGGGGTAAAAGCGATAATAATAATAATAATAATAATAATAATAATAATAATTTTTATGAGTTAAAAGTGAAAATAAAATCAATTATTAATAATGATAAAAATACAAATACATTATTATTTGTCCTCCTAACCTGCACCAGATTTTGGTGCAAGATGCGATGGGGTTGCCTGGCGCCGTTCGGTGGTTTCTTGGTTCCTGTTGGAACTCTTTTGTCTAAAAAAAGAAAAAAAAATACATTACTTGAAAGTTGTTAATTACTTAATAAATTTATATGCTAATAGATGGATCGATATTCAATGCTTTAAATTAATATTACATTTAAATTCTTATTATGTTGTTTACTTTTAATTAATAAAAGAATATTAAGAAAAAAAATAAAAAGCTAACAATAAACAAGTTATATATATATATATATATATATATAGATCACGAGCTAAGCAAAAATGAAAATGATAACATTGGCAGTGCTTTTTGAACCTGAGAGGAAACGATTCAGGTCCTTACACAAGGCCATTTTAAGTGGTGACTGGGAAGCGGTAAAACAATTTATTGATGGTAATTCTGGGGTATTAACTGCGAAAATGTCAACAAATGGGAGTTTACCCATTCACATAGCAGCTGAAAGCGGGCAAACAAACATAGTTGAAAAGTTGATGGAGTTAATGTCTGCTGAAGACTTGGAAATACAAACTTCCTATGGGCATACAATTCTTCATTTTGCTGCCCTCAATGGAAGTGTTAAAATGGCAGAATCCATTCTTCAAAAGAACAAAATTTTACTTGACATTCCAGAACTTACTGGACATATTCCTGTCTTGGAAGCATGCATTGGAGGCCATAATGATGTCACTCACTATCTTTATTGTCAAACTCCAATTCAACTATTCTATCCAGAAAATGGGTTTCATGGACCTAAACTACTTCATCAGTGTATTGTAAGCAAAATGTTTGGTAAGAATCACTCACACATTCACATATATATATAATCATATAAGTATAAATAATTAATATTGATGTTTTGATATGTTAAAATGCAAAGATATTGCATTGGATTTGCTTCGGCATTGCCCAAGTTTATGTGTTGCTGCTGCACCTGTCTGGCCAACACTCGCCGGGGAAGCTTCTGCATTTTTTAGTGGTTCAAATCTTCTATTCTGGGAAAGATGGATTTATTCATGTTAGTATCTACATTTCTTAATTTTATTATTATATATTTTTAATTTTTTTAACTGAATATATATATATATATATTAAATTATATCAAATGAATTATATATGGGTTAGATATTAATATGTAGGAGGAATCAATAATAAATTGATTTTTAAAGAATTTGAATTATATTAATCTGGATTGTTTCAAATTTTCTATAAATATTGTAATGAATTATAAGTTAGATTGGTAGTAATAGTGATCTTGATGTCAAATTTGTGAGTTACATCATTTTTTTGTATTTCTATTTGTTAAAATTATGGTGTTAAAGTAACATAATTGTTGTAAATATTGAATTTCGCTAATAAAAATTTTAGAACTTGAAGTAAAAAAAATATTAAAAGTTGAAGAGCTTTTATAATTAATAGACAAAATATGAAAAAAAAAAATTGAAGCTTAAAATTGCATTTTCTTCATTGGTAATATTGAATAAATGTGTTTTAATTAAATGAATTAGTTGAAGAGTAAGTGCAAGCTGATGAGTAGTTATTTTTATTGGAGAGGTGCAGACATAAAATTGCCACGTGGCGCCTCCAGTGAGATCCAAGTACACATTGGTTTCCAAGAAGACCGCAATAAGCAACACAATTTTAAGATACTACAAGGTATGAAAATTTGCTTTTTTTCTTAGATTTATACAAGGTATAATATACTACACTTCCTTTGAAGACTTACAATTTGAAAATATTTTAAATTTTATTTTATTTTAAAAAAATTTCACAGTTAGAAATTAAATTAAATGCAAGCCATTTAGGGACATCTATAAAAAAAAAAAAGCTTTCTTTAAGAAATTAAAAATTATGGGCAAGGTTTTTTATTAGAGAAAATGAAATCCTTTTATAAAAAGTATATGAAGAAATTGAAACTCATAATATAAATGCTTAATATGTGACAATTTAAGATCGATTTTAATAAAAAAATCTGTAATGCATGAAAAATTAATTAATATTAGATAAAGATATATTTAATGGAATAAATTACTAATTATAGAAAATGAATAATTGATTTAAGTAAAACATAACTATTTGCTATTTAAATCTTACAAATGACTTTATTATTGCAAAATTTGTTTGTTTGCAAACAAATTTTATCCTAGGATTTCTCTTAATAAGAAAATTAAGTTATATCTAAAACATCAATGAGAGCTAGCTTTATTAAAATTTGTATTTATAAATGCCATGAATCATTTAATATGTGTATGATCAAATTTTAATAAAAACAAGAAAATGAAATATTTATCACCTTGTTAATAAAATTTATTCAATTTATATTAACTTTACCTATATTTGCTGTAATAACAAAAAGGTTTATTTTAAAAAGATTAGGGCAATTTTCAAAATTTTTAAAATTAAGCCAATAAACTCAAACTTAATACTAAAAAAATTTAATTCAAAAGAACAAATAATTTCTTATCGAAAACCACAGCAGTAGGAGTTTATAGAGCACCACAGAAGAAAAATGGGGTTTCATTTTGCAAGATTAACCATTATAAAAATTATAAAATATTATTAATATTTTGCAAGATTATAAAACTTTACTAAAAAATGTCACCCTCATTCCAATTTCTATATAAAAAACATGAGCAATCTTGTAAGAAATTTAATTTTGATCCCATATTTCTCCAATTGAACTCAACATTATAAGAAAAATAGTTAATTCTTATTTGATTCCACCCTATTCTAATTCTAATGCAGGATGCTCATAAATTATTCTATTCTTTTTTTTTTTTTTGTCATAGGTCAATGGCTAGTTCAACAAATCCTCAAATTTGTTGGTATGTTAACTTTATACTTTTTTTTTTTGTAATATGCAAATTTATAATGTATGATTTTAATTCTTAGACAAATTCTAGTTTTTTATTTTTATCCTTTTGCCTCAATCTATTTATAGGAATCAAGCAAATATATAGTCTCAAACTTACCCACGAGTATGCGAATGAAATTACAAGAATCATATGTGGTACCATTTCAACTTTAGATGTGAAAGATCTACCTGATCACCTAGTAATATTTGCACTCTTTGAAGCTGTAAAGAATGGGATTGTTGAGTTTGTAGTTGAGATGATTAAAGCTAATCCAGATCTTCTTAATATTACTGATCCAAAGGGAAGAACTATAATAATGCATTCAATTAAATATCGCCAAGAAAATATTTTCAACCTTGTGTATGGGCTTGATGCAAGAAAGTATACTTGGACAACCACTCCGGATTGTTCTGGCAATACAATGTTACATTATGCAGGGAAGCTAGCACCTTCCTATCAGCTTGATCGCATTTCAGGCGCAGCTTTACAAATGCAAAGAGAATTACAGTGGTATAAGGTTCGTCCTTTCACTTTATATAAATTGTGTAATTTACTTCCCATTCTATATTAATTATAGGAAAAACGTATTTTGAATCCTCCCAACTTGGTAATCTTTTAACATTAAACTCATGAACTTCACTTTGACGTTAAAAAGCCTCCAAGTTTAGGAGGCTCCAAAATATTTTTTTTCCTTCATTATACTATGAACATTATAACATATAATTTGTGAAGATAATCTTACATGATTGATCCTCTTTAAAATATAATCTTCATCTAAGAACTAAAATTCAATGAGATTTTCAATGCCAAAATAGCAATCATCTACTTACATGCATGATCAACAAATAATGTAGGAGGTGGAAGGCCTGATGCAACCGAGTTACATAGAATATAAAAATGAAAAAGATGAAACAGCTTCTGAACTCTTTACTGCTCAACATAAAGCACTGAAGGAAAAAGGAGAGGAATGGATGAAAGAGACAGCAAGATCTTATACAGTAGTGGGTGCTCTTATTATTACTGTTATGTTCGCTGTCGCATTTACTGTTCCTGGAGGCAACTCACAAGACAAAGGCTTTCCTATATTTTCACATAAAACATCATTCAAGGTCTTCATAATTTCTGATGCTGTTTCACTTTTTTCTTCCTCTACTTCAGTGTTGATGTTCTTAGGAGTCCTCACATCACGCTATGCAGAGAAAGATTTTCTTAGATCATTGCCCACCAAATTAATTATTGGTCTTTCTACACTATTCTTTTCCATTGCATCCATGATGATTGCTTTTTGTGCCACTCTTATAATTATGCTAGAGGGAAGATTTTGGATTATCATTCCAATTATCTTACTTGCAAGTGTTCCGGTAACCCTTTTTATTTTTTTGCAATTTCCCCTGCTTGTTGAAATTTTTATATCTACTTATGGAAGGGGCATTTTCAATAAGAATATGAAGCGTTTGTACTAAATGTCTTTGTTGAAGATGTGAGGCTTGCTTTCTTACTAAGTTTGTGTGTGTTAAACAATAACTATGTACTTTATACAATTAAAGGAATATGAAGGGATATGCGTACAATTTGATTTTTTTTTGTTTTATTTTTTGCTTTTTATTAATGGAGTCAAGGGTTATGTTTAGCTATTAGTATATTTGGAAGTGACATGATTTAATAATTGCAGGATAATCTCTTCTTAGAAGTACATGTTACCATTAGTATATTTGGAAGTGACATGATTTAAACTTTGTGTGAATTTTTAATTCTATCATAATTTTTTTTTATAAATTGGTACTTAAACTTAATTTCTTTTTTCAATTCTATTATTTGACTCGGCGGACACTATAACCGAGACTTCTGCTAATCAGTTCGTATTATTTTTTTATTTTGATTTAATTTTCAACGGACATTAAAAATTATCAATTTACTACTACTACTATTGTTGTTGTTGTTGTTAGATTGGATGTTATTGGATGCTATTGATTGGCTTTAACGATTGTCTAAATTATTTTTCATTCAATTTCAAGTTTTTTTATATTAGACAGAAAAGTATTGTTTAATATATACTGTAGTATTTGTTTCTTCATGGGATGGTCATTAGGCAGAAAAGTATTGTTTACTATATGCTGTGTTATTTGTTTTTTATGAGATGGTCATTCTCTAGTGCTTTTTTTTATTTATCTTTTAGAATTTCTCTAGCAGTAAAGTAAATCCAATAGTGTTTCTTTTATAAATTTGATCTTGTACCATTATATTGTGATTTTGTACCCCACAAACTCCAACCTAAGTTAGTCTATCAAAATCTGTGACATCATCAAGCATCTCAAAATCATCATATTCGTTGGGATAAAAATCCAACAATCACAACAAAGCATACAAATAGAGAGATTGACTCATAAGAGAAGCCATTGCATGTGATCTCTACATGGACCTGACCAAACCAAAACAATTATGTATACAAACCTACACCCACACAAAATAAATATATAGTAACCAAAAGTGTGGTTTAGTGCTAAAAATAACTATTCTACAATATAAGTACATAGGTATAAGAGTTAATGGCTACGAAAAGATTTCATTCATGAAAGACAACTGCAAAGTAGAAAAATGATGTGAATTGATCATCTAAAACAACTGTTAAATAATTGAAATGGCAACTGCAAATGAAAAGAAACATGTAAAAAAAAAAGGGTAGCTCGGTGCACGAATGCTCCCGCAATGAGCGGGGTCCGGGAAAGGGTCTGACCCATTAGATCTTTGTACGCGGCCTTTCCTTGCAATTAATTGCAAGAGGCCGTTTTCACGACTTGAACCCGTGATCTCAGGTCACACGGCGACAGCACTTACCGCTGCACCAAGGCTCCCCTTCAAAAGAAACCTGTAAAAGTGAAATAATAATGAAGTAGTTCCATTTAAAGCCAAAGCACTCATTCAACAGCAATGACATCTGTCAAGACGGATTAAAAGAGGAAGAAATTGAGGTGGCATTATTCAATGTTAACATGGTTGACCATACACTCAAAATGGGGTGCAGTTGCTAAGGTGGACTTCGACCTTGTACATGAAGAATGTGTAATTAAGTGGTTTTGGCACAAAAAGAAGTAAAAAATTATGAAGTATGCGGACAAAAGGTTAAGAACTTACCTGTAATTTTGCTTCGGGTAACGACCTCTGCACAAAGCCATAATAGACAGGAACAAAATAACCAGAGTTTGAGGTCATTATATATTGCCAAAAGGTGAGTCTGCAATAACTTGATTGCCATTGTTAATGGAAAGCCTTCAACTCTATAAATTGGATTTATTGGAAAATATGGTGCTTTTTTGATATATCTTTTAGAATATCTCTAACAGTAAAGTAAATCCAATAGTGCTTCTTTTATAAATTTGATCTTCTACTATTGTATTGTGATTTTGTACCCTAGAAACTCCAACCTGAGTTAGTCGATCAATCTGTGACATCATCAAGCATCTCAAAATCAGCATCATATTCATTGGGATAAAAATCCAACAATCATAACTAAGCATACAGATAGAGAGAGGGACTCATAAGAGAAGCCATGGCTTGTGATCTCTACATAGACCTGAACAAACCAAAACAATTATGCATACAAATCTCCATCCACACGAAAGTAAATACATAGTAAGCAAAAGTGTGGTTTGGTGCTAAAATTAACTATTCTGCAATATAAGTACATAGATATAAGCAGTTATGGCTATGAAAAGATTTCATTCATGAAAGGCAACTACAAAATAGAAAATTGATGCGAATTCACCATCTAAACCTACAAAAAAAAGGACAGCCCGGTGCACGAATGTTCATCAATGAGCAGGGTCCGGGAAAAGGTCGGACCCATTGGGTCTTTGTACGCGGCCTTCCCTTGCAATTAATTACAAGAGGCCATTTTCACGACTCACGGCGACAACACTTACCGTTGCGCCAAGGCTCCCATTCCATTAAATAATGAAATGGCAACTACAAATGAAAAGAAACCTATAAAAGTGAAATAATCATGAAGTAGTTCCACTTAAAGCCAAAGCACTCATTCAACAGCAATGACATGTGTGAAGTCCAATCAATAATAAGAAAGTGCTTCCAATCAAACTCAAACCAATCATTTTTTTTAGTTAGATGCATAATTTTAATTTTTCCAAAGACAATTAATAGTAGCTAAAGAAGCCCTATTTGAAGTGATTTTCTCTCAAGCAAACCATGCTAGCAAGCTAGATATATGTTTATTACATTATTCCAAAATAGTTTGATTAATTATATTAGTTGTAATATTAATTAACACATATATATATATATATACTTCAATTCTTGTATTAGCACCAAACAAATGCATAGTCAAAGCTCATGCATGCAAATTAACTTTCATTACTGAAGTTGCATATCAATCAAACTCTTTGTAAAGTTTCCTTAGTTTATAATTAAGACTCGTTTAAACTCATCCGTGTCCTATTTCTAACTCAATCTTAGTAGCTTATTCAAGCTATAAACATTTATCAAACGAAATAAGTGTGCATGAATTTCAAGATTTGAACCTAAAAATTATATGCACCTTATAAAACTGGAAAAAGCAAATTATCAAGATTTAAATTTAGACCTTTTCTGGGAAATTAAAAAACACCTTTGACATTATATTGATGTAATGGACTCCTTTTTAAAGAAAATTCTAAATCCCAGAAAATCAAAATCCTAAACTCCAAAAAGCAACAAAAATATTAGTGATCCACTGAGATTACAATGGATTAGAGTACAATGTAGCAAATAAATTATGAACTCTTGCTTGTGGCATGCTAAAAGTCATGTTGTTATCTCCCATAATAGCTAATGATTCTCCAATTTGATTAACGAGATAAAAAGTTCATAAGAGAAAAAGAGAGAGTG
Organism: Garcia nutans; assembly: GCA_947685225.1. NCBI lineage: Eukaryota > Viridiplantae > Streptophyta > Magnoliopsida > Malpighiales > Euphorbiaceae > Garcia > Garcia nutans. Next base: position 12,037,762 of record CANTUV010000006.1, on the reverse strand, counting down.
ATCTTGTACTCCTAGAATGATGATACTTCAATAACTGTAATGGAATGAACTCATAGAGAAGTACCTGATCAATATTTTTATCACCTGCAATCAGAATAAGCACCGACTATCAAACATCTTATTAAAAAACATTTATGTCTCAGATAACACCTGTACATAATAAAAATATGAATTCCTCGATTATAATTTTTCTCAACTCATTAGCAAATACCAACAAAAATATTTCATTAAATAGGAGATAGAAGTAAGAACCTTCAACACAAAAGGTAGATAAAGATATCAATATGTTTCACTGAAAATCAACAAACAAAAACCCAAAAAATAAAATTCAGTAAATGAAAACGTGACATGTAAAATTGACAAAAAAAAAAAAAAGAAGAGCCAAATCTATAATTCTACAAGGGGTTATGAAATGGGTTGACCTTTTTGGCACAGGGAGGAGCAGATAGACTCTTTATAGTAGTGATCGGAGGAATTAAATTTATTAATTACCAACACCCGTGCATTACACGGATATACAGATGTTGTTCTTGTTCTTGTTCGTTTATGGCATATTCAAAGGCTATTAAAACGATTCTTCAGTACATGACCACTCAATTAAAGAATGATCGTCAGTCACAATACGAATCTTTTTCAACCTAATCCGTCAGCAGATAAATTCCATAAATGAGCTCGAAAGAGAACTCAGACGCACTGAATTGTTTATAATAAATAATTCTTCACTGGACTCTTCAGTGCATGAGGCACCAAATGAAAAAGATGTTTTGAGGTATGAGATGATCGTTATGTTTTTCTTTTGGAAAAGGAGGAGGAGGAGGAGGAGGAGAAAATTACTGAGAAAGAAGGAGAAGCCTTTGTTTACCCAAATCGCTGATGCAGTGGCACCAAAATAGATGGGCAATTCTCAGCTTTTATATATTAGATATAAATATACTCCCTCCATCCCAAAATTTCTGTCCTCTTTCATTTTTCACACTAATTAAAAAATATTATTATTTTTAGTTAAATGACAAATTCGTTCCTATTGAATACCTTTCATTAATATTAGAATACTAATTATTATGAGAATGAAAATCATGGCATGTCATTAATATTCATCCCATTCAAATGCCAAATTTAAACTTTTTATGGTGGCAAAATTGATGGGTTTTCCAAAAGAAATAAAATGAATTAATGTTTATAGTTAAACATTTCAATGGGATAAAAAAATTTAAAATTTTAGTTAACCCACTCTTCAAATTTTTCTAAGACTTCTTAGGTTGAACTTCATATATAAATAAATAAAATTAGATGTTCTACCAGTTTTTGATTGAAACTAACTTCTAATTGAAAAATAGAGAGTTTATCACTAGCCATTGATTTGAACATCACTCTACCACAGCTTGCATTGTTTAACTTAAATCAACTTCCAGTAGATGTTCCACCAATTTTTTATTTAAATAAACTTCTAGTAGGCAACTCTTTACCAAGAAAAACTTCACTGGCACCTAAAGTTTTGTCTCATGGTACAAAAAAGAAATATTTGACTTATGATGAAAAAGAGTTATTTTTATGATACTCCAAGAAAGCCAAGGCAAAAAGGCACCAAAAGGATTGCTGACAAGAGTTGCTAAACATTATTCCATATCTAGAAAATTAGTTTCTCGAATTTGGAATGATGCCATTGTTTCATTGATTTAAATGATGATCCACTAGTTTTTCCTTCAAAACCAGCGAAGGGAAGTGGTCGCAAGAAAGTTGAATTCAATTTAGACCAAATTAAAGGCATCCCTTTTCATCGTTAAACAAATATACAATCCTTAACGAATGTGTCGAGATCAAGTTTGCATGGAAGAATCAAAGAAGGACATATTCGATGGTGCTCAAATCCTTTGAAACCGTATTTGATGAGCAACAACAAGAAAATAAGGTCGGAATTTCGCCTATCAATAATTGACAAAGGTACACTTCCAACAAAACTTTTGTTTATTTATATGTACAACTACATCCATATTGATGAAAAATGATTTTATATTTCTAAGGACACGCAAAGATATTATTTTCATCCAATATGAAATTGAGCCTTATCATACATGTAAAAATAAAAATTTTATCCTAAAGATTATGTTTGTGACTGTTGTTGCTCATCCAAGATTTGATACAACTGAAAATAAAGAGCTCAATGAAAAAATAGGAATACGACCTCTTGTATTTAAGGAACCAACCAAGCGTAATTCCAAAAATTGTATGGCAGGAACTTTAAATACAAAACCAATTTTGTCAGTTAGTAAAGATGTTATTCTGTCATACATGATTGAAAAATTATTGCCTTTAATCAAAGAAAAGTGGCCTTGTTCTAGTTGTAAGACCATACTCATTCAACAAGATAATGCTAAGCCACATTTGGATGTCAATGATGCTGAATTTTTACATCCTATGAGAAAACTAAATGATTTCGACATTAGATTATGTTGTCAACCAGCAAACAATCTTGATATGAATGTATTGGATCTTGGTTTCCTTAGAGTTATTGATTCACTTCAGCATCAAGAGGCTCCAACTATAGTTGATGAATTTATTTCAGCCGTGGAGAATGCTTTTGATAAATTTATAGCTGAAGATTTAAATTGTGTGTTTTTGACATTACAATCATGTATGGTTGAGGTGATGAGAAATTTTGGTGGAGATAAGTACAAGATTCCACAAATGAAAAAGAGCAAGTTGATTAGAAATGGGCAACTACCGATTTGCATTGAGTGCGACCCTCGAGTTGTTATTGAAGCAAATGCATATCTTAGAGAATTATAATAGAACTCATAGATGAAGATGTTACTGGATTTATGTTGACTTTTTAAAGCTGTTTCTTGCACATGGTAGGTTTAGATTCAATTTTTTGGGGCTGATTCCCATCGTGCAGATGCTTTTAAACGCTTATATTTTGTAAAGTTGATTATTTTTATGTTGCTTTTAATATGCCTTTGTTTTTAGAAAAAAAATGTCTTTCTTTTTAGTGAAATGAAGTTGAAGTCATATGAAGAATGGACTTTTTTTTTTTTGCATTATATATGTGCTTGGGATGTTAATAAGTTTTATGGTTTGAGGTTTTATAACAAGGACTTCATATGTAATTGTTGAATAATACACTCTTGATGCCTCTTGGTGGCAATCTAGTTTGGTCATTTTCAAAGTTGAACTATGTAACACTCCCATATCCAATGCACACACACTACAACCACAACAATGTAGCATAAGTGCACCAAACATAGGGATGCTACGGTTTCCTTAACATTCAAAAACACTTTCAATTTGATTCAATACCCTTATCATTATTCATTATAGAAAAATAGGTCATTTACTTATAAAACAAAACATATTAGTTATATATATATATACATTTAAATATTACACAGCGGAAGTTATAAAATAATTACATATTTACACATTAAACATTTCTTTACAAAATATAAAGAAGTATACATGATTGGCAAGTCTGCTTTGATCTTTAAGCTCCCAAAAATGGATTCCTCAAGGTCTACTCTCACTTGGTCTTGAAGAACTACCGGGTTCAACTCTATCAACTCTATTACCTGCGCGATTAAACACTATCGCGCTAAGCCAACGGCTTAGTAAGATAAAACATGCTATTGATATGCTTTAATACAATACAATGTCAATTCTCAATTCATATTATACATGTAACCATTTAAATGCAAAGCTAACATCATACCTTTACATTTCATAATTCAATATATAAATATGTGCATATCACATTTCAACATCTTTTCTCATACTTCATTAACTAATCATTAAACAATCCATAAACAACACTAAACAAAGACAAGCATGGGCCCAAGACACACTAATATGCAATTCAATTTTCAGAGTTAATGCTTTGGTTTGTTATCACATTTATCAATATCATATACCCAACTAGGCTTCAAGGATCAAGTTCAACCAAGCTTCAAGGGGAGCAAAGCATGCTAAGCTTCTACCCAACTTGGCTTCAAGAACTAATCCAACCTAGCTTCAAGGGTGGTAACATCTCAATTAGGCTTCAAGGATCCAATCCAACCTAACTTCAAGAGATTGTTACACTTATTAGGCATGCCACCAACAACAAACTCTGAAAATGGAATAACACATTAGCCACACAATTCATTTAGATTTCATTCTCAATTCTCATTATCATTTAGGCAAACATGCCTCATTTATCTCCATTGAATCACATTAGCCAATAACAATGGCTTCACATTTCATTTCACAATATAACACTTCATTATTCAAGTGTATATTTATCTCATCCATGATCACATTATATCTCATATAGCATCATTCATCATAGCCAAACACAATGGCATTGTCTCATATCATGTCTTATTTGAATTATCATTTCATCTTTGATACAACATTTCAATATACATTACTCATGAAACACATTACCATTCAAAGTGCATAACAACATTGCTAAATCTCAACAATGCAATTAGGGCAAAACACAATTGATATGATTCATAGCTTTATGATCTTCCACATTCATTTGATTATATCATTCTTGTGTTTGAAACATGTTTATAATGTTCATATTTAAGTTTAGAAACAATGGAACCTTTGAAGAATCAAAACAATGTAAAAAGAAACAAAGTATAAAGCAATATGTAATTCATTTGTAGGACACGCCCAACCCATTTGATGAACACGCCCAGCCACTTGATGGAACACGCCCGTGTCACTAACAACAAAAGAGGCAGTAGCCAACCCAATCAATTGACACGCCCGTGTCTCTCCAATGCATATGGCCGTGTCACCCATCAACACAACCTTAACTAAAACCAACACTTTCTCAATTTCACTCAAACACAATATTCATCATATAACATGTTTCAAATGAACAAAATCAATGTTCTAACATATTTTCATCACAAGAATTACTTCACAACACATTAATATAACAATTAAACACATATCATCTCAAAACCCTTAAATCAACACTCTTCTCCATTCTTCCAAATCAACATCTCCACCATTTCCAACAACAACCTCTAATTAAACTCATAACTTAAAATCAATTAAACACTTGAAAACACAACACAACACATCTCAAACCCACCAAATCACAAAATCACCAAACCCTTATTCACTTCCAACAAAACTTCCAAATAAACAAAGAAAACAAGAGAATACTTACATTAGAAGAAATTCCACCAATCCTTTGTCAAAACCTTGGATTGCTTCTTCAATTCACTTCTAGCATCAAGAACACTTATCTTTCCCTTTTGTTAATGGAGAGCCGGCCACTTCATGAAGAAAGAAGAAAATGATGAAGACACAAAGTCAATTTTTGCTTTTAATCTCCACCAAGTATTCTTATCCAAGCAAATACCAAAATGCCCTCAATCATATAACTAACTTTTTGTCTTATCTAAGCCCTTATATATAATTACACACTTAACACAAAAATATCTTCTTCCACTTAACCAACACTTTGACTCTTCATTTGACCAATTTATATGTTATATATATCATCATATACACAACATATACCATTCTCTCTAAACCCTAAATCTTTCCCAATACACATATACACAAGCATTCTCCTCCCAATTTCTTTTCTTATCCCATCATATACATTCAATCCAATATATAACAATAACAACAACAATATGCAAAACTTCTAGGGCATAAATGAGGATATTACAATTCTCCTCCTCTAAAAAGAAATTTCGTCCTCTAAATTACCTGATATCAAAGCTGAAACAACTGCGGATACTGCTCTTGCATAAATTGCTCACTTTCCCAAGTTGCTTCTTCTTTTCCATGATTCTTCCATAGCACTTTCACCAATGGTACACTCTTGTTCCTCAACTCTTTCACTTCTCGTGCCAAGATAGCAACTGGTTCCTCTTCAAATGTCAAGTCTGGGCTCACCTCAATAGATTCAAATGGCAACACATGAGATGGATCCGACCTATATCTCCTCAACATAGAAACATGAAACACATTATGAATACGATCCAACTCAGGTGGCAAAGCAAGTCGATACGCCACTGGCCCAATTCTTTCTAACACTTCATACGGCCCAATGAATCGAGGACTCAATTTCCCTTTCCGACCGAACCTCAAAATCTTCTTCCAAGGAGATACTTTCAAAAATACCTTATCTCCAACATTAAACTCTATGTCTCTCCTTTTCAGATCTGCATAAGACTTCTGTCGGTCTGAAGCTGCTTTTAACCTGCCTCGAATCAACTTTACTTTTTCTTCAGTTTCTTGAATCAAATCAGGGCCAATTATTTTACCTTCACCAAGTTCACTCCAACAAAGAGGTGTCCTGCACCGTCTACCATACAATGCTTCAAATGGTGCCATACCAATGCTGGATTGGTGACTGTTGTTGTAAGCAAACTCCACAAGCGGTAGAAATCTGTCCCAACTTCCAGAGAAATCGATGACACAGCTCCTCAACATGTCCTCAAGAATCTGTATCACCCTCTCTGACTGTCCATCCGTCTATGGATGAAAAGCAGTGCTGAAGTGCAGTCGAGAACCCAAAGCACTAAGCAAACTCTTCCAAAATCTTGAAGTAAACCTGGGATCTCGATCAGACACTAAAGAAGTTGGAACACCATGCAATTTCACAATCTCATGGATATACAGCTCAGCCAACCTCTCCAAAGAGTAATCCATCCGCACCGGAAGGAAATGAGCTGTTTTAGTCAATCTATCCACAATCACCCATATAGCATCATGCTTCTTTTGTGTCAATGGCAAACCAGACACAAAATCCATTGTCACTCTTTCCCACTTCCATTCTGGTACTGACAACGGTTGCAACAACCCGGTTGGAACTTGGTGCTCTGCTTTAATCTTCTGACAAGTGAGACATTTCGATACAAACTCAGCAATGTCTCTTTTCAACCCAATCCACCAATAATGCTGTCTCAAATCATGATACATCTTCGTATTACCCGGATGCATAGCAAACATCGACTGATGAGCTTCTTCCAAAATGACCTTTTTCAAAACAGCATCATCGGGTACACACAATCTGCTCTTGAACCAGAGACTCCCATCACTTTTCACAACAAAATCTCTAGATTTTTCATTTTTGCAATCTGAAATAATTTTTTGAATCTTCATATCCGTCATCTGAGCCTCTTTAATCTGATCTAGCAAAACTGGCTTCAATTGCAACTGTGCCAACAATGCACCATCATCACAAGGTACAAAACTGACATGCAATGCTCTCAACTCAACAAGCAACGAGAGCGAATACACAGTTAAACCAGCTACAGACTTCCGACTCAAGGCATCAGCAACAACATTTGCTTTACCTGGATGATAGTCAATCAAGCAATCGTAGTCTTTAATCAATTCTAACCATCTCCTCTGACGAAGATTGAGCTCTTTCTGGACACCCAAATACTTCAAACTCTTGTGATCCGTGTAGATGAAACATTTCTCCCCAAACAGATAGTGACGCCAAATTTTCAATGCAAATACAATGGCAGCCAATTCCAATTCATGGGTTGGATAATTAAGCTCATGCGGTTTCAACTGTCGAGATGCATAAGCTATAACTTTCCCTTCCTGCATCAATACACACCCCAAACCTCTATGTGAAGCATCACTGTAGATCACATATGGTTTGCCTTCCACAGGTAAAGTAAGAACAGGCGCTTGAGTTAACATATCTCTCAACTGCTCAAAGCTCGCCTGACACTGATCCGTCCACAAAAACCTCACTCCCTTACGAAGCAATCTGGTGAGTGGAGTAGCTATCAGAGAAAACCCTTTTACAAATCGCCGGTAATAGCCTGCCAAACCCAGAAAACTTCTAACCTCTGTCACCGACTTGGGTGGACTCCAATTCAGAATAGCTTCAACTTTGCTCGAATCAACTCTGATGCCTTCTGCAGAAACAATATGTCCGAGAAAAGCTACTTGATCCAACCAGAACTCACACTTCGACAATTTGGCAAACAACTGCTTTTCTCTCAAAATCTGCAACACAATTCGCAGATGCATATCATGTTCCTCTTCATTCCGCGAATACACCAGAATATCATCGATGAAGACCACTACAAACTGATCCAGATAGGGCCTAAACACCCTATTCATCAAATCCATAAAAGCTGCAGGTGCATTCGTCAGACCAAAAGGCATAACTAAAAACTCATAATGCCCATACCTGGTCCGAAAAGCTGTCTTCGGAACATCCTCAGCTCTGACTCTTAGCTGATGGTACCCAGATCTCAGATCAATTTTAGAAAACACAGCTGCACCCTTCAACTGATCAAAGAGATCATCAATTCTAGGCAAAGGATATTTATTTTCAATAGTCACCTTATTCAATTGCCTATAATCGATACACAACCTCATGGTACCATCTTTCTTCTTCACAAATAGCACAGGAGCTCCCCAAGGAGAAACACTGGGGCGAATAAATCCTTTGTCTAATAACTCCTGTAATTGTACTTTCAACTCCCTTAATTCTGCTGGTGCCATTCTGTAAGGAGTAATCGAGATAGGAGTGGTACCAGGCAACAATTCAATACCAAACTCCACCTCTCTCTCAGGAGGCAATCCTGGCAACTCATCTGGAAAAACATCTGGAAACTCAGCAACTGTGGCAATGCTATCAATGGGAGAACCCTTCACTCTAGTATCCACCACATGAGCAAGATAGGCTTCACACCCCTTTCTAATCAATCTCCTAGCTGCAACAGCTGAAACAAATAAGGAGGCTAGCTGTTCCTGCTCATTAGATACTAACACTTCTCTACCATCAACAGTCCTCAAAGAAACAATTTTCTTTTTACAATCCACCACAGCTCCATGTCGAGATAGCCAATCCATTCCTAAGATCACATCATATTCCTTAAATGGCATCTCAATCAAGTCTCCAAGGAACTCCTCACCTTGCACCCTTACTGCACTATCTCGGTGCACCTTACTCACAACCACACTATGCCCTAACGGATTTGTCACTAACACATCAAATCCTAGGGACTCAGCATGCACATCAAAAACAGGCAAAATAGATGCACTAATATAAGAATGGGTGGAACCCGGATCAATCAAAGCAAGTACTGGAGTATCAAATAAAGAAAAAGTACCAGCTATGACTGCCGATGCATCAGGCTGCCTCTGCATCACATAAATCCTCTGAGAAGATCCCACCTCCTCTGGTCTATTCTCTCTGGATGCAGAACCTCCTCTGGAACTGAACCCAACTCTGCCTCCTCTGCCAAAGCCCCTGCTTCCTCGACCTCCCCTCACACTGGGCCGAGAAGCTGCAGTATCAACTGACACCTGCTCTTGCCTCTCAGGGCAATCTCTCACAAAGTGATCAGGTGACCCACACCTGAAACAAACTCCCGCTACCCCTGCTTTCCAACAAGGACCACCATGTGGCCTCCCACAATGAATGCAGATGGGGTAAGTAGATCTCTGAGTCATTGGAGTTGGAGCACTAGCCACTGAAGCTGCAGGTCTAAATCTCTGCCTCTGAGACTGCACTGACCTACCAGTAGGCCTCTGACTCCTACCAACCCGAGGAACAAAACTCCCTTTTCCTCTCTTCGCAGAAGAAGACCCTGCCTCAAACTGGGGCCTCCTAACTCTAGTCTCTTCCTCTGAAGCAGCTGCAATAACTTGAGCTCTCTCCACACTGCGAGCTGCTGCCACAAGCTGGGAAAAATCAGTATATCTGGATCCAGCCACATGACACATAAGAGAAGGCCGCAATCCCTCCTCAAATCTCCTGCATCTATCAATCTCATCAACTATAATTCCCCCAGCATACTCACTCAACCGGATAAATTCAACCTCATACTCTGTCACGGTCCGGTGATCCTGCCTCAAATCTAAAAACTCTCTTTTCTTCCCATCTTTATACTCCCTTGGAGTATACTTCAATTCAAATTCTCTCAAAAAGTCAGCATATGACAAAGTTGGTGGATCATCCATAGAATGGGGCACTGTTTTCCACCAACTATATGCATCCTTTTGTAGCAAAGATCTTGCATAGTCAAACTTTTCCTCAGGGGTGGCTTGCAACTGAACAAATACCCTCTGAACTCTATCAAGCCACTGTTCTGCCACAGCTGGATCAACTGTACCAAAGAAATCCTCTGCTCCATATTTCCTTAGCTTATCATAGTGCCTCATTGATACTGAAGGCTGAGGGGGTGGTGGCACTGGTTGCACAGGTGCTGGTCTCATAACTTCCATCATATTCCTGAACCAAGCTGGCGGAACATCCTCACCAACTGGTCTACCCGACACCGAAGCAGGTGCCTCCTCAACACTATCAATCCTAGCTCCCTCCTCAGGAGCAACACTCTCCGCACTTCCCTCAATTGACTGCCGTGAGTGGGGATCCATTACTACCTATATCTGCAAACACAGCAGATGATGTCTTATTAAAGATCAAAGACTGCCAATCATAAACATTTATGTTATTCAGAAATTCATTTTTTTTAAGTAAAAATATTCTTTTCCTTACATTTTACCTAGGTTGAGAATCTCAAACCTAGGCTCTGATACCAAAACAATTGTAACACTCCCATATCCAATGCACACACACTACAACCACAACAATGTAGCATAAGTGCACCAAACATAGGGATGCTACGGTTTCCTTAACATTCAAAAACACTTTCAATTTGATTCAATACCCTTATCATTATTCATTATAGAAAAATAGGTCATTTACTTATAAAACAAAACATATTAGTTATATATATATATACATTTAAATATTACACAGCGGAAGTTATAAAATAATTACATATTTACACATTAAACATTTCTTTACAAAATATAAAGAAGTATACATGATTGGCAAGTCTGCTTTGATCTTTAAGCTCCCAAAAATGGATTCCTCAAGGTCTACTCTCACTTGGTCTTGAAGAACTACCGGGTTCAACTCTATCAACTCTATTACCTGCGCGATTAAACACTATCGCGCTAAGCCAACGGCTTAGTAAGATAAAACATGCTATTGATATGCTTTAATACAATACAATGTCAATTCTCAATTCATATTATACATGTAACCATTTAAATGCAAAGCTAACATCATACCTTTACATTTCATAATTCAATATATAAATATGTGCATATCACATTTCAACATCTTTTCTCATACTTCATTAACTAATCATTAAACAATCCATAAACAACACTAAACAAAGACAAGCATGGGCCCAAGACACACTAATATGCAATTCAATTTTCAGAGTTAATGCTTTGGTTTGTTATCACATTTATCAATATCATATACCCAACTAGGCTTCAAGGATCAAGTTCAACCAAGCTTCAAGGGGAGCAAAGCATGCTAAGCTTCTACCCAACTTGGCTTCAAGAACTAATCCAACCTAGCTTCAAGGGTGGTAACATCTCAATTAGGCTTCAAGGATCCAATCCAACCTAACTTCAAGAGATTGTTACACTTATTAGGCATGCCACCAACAACAAACTCTGAAAATGGAATAACACATTAGCCACACAATTCATTTAGATTTCATTCTCAATTCTCATTATCATTTAGGCAAACATGCCTCATTTATCTCCATTGAATCACATTAGCCAATAACAATGGCTTCACATTTCATTTCACAATATAACACTTCATTATTCAAGTGTATATTTATCTCATCCATGATCACATTATATCTCATATAGCATCATTCATCATAGCCAAACACAATGGCATTGTCTCATATCATGTCTTATTTGAATTATCATTTCATCTTTGATACAACATTTCAATATACATTACTCATGAAACACATTACCATTCAAAGTGCATAACAACATTGCTAAATCTCAACAATGCAATTAGGGCAAAACACAATTGATATGATTCATAGCTTTATGATCTTCCACATTCATTTGATTATATCATTCTTGTGTTTGAAACATGTTTATAATGTTCATATTTAAGTTTAGAAACAATGGAACCTTTGAAGAATCAAAACAATGTAAAAAGAAACAAAGTATAAAGCAATATGTAATTCATTTGTAGGACACGCCCAACCCATTTGATGAACACGCCCAGCCACTTGATGGAACACGCCCGTGTCACTAACAACAAAAGAGGCAGTAGCCAACCCAATCAATTGACACGCCCGTGTCTCTCCAATGCATATGGCCGTGTCACCCATCAACACAACCTTAACTAAAACCAACACTTTCTCAATTTCACTCAAACACAATATTCATCATATAACATGTTTCAAATGAACAAAATCAATGTTCTAACATATTTTCATCACAAGAATTACTTCACAACACATTAATATAACAATTAAACACATATCATCTCAAAACCCTTAAATCAACACTCTTCTCCATTCTTCCAAATCAACATCTCCACCATTTCCAACAACAACCTCTAATTAAACTCATAACTTAAAATCAATTAAACACTTGAAAACACAACACAACACATCTCAAACCCACCAAATCACAAAATCACCAAACCCTTATTCACTTCCAACAAAACTTCCAAATAAACAAAGAAAACAAGAGAATACTTACATTAGAAGAAATTCCACCAATCCTTTGTCAAAACCTTGGATTGCTTCTTCAATTCACTTCTAGCATCAAGAACACTTATCTTTCCCTTTTGTTAATGGAGAGCCGGCCACTTCATGAAGAAAGAAGAAAATGATGAAGACACAAAGTCAATTTTTGCTTTTAATCTCCACCAAGTATTCTTATCCAAGCAAATACCAAAATGCCCTCAATCATATAACTAACTTTTTGTCTTATCTAAGCCCTTATATATAATTACACACTTAACACAAAAATATCTTCTTCCACTTAACCAACACTTTGACTCTTCATTTGACCAATTTATATGTTATATATATCATCATATACACAACATATACCATTCTCTCTAAACCCTAAATCTTTCCCAATACACATATACACAAGCATTCTCCTCCCAATTTCTTTTCTTATCCCATCATATACATTCAATCCAATATATAACAATAACAACAACAATATGCAAAACTTCTAGGGCATAAATGAGGATATTACAAACTAATTTTTGTGTCAGAAATTATTTAATAAGATATTTACTGGGTAAACTACGTGGCAACTAATCTTCAAAAAAAAAAAAGAACTAATCACTGTCACCAATAAAAAGTTTTAAATGGTACTAGATTGATTCAAACTAAAATAAATAGCCTTTGAAGTGTAATGCTCTAAATTTGAAAGGTAGTTATATATATATATATATATAATGGTGTTCCTTTTTACATTATGAACAAGAACAGGACAAAATTACACATAGAGAAATTACAAATAATTTTCCATTTAGAATCTAATGCTTAATTGCTATCATTAGAAGGACAAAAATTTTTCATATTTATCTTTTGAATTTTTTGTACATAAATGCGATCAAAACCATAAATAAAAAAAAAATTCATAACTTCTTCCTATTGGAATTTAAGATTATTATTGCAAAAAATCTTTTGTTCAAAAAACTTACACTCCATTTATGCTAAATGTCCAAATATATATATATTGAGAAACCTAATGCAAATAAAATTAAATAGGCCAGGTTTTTTAAAACATGAATTTTAAAATAAAGAGAAAACAACAATGGAACCAATAAAGAGCAATAATAATTGTCATCTTTTCCTTTGGATCATAAATTTTATATAGCTCACTAATTTTATGTACAAAATAGCGGTTGCTTGCATGTTGATATCAAAAAGTTGATAATCTTGCAGGAGAAGATTGTGCATAAAACTCTCAAAATGGAGAATTAGTAGAATTTAGATAAAAAAAGATTCTCATCATTTGAGAAACAAAAAGATTTTTCTTTTGGTGGAGAATTTAGATCAAGTATTGGCTGCTCCAACTTGTTTAAGTCTTCATCTTCCATGCTTATGGTTTTTGAAGCTTCTATTGAAATATTGAAGGAAAGTGGGTTTTTCTTGTTGATTGTTCATAGTTGAAAATAAGGTTCAGAATATGAATTCATGAAGATGTTTGGTGATTCTCAAAGAGTTAAATGTGTTGGAAATACATTAAATACCACTACATTGATTAAAGTAAATTTAATTTAGAAAATATAAATAATTAAGTTAGTTAATATTGATTACAAAGCAATTAAATTAGGGTAAAATAGATATTTCATAAGTTAACCATAATATATAAATAGAAAGTGGACAACAATTTTGTTGAAAATGTCAGCAATATTAGATTGTTAGTGGGTCTATTCTAGTATATAGTAATTTGTTATATTTACCAAGTCTTTAGGAATTAAAAGATGCAGCATAAGTTAGTTCCTAGTTTTTTGTTTTGTTAGTTAGTGTAAAGCATATTTAAAGGCTGTTGCTTATTGAATAAGATAGTGGAAAATCTTTTCCATTTGTGTTCTATTGTCTGATACTATAATAGTAGTATCAGAGCTTGTTAAAAAGTCCCTTTGAGTGAAACATATGAGGGAGGGTTTGCAAGAGCAAAAGAAGCAACTCATAACTAGAGAAAATTTTGTTCAACCAGCCATTCCTCACTTTAATGGTTATTATGATCATTAGAGCATGTTGATGGAAAACCTTCTCAGGTCAAAGGAGTATTGGCAAGCCATTTCCAATGGCATACAATAAATAATAGAGGGCACATCAATGTAAGATGCACTAAAAGCGAAATAGAAGTAAAGTTGAGAGACCTAAAATCCAAGAATTATTTATTCCAAGCCATTGATCACTCAATTTTGAAGACAATTTTATGTAAGGATTCATCCAAGCACAATTGGGACTCCATGAATAAAAAGTATCAAGGTTTAAAAAGAGCAAAGTGGCAGTATCTCCAAGCACTTTGTACAAAGTTTGAAACACTTCGTATGAAGTCTGGTGAATCGGTTTTAGATTATTTTTCACGTTTAATGACAATTGTCAATAAGATACGGGTCCATGGCGACGAGTCATATGATGTTACAATTATGGAGAAAATCTTGTGATCCATAACTCCAAAATTTACTTTTGTGGTGTGTTCAATAGAGGAATCAAAGGATATTGATGCACCCTCCTTTGATGAACTGCAAAGTTATTTGCTAGTTCAAGAGCAGAAACTTGATCAGCAGGATAAAGATGAACAAGCATTACAAGCTTCCACCACTAGTAAGACCTTGGCCTCAAATAAAATTGATAAAATAAATTGCATAAAGGATCAACTGATTACAATCTGCAGAAACAAAAATTAGGTTATCAATCTTGTGATTCAAGTAGGAGAGGAAGAGGAAGAGGACGAGGTAGAGGTGGATCCCATATAACTTTTCATAAACCAAGCTCAAGGGACAACTCTAACATAGAATGCTATCAATGCCATAGGTATGGACACTACCAATCTAAATGACATGCTAGCTTGTCTAAGAACCATGGAGAAAAGTAACATTTAGCAAAAAAATGAAGAGGAACTTTCTCTTTTTATGATTTGTCTCTAATTGAAGAAACGGGCAAGAGCATGTGGTATTGAGACATAGGCTTTAGCAATCACATATGCAGCGACCAATCATTCTTCTCCACCTTGTATGAATCTTTTTGAAAGAATATGAAATTTGGGGACAACTCCAAAGTGTCTATCATGGGCAAAGGGCTAGTAATTATCCACACTAAAGGGAATGTCACTTAAACAATTTCCAATGTTCTTCTTGTCCCATATTTAAAGACCAACTTATTAAGTGTTAGTCAATTGCAAAAAAAGGGTAATGAGATTTCCATCAAGGATGGAGTGTATCAAATTAAAGATGCCAAATTGGGATTAATTACTCAAGCTACAATGACTGCAAATAAGATGTATCCTCTCTACCTTAACAGTGTTAACCAAACATGTTTTTCAATAAAACTAAAAGACTTGGCTTGGCTATGGCATTTTTTTGTGGTCATCTCTAGTTTTATTGATCTAAGAATCCTTCCAAAAAAAATTTGATTGTTGGTCTTCCACAGTCATCAAGCGGCTCAAATACCTATGAAGATTGCATTGTTAGCAAAAAATACAAAGAGCCATTTCCAAAAGGACCAACTCAAAGAGTAAGGAATTTATTGGAGATTGTTCACTATAATATTTATGGACCAATTAATCTTGTATCCAATGGAGGAAAATGATATGTTATCACTTTTGTTGATGATCAAAGTTGAAAAACTTGGGTTTACTACTTACAAGATAAATCTGAAGCCTTAATAGCTTTCAAAAACTACAAAATCATGTTTGAGAAAGAATCAGGTTGCTCAATTCAAGTGTTGCGAAATGATCATATAGATGAGTATAATTTATATGAATTTACAAACTTTTGTGAAGAGAATAGCATCAAAAGGCAACTTACCGATGCTTACACTCCATAACAAAATGGAGTGTGTGAAAGAAAGAACTGCACAATCATGAACATGGTGAGAAGCCTATTGATAAAAAAAAGTGAAATTCCAAAGAAGTTTTGGCCATAAGTTGTCAATTGAAGCGTTCACATTTTGAACAGAAGTCTAACTCTAGTAGTCCAAAATATGACACCCGAAGATATTTGGAGTGGCAGCAGACCATATGTTAGCTACTTCAAAATATTTGGGTGCATTGAATATGCCCATATACCATATGAGAAAAGAAAAAAGTTATATGACAAGGAGAAAAATGTGTCTATCTTGGTGTTAGTGATTGTTCAAAAGCTTATAAATTGTGTAATCCTAACAATAAGAAGATTATCGTTAATCGCGATATAATCTTTGATGAAGAAAATTTTTGGCAGTGGAATGCAAATGAGACTGCACACCCACAACATATTGCACATCCACATCAAATTCCTATAGATTTTGATTGCAAAGAAGATGAATAATACCACCATCCTATGGATAATCAACATCAGCCCACCATTGTTCCAGTAGAGGACTCATTTATGGCTATAAGGGATCTAAGGTCGTTACAACTTGGAAGGAGACCAACATGGATGCATGAGTATAAGGTAACAAGAGTTAACCAATCTGAGGGTCCATTAATTCATTTTGCTCTCTTTGCAGACTACGACCCTATAACTTATAAGGAGGCTGTTAAACAATCAAAATGGAAGAAAGCTATGGATGATGAAATTGCAACTATAAAAAGAAATGATACTTGGGAGTTGATGGAACTTCCAAATGCATTGAAATCCATTAATGGTAAATGGGTTAATAATATGAAATTAAAGGAGAATGGTGAAAGTTGATCAATACAAGGTATGTTTAGTTGCTAAAGGATATAAGCAAGAATTTGGCATTGATTACAAAGCAGTGTTTGCACCTATTGCACACAATAATATAATCAAGATTAGTGATTTCATTAGCAACACAAAATGCATGGCCCATCTTCAATTAGATTTCAAGTTGGCCTTTTTGCATGGAGAATTAAAGGAGTAGGTATTTATTAATCAACCTCTAGGTTATGCCAAAATTAGAGAGAAGTTTAAAGCCTATAAGTTAAAAAAGGGCTTTATATAGACTAAAACAAGCCCCACGAGCTTGGTATAGTCTTATTGAAGCATATTTTTTGAAGGAAGGTTTTCACAAATGTCCTTATGAACATTCACTTTTTATAAAATCAGAAAATGATGGGAAAATGCTCATAGTCTATTTATGTGTTGATGATTTAATCTATACTGGAAATGATAAAGCCATGTTTGACAAATTTAAGAAGTCCATGATGGTTAAGTTTGATATGTCTAACTTGGGAATGATCCATTACTTTCTTTGTATAGAAGTTGTTCGATCTACTACAAGCATTTTTATTTCTCAAAAAAATTATGTGCAAGAGATGTTGAACAAGTTTCAGATGAAAGATTATAATCCTAATAGTAAACCAATTGCAACAAGGCTGAAACTTATCAAACATTCCTAAAGCAAAAGGAGTGATGGTACGCTTTATAAGCAAATGGTAGGTAGCCTAATGTATTTAACTACAACAAGACCAAACATAATGCATGCTATAAGTCTTATCAGTAGATTCATAGATTGTCCAAAAGAGATGCATCTCTCAGCTGCAAAAAGAATATTTAGATACTTGTATGGTACAGCTGATTTTGGGATCATGTGAAAAAAAAGAGGAAAATCAAAGTTGTTTGGCCTTCACAAATAGCGATTATGCTGGAAATCTAGATGATAGAAAAAGCACATCTAGTTATGTCTTCGTGATGGGGCCAGGAGCAGTATCATGGTCATCGAAAAAGTAATCAATTGTTACTTTATCTACAACTGAGGCTGAATTTATGGCTGCTAGTTTGTGTGCATGTCAAGCTATTTGGTTGTGATAAATTCTTGCAACTCTTCATTTCACACAAAAAAGAGCTATGACCATTTTTTTATGACAATAATTAAAATTATCCAAAATTCTAGTTCTACATGGGAGGAGCAGTATTTAGTGAAGTACCGATCCTAGATATTTAAGACATTCTTGGGAAAGCATTGATATTGGACAATCTTTGAGATCTGTCTTTACCCTTTCCAATATCCAGCTTAGACCAGATAAAAAGATATAACCATTTAGGAATTATTCATTTTGATTTCCCTTGCATGCTACATGCATATTTTAAAGACTAAAATTGCAAGAAATTAGAGTATACTAACCTTCGAGGTCTATAAAGTATAACCTCTGGTTTAGATAACAACTGCATGCTTTCCATTGCTAATGGATTTTGTTAAGACTATTATCTGCTATCTAATGGGATAAAAATAATACATATAATGGCGCTATGGCTATCATGCAAAAGTAACGATGATTGACCCTTCAAGTCTGTTGGCCCATAAGCCTCCGGAAATTCTAAAAATTATTTCTTAACTAATTTTTATGCTTGCCCCCCTTAATTATGCTTTTTGAGAGTTAAATTCTATCCACATATTAAATTCAAGTTTTTTGTGTTTTCTTTGCAAATCTAAAAGTACAAAATTTTTAGGTTTTTTTTATCCATAAACTTAGATTCATCTCACTCACCACCACAAACTGAACAAAAAAAAACCATGAAAATCAATGCAATTAATTAGCCAATTAACATAAAATCGAAACCAAATTCCATTTCCAAAACCCACCTGAAAACCAGTAGCCAAATTAAACCAAAACCCATTTCCAATTTGAGAAAAAAAAAAAGAAAAGATAAATAATAAACCCATAAAAAATAAGCAATAAAACCAAAATCCATATAGAGAACGGGCGTGTCGTGTCGTCTTTGCTTTAATTTGAGGAAAAAATAAACAATAAGCAAAAGTAGAGAGAGATAGAAATAGAAATGAAAGTATAGAAATTGGGAAAGATGATGGTGGTGAGAATACTAGTATTAGAAGAAGACGAAGTGAAGAAGAAAAAGAGGATAGAGATATAGAGATGCGTGCAAGAAAATTTTTTTTGACTTTTCAATCTATCTTTTTTAGTCTTTTTGCTCTGTGATATACTTCAATATATTTGTGGATGCATTCTTGATGAATTTGAGACTGGTACAAGGGGCTTAAGTTCTTAAAACGGTGAGTTTTTGTAGAAAAAAGGGAAAATAATTAAAGAACAAACTGTGCGTTTTTATTGTTGTTAAATAATTAGAACTGTAATCGAGCCGAGTCAAGTTTTAAAAAGCTCAAAATCGATTCGTTATAAAATAGTCGAGTTTGAACTCAAACTCGAATCGATCCCGAGCCGAGCCTGAACTTGTATCGAGTCAGCTCATATATCATGTATTTTGAGCTTGAACTCGAGCTTAATTTAAATAAATTCAATAAACTCAATAAATTTATTTCAATTTTTATTTTTTATTCATCTTTTTTATATTTTTATAAAAGATATATTAAAATTAATATTTTTATAAAAGATAAACGATATGATTATATATTAACAGAAATAAAATATTATATTACTATAATATTATATTTTACTATAAATTACTAATCTATTTTATATTATATATTATTTAATTTATTTATCATATATATCATATAATAATAAATTATATAAATTAAATTAGTCAAAAAATTAATATATTCACATATATATTTTAATATATATAAATTAACTCATGAGCTTTTTAAATGAGCTAGTTCACGAGTCAACGAGCCGAGTATTTTTTAACTTGAGCTTGACTCATTTGACAAACGAGCTATTCGAGTTCAAGATTGAACGAGCTTTTATTAAGTCGAGATTCAAACCGAACTCGAATAGTTTAGCTCATTTACAATTTTATAAATAACTCTTTTCAAGCTTGATACATCAAATTTATGCAGGCTCGGAAAGATTTCCAAATTCAGGATGAGATTATTATGATAAAAAATACTAGCTTATGGCACCAAATAAAATATATATATATATATATATATATTGTGCTTCAATTGAAAAAACTCGTATTCATCTAGATTAAAAAAATGGATTAGCCCATTTTAAATTTGTTTTATTATATATATAGAGCGCATTTTTGTATATTTGTAACTTTAAGAAGTTGACTTTTTATAACTCATTTTGACTTGATAGATTCCTAATTTCACAACAAACCTGATACTCTTTTTTTAAAGAATATCGGATTTATAATTAATAATAATAATAATAATAATAATATGGATAATTTTAGTAAAGATATTATATTTTTATTAATATATTGCACTATTTAGTAGCACAGTAGTTGCATTATTGTGGATGGTTATCGTATCAAATATTTTTTTTATCAGAATGTCAAAATTTCTTAGGAGAAATTACAAGCCATACAATTTTTTTTTTAAAATTTTTCATTTTGACAAGAGATTTTTTTTTTGTCTTTTTCACGTGTGCCTTTTTTTTTTTTTACCTTTTTACCATATTTTCATTATTTCTTCCCATGTTATAATGTTTTTGATACTGTTTAGTTTTTTTTTTTCTTAATCACGCCTATTTTGCAGTTCTCTAACTTGTTTTTGAAATACTTCCTATGGTGGGTTTCATTTTCCTTCAGTCTTTCAAATTTTTCAGAATTGTGAAGGTTAAAACTATTTCATAAATAATGAAAAAATTTAAAAAGATAAGTCTGAGAAGATGTATAAGAAGAAAAAAAAAAGTGTGTTTTATGATAAGATGTATAAAAAAAAAAGTGTGTTTTTATTTTTGAATGAGAGAAATCCATTAAAAGTGAAGGACAGAAACTTGAATAAAGTAGTATTTCAAAGAAAATGATTTTTGTTGAAATATGTAAATTTATTACAAGTAAATCTGTCCAAATTTTTTTAATGAAATATTGTTGTATAAAAAACTCAATATAAACTTATTATAATATTAATATAAACTTATTATAAATTGAATGTAAACTTATTATAAACTTTTTGTAAATTTATTTTAAGTAAATTTGTCTTAGATTTTTTTAATAAAATGTGTGTATAAAAAGTTCAATATAAACTTGTTATAATCTAAATGTAAACTTATTAAAAGTAAATATATCCAGTTTTTTTAATCAAATATATTTGTATAAAAAACTTAATGTAAACTTGCAATAAACTTGCAATAAACTTATTATAAATTATTTGTAAACTTAATATAAGTAATTCTATTTTTTTTAATGTTGGATTGATAATAAGAATAAAACACAGTAGCAGATATAAATACTAATTTTTCTAAGATTTAAAAAAATTAAATTAAATTAATTTATTATACTAATTTTTCTAGGTAAAAAGTTTACATTGATTTAATTTTCTGAAATATAAGAAAACGCAGATGCAAACAATTGGGGAAAATCACTTTGTTTAAAGTATGTAGATTATGAAATAATGCAAATTTATTTTGGTTCTTCTATGTATTTCAAACATAAAATAGGAAATGAATATAAAATTATAAGAAATTGGGAAAACCATTATTAGAGAAGAGGAAGAAATTTCACAGATATATATATATATATATATATATATGTATTTTGATTGAATGGGGCTGTGATTTACCTAAATTTTTAATTTTGTTGTAGTGATTTTGTTTGGTTCAATTGAATATTTGAGTATGACTTGCTTCATTGTTGTTTCTTTGTGCTTGGAGTATTTGAGTTTTTTCTGATTTGCTTTTTTTCATTTCTTCGTGTTTAGAGGAGCAGCTCTTTTTTTTTTTTGTATTTTATGTTAATTAATTAAACTTTTTTTATATTTTTTAAATAGTTTTTAAGAGATTATATTTTTGTAAAAGTAAGCATTTTTTTTGTCATTTATGTCAAAAGTCCAATTTTTTATATGTAATGGGTTTATGTTTGATGATTTTAAGTTGATCCATACCCTAAGACCATCGCGTCCACTAGAATGGTAATATTTAGATTATAAATATATCCATACTATTATTGCTCTAAAGCATACATGATATACTAACAAAAATCTCTCTTTATTTTTTTTTTAAGAAAAAATATCAATTATTTCAAAATGCTATCAATTGCTTAAAAATCTAATTAATACAAGGCTGAATCCTAAAATTTAAAAAAAAATGTTATTTTTCACCTTGGTAATCAAATAAGGCAAACAATGCACATGGTATATGATTTTTGTTTTTCATGATCAAATGCAAAACTGAATTTTAGCCAATAATAAGATTGATGACATGCCATCAGACTTTGCCAAGCCATTACCCCACTCACATGCATCACTCATCTAAGTAATAAGATATTATATATATAATTATATATGCATGGTTATTGATAGCACTAACTCATCAACCGATCATATATCCAATCTAAATAAAAATAATAATAATTAAACTTACATAATTTTTCCATATGAAATTCACAAGCAGACCCCACTTATCAAACATTTCTTTAAAACATAATAATTTGAGTTAAATGTAAACTAAAAACAAATGGAGAAATTAATAATGGCATCCAATGCATTTTTTTTATAATGGTAAATATTCTTTAAACATTTTGAACAAGAATTAATTATGTTTGTGTGAGACCTTAAAATAGCGTATCACTAAATTTTCTTTTTAGTTCCTTTTTTTACTTTGCTCCTCAAATCTTTTTTCTAAAAAAAATTAAAATGAATAAAAAATCTTTGATAAATTGTCTAACTCGATATCTCTTAGCCATTAATTTTTTTTCCCGGCTAATAATATTCTATGGAAGTATTACTTGAATTTTCTGTAATGAAACTTCGACGAGTTACTACTCGAGGAATATAAGGAGGAGTTCTACATCTTAATAATGCCCAATTAATTCCATTAAAAAATGGATGGTGCTTGATGGCAGTAGCTCCCATGGTGGAGCCTAATCGTCTTACAGGGTCCTTAATTAGAAGTTGTGTTATCAAATCTTTAGCCGAAGATGGGACAGATGGGTCCTTAGGAAATTCAAGGGCTCGAGCCACAATGTTAGCCAGGGTTAGCTCATGGTCAAGCCCTTTAAATGGCGTCACACCATAAAATAATTCAAATATGAATATGCCTAAGGTCCACCAATCCACTGCATTGCCATGTCCCTCACCAGAGACTATCTCCGGCGCCAAGTATTCATGGGTCCCAACAAATGACATTGATCGAACATCTATTGGTTCAGCCACAATCTCTATTGTCCCACGCTGATTGGATTTCCTTTTGCGTCTACGTCTTGGGTGGAAGCATGAGACAGCTGGCACTATGCAATTGGGTAGAATGCATGATGATGTGGCTGATTGGTGTGGTTCAGGTGGATAGTCATTTATTGAGTTTATGGGTGGTGGTGGGTTTTGATCAGAAATAATTTGAGCCGTTGATATTGTGTTATCATCTTTTAAGGAGAGATCAAAATCTGTAAGCATGATGTGACCGTCCGATCTTACGAGAACATTTTCTGGCTTAAGATCTCGATATATAATGCCCATCATGTGTAGATATTCCAATGCAGCTACAACTTCTAATGCATAAAACCTATAAGCAATAACCAAAACAAAAATTGAACTCATGAAATTGGCCTTTAAAAAAAAAATTGAACTCATGAATAAATGTTTAATACTTTCTATAAGTTCTTTCTACCAAAAAAAAATGCTTTCTGGAATTTCTTGTATAATAAAAGCTATTAAGGCTTTTGTTTAATTTAGGTTCCAAAAATATATTATGAATTTTATAAATTAAAAAAAAAACAGATGAAAAGATTATGTATGCTTAAACCTATTGATTTTGTAGACTAATTACGTTTCAATTATGGTTAATGGAATTTGATTAGATAATTTCTTTTTTAATTCAGAGGAGGTAGAATATTGGTCAAAACAAATATTGCATGCTATATAATAATTTTCATTGATGAAAAAAATTTTCAATTGACATTGCATATGAATGCCTTGATAAAATAATATAGATTATACAAATCAAGTGTCAATATTTTTATATTTTAAGTTAAAAGAATTCTAAAAAGAAAAAAAATATATATATATATTTTAGAAAGTATATATATATATATATATACTTTTTCTTATAATTAGAAAGAAAGATTCAAATTAAAGGCAATGAGAGTTTTTTTTTAGAAAGAAATATTATCATGTAAATGAAGAAGAGTAAAAGTTATTTAGGAAACATAATCGATATAAATGAAAAAAAAAAAATTTACACTCACTATTAAGTGATTATCACTTAAATTTTTAAGAGAAATAAATTCATCTGATTATGAGAAACATTTATATTATTTTTCTGTGTATCGGATGTATTCAGTAATTTCTTATAAAAGGAGATGAAGAAAATTGAAAAAATAAAAATGGTACTGAACACTGAAAAACTTGGATTTAAAAAAAAAGGAAATTAATGGGATTTTCTCTTCTTTTTGGCATGGGAAAATGTTGGATTTGGGATTTTCCAGTAGGGCCAGATTTGAAATTATTATTATTATTAATTTTTGTTTTTTGGAAATAAGAAGGTTCCTACCGCAATAATGACAAATTAGAAATTATGTATAAGAAAAGGAAAAGGAAAAGCAAAAATTTGTGCCTAAAAAGAGGAAGATAACAACTTTGATTCTTGAGAGTTTCTATTAAATAATTTTAATTAATCAAGACTTGGTTTAAGGAATAATTCACTCATCAATGAAAATAAATTACAAATATAGCGCGAAATCAAATGTAGGAATTATAATAAAATATCATATTATATATATATAACAAGAGCATGCCATAAATCAAGGGCAATATTTAATTTTTCCTTGTGTGATTTTCCTTTCTATATATATTATATTATTATGATATAGTGCAGGAGAGACACACTAAAAGCTTCCATGGATCTCACCAAAAAATATAATAAAAGACTGTACGTTGGGACATTGAGAATTGAAGATTACCTCTATGGACCCTTCATGTAATGAACATCCCTAAACAAATAGTAAACTAAAACCCCACTTATCATTACACTTCATTTCTCATCATGCGCTCACATTTCTAATTAATTATTTTCTTACTTCAAATTTCACACTTGTTATGATATAAAGAAAATTAACAAAATAGGCTGTTAAAATTTGAAATTGGAACTTCAATTTTCTACCATATTATTTTGAAATTTGAACTTTGATTCTCTACCTTAATAGAATTTGAAAATTGAACTTTAATCGCGAGTTAAATTTTTTCAAAAAAAAATATAATGTTTAATTATGCAAAAATTAATAAAATTTGAAATATTTTTAAACAATTATTCCAATGAGATGTTCCCATACTGTATGAAAATGCACATATTTATATATTCTTGTATGCATGAATAAGCATGTATATGTACCGGACTGCGGCTTCATCGAAATGTTTGTCTGGTTGACGTTGCCGGAGAACATGGAGGTCACCGCCGGAACAAAACTCGGTCAACAAACAAGACCATCTAGGAGAGTCTAAAGTGGCATATAATGTAGGCAAAAATGGATGATCCAACATTTCCAATATTTCTCTTTCTATCTTTGCCCTACCATTTTTATTCCTAGTAGCCATTTCTTTCTTGTCCATTACTTTAGCTGCAAAAAGGCACCCATTGCCTGCCTTAAGCTCCACAAGATAAACACTTCCTATGTCACCTCTTCCTAGACGGTGAACGAACCGGAGATCAGCTAGAGTTAGTGTTGAGTTTTCGTTGTTTGAACGTAGGATTGCGCGCCAACACGAATCACATGGTGGCGCGTGGTGAGCCTTGGAAGAAGTTTTCAACAGATTAGAGTTAGGACAAGTGGTTTCAGACCCAGAACTTGTACTTTGTTCAGTTTCTTGAGCAGTAGTGGTTGTGGTTGTGGTGGCATTAGTTGTGGTGGAGGTGATGCTTAGATTGTCAATATCATCTGTGAGATCTTCTATGCATGGTTCCATGGTGGAGGTGGATGGTGGCGCTGGAGGGTGATGGAAGCCACAACCGGATAGCAAGAAAGGAATGAGTCTGGAAATGAGAGAGTGAGGTTTTGAAGGGCAATCGGAGGAGAGACAAAAAGAGTGGATAGTAGGGGCCGGCAAAATGGAGTTGGGCCAGGTGGCTTATTTACAGAGAGTGGGCCCATGATGAGCCTAATAGCTGGAGTCCAATAATGCTTTAAGATAGTTTTTTTTGTACTTGTGATTAATTAATATTACATTGTTTTTTTCAGTAATTAACATTACATTGTTTAGTTAATTAATTGTATAAATATAAGAGTATTTACTTAGCTTATAATTGAAGGAAGGAAGATTGAACATTCTTTGTTTATTATTTTATTGTTAAATTTTCTTTCAATAAGATGATGTCCAGCCAAGAATGAAAATTTTTGGTAGTATTACTCTTTCTTATTCCACTCAATATAATTCCAATAATTTTATAAAATACCAAGAAAATAATAATTTTCAAAAATATTATTACATCAATTATTTTTATTTAAATTACTTAAGAAGCTTAATTGTGAGTTGATCGAGTCAAATCATCAAAATATTTTTCTGAAAAGTAATCAAACTTTATTTTTATGTTCAATATTAATTTATTTTAGTTAAAATATTAATAAGCTCAGTTGTGTTCTTCATAAATGTAACTCGAATAGCTCCAAATGGTTTTATAGGATTATAGAAAAACAATATAAATACATATTTTCTCAACCCTAAAATAATAATATTATTATTATTTTCTCAATGTAATTTATAGTTTTTCAATGATAAAAGTTCCCTCAAAATTAATGTTGCAATATAATGTGAACTGAAATTCATTTAGTACACTAAATATAAGAAAAAGGTAACTTATTATTTTATCATATCATAAAATAGAGGGTATTATTATTATTATTATTTTATATGGGACTTCATAATCTACTTTTTTTAATAAAAATAATTTTTTCTACTCTTCTAGATAATATATTTTACTAATTGATTGGTAAAATTTAATAGACTTGATATTTTATTTTATATGAATTATTTACAAATAAATATGGTATTATTGATCAAAGAGAATTACTTTGTCAACTTTTCTAAAATTCTGATGCAACCAAACGTTCTATAAATTAATTAATCAAATTAAAAAAAGATAATAAATTTTCCTCTAATATTTCAATTAATTATAATAGTGCGTTTAGTGAATTAATAAAAAATTAATTATTGAAAATATATTTTATATAGATATATTATAGAAAATGTATTTTATTGAGAAATATTATATTATTGGGCTTTGAATATGCAACAAAATACTGAAAAAATAGATTAAAAAAATATTAATTTATTTGATTGCAATCTAACTTTACAGTAAAAATTTAAGTAATACATAAACTGCTCTTATAACATATATTTTTTTATTTTATCATATCTTAAATTAAAGATATAAATGGCTTTTAATATATAGATCTCTCAATTCACTTTTTTAGTAAAATATTTTTTCTACTCCTACTAAGTAAAATATTTTAACAACTGGTTGGTAAAGTTTAGTAAGCCCAAAATTTTATTTTATATAGATTATTTGCAAATAAACATAGTATTATTTGTCAAATAAGATTATATGATCAACTTTTCTAGAATTTTTGTGCACCCAAATTCACTATAAGTGTATAAAAATTTAAATTTAAAATATTTTATTTTGTGTACAGTAAAAAAATGTGAAAATAAATTAAATTAAAATCGATTGTTCAATAAAATAAATTAATGTTTATTTCATGGAAAGAACCAATAATATAAAGAAGAAATATCATGAATTTTCTATTGCCTTTTAAGATTTTTCTTTTTTCATATATAGAAGAGGTTCCCAGTCAAACCTAAATATGATTGTAATTGATCATTCCATAATTAAATTGAGCAAAAGATGGATTAGTTATATAATAATAATAATAATAATAATAATAATAATAATAATAATAATAATAATAATAATAATAATAATAATTCAAATTTTTTAAGTGTATGTTTACAGCTTCAATGTGCAAGACAAACAAGTACTTTTTAGCATACTGTAGTGTACAAGACAAAATGACCTTTTTCCCCCTTTATTAAACATCATAAAACTTCTTTTTTTTTTGAGGATTAATTAATTAATCTCAATTTAATTATTTGCATTTTAGGTAACAACAAAAGTTAGATTTTCTTGTTAAATGTTTTGAACTCTTTTGGTTGGCCACATTAATTCTGCTAAATCATCTTCTGTTTTGTCTTAATGTTTCTGAATTTTACTACTATTTCACTATTTTTAATAATAATATTATTTCTCTTATAAGGATCCTAAAACCCATTAATTAAAAATAATTGTTTTGAATAAAATCTAATTAGAAAACATTGATTTAGATAAAAAAAAATTATTAGTAAGTAGTTATTTCAGATAAAAATAAATTAATTAGTTTGAAAATAAATTATTTTTAAAAAAACTATATTTAGTTATAATCAATACCATTTAATCAGATAATTCAAAATTTCCATTTTTCATTCATCTCATAATTTAATTCATGGATTTAGGTTTTTTTATTATATAATTTACATTATCTCTTGTTAGGAATGCAAATCAAATATGCATAGGGTTTAAGGGTTTCTTTTTTTTTTTTTTAAATTAGGAAAAGATTTATAGAATTTCAATATATTAAAATGAGAGATTTCAGATCTTCTATGAATTCTACAATTTACCTTTTACTCAATTAAGTAATATATTTTATCTGAAATTTATAAATTTCTTAAAATTTCTCATTGATATCTTCAGGGAAAAATTATTTGAACACTTTATTAATGTAATTAATCCATTGTGTTTCCTAATAATCCTTATTGATCATCAGAATCATTCAACTCATTATGAAAAGTAAATTCAATGTCTCTTATTCTTATAATTATTTCAAGAAAAAAAAAAGAGTGAAAATATGATAACACAAGCAGGCTTCTTGTTCTTCTTCTTCAACTTCTCCATCTCAAACTTTGAAACGTGGTTGACAATATGATGAGCTTGTAACTATGAATGCCTTTTTATTTTTTTTCTTTTTTTTTCTTCCACTGCTTTATTCAGACTCAGGAGCTTTCAACATTTTTAACTTTTTTCCCCTTTTCTCACATGTAAGAATTTATGAGTAATTTTTTTAAGGACTCAATGTATATAAAATTGTAATTTAATTTATGTAAAATTATCTTATAATTGATTTCTTTTCTTATCAATGTGTTTGCGCAGTTTTGAATTAAAAATTTATATAAATAATATATAATAACTTTTATTATTATTTTTTCAGTTGATCCATATATATATTTCATATTAAAATTTAAAATTATTAAAAAGTAATATTTGAATTTAATGAAAAGAATTTAATAATAATAGTTCAAAAATGTTAAAACATTTTAAGAAATAATAATCTAACTGAAAATTGCATAAAATAGTTTCTTATTCAACTCTCCAACTTTAAGAAAAAGGCGATAACTAATTGAGGCTTCTGAGTTGAAATATTTTAATAATAATAAAAAGAATATATTATAGTTATATTAAATTTTGCATACTGGAAGTTATTTGAGGAGAAAAAAAAAGGTAATTTTCAAATCATACATCATATATTTTCAAATATAAATAAGCTTCTATAGTTCTATGTATTATATATACGTGAAAAAATAAAATTATAAGGTAGAGCGAAAGTATTATTTATTGAATTTGGGAAAGAAATTGCCATCTCCGAAGTGTAAATGATCAAAGTAATTAAGGGAAGTAATAATTGCAATAGTTCAAATCTATTTATCTAAAGGGTTAAAGTACTGTATTAACTGACAAAAATTCCGTCCACGCATGAAAACAAAGCAGATGATGTTAGAAGAGATTAGTTTTGTTGTTTGCAGTTATCTTCTATTGAAATGCAGCAAAAAAAAAAAGGGTAGTTCGTGAACAGTCCTGCAAAATGCAGAGTCCGGAAAAAGATGGGATCCATGAAACCCATTGCATACAACCTTCTCATGTAGTTAAAAAAGGATGTTCCCATTTAAACCCCCCCCCCCCCCCCCCCCCCCCCAGATAGCTGATACTGTCAACAGCAATTTTATTGATGAGGTCACTTGACAGGCCCCTGATTGAATAGTCAGAAGAATTAGTATCCTATGCTAAGTTTAGCTGTTTACAGAAATTAGCTTCTAGGACAGAGTCTCATCCATTTTCATAATAAAAATCCAGTAGTCACAAGAACAATACTTGTAGACTAGCTGTGCCGGCTAATGAAATGGTTACATCTCGCTTGGGAAACACAGAATTTCAATGCCTTGTACATGTAATAATACTGTAGTTTGAGTATATAAAATGCTAAATCAACCTGAAAACAGATTATCTTATCGTTGTCTCCATACAGCATATAAAAGTCAGATAATAAATGTCTCAAGTGCTACCCCTTCTATTTTCAAATCTGTATACATTAACTTTACAATATATATATGCTATGATACATTAATATATAGTGCGTGGCATTGAATTTTCAGCTTAACCACCGCAATGAATAGGAAGAATAACAAAAGTAATTATATTTCACTTAATAAGCTAATTCTAAATGAATAATATAATCACCGTCTGATATCTGGATAATTAGAACACTAATCACAAGAATATCCACTCAGTTCTACCTGCAATGCTGAGAATTTCATACTATGTAGGTCTGTTTCAATTTCTTTTGCCCATGCTTTCTTCTTGGGTTAGCACTGATCATGCAAGAGAAGGCATTGATAAGCTCAGAATCTTCCTCAGTTATCAGCATCTTAGCTGCAGATGGGTCTGCAACCAAGATCTTCGCCACGAGGTATCCAGCAATAGACCAAGTCTGGAACAGTTGTGCCTGTTTTCCAATGAATCTTGCTTTTTTTGTATCATAATATTCAGGCCATTTATCCCGAGAAATGCGTCTTTCTGCAACTTCAACAGCTCTGGCAGCAATGTGTGGTCTATTCATCTTTATGCAAGCAACTGAGAGCTGAAAACAGCCTCAAATATGTTAGAATGATTATGCACATAACCATTCAAACACCTATGCAGTGTGCAAATGGAAATGCATATAGCAGCATCCAATAGCAACAGCATCAATTGACCAAGTACCATGCATGAACAAGAATACATGGGACAAAACATCCTAAGAAAACATAACTGCATTTATAATCACCTCTGGTCTGAAAATCTGAACTAAATTTCTAATTGATAATGGTGTTATTGTTATCTGCCTCTTTTGTCAAACAATTAATACTTATATGCTCTCTCTTAAATATAGTTCAAACTAAAATATCTCTGAGCAAAATGAAAACTACCAAATCATGCCACCATAAATTTTATGCTGCAAACTAACCTGCCAAAGAAGTGTTGGCCAAGAGCCTCCATTGTGGTAAGACCAAGGCCTGTATCAAAAACAATGAACCATTACACAGTGAAAGCAGAAAGGAAAAGTGAATAAATAAAGTTTGCAAAATAAGGAAAAGTGAACCAATCAAATTTACAGAGGAAGCAATATTACGTGTTCTTAGGATCACTGCCTGTGATAATCTGCCACTCCTGACCTTCAAGAGCGGGATAACATATCTTCAATGGCATGTCTGCTACCAAATCTTTCCACTTGGCTTCAATGAGATCCAGTATGGCATGTGACTGATCTGTTGTTGCAAGACCACTGACAACTGCCCATAAGTTTCCAAGAGAAAAGAATCTAAAATCCATGTGAGCTGGTTGCAAGTTTCCAATTAGATAGCCTCCTTGTGGGGGCATCCAGTCCACCAACCAGGGAGGAATCTGATCTGGATAAATATTGAACTTATTGACTGCATCATAAGAGTACTCTTCAGTCTTATAACGGTATATCTCATTTATTTTTTTTAAATCAATCCAATAATATTCTCTTATATGGAATGACAGAGCAACTAGACGATTGTTCAAAGCTCGGATAAGATCAGCTGATCCATCCTCAGGAGCAAGCATCTCCCTTGCACAAAGTAATGCCGAATAAAAAAGTGCCTGCAAGAACAAAAACTTCATGTCAGACAACCAAATTAGCAAAAGAGGAACCATTTCTGACTTTAATATGCTCAAGACTCTTAGGGTACCTTAGGCTGTGTGCCTTTAAAGGCCAGGCTTACCAATCACAGTATGACCTCTTTATTATTCTTATTATTAGTGAGATAAGGTGAGGAGCATAATTCACAATGTCACCCCTTTCCCATTGATAAGGCATTTTGGGATTATTCTTTTAGATTTAGTCCTCAAATATAGTGAGTATTATTTATTCAAAACCCCAAAAGTTGGGCTGTATTTTCATAACATAAAGTTCCCAGGAGCCTATTAAGGTCCAAACTTATTTCTATGCAAGTCCAAGTTAACAATTAAAAGGTGTCATCAACTTGTGCCTAAATTCAAATCCAGCACAGGTCGCAAACCTTGGAAAAATCTTTTATGATGTATTACTTCTCAATCCCATTACCTGTCCCCCAACCCCAAAGCTAACATAAACACAATGGTGTAAACAAAATTGAGGAGCCAGCCCATTGATGCTTCGCAATATGGAATTCTGAAAACAATTGGTGGGAGTAGGATATAGATGTAATCAGATGGAGAATTAATGGTTGGGTTGAGGCTTGCAACATTGTGTGAACCGTACACATGGATACTGACATACTCTAGCAATTAAGAAAAACTAGGCACTGAAATTTTCCAATCATGTTCTCATTATTTCATTTCCAAAGCTAAATAAAAATGAGGGGATACTTCAAGATATAGAGAGATCTAATTAATGCTACTATTAGGATATAAATCTCAAACTAGGAAATTAAACGAGTACTAAATAGAATAAAAAGAAACCACTATTTCCTACTTATAATAAAAATGAAGTACCAAAAACCCTAAATTCCTAAATAAAAATTTAGGAGAAAAAACTTGATCTCATAAATGAAAATAATTCTTAAAATCTTATTTTCCTTTTCCTTGACTGCATCACACACTAAAATACCAAAAAAAAACAGGGAAAGGATAATAAAGAAGAAAAAGAAAGTACCTAGGCTCTGTTTGGAAAAGCTCATGTGCAAGAATTTAATTCAAGTGATAACAGATAAGTACTGATAGAATTCAATTCAATTAATAATAAAATTTTATGTGTTCGGAATAAACATTAAAGTGCTATAATTCATTTAAATTGAATTATTTAGACTAACTAAAACAATTAAATTATTTTTTTCACTATACATTTATATACAAAGAGCCATGCTTGATTTAAATAAAAGTATCCTGAATTTTTAATAGTGAACTTCATTAAATGAATTGAGTTCTTGCAAAATCCTTTCATTTTGGCATTATCTCATTTCTTTTAAATGACTTTATTTTTTAACTCAAAAATATTGAAGTTTCTTAGTTATATCTTTCAAAACAAGGAATTGGCCAAATAGATTCAATTGAATTGACTTCTTGCAGAATTTGAGTTTCCAAACAGGAGGGTAGGATTAACTTGTATGCTAGCTTCTAGTCCGAAAGGAAATAAAACCAACAAACCAAAGCAATCAACGGAGAACCAGAGATGAACCTTCCCAGCAGCATTCTCAAATCAAGTGGCCTTTCCGCCTTACATACACCAAGCAGCATCCTCTTTAACATACAATTTATACAATCTTAACAACTTATTACCCAGCTTTCATTACAATTCAAAAAGTTTCAAAGTTTTAGTCATAAGCAACTTCTTCTTGCTCGTCAACAACTGCATCAACTACTTACATAACCTAAAAGGTTCCTCTACTAATATTGTACCAATGGCACATAGCAAATTCTTAGTCACTTAGAAAATGCAACTGCAGTAGCATGCAAGTCTACATACTTGAGAGAGCATCTTAATTACCCCATATTCTGAACTTTTCATGCTTTTAGCTTGTCATGATCCAATAATAAATTCTTTACCATGATCTTTGACTAGTCAAGAAGACTTGATATATCACCTTCCTATTTACTCTAAGTTTAACAATACATACTTCACAAAATGAAGAGACGAATCTAAGAGTTCCCCACAATACCACAGCTGCCTCCCCCCAATCCCTGTTCTCATTACCCCAAAGAACACAGAAATTGAAATCTTCCTACATAACCGAAAGGACAATAAGGATTTCTGCCTCTAAATGCTATTAATTTGCACATACTTTTCCAACTCCATTCAACAAACAATTTGATGTAATATTCATGACATAAGAGCATTAGCAGCCAAAGACAATACACCAGAGGTAAATAATGAGACTGATGTTTCACCTTCAACATTTGACACCTTTTTGCTTAAGCACAATCTACTAATTAACTTTCTATTATTTTTTTTATAGCACTAGAAAGACCGAATAAGTTAAGGTAAATAAAGCTAGGAGAGGTAAGGATAAGCCTAAGCTAATTTGAAAAAAAAAAAAAAAAAGTGGTTCTGAATGATCTTATGGCCCTACATCTCTCTGAAGATGTAGTTCATAATCACTCCGACTAGAAAAATAGAATCCATATAGCCAACTCCAATTAACTTGAGATAAAGATTTTGTTGAGTTGAGTTGTATTCTCCTTGTACACCAAAATGTAACAAATAAATTATATCATGAGTCCTATAATTGATTCCATGAAAAAGGGTTATTCCAATGATCAAAATCTGCACAAAAAGCCTTTGAACAAGTAAGCTTTGTTGACTAAAGTACTTGTTCTTGCACAACTAAATTTTGAGAAATTATTTGTTATTTGAGTACGACGCTTCACATGTGGGAATTGAAACTATTCTTAGTCAACATGAGAAGTCTATAGAATTTTTCAGTGAAAAGTTATTTGATTCTAGGAAATGTTATTCTTCTTATGACTTGGCGTTCTATCCTCTGGCAAGAGGTATTCGTCATTGGCAGCAACATTTAGCTTTATCATGAATTTGTGGTTTATTATTACCATTAAGCTTTAAAGTATTTAAGTTCTCAAAAGAAACAATGAAGCTCTTACCATGACGAGTTTAATTTCTCACTAAAACATAAATTTAGACGGTCTAATATTGTGGTCGATGCCCTGAGCAAGCGATCATTACTTTCATCCATAATGAGCACTCAAATCACAAATTTTGAAAGAATTAAAGAATCAATATCATTCAAATCCTTATTTCAACAAGATCGTAGCTGATTTATAGCAATCTTCAAAAGCAAAATGATTGATATATCGATTGCATGAAAATTATTTATGCATCCCTGAAGGCGCCTTAAGAGAGCAAATTATTAAAGAACTTTTATGGGAATGGTTTGGAAGGAAATTTTCATAAGGACAAAACTTTTGCAATGGTTGTTAAGTAAAACCATTGCCAATAATGAAACAAGAAGTAGAGAGGGTGAACAGATGTGTAGCCTGCTTATTAGGTAAAGGAACTACTCAAAACACCGGATTATATATTTCTTTACCTGAACCAATAAAATCGTAGATTCATTTGAGTATAGAATTTGTTTTGGGACTTCTAAGAACAACAAAGGGATTTGATTCTATCTTCGTTGTGGTAGATCGCTTTTAAAAAATGGTACACTTGATTCTATATTCTAAAATCTCTAATGCAATGCATATTGCTAAATTATTCTTTCAAGAGATTGTAAGGCTACATGGTGTTCTCACTTCTATCATTTCTGATATAGACATAAAGTTTATGGGACATTTTTGGAGGACTTACACAAACAGATGGTTAAACAGCAGTAGTGAATCAAAATTTGGGAAATCTGTTAAGATGCATTGCAAGGAACACCCCCAAAAACTTGGGATTTAGTCATACCTCAAGCTGAATTCGCCTATAACAATTTAGTCAATCGAAGCACAAAGAAAACTCCTTTTAAGGATGTTTATGAATTAAAATCTCAACATATGGTTGATTTAGTTCCTTTGCCACAAAAAGTTATGGTAACTGATGAAGGAGAATTATTTGTTGATCACATTCAAAAAATTCATGAAAAGGTGAGGGCTGCCCTAAAAGACAGCAACTTAGCATACTCTTTTGCTGCCTATCAGCATCATCCTATGCAAGAATTTAAAGAAGGTGATCAAGTACTTGTACATATGAGATGAGAACAATTTCTTAAAGGAACCTATCACAAGCTGAAATCTAGAAAGATCGAGCCCTGTAAAGTATTAAAGAAAATCAGTTCTAATACTTGCTTAATTGAGCTTCCACCCAAGTTACAAACAAGTCCAGTCTTTATTGCTGCAGACTTATATCTTTTTTATGGATTTAATAGTGCTTCATCTTCCATTGAAAATCAAATTCAACAATTGTCAATTGTAGAGCTGAAGTTGTTGAAGAAATGATAGTTGTCAAAGAAGTTTGATCTAGACAAGGCAATCCATATAGACGATTCTTAGTGAAGTGACTTAGTAAATTAGCAAATGTAAGCACCTGAATTTCTGAAGAAGAACTTAAGTGCATTGGTCCAGACATATAAGAGAAACATACCAAGACTTACTCGTCAAAGCCGAGTAATTTTTCTAACCTAGGGAGAATAATGCAGCCACATCAAAACTCCTAGTTAATCAAGGATCCCCAGTTCTACTCCTACTCAATTACTTATACTCTCAATGTAGGATTTGAATTTGAAATTAAATTAGGATTTTAATTTATTAAGTATTTTCTCTAGGATTAGAATTTGTCCTAACTAATATAAATAGGACAGCATTATTCAGTTTATATATCATGCACATTATTTTCAATTTATATTTTAAATCAGATGTTTTCTTTAAACCCCTAATTGTTCTCTTGTTCCAACCACAATCACTATCCTACCTTTGTCCTAATTGTTGAAATCTAATTGTCCAAAACCATTTTGTTGCGTCAGTAAGCCAACATCATTGAATCACAAGCCATTAGATTTTCAAAATATTTAAATCTCCCAACTAGAATTCCTTCTAAACACCTAGCCTTCTCTCCTCTTTTCAAAACTTCTACTGAGGCTTCCACTTGAAAATCTTGAGTTACCTTGTAAAAGCTATTGTGTAGCCTTAATGATAAAATAACCACAGAATTTTTTCATTCAACAAAGGAGACTGACATAACCAGTAAATGGCAACAAGCATTTGCCAAACCAAGTACAATAGAGCTATATCATATTCATGACGTCAAACGAAATCACAACTTCTTGCACATACCATAATACAAAGTGTTGAACAATCCAGGCCCAAGCACTAGATAAGAAGATTTCTTCCCATAAAATAATTTTTAAAAAAAATCACATTCCTTGCCCTTTGCCACCAAAAAAGCTATGTCTGATCAAGAAATTACAATTTCTTCTCTCAACCTGCTAATATACATCTTTACAAACTCGTATCTCACTCTATATTATGCCCAGACAGCCTAAGAGACATCTATGATAGGATAGACAAGTGAGAACAACTTCTAATACAGCTGCAAAATTATTAGTGAATATACATCCATGAAGGTCTAGACAAATGAGCACAATGAAGCAGCAAAATTTGTTAGTGAATATGTATTTTGTGAAGTCAATATGATGGGAAACAATAAAACATAAAAAACATTTACCTATACAAGATCTCTCTTAACATTTAGCCATTGTAGATAGATTGTTGCATACTTTTACACTAAAAGCTCTTACAAAAATTACCTGGATTTCTAGAGGGTGGCCATGAATTCCCATACGGCGGTCTACCATGCAAGAACCATCTGTCACCAACAATGTAGGGAACATGTCAAAACCATCTGCAAGACATAGTTTCAGAATCATCTTAATCCCAGTCTGCACATCGATCCTCTCCTGAACTGAGAGATCACCAGAACATTTTCCATATGCGCGCAGTAAGATGATCCACCATAGTCCTAATTTAGATATTATAGGATAAGAGGAAAATTCAGAATTGTGAAGGGTAAGCTAGATTCTTGATTAAGCAAGCTATTCAACCTGAAATGTTATTTTACCAGAATCAACTGGTGCAACACGACCAATTGCTGCCTCTCCAAAGTCAGGATCCAATAGTTCTTCAGTTGCTGAGTCATCACCATCTAGAGGAACTGTACGCACCTTGAAACTAGCAGGCATCAAACCCTGACCAGGACTGTGACAGTCCATTGTTTTTTCCCAGCTCTGTAATACAAAGTCGTATA
This sequence comes from Garcia nutans, assembly GCA_947685225.1. Taxonomy (NCBI): domain Eukaryota; kingdom Viridiplantae; phylum Streptophyta; class Magnoliopsida; order Malpighiales; family Euphorbiaceae; genus Garcia; species Garcia nutans. The sequence goes on along the minus strand of CANTUV010000006.1, from coordinate 11,999,358 downwards.
TACTATAATAGACAACCCAAAAGGGAAAAAGATAAAAAGTGAAATAATTAAGAAATGGGAAATGCATCATTAACCCCACAGTGAGGCACATAATCAGAGGCACAATCAGATAATCTTATATGAACTGAAAACATGGGTCAACAAACATGAGAAAATGCTAAGCAAATGTACCACAATTAGTTTCATGATAACACCTGCAGAAGGAAGCAATTGCAAAAGCACTAATTCGTTGTCTGTTATTCTTTTAGGGACACACAAGTAACCACAAAAGCACTAGCATTCATGTAGATGGTTGATTTCTTAGTTTAATCACTTCTGTGATTACTCACAAGGACAACTGAATCGCATACAAGTAATGATGCAGAAAATTTACATCATTAACTGTAGTAATATTTTCCTCTTATTTTGGGGGGTAAGGCACACTGAGACATGTAGCACAAATCCCAGATTTCTACCCAAAAGTATTCAATAATATCAGAAAGGAACTTCATAATTAATATTTTACCATAAACTCTAATCATTAGCAATCAACCATGAGGAAGAGAAAATAATTACTATTCTAAAAGAAATCTTGGAATAATTAAAAAATAATGGCAAAAGAACATACATATAAGGGCAATACTCACCAATAGGAAGTCATACCCAGATGGGAAGGAACAAATGAAGCAAAATATTCTAATGTAAATGATGAAAGTAGTGAAAATAATTAGTTTGAGCAATAAAACAGTTTGTCCAATCAACCATCAAATTACCTGCAACTGAAGTGTGTAAAGGAGGAAATTTCGAACAATATCATATTCTCCCTTCAAAAGAAAAGCAATGCCAGAAGGCATAAAGTCTCGAATGAAGACCTGATCATAATTCAACACATTGGAATTTGTGGGATCATTGGCAGCAATTGTTCCAATCGGACTGCCACAATAATAAACCATAGAATCACGCAGTAGTTCCCAAGCTTCATCTTCAATAGAATCTATACTAACTTTGTTAGAGATGTCTCTACTTATTCCTGCTGCATCATTAGTTGACAAATTCTCCTTTTCTTGTTTCACAGCACCATTAGATGTCAAATCTTCTTTTTCTTGTTTTAACTGCTGAATGCTCTCAAACTCCAAGACACTTGGCATATATACCACATCATTAAGGTTTAACGCCCTTGCGCCGTCTACAAACCATGTCCCATTTCCATCTTCTTCTGTCATACCACCAATACTTTCTTCTTTCTGGCATTTGCAACTCAGAAGCGACAATCTTTCAATAGTTTTATTTCCAACCAGACCATGGTCACCTGCCTTCTTAGACCAATGAATTCCAATGTGACTTTGTCGAAAACTTGAACACTTGAATATTTCCTTACGCTTTGAGGCCTTTTTCTTTGAAAATTTTACATAGAATTTAGAAGGAAATTTTGACTTTAAATTGCTAACACTCTGATCAGAACTAAAAATGCGAGGACCAACAGAAAAAACTTGCAGAATGGTATCAGAAGTTCCCATCAGTAAAATGCTTATAAATTAAATCAAATAGCTCCAAATTTAAAATGCCTTTAATTTAAGTGTATCCACGAACTCTGCTTCAGTTTAAAACACCTAAACAATATAAAATGGATCATAAAGCTTCACAATAATGTAAAACATAGATATATAGAAAATTAAATCATTGGACCATAAAGCATCTGAACTGGATGACACAAATTCTATAAACAAAGAAGCTTTGAAGATTTTTCTGCATTAACTTCTACTTAGTACTTGGGGATAAGCAAAAAGATAATATAAAAACTAAAAATTTGAACCTTACGTTCTCGTTGCTATGAAGAACCTAAAAGTTCCATTAATCTGATCCTTATCGTTTTCTTTTTCCATTATATTGGAACCCAATAAACAATTATCAAAGGAAACTAGATTCCAACTTCTTTCCCTTCTATTTTCTCAGTAAACAAAAAGCATAACATAACAACGTCAAAATAAGAACAAAACTCATCTTGATCCACTTAAAACCATTAAAAAAAACCATAATTCTACATAATCAATAATACAATCAACAAAAACTTCATATAACTCTCACGAACACTCAATTATGATTGAAATTCAAAAAAAAAAAAAAGCGAGAACAATATTAAGCACCACAATTAACTCAGAGACGAACAATAAAATATAAATGGTTATTAACTTTTCCATCATTTGAGTTCACAAAAAATCAAAAACAGGATAAAAGAATCAAAACCCAGAAAAAATAACAGCAAAAGAAATAAGGTAAAAAAAAAAACTCACCTGAAACCATACAAATAAATAATGGATTGGCAACAAGAGAACACAGTATTGAATAACAACCAATAAAGAGATGTATACCATATACTTCAATACATGTCTCTAAACAAACAAACAATCACCTTCAGATAGTTCACGAAAAAGGAGAACGACTAAAGATAGTTTTATATATGTTCTTTGTGCGTAAAAACTCGTCTATCTTATTTGTATTTTATAATTTGTTTTTTCTTTGTGTGTAAAAACTCGTACATGAACCAGAAAATCGCAGGAATATTCAAACACGCCTCTTTTCTCGTCCTTTGTTTTATTTATTTAATTTTATTTTTCTTATTTTGCCTCTATTTTCCAGTAATTCCTTTTTTCTGATTAAAAAAAAACGATTTTTTAGTTACATAATAATAATTATTATATTAAATAAAATTGAAAAATGAAAAAGAAAAAGAGCGTAAAAATAAATAAAAGAAAAAGTAAAAGAAAGTGAACTCTGAAGGGTTCCCAGCCACTTCTTATGAACGAAAGGACCGATTTGATATTTGAGTTTGTATTGGATTTTTTTTAAATTATTTTTAATGCATTTCTGCTTAATTTTAATTTTATTTTCAAATATTTAGAGGTGGTTAGAAAATGCTATAAGAAATAAGTTATAATAAATCAAATGAAGATAAAAAAAATTTCGTTAAAATTATTTTAGAAAAATCATAAAATTATTTACTCCTAATGAATTTATTATTGAACTCTTGCTATATTTTGACTTTAACTTTTAACCCATTTTTCCTAATAATATTTTCTTCTAAATCTGATATTTACATTTTTCAATCACATATTAATGATGTTATTGGTAAGTTAACGCATATGTAGGGCTGTAAATGAGTCAAACTACTCAAGCTCGGTTTGGGTCTCGGCTCGGTAAAAGCTCATTCAGGCTCGAGCTCGAACTGCTCATTTGTTAAATGAGCCAAGCTCAAGCTATGAAATACTCGGCTCGTTAGCTCGCGAGCTAGCTCATTTAAAAAGCTCGTGAGTTAAGCTCGTAAGCTATCTCATTTAGTGTATTGGATTAAAAATATATATAATTTAATATATATATATATTAAACTATGTATGTTAATATATTAATTTTTTGACTAACTTAATTTATATAATTTATTAATATATGGTATATGAGATAAATAAATTAAATAATATACAATATAAAATAGCTTAGTAATTTATAATAAAATATAAAATTATAGTAATATAATATTTTATTTTTGTTAATATATAATTATATTATTCATCTTTCATAAAAACATAAATTTTAGTATATCTTTTATGAAAATTTAGAAAAAATGAATGAACAATAAAAATAAAAATAAGTTTATTGAGTTTGTTAAACTTATTTAAATCAAGCTCGAGTTTAAGCTCGAGATACATGATATATGAGCTGGCTCGATACAAGCTCGGGCTCGGCTCGGACTCGATTCGAGTTCGAGTTCGAACTCGACTATTTTATAATGAGCCGAGCTTGAGCTATCCAAAGCTCGGCTCGGCTCGGCTCGATTACAGCCCTACGTATATGTGCTTTCATTTAACCATTTCCATTAATATTTTTTCATAAACAAATTTAATATGAGAAAAGGAAGAAGACGAAAAAAGAATAGAAACAATAAATAATCGGATTTACAAAAAATGATCAAAATCAATAAATTCAAGTGAATAGAATAGAATCATTCAAATTAAACTGAATCAGTTTTCTAGATTTTAAGTAATCTTTAATAAAAAATTAAAAAAATATTATATATATATATATATATTAGATTTAATATTTGGTATTTTATAAATTGATAAATTATATTTTTATTATTTTTAAATTTTTATTATTTTTATGTTATTGAACCTGAGTCAATTAATATAATAAAATTAACCAAATTTTTATTCGTAAGTTTTTATTAAAGCATTAAAATATATAATATAAAAAATCAATCAATATAATATCAATAACTAAATTATGGTATAATTAGTATGCAAATTATATGCAATAAATTATCAATTTATTTTCTATGATTTAATTAAAATATTGAAATATATAACGTAAAGAAATTAGTTAATGCAATATCAATTATCAAGTTAGAGTACAATTTGTGTAGAAATTACATATCATGAAATTAACCAATTTCTTTCTTAAAATTTAATTAAAATATTAAAATATATAATATAAAAAAATTAATGAACGTAATATTAATAATCAAGTTAGGATATAATTAGTATAAAATAAAACTAACCAATTTCTTTCTTAAGATTTAATTAAAGTATTAATATATATATATATATATTGTAAATAAATAAATCAGTATAATGTCAACAATCAATTTATGGTATCATTAGTGTAGAATTACATGTAAAATGCCCAATCTCGGAAAGGCCCAAGCCTGGAGCTACGCCAACCTTCCATTCCACATTAACCAACTCATACATTTTAGGAGAATTGTGATCTCATGATCCCATATAAGAGAGCAACTAATTTGGTGGCAAAATCGTGCTTAAAATTCAGGGACCATTATCAGGAAAAGAAATTGAAAAAGAACAAAAGAAGAGGGAGGAGGACACCAATCACTTTTTATATACAACCAAAAAACAACATTCTACCTAGAGAAAAACCAAATCTTTTAGTGTAATATTGATGTTCTTAACTTTGATCATTTTGTTGTTTCATTCTATTTATGTGTGAATATATGATAACAAGTAAAATTTATACATGTTTAAGATATTATTTGAGTTTTTTATTAAATGATTTTACTGATTTTTAAATATTTTTGTAGAAAAAATCAAAAGAAGAAGGTCTGGAGTCAGATGAAGAAAAATTGAAGAAAAAATGAAAATGTATAAGAAATATACAGACACGACTCTCAAGCAGGAGCCTTAGGCAAGACTAATAACGTAACTGACCTCAAAGATTGTGAAAAATTTTGACAGCTCGCACTTACCATGTTTTGATCCTTAGAAATTCGATTTTGACAGGACTTAGAATGATGAATCTTTTATCTTAGTTCCCTATCAGTAAGGGATTTGATTTAGGATATTATTATTATCTTTTTATTTTTATTTTTATCTGTAATTTTTCTAGCTGGAATTAAATTAGAAAGTTTTATTTTAGACAAAGATATATAAGCTAGTTTTTTCAACAACACTGGGAGGATCTCTTAGACGTTTTTAGCTGCTACAATTTTATAGAATACAAGAGTTTTCTTTTATTTAAATTATAAACAATTAATTTTATCTTGGTTGAAGAGTAATTGAAGTTCATATTCACAAATTGTGAGATCTAAACAACTTTATCTTTTCTCTTCTTTAATATCCAGTATTTATATAATTCTCTATAGCTTAATATCATTGTTTATTTGTTAATTAATCGATAGGACCTATTGCTTAATTAGTTAAATAACATATAGCTATTCAAAATTTTTGAATCCATAATTGTTCTTAATATTTTGATTTAAGTAGCAATTAGATTTATCTTAAGAGATTATATAATCTAATTAAATAAATCTTAAAGTTGAATTTATTGGTTAGAATCAAATCATTCTAGTTCTTAAGGCTGTCAAGAATTATATTCTAAGGACGTTCCTATATGATAGGTTATTGGCAAGAGTTAATTAAAAAAAACTTTCTAATTGATTTAAAATCTAAAGAATGATTGGTATTGAGAGCTTGTTCAATACTATAACTGATTTATTGAAGAATTAAAAAGAGTAATCTTTGAATCCGTGATCAATTCAATAATTTAATTGAAATTATCCCTTCAATTGAGTTTATTTTATTTTTATTTTATCTAATTTATTTTTGCTGTAATTTAATTTTAATATTTTAATTTTTAATTTTTAATTTTTAGTTTTAATTTAATTTTGATTCTTATTTTTCAAATCCTCCTTATTTAATTTTGTTTTAGTTTTTCTTTTTTATTTTCAAAAGAGATTTAAACAAATAGTCAATTCTCTGTGGATTCAACCTTATTCACTACTACTACAATTTAATTTGTTTAGGAATAGGAATTTAATTTTGCTGGCTTTGACATCTATCAATATATTTTTACCTTGCCTTGTTCATTCCATTCATAGTAAATATCTAATTATGTTCGAATTATTTTAAATCATTCCACAGCCTACATTGTTAAAGTTAGTGTATGCAAATATTTTCGCCTCACACTCTTAATAGAATAATTTTTATAACTTTGACATTATTAGGTTCTGAACCTTAGAGATTACGAGCTTAAGTCTGAAAAATTGGAGTTGTCACCCAGACGAGTCTAGAGAAAATAAGGAATGGTAAACTTGATTCATAAAGAATTCACAACCCATATTGGGTTCAAAAGTTGGGTACGTATAAGAATATGAGAAATATTTCAGCACCTCCAATACGTTACCCTTACAATCCACAAATCTATAAAAATAAGGCACGGAGAAAAAAAAAATAAAAACATGCCCTTTATATTTTTTTCTTAAATAAAATAAAATGAAATAAACGAGAAAGAAACGACAATAGTAATAATAATAAAAACATTACAATATTTAACAATAAATATGCACAAATATTAAAGATCAAGAAAAAATAAAATAACAAAAAATGAGCATTTAAACAATAATATATACAAAAATATTATTAATAGCAACATAAAACCAAACAAATGAATTTTTATTATTTTATACCCAAAACATAGAAATAAGTAGCAAAGTAGAAAAAAAAAACTTTTTATTATTTGTTAAAAAAGGTAACCAATCATAAAGCAAAATGCAATTTAAACCATGTAAACTTCATTAAAATATAGTAGTGCAAAATTAAATTAAGAAAAAAAAAATCCTTTTCAGTTTTTTAAATCTTTAGCACAATAACAAAATAAGATCAATTTTATGGCTTATTTTGAAACACAAAATTAATCTGACAAAAAAAATCCTTTTGTTGTACTAAAAAAATCGTTAATTTTAAAATGCAGTGTCAAAAATGCAAAGACAAAAAAATTGCCATTTGCAAATGAGAATTTGCCAAAGCTCATGGTGAAATCGCCATGATTGCCATTGCTTTTTCCTGCTTTTAAAAGACCCTATACAACACAATTTCAATTTGGTTTTATAATGAAATTAATCTGCTTAGTTTTTCAAAAAATTAAGATATACAAAATTAGACTCACAAAAAGGACTTATGATTTGGAATTTAACCACCTCCTTACAAAGTATTAATATATTTTAAACCATGCTCACCTTAAATAGACTTTTTTGGACAAATTTACCTTTTAACCTAAAAAAAATCAGATTTATCTCTTCCTTTCTTTTTCTCTAGCCGCACACTATCAGTCTCTTTCACTCTACTCATTTTCAAACTCTTTTCTCTTCTCTCTCTCTCTCTCTCTCTCTTTATTTTCACTACAAATTGATGCTTTTTTTTTTGCTGATAATCAAGATTGAAATAGGTAAGTTTAATTTATTTTTTATTTTTTTTATTTTTCTTGAAGAATTTATAATTGCGTATCGAAATATCTCTCAAATCAACTCAAGTTCGACATTCTCCTTTAATTAAACAGTGAATGTAATGGGTTTTTTGTGTATTTTATTTTTTAAAGAAAATTATTAAAAAATATTATTTTAACTTCGATATTCTTTAACTATTATTTTTTTGAAATGTTATGGTTGAGTAATGTTGTATAAATAGTTAGCTATTATTCCCATGAAGGTTTTTTTTTATTTTTAGCATTGTTATTATTATTATATTGATTTATAACGATATTTAAGGATTGTAATTGAGTGTTGGATTAGGAAATATTAATTTCAATTTATATGTTTTAGTAAATATTATGGAGTATTACAAATGGTTATGATATGAGTTAATATGAGTTGATATGAATTGATATGAATTAATATGAGTTGATATGAGTATAATATGAGTTGATATGAGTTGGATATGAGTTAGTATTAGTGATATGAGTTTGATAAGAGTTGATATAAGTTGATATGAGTTAGTATGAGTTTGATATGAGTTAATATTAGTGATATGACTTCGATATAAGTTGATATGAATTTGTTATGAGTTGATATGAGTTATTATGAGTTAAAATTATTGGTATGAATTGATATGAGCTTGGTATGAGCATATTTTTACTGGTATGACTTGGTATGAGCTTGTTATAGGTTTATTTTTATTGGTATGAATTGTTATGAGCTTGGAATGAGCATATTTTTACTGGTGTGACTTGGTATGAGTTTGGTATGTCTATATTTTTACTTGTATGACTTAGTATGAGCTTGCTATGAGTTTATTTTTATTGGTATGAGTTAATATGAGATTGGTATGGGCATATATTTGCTGGTATGACTTGGTATGAGCTTGTTATGAGTTTATTTTTATTGGTATGAGCTGATATTAGTTTGGTATGAGCATATTTTTACTGATATAACTTGGTATGAGCTTGGTAAGTGCATATTTTTATTAGCATGACTTGGTATGAGCTTAGTATGGATATATTTTTACTGGTATGACTTGATATAAGCATATTTTTACTGGTATGACTTGGTATGAACTTGGTATAAGTTTATTTTTATTGGTATGAATTGTTATGAGTTTGGAATGAGCATATTTTTACTGGTATGAGCTTGGTATGTGCATATTTTTTCTGATATAACTTGGTATGAGCTTGGTATGCGCATATTTTTTCTGATATGACTTGGTATGAGCTTGTTATGAGTTTATTTTTATTGGTATGAGTTGATATGAGATTGGTATAAGCATATATTTACTGGTATAACTTGGTATGAGCTTGTATGAGTTTATTTTTATTGGTATGAGTTGATATTAGTTTAGTATGAGGATATTTTTACTGGTATGACTTGGTATGAGCTTGGTACGTGCATATTTTTACTGGCATGACTTGGTATGAGCTTGGTATGAACATATTTTTACTGGTATGACTTGGTATGAGCATGGTATGAGCATATTTTTACTGATATAACTTGGTATGAGCTTGGTATGTGCATATTTTTACTGGCATGACTTGGTATGAGCTTAGTATGAATATATTTTTACTGGTATGACTTAGTATGAGCATATTTTTACTAGTATGACTTGGTATGAGCTTGTTATGAGTTTATTTTTATTGATATGAATTGTTATGAGCTTAGAATGAGCATATTTTTACTAGTGTGACTTGGTATGGGCTTAGTATGTGCATAATTTTTATGGTATGACTTGGTATGAGCTTATTATGAGTTTATTTTTATTGGTATGAGTTGATATGAGATTTGTATGAGCATATATTTACTGGTATAACCTGATATGAGCTTGTTATGAGTTTATTTTTATTGCTATGAGTTCATATTAGTTTGGTATAAGCATATTTTTACTGGTATAACTTGGTATGAGCTTGGTATGTGCATATTTTTACTAGCATGACTTGGTATGAGCTTGATATGAACATATTTTTACTGGTATGACTTGGTATAAGCATATTTTTAATAATATGACTTGGTATGAGCTGGGTATGTGCATATTTTTATTGGTATGACTTGATATGAGCTTGTTATGAGTTTATTTTGTATTGGTATGGGTTGATATGAACTTGGTATGAGTATATTTTTACTGGTATGACTTGGTATGAGTATATTATTACTGGAATGACTTGGTATGAGTATATATTTACTGCTATGACTTGGTATAAGCTCGGTATGAGCATATTTTTACTGGTGTGACTTTGTATGAGCTTGTTATTAGTATATTTTAATGTGTTTTTATTGAATTGTAGGAAATTGATGTCATGTTATATTATGTGCGCCAAAAACAGAAATATAATACAAAGTTCTTCAACAAAAAAAATATGTAGACCTTGTTACGTTAATCAAATTTTTATGGCAAGTCATGACGATTTCAGTTTTGATCATTAGAGGACTCCCAGTTATGTAACTGATTTTATTGAGAGCAAGCACAAATACTGTAAATATGTTAAAGATATTGACATTATTTTTCTACCGGTGAACCAAGCTATACACAATTGGTTTTTAATAGAAATAAATTTACCGATAATTGGTTAATAAAGATATACGATTTGCTGTATGTCGACGCCCGCAGGAGCGATAGAACAAAATGTGTTAATCCAATTGCTGAGATGTTGCCTCATGCTTTGAATGAAATTAATTTTTTTAGATATAGGCCCGAATTGGAGACTAAAAAGGGTACGAAGATGAAAATAATTTATAAGAATAATATTTGTCCTCGCCAAGATGGATAAGCTAGTACAAATTGTTCATTCTCAGTCATTATGTAATGATATTATTTGTCTTTTAATGTTGCTAATATTAATATATTATAACAGGAAAGATTGCAAGATGTTTGTTGTCAAAATTTGTTGAGTTTTAAATGACGACAGGCTTCGACATATGGGACTGCAGCCAGCAAAATATGAAATTATTTGGATATAATACGACATTTAATTTGTAGGTGCATGCTACAAATAAGAATAACAATGCTTATGATAGCGAATAACATTTTGAAATTTTGTACTAATATTGTAAATATATTATATTGTATATATGAAAATATTACTTTCATTTATATTTATAGTATATAACAGGAAGCAATTATTTGATCATTAGATGTTATGACTTAATGTTGGATGTAGTATGTCTCAATGAGTTGATGCATGATGCTTATTTTTTATACGAGTTTTGTATGAGTTTTGGAAGTCTGATGATACAGGATGTGGTGTGGTCAAATTTTGTTAAGTCTCGTATAAGCTGGTATGAGCTTGTAATGAACATTATGAAATATCGATAAAAAAAAATATATACTCATACCAGTGAAAAATATACTCATATCAAGCTCATACCAACTAATACCAGTAAATATATGCTCATAACAAGCTCATACCAACTAATATCGGTAAATATATGCTTATACCAGTAAATAAATGCTCATACCAACTCATACCGATAAAAATATACTCATACCAACTTATATCAATAAAAATATGCTCATATCAATCTCATACCAACTAATACCAGTAAATATATGCTCATAACAAGCTCATACCAACTCATACTAGTAAAAATATGCTCATACTAAGCTGATACCAACTCATACCAGTAAAAATATATAATCATACCAACTCATACCAGTAAAAATGTGCTCATACCAAGCTCATACCAGTAAAAATATGCTCATACCAATCTCATACCAACTAATACTAGTAAATATATACTCAAAATAAGCTCATACCAACTAATATCAGTAAATATATGCTCATACCGGTAAATATATGCTCATACCAACTCATATCAATAAAAATATACTCATACCAAGCTCATACCAACTTATACCAATAAAAATATGCTCATATCAATCTCATACCAACTAATACCAGTAAATATATGATCATAACAAGCTCATACCAACTCATACCAATAAAAATATGCTCATACCAAGCTGATGCCAACTCATACCAGTGAAAATATATACTCATACCAAGCTCATATCAACTAATACCAGTAAAAATATGCTCATACCAAGCTCATACAAACTCATACCAGTGAAAATATGCTCATACCAATCTCATACCAACTAATACTAGTAAATACATGCTCTAAATAAGCTCATACCAACTAATATCAGTAAATATATGCTCATACTAGTAAATATATGCTCATACCAACTCATATCAATAAAAATATACTCATACCAACTTATACCAATAAAAATATGCTCATATCAATCTCATACCAACTAATACAAGTAAATATATGCTCATAACAAGCTCATACCAACTCATACAAACAAAAATATGCTCATACCAAGCTCATACCAACTCATACCAGTGAAAATATACTCATACCAAGCTCATACCAACTCATACCAGTAAAAATATGCTCATACCAAGCTCATATCAACTCATACCAGTGAAAACATACTCATACCAAGCTCATATAAACTCATACCAGTAAAAATATGCTCATACCAATCTCATACCAACTAATACCAGTAAATATATGCTCATAACAAGCTCATACAAACTAATATCAGTAAATATATGCTCATACCAACTAGTATCGGTAAAACTCAACAAAAGTTGGTATGAGCTTGGTATGAGTATATTTTCACTGGTATGAGTTAGTATGAGTTTAGTATGATTATATTTTTACTGGTATGACTTGGTATGAGATTGGTATGAGCATATTTTTACTGGTATAAGTTGGTATGAGTATATTTTTACTGATATGAGTTGGTATGAGTATATTTTCACTAGTATGAGCTTGGTATGAGCTTGTATAACCTGGTATGAGATTGGTATGAGCATATTTTTATAGGTATGAGTTGGTATGAGCTTGGTATGAGTATATTTTCACTGGTATGAGTTCGTATGAGCTTGGTATGAGCATATTTTTACTGGTATGAGTTGGTAGGAGCTTGGTATGAGAATATTTTCACTAGTATGAGTTGGTATGAGTTTGGTATGAGCATATTTTTATTGGTATGAGTTGGTATGAGCTTGTTATGAGCATATATTTACTGGTATTAGTTGGTATAAGAGTGGTATGAGCATATATTTATTGGTATAAGTTAGTATGAGCTTGGTATAAGTATATTTTTATTGGTATGAGTTGGTATGAGCTTAATTAGTATTATACTGGTATGAATTGGTATGAGCTTGGTATGAATATATATTCATTGGTATGAGTTGGTATGAGCTTGGTATGAGCTTGTTATTATTCGTATGACTTGGTATGAGCTTGGTATGAGCATATATTTACTGATATTAGTTAGTATGAGTTTGTTATGAGCATATATTTACTGGTATTAGTTGGTATGAGATTGGTATGAATATATTTTTACTGGTATGATTTGATATGAGCTTGGTATGAGTATATTTTCACTAGTATGAGTTGGTATGAGCATTTTTTACTGGTATGAGTTGATATGAGCTTGATATGAGTATATTTTTCACTAGCACGAGTTGGTATGAGCTTGGTATGAGCATATTTTTTATGGTATGAGTTGGTATGAGATTAGTATGAGCATTTTTTTACTGGTATATTTTCACTGGTATGAGTATATTTTCACTGGTATGAGTTGGTATGAGCTTGGTATGAGCATATTTTTACTGGTATGAGTTGGTATGAGCTTGATATAAGCATATTTTCACTGGTATGAGTTGGTATGAGCATATTTTTACTGGTATGAGTTGGTATGAGCTTGTTATTAGCATATATTTACTTATATTAGTTGGTATGAGATTGGTATGAGCATATTTTTATTGGTATAAGTTGGTATGAGTATATTTTTATTGATATGAGTTGGTATGAGCTTGGTATGAGCATATATTTACTTATATTAGTTGGTATGAGCTTGTTATGGGCATATATTTACTAGTATTAGTTGGTATGAGCATATTTTTACTGGTATGAGTTGATATGAGCTTGGTATGAGTATATTTTCACTGGTATGAGTTGGTATGAGCTTGGTATGAGCATATTTTTACTAGTATGAGTTGGTATGAGCTTGGTATGAGTATATTTTTCATTGGTATGAGTTGGTATGAGTTTGGTATGAGCATATTTTTTTATGGTATGAGTTGGTATGAGCTTGTTATGAGCATATATTTACTGGTATTAGTTGGTATGAGATTGGTATGAGTATATTTTTATTGGTATAAGTTGGTATGAGCTTGGTATGAGTATATTTTTATTAGTATGAGTTGGTATGAGTTTGGTATGAGCATATATTTACTGATATTAGTTGGTATGAGCTTGTTATAAGCTTATATTTACTAGTATTAGTTGGTATGAGATTGGTATGAGCATATTTTTACTAGTATGAGTTGATATGAGTTTGGTATAAGTATATTTTCACTGGTATGAGTTGATATGAGCTTGGTATGAGTATATTTTCATTGGTATGAGTTGGTATGAGCTTGGTATGAGCATATTTTTACTAGTATGATTTGGTATGAGCTTGTTATGAGCATATATTTACTGATATTAGTTGGTATGAGATTGATATAAGCATACTTTTATTGGTATAAGTTGGTATGAGCTTGGTATGAGTATATTTTTATTGGTATGAGTTGGTATGAGCTTGGTATGAGCATATATTTAGTGATATTAGTTGTTATGAGCTTGTTATGAGCATATATTTACTGGTATTAGTTGGTATGAGCTTGGTATGAGTACATTTTCACTGGTATGAGTATATATTTTTATCGATATTTCATATTGCTCATTACAAGCTCATACCAGCTCATACGAGACTTAATAAAATTTGACCATGCCACATCCTGTATCATCAGACTTCCAAAACTCATACAAAACTCGTATAAAAAATAAGCATAATGCATCAACTCATTGCGACATACCACATCTAACATTAAGTCATAACATCTAATGATCAAATAATTGCTTCCTGTTATATACTATAAATATAAATAAAGTAATATTTTCATATATACAATCTAATATATTTATAATATTTGTACAAAATTTCAAAATGTTATTCGCTATCATAAGCATTATTATTCTTGTTTGTAGCATGTACCCACAAATTAACTGTCGTATTATATCTAAATAATTTCATATTTTGCTGGTTGCAGTCCCATATGTTGAGGCCAGTCGCCATTAAAAACTCAATAAAATTTGGCAACAAACATCTCGCAATCTTTCCTGTTATAATATATTTATATTAGCAATATTAAAAGGCAAATAATATCATTATATAATGACTGAGAATGGACAATTTGTACTAGCTTACCCAGCTTGGTGCGAACAACTATTATTCTTATAAATTATTTTCAGCTTCGTACCCTTTTTAGTCTCCAATTCAGGCCTATATCTGAAAAAATTAACTTCATTCAAAGCACGAGACAACATCTCAGCAATTGGATTAACACATTTTATTCTATCGTTCCTGCAGGCGTCGACATATAGCAAATCGTATATCTTTATTGACCAATTACTGGTAAATTTATTTCTATTAAAAACCAATCATGTGTAGCTTGGTTCACCGGTAGAAAAATAATATCAACATCTTTAATATATTTACAGTATTTTTTCTTGCCCTCAAGAAAATCAGTTACATAACTGGGAGTCCTCCAATGATCAAAATTGAACTCGTCATGACATGCCATAAAAATTTGATTAACATAACAATATCCACATGCCTTTTTTTAGTTAAAGAACTATGTATTATATTTCTATTTTTGGCGTACATAATATAGTATGACATCAATTTCCTATAATTCAATAAAACACATTAAAATATACTAATAACAAGCTCATACAAAGTCACACCAGTAAAAATATGCTCATACCAAGTCATAGCAGTAAATATATGCTCATACCAAGTCATACCAGTAATAACATGCTCATACCAAGCTCATACCAAGTCATACCAGTAAAAATATACTAATATCAACTCATACCAATACAAAATAAACCCATAACAAGCTCATACTAAGTCATACTAGTAAAAATATGCACATACCCAGCTCATACCAAGTCATACTATTAAAAATATGCTCATACCAAGTCATACCAGTAAAAATATGCTCATACCAAGCTCATACCAAGTCATGCCAGTAAAAATATGCACATACCAAGCTCATACCAAGTCATACCAGTAAAAATATGCTCATACCAAACTAATATCAACTCATACCAATAAAAATAAACTCATAATAAGCTCATACCAAGTTATACCAATAAATATAT
Organism: Garcia nutans; assembly: GCA_947685225.1. Taxonomy (NCBI): domain Eukaryota; kingdom Viridiplantae; phylum Streptophyta; class Magnoliopsida; order Malpighiales; family Euphorbiaceae; genus Garcia; species Garcia nutans. The sequence continues at coordinate 11,983,379 of CANTUV010000006.1, read as the reverse complement.
GCTCATACCAATCTCATATCAACTCATACCAATAAAAATAAACTCATAACAAGCGCATACTAAGTCATACTAGAAAAAATATGCTCATACCAAGCTTATATCAAGTCATACCAGTAAAAATATGCTCATTCCAAGCTCATAACAATTCATACCAATAAAAATAAACTCATAACAAGCTCATACCAAGTCATACTAGTAAAAATATGCTCATACCAAGTCATACCAGTAAAAATATATTCATACTAAGCTCATACAAAGTCATGCCAATAAAAATATGCACATACCAAGCTCATACCAAGTCATACCAGTAAAAATATGCTCATACCAAGCTAATATCAACTCATACCAATAAAAATAAACTCATAACAGGCTCATACCAAGTCATACCAACAAATATATGCTCATATCAATCTCATATTAACTCATACCAATAAAAATAAGCTCATAACAAGATCATACTAAGTCATACCAGGAAAAATATGCATATACCAAGCTCATACCAAGTCATACCAGTAAAAAAAATGCTCATTCCAATCTCATAACAATTCATACCAATAAAAATAAACTCATAACAAGCTCATACCAAGTCATACCAGTAAAAATATGCTCATACCAAGCTCATATCAATTCATACCAATAATTCTAACTCATAATAACTCATATCAACTCATAACAAATTCATATCAACTTATATCGAAGTCATATCACTAATATTAACTCATATCAAACTCATATCAACTCTTATCAAACTCATATCACTAATACTAGCTCATACCAAACTCATATCAACTCATATAATACTCATACCAACTCATACATATTAATTCATATCAATTCATATTAATTCATATCAACTCAGCAAATATATGCTCATACCAGTAAATATACGCTCATACCAATAAAAAATACTCATACTAAGCTCATACCAACTTATACCAATAAAAATATGCTCATACCAATCTCATACCAACTAATATAAGTAAATATATGTTCATACCAGCTCATACCAGTAAAAATATACTCATGCCAAGCTCATACCAGCTCAAACAAGTGAAAAATATACTCGTACCAAGCTCATACCAACTCATCCCAGTAAAAATATGCTCATACCAACTTATACTAGTAAAAATATGCTCATACCAAGCTCATATCAACTCATACCAGTGAAAATATACTCATACCAAGCTCATATCAATTCATACTAGTAAAAATATGCTCATATCAATCTCATACCAACTAATACCAGTAAATATATGCTCATAACAAGCTCATACCAACTAATATCAGTAAATATATGCTCATACTAGTAAATATATGCTCATACCAAGCTTATACTAACTCATATCAATAAAAATATACTCATACCAAGCTCATACCAACTTATACCAATAAAAATATGCTCATACCAATCTCATACTAATTAATACTAGTAAATATATACTCATAACAAGCTCATACCAACTCATACCAGTAAAAATATTCTCATACCAAGCTCATACCAACTCATACCAATGAAAATATACTCACTTCAAGCTCATACCGACTCATACCAGTAAAAATATGCTCATACCATGCTCATGCCAACTCATACCAGTGAAAATATACTCATACCAAGCTCATATCAACTTATACCAGTAAAAATATGCTCATACCCATCTCATACCAACTAATACTAATAAATATATGCTCATAACAAGCTCATACCAACTCATACCAGTGAAAATATACTCATACCAAGCACATACCAACTTATACCAGTAAAAATATGCTCATGCCAAGTCATACCAGTAAAAATATGCTCATTCCAAGCTCATACCATGTCATACCAGTAAAAATATATTCATACTAAGCTCATACCAAGTCATGCCAAAAAAATATGCACATACCAAGCTTATACCAAGTCATACCAGTAAAAATATGCTCATACCAAGCTAATATCAACTCATACAAATAAAAATAAACTCATAACAAGCTCATACCAAGTCATACCAACAAATATATGCTCATATCAATCTCATATTAACTCATACCAATAAAAATAAACTCATAACAAACTCATACTAAGTCATACCAATAAAAATATGCACATACCAAACTTATACCAAGTCAGACCAGTAAAAATATGCTCATTCCAAGCTCATAACAATTCATACTAATAAAAATAAACTCATAACAAGCTCATACCAAGTCATACCAGTAAAAATATGCTCATATCAATTCATACCAATAATTCTAACTCATAATAACTCATATCAACTCATACAAATTTATATCAACTTATATCGAAGTCATATCACTAATATTAACTCATATCAAACTCATACTAACTCATATTAACTCTTATCAAACTCATATCACTAATACTAGCTCATATCAACTCATATCATACTCATGCCAACTCATATTAATTCATATCAATTTATATCAATTCATTTCAACTCATATTAACTCATAATATAACCATTTGTAATACTTCATAATATTTACTAAAACATATAAATTGAAATTAATATTTCCTAATCTAACACTCAATGACAATCCTTAAATATCAATATAAATCAATATAATAATAATAACAATGCTAAAAAAACCTTCATTGGAACAATAACTAACTATTTATACAATATTACTCAACCATAACACTTTTAAAAAAAATGATAATTAAAGAATATCGAAGATAAAATAACATTTTTTTAATCATTCTCTTTAAAAAATAAAATACACAAAAAAAAACCCATTACATTCACTGTTTAATTAAAGGGGAATGTCGAACTTGAGTTAATTTGAGAGATATTTCGATACACAATTATAAATTCTTCAAGAAAAATAAAAAAATAAAAAATAAAAAAATAAATCAAACTTAATTATTTCAATCTTGATTGTCGGCAAAAGAAAAGCTTTAATTTGTAGTGAAAATAGAGAGAGAGAGAGAGAAGAGAGAGAGAAGAGTTTGAAAATGAGTAGAGGGAAAGAGAATGATAGTGTGCGGTTAGGAAAAATGAAAGAAAGAGATAAATCTAATTTTTTTAGGTTAAAGGGCAATTTTATCCAAAAGAGTCTATTTAAGGTGAGCATGGTTTAAAATATATTAATACTCAGTGTAGAGATATTTTTCTGGTTAAATCCCTTACGATTTTAACATCTTAAACTAAACACAAAGCCAAAGTAACAAATACATAATGAAATATTCTTTAAACAACACTTAAAGAACTCTAAAAAAACAAATGAATAAGCACAAATCTTAAACTAAAATAACATATAGAAACATAATAACACATGAATTGATTTAAAGAAAAGGAAAAGGATTTAAGAAATTTCATATCCACGTTGTAGGTTCCTCCAATTTCAAGCTCCAACTCAGTAAAACTTAAGCATCACCTTCTATACTTGCACACTGCCTTGGTAATTCAGAAGTCTGCTTTAAGGTGCTTGAAATTAGGTTTATCCAGTAATGTTTATGTTTTAGCCTTGGCTTTTCATTTTTATGTGTATATAAACCTTGTGCTCTGCATATTGCTTTTTTTTAACTCTCTCTTTGTGTTTTTTCCATGCCTTCTCTGTATTTTTTTTAAACTCTCTCTTATCTCAAGCTCTTCCAACTGTTCCCCCTTTAATTTTTTCCCTTACAATCCTTTTATCAATTAAAAAATATTCAAAAAAAAAACCTAAAAATCTCTCCATTTTGAACTGTAAAATATTTTATCCTTCCAAAATGTTATTTTTGTACCACAGATGATGCAGTCAAACAAGGGTCTATGGCAAGTTTGCCATGAGCCATGGTGAACTCGCCATGGCATATGGCTATTCTACCATGGCCATGGGCTCTACTTTTTCTTTCTCTTTTATTTATTTTATCTTTTTTAGTAAATTACTAAATTAAGAAATTAATAAATAGATTATTTATTAATTCATAATTAGGTTTGGGCTTTTTCATTCGGTGCCAAAATAAGGGACTTACAGTTTGCTCCATGTTTGAATAATCTTGAACTTAGTAGAAGAGAGTGAAAATTAACACAACCTGTTGAATACCCCAATAAATCTGAATATGGATTTTAGATGCTTCAATAAACTCAAATTTAATCTCCAAGTACTTTAATAAACTTGAATTTATTCGAGGATGCTTTATTAAATCCTACCAAATCTCTTACTAGATGCTTCGATAAATATAGGGAATACCCATGTTTGGATGCTTCAACAAATCTGACTTTTGTTCTAGATACTTGAATGAACCAGGCCTTTACTTTAGGATGTTTCAACAAATTCCATTGAATTTTCTAAAATTCAGACTATGATTAGTACGTCTTCAATGCTTTAATAAATTTGATTAAATTTTAGAAAAATTTCAAATGCTTCATAAAACCCGAATAGACTGAAACAACACTGGATACTTTAATAAACCTAGACATTTAAAATTGTGATTGCAAAAATTTTGGGTACTTCAATAAACTCGGACTAACTTCAAAGAAATCTGAGTTCAAATTCTAATTGCTAAAAATTTTGAATGCTTTAATAAATCCAGTCTAACTTCAAAAATCCTAGACTTTGGTTGTAAAAATTCCAACAAACAATTTAACAAAAAAATTAACTATATTTTAGCCTATTTGACCAACTGGTATACTCTTATATATTTGCCCCATGCATAGAAAAATATTTTGCAAAAGTCAGGGAAAAAGATTTCGAGATATGCATAATTATTGACTTAAAATTAAATGCCTATTGTGCAATAATTGTGATCTAATTTTTATACATCCATGATAGTTTACATTAATTAAACTAAGCAAAAAAAAATAACTATTTTTTAACTTCTTTGATCGACTAGTATACTCTTATACATTTTTTCCAGCCCTTTTAGGAAATGAATAGGAGTATACCAGTTGCTCAAAGTGTTTAAAAAACATCCTAATATATTTTTTATTTTCTTTTCATGTCTGGCTCAAAGAACACCTTTCTTTGTTGGCTATGCCATCTATGGATTGCATGGGATATTTGCATGACATCATTCTACTAGATTATTGCCCCAACCAGCTTCTTATAATGATTGGTTAGAGTGGATTCAGTCAAAAACTGCTATCAACATCTACTGGTTGGTGTTGTGGTGGCAAATTACTCATGTTACCACTCGGACATATCTGTTGTGTGTTTCTTTGGTTGTTTTCATTGAAGTACTTGTTATAATCCCCGATGCCTTTTTCGACAATATAGAGCTTATCCTTAGGACTTTGAGTCTGTGCCAAATTTTAGCATGCCCCAGCTGACTGAAGCTTTCTTAGATTATCTGAAGGAGCACTAGCCTACCAGTTACACTTATTGACTCATGTGATTCCTATAATTATTAGGCTTACAAAAAATAAAGATTTGGATGAGAGATATAATAATAAAATGAGGAGTGATGTTTCTTTTATTACATATTTTTTTTCTTGCTTTGTCATAACTTTATGCTATTGTGATTTGTTTTAGCCTTTCTAGGAAAAATTCAAAGTAATGAACATAACAATTTTATTATCAGCTCTACTTCATTAAATTAAGAACAACTATGAAACATCAAAATTGCATACATGGCATTATTCCTGTTGTTAATTGGCTCTTTCGAATTTTCCAATTAACTACTTTCTCTCACTACCCCCATTTTAGTTTTTTCTTTTTTTCCTTCTTTTTTATTTATTTTTCCTTCTTTTTTATACATAAAATTTCTTCAGCCTATCCATATTTACTAGTTCTCTCAACTCACTCTCATCCATATTTGATAGCTTCACTATCATGGCGCCTTTTTGCATCGCTTCTTTTACAATATAAGGTCTTTCCTTGTTTGGTCTGAGCTTCTCTTTCGTATCAAGAACACTAGATCTACACTATTTTAGCACTATATCACTTGACTTAAACTTGTTAACCTGAACTCGTTTGTTGTATGCCTTAGATATTTTTCCTTAGTAGAGCTGGTTATGACATAAGACCTTCAATATTCTTTCTTCTAGTAAGGCCAATTGTGCAAATCTATAAGCTATCCATTATGCCTCCAATAGCTTTACTTCCAAAACTACTCTCAAAGATTTAATCTTAATCTGGATGGACAAAACTACATCCATTCCATATACCAAGAAAAATGGCGTCACCCCAATCGGAATGTAAACACTTATTCTATATCTTCTCACAAAGCAAAAGATAGCCTTTTTTACCAATCCTTATATGTTTTAATCATCTTTTAGAGTATCTACTTGATTGTTTTATTGACTTCCTTCATTAATCCATTGGCCTTTAGTCTGTAAGGTGAAGACCTATGATGTTGAATATAGTACTTGGCAAGCAAATCCCTAATTGCCCCCTAAAATTGAAACCCATTGTTTGAAACTATACCGTGTGGGACTTCATGCCTTCAAATCAGGTTTCTTTCAATGAACCAGGTAATATGTTTTTCCCCTAACTTATTGAAAGACTCAGTTTCAACCCACTTTGAGAAATAGTATATTACAACCAATATATACTGATGACCAATAGAAGATGCTGGGTGTATCTCCCCAGTGATGTCAATATTCCAAATTATAAAGGGCCAAGACGAAGACGTAGAATGCCATTCCTTTACAGGTATATGATTCAAATTCTCATACAGTTAGCATTGTTGACACCTTCTCACAAAATCAATGCAATGCTTTTCCATGGTTAACTAGTAGTGGCCTTGCCGAATTATCTTTTTAACTATGGCTAGGTCATTCATGTGTGACCCATAAAATCCCATATGTACTTCAGACATAATCTGCTCAAACTTAGACTTCCTCAAGCAACTCAAATGAACTCCATCCGACCATTTCCTGTACTACACACCCTGAAAAAGTTTCGTATTATAAACATCATGTTGTTTTGCCCTTCTTGCTTCTTTTGTTATGCCTAGTGGGTATTCTGCACTTTATAAATATTGTCTAATTGTGTCATAGATTAGTATTAGTAAGGCTTATAATATGGTTCACTGGCACTTTCTACAAAAATATGATATTGAGTTTGGGCTTTAATAACAAGTGGATAAAACATATTATGCTTTGTGCAACCACTGTTTCTTATGACATGAATGGTGATTTGTATAGCCAATTTTACCAAATGAGGTATTTGATAGGTGATCCTCTCTAGGATGTACTTGGGCCAAGTTGGACTGAGTTTATCCCTTGCTCACAGCTAAACTCGAGTAAAATTATGCCCACAACTTGATGGGCCAGGCTGGCTTAGGCCAATGCGTCGCGTTACAAGTTTTATTTATTTATTTTAATTTTTTATATAATAATATATATTATATATTACATATATATGTAAAAAGGGCTGATGCAGGATGTGTATATATTATATGTTATATTATATATAAAATAGGGTTGAGTCTAGCCTAAACTAAGAAATTTATTTAGGTTCAAAGCCCAATCCAAATTTTATTCGGATTTATAAATAAAATTTGAAGCCCAACTATAACATTTTTTTAACCTGACAGAGTTGGGTTAGATTACTCAAATTTGTGGGTTTCATTAACAACCCTAATCCTCTCTCTTCCTACCTTTTTATTATTTATGTTAAAGGTTTGTCTAAACATCTACAAGAAGTTAAAAATAGGCAAGAAATTCATGGGTGTAAAAAATAAAAGCTTCTATCCTAGTGTGAGCCATTTATTTTTTTATAGATAGTTTTTTGTTTCTTGGTGCTAATCTTGTTACATGTCAGAAAATTGCATCTTCTTTATGTTAACAAGGCAATTTTTCAAGCTAGCTGTTAACTTGCAAAAGTCTAGCATTTTTTAATACTAACACTCTTGAGTCATGTCGAAATCAAACTAAAATATTTTAATTAGGAGTCCTTTCCCAACTATATTATAGAAAATATTTGGGTCTTCCATGTAGCATCCGCTGAATTATTAGGTTTTAATTTAAATTAAATTAAATTGAATAATTTAAGGGGGAAAATAATGAGTTACAAGTGAGAAATAAGTAATGTATATATGAAATATAAGGAAAATATGCATTACATATAAAGTCAAATATGAGTTAGAAAAGTCAATAGATGAATAGTAAAATAAAGAGAAAATGTTAATTTTACTTAAAAAATAAATTAATTAAAAATTTTAAAAATAATTTTATTTATGGGTGGAAGAAGTAATTTAAAGAATTAAAAATATTTAAATAAATAATTAATTTTAAATAATAATATATATAGTTATAAAAAAAGAAAGAAAAATTAAAAATTAACTATTTATCATCATCTTCTTCTTCTTTTCTCCCTCCACCACGAAATTCCACCACAGCCAAAGATTATTTTTGCTTCAAACACTAAATTTTGAAGGATTTCAAAGGATCAAAGTGATTTTTGGTGAATTTTTCAACAAAATAATAAGTTTTCTTATTTTTCTTTGGTCTTTTCTTTAAGTTTTCAATAATGTGAAAATTTGAAATTTTCTATAGTATATTATAATTGTTAAAATGGGTATGGAAGGAGTTATTTTTATGAGAAGGTAAAGATTTTATGCTTATTTGGTTGATTTGTCTAGGTTTGATGGTAGTTTGGATGAGGTAGTGAATGAGTTAGAGTTTCGGGAATAGTAATCATAATAAATTTACGTTTATTTAATTTTATGATTTGAATAATGTTATTAATGTTTTTAATGATATAAATGAACTCAAATTACCATTTGGAATTAGTTAGGATGAAAAAAGCAAAATCAAACAGGCTTAGGGCAAATTTTAAAAATTGTGAGAAAAAGTGATACATTATATTTTAGTACTTAAAATATGTTAAAATATGATGTATTAGGTATATTTAATCTAAAAAGTCAATTTGAAATGTATTAGAATGATTTTCTAAAGTTAAAGTGCATTATGGGAAAAAACTTAGAAAATTATAGAATTATGCCTTAATTCTTGTTTTAGGTTTTAAACACCTAGAAATGTGATATTAATTGATTATGTTCTTTCACAATGGGTATATATGTTGACTATATAGGGTTTCCATCAACTTAGTGGTGAAGAACTTTTGGATATATTGGAAGTGGAGTGGAGTTTTAACTCCATTTATTGCTTTAAAGAGGTTACTATATACTTTATTCATAATGTGTGTGATTGTATTGAATTTTAGCATAACACATCACATATGTTAAATGTATGATGATACTTGATGATTTTTATGAACATGTGGGTATGACATTGTTTGAAGTAACAATGCTTGATTTGTATTAATTGTGGCATGATAAGCCATTAGAAAATGGCTCAATGATATTTGTGTAAAATGTGTAGAGTACAAGTTGTGCACTAACATGAAGAAGTAAACCGCATTTGTATTATTTATGATAATGATTTGTGGAAATCATGATGTGAGTCGGGATGTAAAAGCACATTGAAAGAAATATATATTGTGTGTATCTTATATACTATCTAGTTGCTAGAAGATTGCGCTTGGATATTGGCACACCATACACTAAAATGGATAAGACACTGGGTGTCACAGAGAGTGTCTACGTCCGAGTGAGAGACCAATAATAGACCAAGGCAATGAGCCTGGTACTAGATAATTGTATAAGATATTTGGACCCAATGTGTATGGATGTTTAGTGTATTATGTAATGTGTATAAATAATATTTGACATTTCTAACATGATACAAATATGGCATTATATATGTGTGACATTATTTTTAAATTTTATTAAAGTATGTACTACTAGGCAATATGCTTAGCGCGATTGAATTCTATTGCGCAAGTGACGGGGTAGATCCTAGAGATTCGGAGAGTGTTGCTAGACCACCTCAAGTCTAGATTTTTGTGTGCTAAGACCTTTGAGCTACTGTGGACCAGTACCACTTACAAATCATGTATATCTTTTTACTCTTCAATCATTAATGGTTATTTTTATTTATTTATTTATTAAAATACATTTAAGTATTTTTAAATAGTTAACATAAATTATGAAAAATTTTATAAAGATCGTACTGTGATATTTTTATATTCTATATATGTATTTTATATATATCGAGTGTATATATTATACATATATAAAGTATAAGGGTATTACATTCCATCTTTGATAGGTAGAAGCAAAAAGCATATTTTCTCCTTTTTAAGGGAGAGATTATGGAAGAGGGTAAAAAGCTGAAAAAATAAATTTTTGTCTAGAATAGTGGAAGACATTTTTCTTAAAATAGTTGGCTAAGCCATCCCGATCTACAGTATGAGCATTTTCTAAATCTTATTTCTATTTGTGACTAGCTTCAAAAATTGATAAATTCTTTTTGGTGTGGTTCAAAAGAATATAATGAAAAGCCTACATCATTGACTTTTGTGGGATAAGATGTGTCTTAGTAAGAGATATGGGGATGTGGGCTTTAGGAACCTTCATTGTTTCAACCTAGCAATGCTTAGCAAATGAGGATGGAAATTCATTACTAATTAGACTTCTTTAGCTAGCAGGATGTTCAAGGCAAAAAATATATAAGAAATAAGGATTTTTAGACGCTGAATTGAGCTCAAATCCTACTTTCATCTAAAGAAGGATTTTCCAAGGATTCATTAAAAAATAGGATTAGGTGGAGAATAAGAGATGGTACTAGTATAAGAGTATGGTAAGACCCATAGATTTGCTAAAGGTTTTCAGTTGTATCCAATAGAATGTCAAGTCTAAAAAAGTTAAGAGTTGCAGGCATAATTGATCACTAGCATAATGAAAAGGATATTACTAAGCTCCATTGCTTGTTCTCTCAAACAAATTTCTATGGAATCACAAAAATATCGATTTTGAGATTTATGAAAAATGATGTTCAGATTTGGCACTATACTAAATCAAGAGCCTATTATGTTAAATTAGGTTATCATATTCACTACAAGAAACACACACATTACTAATAAAAAATTCCATTGGCAACTTAAAAAAAAAAAGAAATTTACCGATAGATTTTTGATTGAATATTTTTGTCTATAATCAACTTATCTGCAGTAAATTTATCAAGAGAAAACAGACGTCATTGGTAGTTACCAAAAGATTACTAACATCAAATTTGATTTGAAAAGCTTTGCTTTGTTGAGAGATTGAGGTATATGTCAGTAATTATAAAGGATAATTATGTTGATAAATTAGATGCCAGATTTCACCATAAGCTCATAACGTTGTTGATAATATTTTAATATCAAGAATTTTCAATGGTAATCATTCAATAAGTTTTTAAGATAACAATTTTTTAAATTTTGTGATCAGTCGGTAATCTGTTGATAACATTTATTTAACTATAGATTTTCTGTTGGTATTCGGTCAGAAAATAATTAATATTTTATTCTTCTATCGATAATTTTTTTAAATAAAATTTTAAATTAATATATTATTAATTTACTATACCTTAAAAATATTATTATTATATTTTAATTCCATTATATTTAATTAATATTTGGAATATTATATTATTATCTAATTATTATTATTATATTATTATTATTTATATTTTCATTTTTATTAAATTATAAATATAAAAATAAAAAGAAATAAAAATTTAAATTAAATAAATAATGCATATAAATAAAACTATAATAATAAAAATGTACAAATAAAATTAACAATTATATATACAAGCAAAATGTATAAATAAAGTACAAAAAAAAAAACTAATCGGGAGGGAGAGATAGAGGCAAAGATGGTGGTGAAGCAGCTGAAGATTTGGAGGTGGAGGCGGCGAGGAGGTATTGTTGCAAAAAATTAATCAAATTATGCTTGAAAATCCCTCTTCATTTATTCTTACAATGTGTGCTTTCACTCAAGTGGTTCTGTTTCTAGCTCTCTCTAGTGTGCTTAAAATGCTCCTAAAAAATACATTTAACTGCTCCATTTCTTGATGCAACATTGAAGAGGAAGCTGAAGATGAGGTGTTGGCCCCATAAATGTACAGAGAGCCCAACTCATATAATATGCCCTTCTCTTCCTCTCCCCACCAGCGGTAAATAAATCCTCGAGTCTCATCAATATGCTTACTTATCTGAAACTACTAGTCCCAAGATACTATAAAGTGATCATATAAAAAAATATATTAATATAATAAAAATAAGATATAGGAAAATTAGATTCAAATATTAAAAATTTATAAACATACATACATCAATAAAAGTTTATCTATTGTGACTTTTGGTGTGAGTATGGACAAACAACTTATGCTCTGTAAGGGTCTCTAATCTTCATGTTACAGAGCTAAGAAGAAGGCACTAGAAGAGTTGAGGGGATCTTTAGCATCACATTATGCAAAGTTAAGGAGTTACAATGCAGAACTTTAAAGAGTTAATCCTGAAGGGTATTACAAGCCTGAGACTGAGAGAGTCACACCAAGCTCCATCATTTATGAGGTATTATGTTGGACCATTGTTATGTTTTGATGGTTGTTTCCTAAAAATCATTGTTGGAGGGGCCTTACTATCAGCTGTTGCAAATGGTGGAAATAGTGAGATGGTTTTTGGATGTTGCTCTTACATTCTAATCACAATATGTTAGTATAGGGATTGTTTAGTGCATTGAATTAATTGGTACCATTTGTTGAGCATCGTTACTGTGTTAGGCATATATATGCCAATTTGAAGAAAAAACATAAGGGCCAAGCACTTAAAACACTATTTTGGAGCGCTATTAATGCAACTTATGAGGTTGATCACCTTGAGGTATTAAAGGAAATAAAAGAGCTTGATGAGGCAGTTTATGATGACTTTATAAAACAAAACCCTAATTGTTTCTGTAAAAGCATATATTAGTAAGCTGCCTAAGTGTGACAATGTGGACAACAACATGGCAGAGATTTTTAATGTGTCTATTTGTAAAGCAAGGCTAATGTCAGTTGTAAACATGCTTCACCATATTAGAAATGCATTAACGGATAGAATGAAAATGAAAGAAGAAGAAGTTATTTAATGTGGCCAAAAGTAGAAGGGGATCCAATCATGCCCCCACCCTATCAACATATGCCTAGTAGACATAAGAAGAACATCACTATAAGAAAGTTGATAAACGGTGATGTTTAACATTGTCACGTAAACTTAAATTTTTGTCACAAATTATTTTTTATGATAAAAATTTTGAGTCATAAAAATTATCACTGTAACCTCATAATATTTTATATATGTGACAACTTTTATCGTTATCACTATAACTTCAAGTTTCTATGACAAAAATATATTATTGTCATAAATTATGTTATATTTAGTGATACTAATATCGCCATAGTTTTGAGTTATTAATTTATTATTTAATATGTATATTGTCATTAAAAGTGAAATTAAATAAGATAATTATTATTTGCGTCAGCAAAAAATTGTTTTTTGACAACTATGATATATGATAATATATAGCAACAAAATTATTGTCATAATTAAAGTTTAATGTTTGCCATTTAATGTTACATACCGTCATAAAAAATGATAATAAATATAACAATATCATTTGTGTCAACAATAAATTTTTATTTGGCGACGATATTATTTATATCATGGTTAATAATAATATATAATGACAAATTTTTTGTCATAATTACCCGTGTAATCTTTGTCATTTAATGTTATATATCATTATTAAAAGTGAGACTAAATATGACAACATCAATTTTGTGTTAGCAATTAATTTTTATTTTGTAACGTAAATATATATGTCATGATATATTATAATGTTTAGCGATGAAATTATCTTCATTAATACAGTATAATATTGTCATTTAATGTTATATATTTTCATTAAAATCGATTAAATATGATATCATTATTTTTGTCAACAATAAATTTTATATGGTAACAACATATGTGTCATAATATATAATAATATATAATGACAAAACTATCGTCATGATTATAATATAATATTTATTATTTAATAATATAAATTTTCATTATATATAGTACATAAATTTTCATTAGATATGGTACTTTGAGTGATGAAAAAATATATTTCATCATAAAATTTATTTTTTTAATCAAAATATAACATGACAAAATTATAAATCATCAGTAATTTTTTAACTTAAAGTGATTATAATACTACTATAATTAAATTGATAACAAATTATTTGAGAAAATTTGAAAAAGAACTAATGTGCTATATACTAACTAAAACAAATTGTCATTTTTCACCACATACTAGTTATCATACTAAAATCTAAAAATTTAACAAAAGAACCTAAAATAAAACTATATGTTAGAATTCCTATGTAAATATAAATTTTTATGAGAAATTTCATCATATATAATTTACAATGATCTATAGAACCTACAATTGAACAAGGATCTATCATTAGTAATAACTAAAAAAAGGGTGAATAATGAATCACCAAAGTAAACATTCTATGTATATCAAAAATAGGAGATACATCTTATGAACAAATTGATCCCTAACTTCCAATATATTAAGACTAAATAGCCAAAATTTCAATGATAATTAAAAAATTACATTATGAAATATTAGTTGAAATTCATGGCATTGAAGGTGATAAACTTGAAATTCAACTATGGCACCAACAATATACAAAATTATTTCTGAGTTTAGCTGGATTATAAAGCTACATACATAATCATATTTCGTAGTTTCAATATACCATGTTGCAATCAAAATTTTATACCAAGACAATCATATAATTTTTGCATTGTAGAATTTTATTGAAATTTTGGCAAAAATTTCTCTCTAAATTTGACATTCTATCAAAAAAGAAAATCACTAAATAAAAAAGAGCATAACATGACAAAACATAACTTTCATAAACCAATTGGTTTATAAAAAACTACATGAATAATCATAATTTGCAGTTCCAATCAACTATAATATAATCAAAATTTCGCATAACCTCTTCAAGGTATGTGGGTATCACCTTAGAGAAATTACCATTATCTTCAGTTGAAATGTTGGAAGCATTATTTTGAAAATATTGGTTACCTAGGTCATATAACATGTCATCAATACCATCATTGTCTCCGTCATCATGTTCGCATTCCCTATCTTTAGAAGTACATTGATTTTCTATATTGGTTGGTGTAAAAGGTTCTCCATGGTAAAATCAAATTTTGTAATATTTATCCATTCCTCTAATCAATAAACGATCCTTGACTATTGATTGCGGTTTTAATCGCAAGTTCAAACAATCAATACATGGACAACGAATGTTACATTCTTTACCCATATGGTTCCCTACAAAGTTCAAAAAAGATTTGACCCCTTGTACATACTCCTTTGACCATAACATAGCATCCATCCAACTCTTATCCATTTTTAGAAACCTAATTAGAAGGACTAATTAGTTTGAGAAAGAGACATAATATATAATTTTAACATTGTCCAATTGAGATATTATAGAATTTTAACAATGTCCAATTGACAAGTTACAAACAAAAACCTAACCTGTTATTTTTCATATTTGCACATTTAAATGATTTGATTTTATATTGAAGTGACATCTATTTTCAAGAATAATTCTTAATAAAAACAATAAATTCTATTTTATTATGCGAGACATGAAATTCAAATATGATTCTTTGGACTTAGGCATCCTATTTGACAATACATTCCATTACCCCAGCAAAGAGTTATTACAAGTATTCCTATTTATGTGTATTTCTACACTTGTGTAGTGCTACCTCTCAAAATAAATCAACCCATTACTGTAGCAAATATAAATGAATCATAACCAAGTGGACAGCATAAACATGAAATTTATTCTCATCCGAGTGTGCATTGTGTCAGTAGTGGCAAAGGTGATGATGAATGATCAAATATTAATATATACATATATAAATATATATATATAACTCTAAGCAAAATAAGCCAAAACCCACTAAGTAGAAAATCTGCATAACAACTAAACAAAATTAGTTGGAGCCAAAATTTTGATAACTTCAAAAAGAAGATAGTAATTCATATGATTATCTCCACTTTGTTGAAAATTTTATCCTATATTATTTTCATGAAGCATTAATTGCCACTGATTCAAAGTATTCCTAAGAAGGCTTCATGCGTATTTATATCTAGGATAACAAATAGTCATTTATTTAATTAATTTATTTGGGGACTATTTATTTTGTCCATAAATTATATTTATATCTAGCACAATCTTGTTTATAATTAAATTTTGCTTAAAATTTCATTCTTCTATCGTATGTACATATATATGTTTATACTTTTATTTAACTAATTTCATTTAGTTCCATTCCTTCTAATTACATCTCTTTTATACCTCCTGCATGCATATGTATGAGCATATATCCAACCCAACTTTCATTTAAGCCTTTCATTTCTACGTAACAAACTCGTACTAATTCAAGTTAAAATTTCTAGTACACATTTTTATTCTCGTTAGCCAAAAACCAACATTTCATGTGTTTCTAGTTTTTAATTCATGTAAATATAAATTCCAGCAATTAAATCCTCACTTTCCCTAGTTTAACATTGGTTTATACTAAGTTTTATGGACAAAATAAATAATCCCCAAATAAGTTGAATGGTATACATTCACTTTATATTGAAAAGAATAAATGACATGAACAAATGAAAATGAAAAAGTTCTTAATTACAACAGAAATATACTTAATTTTAGTAAGACTTGCTCTATGTGCATATTATTCTTAATTATTTATTCATGTTATATACACACTCAATATATGGGTAATATTATTCACTCCACGTATAAATCTCTTTTACCATACAATATGAATTTATAAAACTAATTAATAAATCAAACTAAATAATTTAGCTTTTAAAACACATATAACTATTCAATAAGTATTATATTTCAAAATCCAAAAAATAGAAAATAAAAAAATTGAGTAATAAAAATTTATTATATGAGTGTTATATTGCCCACATATATGTTTCACTTTACATATATAGAGAGTAATAAATTTATGGTTGAGAACAAAAAAAATGAGAAAATTATACTGAATGCCACTTTTTAAATTTTTTTACAAACAAAATATCATATCAAGAGAAATATTGATACATCAAATAGGTGTTAGATTTCATTTATAAACAACATTAGATTTTATTTACAAACAACATAGAATACACTCTGACTACAATGGCCATCACATAAAACAAAAAGAAAGTACTCATTACGACACAACTACTGCTTATGTATACAGTTGCCCTATAGTAGATGTTAAAGTCAAACTTGCATTGCATTTTGTGAAGAGAAATACTTTTAATGAATAAGAAATAATAAAAATCTATGCAGCACCCACTTTGGAGAATGAAAATCAAGATTTGCAGTTGGTAGTCCTATTCAATGTTAATGCCAATAACTACAGTTAATTTATGATCCAATAACTTCTACCAACTAAAGAAGATGTTGCTACTACAGCACGTGTCAAGTTTTTTCCAAAGTTTGTCATGTTAATTTATGCTTGTTAAATGAAGCTAGTATACGATTGTTCTTTTTTATTGTAATGATATCTTTGTATCTTTTTATATGATGTGAAGTTCGGAAGTGTAGAAAGCATTGAATAGTTGTGCGCTTTTGTTTGCAAATAATTTCAATTAAATGTATATCAGAATGTAATGAATAATATAAAGGAGAAATAGAGAATCCTGGAGATAGCTCTGCTTCTGCTATATATGCAGTAACAGCAGGCAACAATCGAAAGAAACACTAAATAGGCGTTTATGCAGTAACAGTAAGCAACAATCATTGGATCATAAATTAACTGTAGTTATTGGCATTAACACTGAACAGGACTAACAACTGTAAATCTTGATTTTCATCTTTAAAAGAGGGTGTTGCAAATATTTTATTATTTCCTAGTCATTAAAACTATCTCTCTTCATAAAATGAGATACAAGTTTTGACTTTAACTATAGTTATTTGGCATTAACACTGAATAAGTGTACAAAGCACTGAATACTTGAGTGAAAAGAAACATTCACACAGTATTTATATAAATTACAAAGTGTTTTCTGGAACACTACAAGAACTCGTGACAAGACAGACCAAAACCCAAAATGATGGTCTTACATAACACAAGACCACAACTTGCAATAGTATCAACACAACAGTATTCTCAAACTTATCTGAACTATTTTTTCTTTTAGCATTGGTCATGCCAGGAAAAAGTCTAAAATAATGATTTTTACTTGTGAATTTTCTGAATAATAGTATGTTCCTTCATTTTTTTGTAGAAAAGGAAACGAATTTATTAGAATTCTTGAATAATTAATTTTTTGTTTCATTCTGAAACTTGATTGTGGCAAGGAAAAGAAACAGGGGTGTCAAATTGAAGAATGGTTGTTCAAGTCATTAATAGATTATAATCAATGCTTGCAAGCCAAATAGATGGGAATCCACTATCAAAAGTCAAAAAAACCTACAACCTTATACAAGTAACTAACAACTGTATTTAGGTATAATGAGCAAAAATCAACTAAGCAATCAACAGATACAAAAACAAAAGCAAAACGTACAAACAGACCCACACAACCCAAATAAACAAAACTAAAGAACAATCCCTTTGCATGCCTCCAAACAGATATAATGTATATACGTATTTACAATAAAGGCACTAACCTTTCTAAACACAAAGAATCGAATTTCTCCTCTCTCTGGCCTTCTTTTTCCATCTCACGGCTGCTGTTTTCTCTGAGCAATAATACTCAAATTTTATTTTCCACTACGCAGTCAAAACACCCAAACCCTAAAAATAATTCTCCTTTTAGTTTTGGGAAAGGAGAGAAATCCAAATTATATGCAAATTAATCTTGTATAGGTTTCTTTCTTCTTTTTCTGCTTCTCTATTCCCGCGCGCTTGTTTTTCTTAACGGTATATCCAAAAAATGCAAGGTTTCAATTTCTAATTGTTATAAAATATTATCTTATTAATTAATTTACTTATATATAATTTTTATTTATATATTTATGTATATTTTTATTTATACCGTATTATTTTACTTTAATTTTTAAAAAAAAACATTGTTCATATTTTTAATTTAAAAAATTTATAAAATATTAGGAGAAAAATATATAAAATAGTTTTTTTAAAGACAATTATAGTAAAATGAGAATGAATATAACAAAACATAGTTAATTTTAAGTTGTGGATAGAACAATTCCTCATTCTGACTAATGCAACCTTATGTCTCTTCTCAACTCCTTAATTTCAAATTATGTAATTACAAATTTTATATATCATAAAATAATATGATGAGAAAAAATCTATTGTAATACATACACGAGAATCACAATGGCAAAAATATATATATTTAAGAAAAATGAAATCTCACCTAATTCATTTAGTAAGAAATACATATATAATTGCATTTGAGGGAAAAAGGAGGCATATTATTATTTATTTTTGTCTTCTTATTTTTTAAATATAAATATATGTATTTTATGACTATTATGAAGACTATTTATGATTGTTGTAATTATAAAAAAATAATTTTCAAAAATATTATTTATTAATAAAATTTTTATAAGAGTGATATAGTTTAAATTTAGATTAGTTATTTGATTATATATATAAAAAATCAAAATTGAAGTTTTTAGAAGAAACTTTTTACCTCTAAATGCAATCGTGATGAATTTTTGTATCATCATGATATATAATTATTAGTGACAAATTAATATTGTCAATTTTGTAATCAATTAATTAGTGATGGTAAAATAATATTGTCATTCTAAATTATAATTCTACAATATCAAAAATACATACCTAATAGATATTACATAGTCATTTAAATATTTCTAATTAATATTTTTTTAAAAAAAAAATTACCTCCAAATACAATGGTGACAAATTAATTTATCGTCATTATAAATGTTATTAGTGACAAAACGATATTGTCATTGTTTGAATTAGCGAATTAGTGACTGTAAATGATGTTGTCATTGTAAATTTAAATTTTATGATATTAAAAATCATAGTCAATAAATATTATATCGTCATTTAAATATTTTTTGCTAATATATTTTTAGAAAAAATTATTTACATTCAAATATAATAGTGATAATAAATTAATATATCGTCATGATATATTATTATTAGTCACAAAAAGATATTGTCTTTGTTTGAATTAGTGAAGCAGTGATGACAAATAATATTGTCACTGTAAAACTAAATTTCGTGACATTAAAAATTGTATCCAATAAATCTAATATCGTTATTTAAATATTGTCCACCAAAATATTTTTGAAAAAAAAAATTACCGCCATATGCAATTAAGATAAATTTATATATCGTCATGATATATGATTATTAATAATGAAACAAAATTGTCATTTTCTCTAATTAATAAATTAGTGACAATAAGTAATAGTATCGTTGTAGATTATTGTTTGTGATATTAAAAATCATAATAAATGAATATTATGATGTCATTTAATTATTTCCTACCAATGCTTTCAAAATATATTTTACACTAAAATAAAATTATGTTGAATTTTTTATTTGCCCCCATAATATATGGTTATTAGTGACAATATAATATTGTAATTTTTTTAATTAATAAATTAGTGACAATAAATGATATTGTCGTCGTAAATTATAAAATTTTTGACATCAAAACTCTTAATGAATTAATACTATGTCGTCACTAAAATATTTTTCTCTAAACTTTGGTAAAAAATTTTACTTCTATACGCTATTGTTACAAAAAAAAAAATCTATCGTCATGATATATGATTATTAGTGACATTATAATATTGTCATTTTTAATCAACAAATTAGTAACACATAATATTGTCACTATAAATTTTAAATTTTATGGCATCAAACCTTGCAACGAATTAATATCATATCATCACTAAAATATTTCTCTCCAAATTTTTAGTAAAAAATTTTACCTCCATATGCTATTGTTACCAAAAAGAATTTTATAATCATGATATATGATTATTAGTGACAACATAATATTGTCATTTTTAATCAACAAATTAGTCACAATAAATAATATTGTCACTATAAATTTTAATTTTTATGACATCAAACTCGTAATGAATTAATACTATACCGTACTAAAATATTTTTCTCCAAATTTTTGGTGAAAAATTTTACCTCCATATATTATTGTTATGAAAATTTTTTAATTGTCATAAAAAATGTGATTTGGTGACAAAAAAATTTATTAAAAATGACAGAAAAAATATTATCACAAAATAAATTTATTAGTGACAATATTATGATATTGTAATAATTAATCAACATTTTATGATAAATTTTTATGCATCATTGGAAAATTTATCATAAAATGTGTAATTTCTTGTAGTGCATAATAAAAAGTGCAAATGAGTTGCAATCAGATTCTAAAAGAATAAGCAGACATGGAATGGAAATGCAATGTAGAATTTGTCATCGATATGAGCATAACAAAAAGGGGTTTCCCTCTCAAAGACAGACCTCCAACTGAGAATGAAAATGTAAACAAAGTACGTATATGTATATGATGGGTTTGAAGACATATAACTTAGTTATACATAACATTTATAATTATAGTTTGCATTCTGTTATTGCAAGCTAAAATGGAAAAACCACCAAAGCCAAAGCAGTCTACACAGTCAGTAAGACAGGGGACTAACAGTGAACCTGGTGGAATCCAGTCATACTCAACCTTAGCACACACAACTCTAGTTGCTAGGCAACCTGATGTGGATAGAAATGATGCAAGGCATAGTGCATATGAGAGGAGGATTGTGAGTTTATTATTCATGTCTATTATGTGAATTATGCTTTTATTTCATTTGATTTAAATGTCTGATGCAAATGCAATGCAAATAAGAGAAGGAATGGGTCTGAGGGTGTAAAAGGGATCAGGAAAAATGTAATTGCATGTATGTTTTACTATACATTTTATTATGTCATTTGATTCATTCTTTAGATATAACTGACCAAAGAACATTATTATTCACATATGCCAGGATAAAAAATTATCCATTTTGTGAGTGGGATAAATGTTACTGCAACAGCTGTAAAAAGGATTGGAAATTCAAAGACAAGCTAGAAAAAGAGAAATTCACAACCACTGCCATCCAAGAAGTCTAAGCCTATAACTTTTGGAGCATGAAAGTTACACGAAACAGCTGGAAGTTTAGGAAGGAGTGGTATTCGATTCTCTAGTCAAGGAGAATGGAATAATCTAGTTTGGATGCGCCCAAAGAAAACACAATCCGTCAATGCTTTGCTTAATAGTCCCTCAGAGTAGTTGTAGGACTTCATATATTTAACTTTTTGTAAACTCAAATGAGAATGGAACATGTAATTTGAATTATGTCATTTTGTGTTAGAGTTTAAACTTATGTTTTAATTTCATTATGGTAAAATATGGATCTTGATAGTATTAAATTAATGGTATTGTCTTTTATTTGAGTAATGGTATTTTTCATTTGTTTGATCATTTGTGTGATTCTTGGAAGTATCCTCTTAAATTTTCAATAGTTTATATTGATAAGTAATGTTGGTAGGCTACTAGTATTATGTTGTTATATGTATGATGTGTGATTGTGGTAATTGAAGTATACTACTACTATCCTGCTATATGTTTGATGTGTGATTGAGGTTGGATGCAGCTAAAGTTATGATGTGAGACAAAAACCCTAGAAGTATACAACTATATGCATGTTGAATTCTAGAAGTGTCAACATAAGCATACAACTATGTGCATACTGAATTCCAGAAGTGTATTATGTAACTAAATTTTGTGAATTCCAGAGGTGTATGCTAAATTCCAGAAGTGTCATAGCTACTGTCAAAAAAACTACACCAACTTATTCTCTAACCATTTGCACCAATCACAACTAAAACGAATGACCAACCATATGTATAATTCATTCAAGTTTTAACTCAAAGTCAATTGCAAGGATATCAACATTCAGATTTAATTTCACAAATTTAAGTCATTACATTACAAAATGTAAACATTATATGAACATTACAAAAATATTCAAATAACATTACATTGCATGACCAAACCAATAATAATTATACAAACACCGCTAAACTCTACTATAAGGAAGTGCAAGATTCCTTGGTTGGTTCCTATTGCTCATAAAAACCACTATAACACTAAACACTACTAAGATCAATGCAATAAGCTTCACTATCCCCTTCTCCTTTAATTCCATCTCCATCACTTTCTTCTACAGCAGCTTTTTCTGATTCAAAATTTGTGTTTTCTCAACCTCTAACCTCAATACCATTCCAATAATGGTATTAATAGCTCCAGAAGCAACATTAGCCTCCTCATTCATTTTCTGAATCACCTTGTTCAACCTTTCAATCTCATTCTTCAATCTCTTAATCTTATTCACAAATGGGTAAGTAACTTCCATATCTCTGGGAGTACATTCAGGATCAAACCAAACAATGTACTCACAATTATCCTCCTACATTTTGAATCATTGAAGAAATTTTAATGAATAAAAGATTTGACAAAAACCTTAAAAATTATATTTGATTCACTATACCTTCCAGAAAGGGCACCTCACAAATCTTTATGTTGGGTTTCTAAAGCTTAGAGAAGTGTAGCAATTAGCTTGCTCTTCATGTTTGCATAAAAATATATGTGTATATATATATATATATATATTACATTTGTAGCCAAGCTTGCTGCTTCTACTTCCAAGGCATGCATATGAGAGTTGAGAGAGGAGAACATCGATGCTATGGAGAAAAGTTGGGGATTTGTAAAACGTTGTGTTTTAGATAAAAGGATAATATATAGTGTTTTGATTCCGAACGACACCGTTTTAAAATAAATTTGGTTTTTGAATTAAAAAATTCAAAATGGTGCGTTTTGATTGTGAGATGCATACTTACTGAGCGTGACACATCGTATGCCAAGTAGGCTCGATTTTTTTTCCAAAACGGATATGTGACAAATTTGATGCAAGTTGTAAACTTGTTGTACTAATTGACAAAAAAAAAGGATTATGAATAAACTAACAAAATGTGAATTTTAGGGTATTTTTAGGGTTTGGCCAATTTTTTACCTAATTATAAAAAAAATCTAATTTTTACTTAAAATACTACTATATTAATTAAAAAATTAAATACTATTATCCAGTAATCCAAAGATCTAATTATTTACCTAAAATACCACAATGTTATTAAAAAAATCAATTTTTTACCTTAAAAATCATAAAAACTAAGTTTTAACACTAATAATAAAAAAATCTAACTATTACATAAATATAATTTTATTTTAATTAAAAATATATAATTTTATTTTAATTAAAAATATATAATTTTATTTTAATTAAAAATTAATTGTTTTACCTAATAATAAAAAATCTAAGTTTTAACATTAATAATAAAAAGTTTAACATTAATAATAAAAAGTCTAACTTTTACATAAATACAATTTTATTTTAATTATTAAAAATATAATTTTTATCTAAAATAACACTATATTAATTAAAAAATCAAATTTTTTACCAAATTATAAAATTCTAGTTTTTAACTAAAATAGCACTATATTAATTAAAAAATTAAATTCTATTACGTAATAAAAAATCAAATTATTTATATAAAATGCCACTATATTATTAAAAAAATTAAAATTTTAACCTAAAAATCATAAAATCTATGTTTTAACACTAATAATTAAAAATCTAACTATTACATAAATATAATTTTATTTTAATTAAAAATTAAAATTTTTGCACCAAATATTAAAAAAAGCTAAGTTTTAACACTAATAATAAAAAAAATCTAACTTTTACGTAAATATAATTGTATATCCCTTAATTTGGTCCCAAAATAAAATTTAAAAAAAAAAAAACACCCCATATTTCCTTAAATTAAAAAACCTAGCTTCATTAATAAATAGGATGGCTGCCAATTTGCCACTTACCAGGCCCATGGCAAATATTTGGCGAATTCACTATAAGTTATGTGTTTGTCCGAATTTTTTGTCTAATCAACTTATTTTTTCAAAAATAAAATTTTGAAATTTAAAAAAGAAGATGGGGATTGGTTTGTTTTGATTTGATATTGGGGATTTGATTTTAAAAGGAGAGTTGGATACGAGATAGTGGGTTTCTAAAATATACAGTGACTGAAAGAAAAAAAAAGAACAAAAATATAGAGAAGAAAATTACACACGAAGAGACAAACACTATAGAAAAAATCAAACAAAAAGCAACAACATAGAAGATGCAAAAAGACCATACTCAAAAACCATTAGAGGCAGGCAACTGGACCATTTGCAAAAAAAGCTTGTTGGTTTCACTGCTTGAGCTTAGAATATGCTAAAATTCGAAGGAGCCAACAACGTCGACATAAAATTTCTTAAACCTAGTCTTCTTTTCAATTAATTCATGTATTCTTTAGTTCATTTGCATGCTATTTTAATTTTATATTTGTTTTTTAGAAACGGTGTACTATGAAAATTATGCTGGTATTTTGATGAAATTAAAATGATATTTTGTTATAATAATCAATATGTGAGTGTGATTGTCTTGATAATAATATCAATTTTGTATTTAATTTGGTCATAAACGTCTCATTTATATAACCAAGTTTTTAATTAAACAAGAAGATGGCTTCATTATGTGTCAACTAAAACCTTCTATGAATTGACTTAGAAGTGAGAAAATACAAGAGACGATAGTTTTACTCTTTGGATTTTCAACTATTCTAAAAATAATTCTTGTTTAGGTTAAAATTAAGTTTTGGAGAAAACTATGATTATCTTGCTCAAAACAATTCCATTTAATTTTGTTGTGCATTATCTCTTTTATATTAACATAGTGTAAGTTTAGTTAATAAACAACACAATAAGTGTGGCTTTATTCTTTTTTTTTTTTTGTGTGTGTTTCAAGAATAAGATAAAATAATATGTATGTTTGATTTTGAGTTGTTGTGGAATGGTGTTCTTAACGTGCTTGAATATGCGTTAATTATTGTTTGTTAACTTATGATTCATTTATGTGGATGTTTGCTAACTTATGATTCATTTATAAGGAAGGCTTAATTTTATATCTATTTGTGTATATTTTAATGTCGTGTATGTTTTCTTATTGCTTAAAAATCGAGTAGAGATTGCGAATTTCTTAAAAATTGAGTCAATTATCCCCTTCTATTTTCTTTTCAGCCCGTCGGGGTGAGACTCTAATTCTCCGAGCATAGACCCGCAATCTCTAAAGCTTAGAGTCTAACAGTTTCGAAGTCGCAACAACCATTCAATTGGGAATGGGGTGAAAGTCCCTTCTCACAATAATTTTATTTTAATTATTAAAAAATCTAATTTTTATCTAAAGCGACATTATATTAATTAAAAAATTAAAATTTCCCCTACTTATTAAAAAATTTAATTTTTACCTAAAATAACACTAATAATAAAAAATCGATATTGCATAAATATAATTTTATGTTGATTAAAAAATTAAATTTTTTACCTAATAATAAAAAAAATCTAAGTTTTAACACTAAAATTAAAAATGTATCCCTAGTTATTAAAAAATTACTAACTTTTACTGAAAATATACCAAAAAAGTTAATTTAACCTAAAAAATATTATTATAATAATCTACCCCACAAATAATAAACAAAAATTTTAATATAAAATTCTCTACATAATTATTAATATACAAAACTTTTAACACAAAAGATTAATATACATAATTTTTAACATCAAAATTTAATATACAGAATTTTTAACACAAAATTAAGAAAAAAAATTACAACAGAATTTTTTCCTAATAAACCCCTAAATAAACAATACATAATGCACATAATGTACTAAAAACACAACAGATTACACAATATTATAAAAACACAAATTATATACAAAATAATAAAAAAAATTCCCAAATTTTATGGGCTCTCTTATTACAAACTATTTTACTAACCTATTTGGGGAATGCAATGGAGACTATGAACAAGTTCTTTCATGTGTGCAGCCGAAAGTTGGTGAGGACAGTAATATGAAACTAATGGCTCCTTTTCATCCTTTGGAGTTCAAGACTGCTATCTCTCAAATGCATCCTGACAAAGCCTCTGGACCGGACGGAATGAACCCAGCTTTCTATCAAACAATCTGGCATACTATTGGGAGTGATGTTGTTTCAAATTGTCAGCAATGGCTTTGTCAAGGTACGTTTCCAAAATCTCTGAACAATGCTATTATTGTGTTGATTTCGAAAGTAAATAATCTTGAGACTTTGAAGGACCTTAGGCCTATTGCATTATGTAATGTAATTTATAAATTGTGGCTAAGGTTATTGCTAATAGGCTCAAGGTTATTTTACCCTCTATTATTTCACAATCTCAATTTGCCTTTATCCTGGGAAGATTAATCACTGACAATATCTTGATTGCTTATAAGGTAATTCATTATCTGAAAATAAAGACAAGAGGTAGAAAAGGGAGAGGTTGCCTTTAAGATTGATATTTCTAAAGCCTATGATAGAATTGATTGGGAGTATCTTCGACTGATTATGCTTAAACTTGGATTTGATGAAAGATTTGTTAAGCTTTTTATGTGGTGAGTCTCTACTGTTCAATATTCTGTTTCCTTTAATGGTTATGAGGTTGGTCCAATTTTTCCTAAAAGAGGCCTTAGGCAAGTCGATCCATTATCGCCTTATCTTTTTATTTTATATACGGAGGGTCTCTCTTCATCGTTTCAAAGAGAGCAAAGCAAGGGAGATATTCATGGTTGTAAAATCAGTAAAGGGGCACCTAGTATTTCTCACTTATTATTTACTGATGACAATTTCTTTTTCTTTAAAGCTAATGCCAGAGAAAATCATGCCATCAAAAATATCCTGAACACTTATGAAATTGCTTCTGGTCAAACAATTAATTTTCATCAATCAGGAATCTCTTTTAGTTCAAATGTTCATGTCGATACTAAGGAGAAAATTCAGGGTATCTCGGGTGTCTACACTCCTCTGAGTCACAATAAGTATCTAGGGTTAATATCTCTTATTAGCAAAAGCAAGCGGCAAATTTTTTCTTTCTTACAGGACCGGTTGAGGATGCGCTTTCGTAGCTGGAGAAATAAATTTTTATTTGCTACCGGCAAGGAGATTTTGATTAAATCAATGGCACAGGAAATCCCTACATATTGCATGGTAGTTTTTCTGCTTCCTCTTTCTATTTGTGATGAACTCTAGAAAATGATGAACTCTTTTTGGTAGGTTATGAAAAATGATGGGAGAAGACGGATTCATTGGCTCTCCTGGGACAAGCTTTGTGTTTCTAAGAAAAATAGTGGTCTTGGTTTTCGTAATCTGCATTGCTTTAATTTAGCAATGCTTGGTAAGCAGGGTTGGATATTTTTATCTCAGCCAAACTCCCTCACTAGTAAATTATTCAAAGCCAAATATTTTCTGAGAGACAACTTTCTAGAAGCTGAGAGGGTAATAATCCTAGTTTTATTTAGAGGAGTTTAATGCGAACTCAAGTATTATTAAAGAAAGGTTTGCATTGGAGAATTAGGACTGAGTCTAATGTTAATATTTGGAGAGAGCCATGGAGTGTTGATGATGAAAACTTTTATGTTTTCTCTAAAATAAAAGAGGGGTATGAGAATTATTGTGTTAAGGATTTAGTTAAAGCGAATGGAACTGAATGGGATATCTAAAAATTGCAATTTCTACTTCCTCATGATGTGGAGCGGGTTCGCAAATATCCCATCAACAATTCTTCTACTAATTCCATTATTTGGCACTTCTCGAAGAGGGGAATTTATGATGTCATCATATAGCCACATCTTTTTTTTTAGATATTAGTGAATATATTGTACCTAGAAACTAGAGTAAACTATGGCAGACTGACTTACCTCCAAAAATCAAGTTGTTTATTTGAAGAGTCATCAGGAATGTGTTACCTACCAAGTAGAGATTAGTTAGCAAAGGGGTTACTTTATCTTCTCATTGTCCATTTTGTGAATGCAATGAAACAATTGATCATGCTATTCTCTATTGTTCTCGAGCTATGATTTGTTGGAGTCATTTTAATGCAACTGTGCAGGAGCTTATTATCGACCATTTTTTTTCTAATTGTTTCAACTCTATTGATGAGCATGTGATATTGAATTGTTGCATTCTAGCTTGGTGTATTTGGTATCCCTGTAACCAGTTGATTTGGAAACAGAGGGATGCTAGTCTGTCTCAAATTGTAGGCCATGCACGCTTAATCTATCAGGAATGGGTAAACTTCAAGTATGCACATTTAGTTCCTGCTGGACGTGTGAACAATGCTAGTAATAATATGACTTGGTCTCCACCTTTAAAGGGATGATGGAACTATAATGTTGATGCCTCAATATTTGTTACAGAGAATTGATCTAGTGTTGGAGCAATAATTCGTAATCATCATGGGCAATTTGTATCTGCATGTTGCCGTAATTTTTATGGTATTCCTTCTGCAGATCTTGCTGAGATATTGGGCCTTCGACAAATACTTAGTTGGATACACATAGAAGCTTGGCATAATATTGATTTTAAACTCGATAATCAAAGAGTTGTTTATGCTCTCTCTTCACATACTATTGATCATTCAGAGTTTGGCTGCATTATTCAAGATTGTTTGCTTATTTTGAGTCAGTTACAAGGTGTCTCTTGTCAATAGGTTGGAAGACAATCCAACAAAGTTGCTCATTCCTTTGCTAGGGTAGCTTGTTTTTATGATAGTCTTCACGTTTGGAGAACTCCTCCTCCATTTGTTTCTGTTCTTCTGTATCAAGATTCCAGAGCTCAAAGACCTTAACTGTTTGGGGTCTTTAGCTTGGCCTCTTATTTTCTCTTTCCATTAATAATATACATATTTCTATCAAAAATAAAAAAATAAAAAAAATCCAAAATTTCTTCAAAATATGTAGAATATACAAAATGCAAATTACAATGTACAATATACACAATAAACTAAAAAAACAGCAAATTACTTAAATTTTACAGAATTTACAAAGTCACAGAAAATTACTCACTAGAATATGCAAAATATCTAAAATCCTAATCAACAAATTACTTAATAATTTAATAGACTAACGAAAAAAGTAAAGAAAAATAAAAAATAAAAAAAGCAAAGAACTAAATACTAGAGAGAAAGGAGAGAGAAAAAAAAACCTAAATATCAAACTGGAAAACATAAATACAAAATGCAGAGATGAGAAAAATAAATAAGAAAAAAATCAAAAAAAATAAAGAGAGAAAAAGAAAATTAAAAAATGAAACAAATATATTTACTTATAGTGTTCGATGACCGAAGACGGCATAAGACTGATTAGAAACAGTAGAGCTAGAGAGAGAGAGAAATCAACGACAAAGAGAGAGATAGAGATAGGCAGATGGAAGAAGAAGGAGAAGAATACATATTTAGTTTTAATAGCTTACCAATGGTATTAAGTGTTTGTCATTAAATCTTTAAACATTTACAAACAGAACATTCATTCACTAGGTAAAAGAGATTGTTGATATGCAACCATTTATTTATTTACCAAGAGAATACACATTCTCTCTGTAAATTGTGACACTCAAAATTAGTGCTAATTAGTAGAGGTTTTAAAGTTAGTACTTGGTCATTTGTGTGGTAATCTAGAAGGTATTGAACATGTATTGCTGGCATGTCCTTTGGTTTGTGCTTCTGGGGATGTTTTTTATTTTGTGGTAATATTTGGTATGTTGTTGAGTGCAATACCTTAATATCAAGTTTTAATACTTGATATGTTACTTCACATACAAGACTGTAACAAGCAAGCTATATTTGCTAAGGGTTGTATATTTGATTGATTGAACCAAATCGAAATTTGAACTAACCAAATTTTTTTAATACCTCTAGAATAATAATCAAACTAATTCAAAATTAATAAAATAATGAAATACAAATGAATATAACTAAATATTTTCAATTTGGTTATCGTTTATGACTGAATCAATCATATAATATTAGTTTTTAATTTAAATATCATTAATTTATATAATATTAATATAAGAAAAAATAAAAAAAAAGAATTATATTATTAAAAATTTAAATATTAAATATTATTAATAAAAAACTCAATAAATATTATATTATTACTAAAAATTATATTTAATATATTAAAAAATAAAATTTAATTATTTTAGTTAGTTCGGTTACTAATTTGAAGATAACTGAACAAAAAACCGAATCACCTATTATTGATATAACTGAATTTCATTAATTCAGTTTGATTTTTTTAAAACCAAATAATACACACCCCTATTTGCTATCATCACTTGAAGCCTTTGGTTCTCTAAAGATGTGATAAACTTTGCTTTCTCCACATTAGAAGAGTGGAAGGAGGCACAGAAAAATGTCAAGAAAATCCCTCAACCTTCTTCACGTCACATGCTAGTACCAATTGGCATAAATTGCCCCCAATTTTCTAAAATGCAACATAATGAAGCTAGCTTCAACTGTATTAACTACAATGGTTATGGGGTTGTTTAGAGAGATGATCATTAGGATTAAAAAATGTGTTGTTTGAGATATATAGTCAAGTTCTATGGTAGAATACTTAATAGAATTTGGGCCTACTTTATTAGAATATTGACACCTCTTCTCTCAACTATAGGGGTGCAACCTGTTATGGGCCAAGAAACAAGCTAATAGTATTGCGCAATGTTTAAAAAGGGTTGTAATAAGCTTTCCTAATCCCCCTTTTCGAGTTAACCTCCTTTTTTATTTTGTAAATAAATTATTTCTTGATACTGAAGCTAGAGGTGGATATTAACCACCCGATCGAACTCTAATTTAACCGATCATTTCAACAAATAATTTTATCTATCAAACCGATCAATTTTTAATTTCGGTCGATTCGATTAATTAACCAAACTAAATCAGTTGGTCCGATTAATTAACTGAACCATCTAATTTTTTATTTTATAATTAAAAATTATATTTTCAATAAAAATATTAATATAATTAAATAACTAAACAAAATGTATTAAAATAATAAACAAAACGTATTAAAGTAATTTTTTTACAAATAATTTGTATTTTTTGTTTATTATTTTGTAAATAATTTTTTTATAAACAAAACGTATTTTTTTATATTTTTTAATTTTTATTTTATAATTAAAAATTATATTTTCAATAAAAATATTAATATAATTAAATAACTAAACAAAATGTATTAAAATATTAAAAATTTTAATTAATAAAAATATAAAAAATTACTTTAATACATTTTGTTTATTATTTTGTAAATAATTTTTTATTATAATTTTTTTATTACAAAATAATAAACAAAATGTATTAAAGTAATAAAAAATATATTTATAATAAAAATTTATATAATTAAAAATGTAAACAAAAAATATAAAAAATTTATTTTTTAAAATTTTTTGTTAATCAGTTAGCCGATCGAATCAAATCAATTAACCGTTAATCAAACCAAAAACCGAAATAACTTAAACTCTTTGATCGAACCGATTGAATTAAATTATCGGTCGATTAACTAAACTAAATTTTTAATCGATTAACCAAAAATTTGACTGATTAACCAAATTGTGTCCACCCTTAACTGAAGCTATGGACTATAGGACCAAGTGTATGGGTTTAGATTTCGTCTCGGCTTGCAGTATTTCTTGTTTTCCCTTTCCAGGTTTATGAATTTTGCTATCCTAACTAAAAATAATTAAATTATTTGAGCATTATATTATATATTAATTTGAGGAAAACTTTAATAGAAACTTGATGTGGTGAAATTGAAAACTTTAGTTAACTGGTAGAGGTGAGTAATTAGAGGTAGGATTGTGCATGAATTGATTCGATCCAGAGGTCTGAAAATCTCCGTAATCGAATTAAAATTCAGAGATTATAAAATCACTGAAACAGGAACCGGAACCGAAATATAAAATATCCAGTATTGTATTATTCCGAAAAATCAGTTCGGTCCAGTTCGGAGATTTAGTTCTAACAGAGCGGTTCCGGTTCCAAACAGAGACGGAGATTCGGAGGTTTGGAATTTTTTTTTCAAATTTAAACAATAAATTAATATTTATTATTTTAGCCATAAAAAATAGAAAGTTAAATAAAACTCCAATATTCACATTACAAATTATTCATAAAATTAAAATTTTACAACATCTAGTATCAAATAAAATTATCTAAACTCTAATATCTACATTACAAACAATTTATAAAATTAAAATGTCCAACATCTAGCATCAAATAATTTTATCTAAACTCCAAATAATTATAAATTTCAAATAAAATACATAAGTAATTCACTATCATTACTCATTAGTATTAATTATTATTAATATTCACACTCATTATTATTATTAAAAACTACTAATATTATTACTTCGAGTTACTTTATTAAGCACAAATTATTATAATTAGTATGAATTACTATCATTAGTACTAGTGGTAGCAATTATTCATATAAACATGTTAATAAATTATATCCAACATTTAATTATTGAAAATTCAAAATAAGTAACTTAAATGTATAAAAATAAGTAAGATAGATAAATCAAACACAATAACAAACACAATAACACACCTTTCATATATACATATATATAATTTAATAACAACACTACTAACATTAAATTTTAAATCTCCACATTAGTCTTTGACACAATATTTTCTAAAATTTTAAATTCGCTAGAGCTGCAGGACCATCAGGTGTTGCTTGTTGATATGAAGATTGACTATAGTAATCATATCCCTGACTGGATTGTTGATTGGCAGAGGCATTTGACTATTCATAGTTAGAGGAGTATCCAACAAAGGATGGTTGGGGACGGTATCTAGCATAAGGTGGCTGAGACATGCTATATTGGGGCGATGGACCAGGATAAGCTCTAGGCTGCATGTAACCATAACGAAGTTGTTGCATTGGAGGAGCTCCAGTTGCATGAGTACTCATAATTTGGTTAACAGAACCTCTAACTATAGTCTGATGAGAAAGAATTATAAATTATGGTTGTATTACACCACAAAAGTTACGAAATCCTAAATGTTCTACATGCCTAAATGGTAACTCATCTATTTTGATCATCCTACCAAGTGAAAAGGCAGTATCCTGATCCGCTACATCTTGTTAGGGCTTAAAGGCTAAGGTGCTTTGACTATTGTCTAAATTATATAGATATAACAAACACCTAGATAAATGATTGCTTAAATTACTAATACAGATAGTAGATGGACATGCAAGAAATTTAGTACAATATTTACATTTAGCTTTTTTTTCTTGAGAATTTTTATCATTATTTGACTCAAAATGCTCCAAAATCTAAGATTTTTTTCTTTTACTACTCACTTTGGGTGATTTTGTAATATTTTCAGAAAGACTTGCCTTCATATGCTTGTTAAATTTTATATGCTTGAACTTTATTCCTTGCAATTTAATAAAGAAATTTAATAAAGAAAAATATGATAATTGGCTCAAATATTTTAAAATAATTTGTGATGAACTCAAATTTAGAAACATCTAAATTAATAAATATATTTTTTTATAATTTATTTATCATTTCTTACAAATATTTAATAAATATATTACACGTTTATAAAAAATATATAAAAATACTTTATATATGAATTTATTTTATTCAAATTAGATGTGTTTTATTCTTTAATTAAAAAAATATTCTTCAATAATTATTTTATTTAACCAACTTCTAATTATTTTTCATTCTAATTAGTTTACTAATTTCATACACACACACACATATATATATATATTTAAATATATTTAATTTATTTTATAAATTACTAATAAACATTATAATTTAAATATTTAATTAATTTAAAATAATATTCAAATATTTTTTTATCTTAAATTTTCTTTTATCACAATTAATTAATTAATTAATTAGTTATATTATTATTCATAAATTCAAATAAAATTCATAAATTTAAATTAATTTAAATTAACTAATATAATTAAAATTATTATTATACTTAAATTTTTAATATTTACATATTTATAAGTATTTTTCCAAAACTCATCAATAATTCACAAATTATATATCAAATTGAAACTCATGAAAAAAGAATCTCAAAAATATTAAAATCGCCGAAAAAAATATCGAAAAATGGCCAGAAAAGCAGTCGAAATTATTCAAGCAGTTGTCCACTCATCATCGGACAATGATTCTCCTTGTATAACTCGTGTCATAAGGCAATGAGCGATTAGCGGTAGATTAGGTAGATCTGAGGCAACGAGGCAACGAATGGACGATTCTCTGTCTGTGCTCTCCCTTCTCTTTCTCTGACACTCTCTCTCCTCTTTCCTCTCTTTTCTCTCTCATTTTTCTTTCTTTCTTTCTTTTCTTTCTTTATATATATATATTATATTATATGTTATATATTATTATTATTTATATATATTTTTTATAAACTAATATATATGTATTACATATATATACTATAACATAGTATATTACTATAATATAGTATTGTATATTATATAGATTTGTATAATAGTATCGTTATGTATATATATATATTGTGTGTACATATATATGTATATATATTTATATATTTTAAAATAGTTTATAATATTATATATATATATATATTAAGCATATGGTAAATATTCATATTAGAAATTTATAACAAGTGTATTTTTTTATTTTAGTTAATATTTTATTAATTCAATCATCTCATAAAAATATGTAAATCAATATTAATTAAGTGACAAACTAAAAATTATATATGATCATTAATTATATTTTTTATATTCATATTTATTTTATTTTGCAGTTAAATTATGAAGTCACTTTAATCATTTATATAATATTAAATACTGACTAATAAATTAATTTGACAAATTATATATTATATTAATAATAATAAATTAGTTATTATTTCAGTTATTCGGTTTGGTATGGTTCTCGGTACTGATATTATCTAATATCCATAATTGTTCCATATTATAAAAATTGGTACAGTTCGGTTCGAAAAAAGTTAAAAAGTCAATGGTTCTTTTCGGTTCTGGATATTTCGATCCGAATATTCGTTCGGTTCGAAAATATCCAGGATCCGTACTCAGCCCTAATTAGAGATATATAGAGTTTAGTAATTTAAAAAGATAAAAGTTGTAGTTAAATGGTTAAATAATTAATATGACATTTATATTAATTTATATAAATAAGAATTTATTTGTTTAATAATATTTTTAATAAATTTCACAATTTAGAGATTTTGCATTTTTAAACATTAAAAAAGAATAAATAAATAAATTTTATGTTAAAAAAACTGTATCTTTAAACATAAAAGGGGCATTAGAATCATCCAGAATTATACCAAAGAATTAAACCCTATTTAATGTAAATCATAGGATTAAAGTTGGTTGGATGAAGTGGAGGAGTGCTATACGAGTTCTATGTGATCAAAAGATGCCAATTAAATTAAAAAAAAAGTTTTACCGCACTGCAATACGGCATGTGATAATGCATGGTAGTGAGTGTTGGGCAGTAAAAGGACGACATATAAGTAAAATGCATGTTACGAAAATGAGAATGATAAGATAGATGTGTGGTCATACTAGGATGGATAGAATCCGCAATGAGTGCATTAGAGAAAAAGTGAGGGTAGCACCTATTGAGGATAAGATAAGAGAGCATAGATTGAGATGGGTTGGTCATGTGAAACGAAGACCTAGCGATGCGTCGGTTAGAAAAACCAAACAAGTTAGAGTAGATATAGCTAAGAGAGACGAAGGTAGGCCTAAACTGACTTGGTCACAAGTGGTTCAAAATGATCTTATAATGTTACATCTATCAGAAGAGATAACCTTAAATCATATTGAGTGAAAAAGAAGAATCCATATAGCTAACCCCAATTGACTTGGGATTAAGGCTTTGTTGAGTTGAGTTGAGTTTAATGTTCTTGTCAAAATGACAAATATGAGTGGGGAATTCATCTTTCTATCAGTATTATCTTCTATTGATTTTTTTTATATCTATAATTATCAAATACAATAACTTGATTTCTTCTTTCCATCAAATCTAATTCAAATATAATATAATAATTATTTTTATTTCCTTCATAAAATATTTATACTTCAAACAAAATTAAACTTAATTATTTAGTATTTTTCACATACAATTAAAAATACTACAAAACTCTATTAGAAATAAAAAATAATTACAAACTAACAGAAATTCCCAATTCAAAAATTAACAAAGATAAAAATAATTACAGAAATTAAAAATCTCCAAAATCCTAACAAAAATTTCAAAATAATTACAATACAATAAACAGAAGTTTCCAATTCCACATTTGACAAAGATAAATGTAATTACAGAAATCAAAAACTTCAAACCCTAATAGAAATTAAAAATTCGCTCAAATCAAAATAAATTCTCAATTGCAAAAATCAAAAACAATAAATATCTCAATTACAACCGTAAAATATTTACACAACAAAATATAATATGCAAAATATAAAAAAATAAAAAATATTTACCTTAAATTGTAAAAAATCCACAGCAAACTAAGGATTGAAATTTCTCACCATCGAAACACTCTAAAATCTCTAGAAGCCAAAAGGAAACACAGAGAATTTTTTTAAAAATTGAAGAATGGGAAGGGGAATCCAAAAGGAACGAAAATTAAATGAAAATAAATTTATTACCTACCTTTCCAAAAGAGAGTGAGCAAGAAGAAAAGCGAAAGAGAGAGAGAGAGAGCTGCAGGAAAATGCTAGGGTTTTTGAACCTTTTGTATTAAACGTGTAGCGACAAACATAATCCATCGCCAGTCCATCGCTACATTAAAAACAACGATAGAATGAAAAATTCATCGCTATACAATTTGTTTCGTCCAACTATTAAAAACCAATGGTGGAACCAACTAACTTGTTACTATTCTCCGATGGCTAATAAACCGTCGTTGTTTTCACATATCAATTTTAATTAAAAACAATAGTGACGGTTTGTACATCCATCATTATCTTGCGACAACCTAGGCCATCACAAACTCTTAACTATTGGTGCCAAAAGCATCCCGCCACATTTTACTGACCAATTTAGCGTCAGACTACAAAACCTATCGTTATTTTTAGTGCCATACATTTCGCACTAGTGTGGCGCCAAATACTAGTGATGGGGTTTGCGACAATTTGTCTTTTGTCGTCACTGAACCGTAGCAATATACTTCCAAGCATAGATTGTCGCAAATCCATTGTTGAATAGCTTTTATTTCCTGTCGATCACAAAATGCCATTGCTAATCATGGTTTTTCTTATAGTGACCAAGCTCGATTCTATTTCATTTAAGGTTAACAACAGTATTCATGAATCCGATTCAGGGTAATAAAATAACCATAAAATTAACAAATGTAGCTAAAAGGTGAAGAACATCTAATAAATACGAACTGGATATAGCCAAAATTAACTTGAGAATTAGATGGCTATTACTTGGGAAAACTTGTCATACATTCTTCTGAAGACCTCATTAGTATACTATGAGGGTGTTTGTCTTTGCTTATAAACTGGTCAAATCTGCTTATAAATTCTAAATTTAAGCTAACACATTTGTTTAGACAATTTTATGAGCTTATAAGCTAAAAAAACACATTGGAGATACCAACTTATTATTTTGGTGCTTATAAGCTAGTTTGACCAAATAATTTACTTTATTATTCCTAGTATTCTAATAAATGCTCTTAGTAATATAACTTTATATTCTTTTTGTCCTTTTAATAATAAATGTGCTTATAAGTCATTTTTTACTAAACATGTTAATTACTTATTAGCTACTTATAAGCACTTAAAACAAACACTTAACTGCTTAAAATTTTAAACGCTTATAGGCTGCTATTAGCTTATAAATACTAGCAACTTATAAGTACTTGGTGCTTATAAGCTAAATTTTATAAGCTAAGCCAAACACCTTCTATATCATATCCCCAAGTGAAGACCACCCCACCCTCAGTAGTAAGAACAATATGATGTTCAAAACAGTAGAAGAAATAAAAAAAATTCAAGAATGTTCATTCACATAATTTTTATAGAACTGACAAACTAAAATACACAAGTATGAAGAGAAGGTGCCATTTGCACAAATCAGTGGCGGAGCCAGGACCGCCGGCAAGGGGGCTGAAACTGAGGTGCCCCATGGGACTGAGGGAGCTGAGCTGCTGAGGGGCTGAAGGGGGGGGGGGGGGCTGAGGAAGCAGTTTAATGAGGGACTGAGGGGCTGAGGGAGTTGAAACTGAGGTGCTTTTACATCTCCGGCGGCCGGTAGGGGGGTCGTCAGCCCCCACACGACCCCACCTGCCTCCGCCCCTGGCACAAATGGGACATACATGGCTTATATTTTTTGAGCGCAGAAAGTTGAAGAAAAATGAGAATCCATTTTATCCCAAAATAAAAATTCAACAAATTTCACTAATTATGTAAGTAAATGTAATCTTAGCCCCATGCTCTCCACCAGTTAGTACTAATTTTCTCTAATTGTTGAGGATGAATATCATGACCAGAATAATGACCTCTGATAAAAATTAATCTTCATGGAAGCATCATAGATCAAATAAAAAATAAATGTTGATGTATATACTTGAGGGAGATGTAAATCTTTTAAGGCAATAATGGAAAAGTAATAGCAAATGCAACTGCAACCTGTGTTTTTGCTTGTGCCATCTCAACTGGGACAACCAGTTTTCAAGAGGGGAAACTTGTTTCAAGCTTCGCAAGTTGTTGGTCTTTGAGAAGATGACCCTTGGCTGTTTTTGGTTTCAAGCATCTCAATTAGCAACTTCTTTTGCAATCTAAAATTTCCTCAGTCTCTCCTGCTTCGCTTCTTGCTTTCATCCCTATCACTTATCCTATTCTTACTGCATTTTTTAACCTTGTCACGAATTGATGTATCTGAGTCTGATGATTCTGACTCAGATTCAGAACTATTTGACTCTGACTATGATGAACTAGAACTTTCAAATCTTGTGACAGGTTTCTGCTGTTGCATAATAAGTTGTGGCATATTCTTCAAGTAACCGCGCAAATTCTCCGTGATCCCACCAAGCCCAATTGAAGTAAAGAAGTTGATGGAAAAGCGTGTGTTCTTTGGATTATCCTTGGGGAAAATAGATTCGAGCGAGTCTTACATTGCAGGATCTGTGAGGCGCTCATTTAAAGTACGTACCCCAAGATGCTCGGACAACTCCTGCACCAAGAAAAATGAAAAATTGAACCAAACAAGCTATCAAGAGAACAGTAAACCATAACTTTCTACTGAATAAAAATTACCTCAGGCTTTTGTAAATTACATCCAAAACACATAAAGCTGGCAATGTATACATGCATTTTCTTCCATTAATTATGTGCAGTTAACAGATTATCAGTCTTCGTGAAGATAAAAAAGGACTTGCATTCAAGTGCAGGGTATCCACTATGATATGGTTTCCATTCAGTCAAATGCACGATACCAAGAATGTGACACCATAAAACGGTTCTTCTCAATATCTTTAGAGAGGAAAGGGGTGTCATGGATGCACTTCATATCTGATCTTTTCTTTCAATGGCCACTATCTTCTTTCTAAAGGTACCAAAAAAAAAAAGGAGTTCCATTAAATTTTTCCCCATCCTAAATTAAATTACATGCTTTAAAATCCTGAAAGTTATATATAATAAGAGGAATGCTAATTGAAGTCACTTTAAAGAGTGA
Source organism: Garcia nutans (assembly GCA_947685225.1). NCBI lineage: Eukaryota > Viridiplantae > Streptophyta > Magnoliopsida > Malpighiales > Euphorbiaceae > Garcia > Garcia nutans. The sequence continues at coordinate 11,942,850 of CANTUV010000006.1, read as the reverse complement.
TTGTTAAACAATCTCTCTTCTATTGGCTAAAAAATATTTATTACTTATAATAAATATTTTTTAGTCAATAAAAGGGAGATTGTCCAACAATCACTCTCCAAAATGACTGTAATTGGCATTTCTCATATAATAATAATAATAATAATAATAATAATAATAATAATCAGAATCATAAGGCAGCACTTCAGTCAAAGTCAAATAACCCATATTGGTTTTTACATATATATATATATATATTTTTTTTTTTTTTTTGACAAAGTAACCGGGGGCCCTCTCCTATTGCAGACAGCTTTGTGGCTCACTAGTCACCCTTGAGATTCAAGTATTTTCCTGATAATGTATTTACTGATAACATCTGTTTCTCTATCCTCTATCCTCTCTTAATGTTTCCCTTCAACAGTTACATGCACATTCCTACCTAAATTTTACTCTCTATGACTTCAATTGTCCTATAAAATTATAGTGTCCTAATATTAGTTCAACCATAAATTAGGATTATATATTCACAAACAAGACTTGGGATTAAGGCTTTGTTGTTGTTGTTGTTGTTGTATTCACAAACAAGCTCAAAAAGATTATGTACAGATGCATGTGTTAACCCATCTCCTGAGGACAGACCAGTTAAACATCGTTATACACATTACAAACCAAAGAAAAAAAAATAACAGTGGGTGTGATACCTGGAAGAGAAACTTTAGAAATATACGAGAAGAAGAAGTGGTGTCCTCTTCAGTTAAACGTATGTATGCTAACGCATGCCAAGGAAGAGCAGCTGTACCAAGTAAATGGGCAAAAAACATTGCCACATTACGCATCTTATTTGTCTCTAGCCGATGAATCGTGGAGTACTGCTGAACAAATCACTTTTCAAAATTTTCCTGGTAGACTTTGTTGATTATGCAAAACCTTTGCCCCAAAAGACCATATGACCGGCTGTAAGTTTTCTCATTGCTGCAGCATTGCAAGATCATATCACATAGTACCATCTGCAAAGACCAATAGAAAAAATGAAGACAGTAGAATAAAATAAATCCAACACAACACTGGTGTAAAGCTAAGTGGCACATAATCATCTAGACAAGAGCCTTGTCTAATTAAAAAATAAAAAATAAAAGGATAAGCCTACACAGGAAATAGCACATCCATGTAGACAAAATGAAAAATATATGAAAATTCTCACAATATGTGGCATCAACTAGATGTTTACTGCTTTATCACCTGCTAAAGTTGTTAATTTTGCTGACAAATTACTTGAGGAACATGGTTCAGAGATACTACTGAATACAAGAATAAAGCTCAGTTGATGCATTTATGTGTAATAATCGGCAACAAAATTAATCACTAAATATTTAGTGATTAATCACTCAGAGGAGAGAAATACAGGGCAAAGGAAGTAAATATCCAAAAAAGAGCAAAGGCCAAAGGAGACGGGAAAAAAAGCTAAATATTTAGTTCGTACAAGTTAATTTTCTATAATGTAGCCTGGAACTGAACATTTTTTGCTCCTTAGCAGAACAAAATAAAAATCAAAATACCCAACATAATGCTCTAACTCCAGTGACTAGCAGGAATAATGAGTTACATGAGTGGCAAATGGACTCCAAAAACTTAATTCTGTTTTCTAAAGGTTCTCTAGATTCAAATGGTTATGACTCATAATTATTAATTATAACGGGGCCTAACTGTGACTGTCTGCCACATTAAAGAAAAAGCAGAAGTATAACTTACCTCTTGTCTTGGCTCAAGTTTAATTTTGAGAAGTTTGTGGCCACACTCCTCAAAAGACACATTGTCCATAATTGTCAGATAAATAGTTGTCCGCAGATTGACAAGATTAGTTTCAGTCTCATCCTTTATTTTCTGCTGTTCATCATCATCTTCTCCTTCTTCTTCTTCTTCATCAGAATGGTCACCTGAAAGTGCATCGAAGCCTTCTTCACTGTCAGACTCCGACCCAAGGATGCATCTCTTCAATTGTTCATATTTCTGCTCATTTTCAAGGAAATGGGGATCTGGCTTGAAAATGCCTGAACGGGGAAAAAAATAAATAAATAAATGAATAAACATGAAAGACACGTATACGAAAAAGGTACTTGATTATACTGATAAAAGTTGATAATAAGCATACTCTATATCCTTAATTTTTTACCCAATTCGGTCTAATATATTTTAATTAGTCTAAAATAATTTTTATGTTATTTTAATTAAATAATATTTATTTTAGTATTTATTTTTTATAATTTTTAAAAATTATTATAATAATAAAAAATAAAAAATCGGCGACGGAAAAATTAACGACGAAAAATTTCGTCGCCAAAAATAGTGGACGAAATAGCCTTGGGCCATTTCGTGGCCAAAGCCTGCCAGCGCGCGCCCGCTTGCCAGTTTTCGCTCGTAGCCCCTCGCAGCCCGATGCAGTTTTCGCCGGCAAAATTTTTCCGACGTGAAACCAAATTCTATTTGGTTTCGGTTTTCTTTTCCTACTTAAATACAGTTTCCTTAAACAATTAAAATTAATCATCTAAATTTCCTATAAATAAGACCAAAAAACACAGAAAAAGGGAGGGGAATCGGACTTTGGACTGGGACTTGGATTTTGAACTGAAACTTTACAAATTGATCGGACCCTTTAAAAGAGAATAAGCAATCAAGCTATCAAAGGCAACAACCTTGCCTTTATCCTTGCTCATCCAAGAAGCAATTTTTGGTGGTACCAACAAACGAAGGTTTGAATCTTTAATTTCTTTTTATTTCTTACAGTAGCTTTGTTCTTTATTTGATTCATAAGATTATACACGCAAAACTTCGATCTTTGAAGATGTAATAATTTGATCTTCGTTTCCAAAAACCTTAAATGATTTCCTCTGCTCTAAATACCTTAAAAAACCTTAATCCGTTTCTTTATTTTTCAAAAATCTTAAATGATTCCCTCTGTTTCATTTAAAACTCAAGAACCCTAATTTTGTTTCTTCTAAAATTTTAAACCCTAAATTGATCCTTTTATTTCTAAAAACACTAAAAAAAATACTTTTTGTTTTCAAAAACCTTAAATCGTCTTGCCTATTTTCAAAAACTTTATAAACTCTAAACTATTTTCTTCAATTCCAAAACCAAGATAGTAACCCCAAACTAGCTAATCTAAACCCTAAGTTTTCTTAAACCCTAATTCTCTTAAAACCTTAAACCCTAGTTTTCCTAAACCATAATCCTTAAAACCTTATAAACCTAAACATTCAAACCCAATATAGTAAATTCAAAATAATAATCCTGTAACCGTGAGTCCTAAATTCAAATGTTTTAAAGTATCCAAACCCTAATTTCATGATTTTACCCCCCCCCCCTAAACCCTAATTAGTTAATCAAAGAACCTTATCAATCTCTTAAATTATAAAACCTTAATCCATTTAAATTTTCTTAAAACTTACAGTAGCTTAAACCAATAAATTTCAAAACCCTAAATATTAATTAAAGAACTTTAAATGAGAAACACTAAACTTCAATTTGTATCTTTACTTACCTTATTTGATTATGTAGTTTATTATATGCTTTGATTTATTTAAGTTCAATGCTTGATTTGTTTAATTTATCATGGATGGATGTTTACTTTCTATTGATGTTTAATATCTTTGATGAATGATTTATTTATGATTAGTGGTTATTTATTTTTATCAGTTTATTTTGATTTCCAAATGTTGTAAGAGGTATGTTTCCACTTTGTGGGTACCTCATTAATTAAGTTCTATGTAATTTAAATTGTTTTTATATTTAGACCAATGTAAAGGATATGTTTCTACCTCATGGTATGTGTCCTATTTAGCTTAGACGTGAATGATATAAGGGCATGTTTCCATCTTTGGATGGGTGTCCATTTATTTGTTTTGCTTGGATATTGCTTTGATTTTTAATATATCGATGCTTTATTTTAATTATTGTGTATAATATGGATAATATTGTTATATTTAAGAATTTTATAATATTAAGACCTGCCGGTTCCAATGAACCGAGCGTTGTGGGGGTGCTGGGTCATTCCTCACCTTCCCCACACATACCCAACTTTTCGAATCCATTAGGGGGTTGGGGATTCCTTAGGAATCGAGTCATACACCCCTTTCTTTTTTTTTGGCCCGTCCGGGTGGCTACTCTATTTTCTCCGAACTTAGGTCCGTGTTCTCTAAGGCCTCGAGCCTAAACAGTGCCGAAGTCGCAAGAACCATTCCACCAGGAGTGAGGGCGAAAATCCCCTCTCACACATACCAAGGTTGACCTCAGGATCAATGTCATCTTCTAGAGAGATGTCGTGAGTTAACTGGTCTTCCTGTTCCACAAGGTCCAGTTCAGGACAGACAACGGGGTGCCCCTGTAGATGCATAAAATTCACAAAACCAATTCAGACCATTGCATGTAGAATATATATAACAAAATCAGAAAAAGAAAAAAGTTAAAGAAGGGAAGAGAAAGACTGCACCTTAAAATTGGCTCTTTTGATAGCAAGAAGATTCTCAACCAAATATTGGACCCGCTTGTTAATGGCTCCTTCATGAAGAATTCCACGAAAGCACTCAAAAACTCCTATGAGAACCATAAAAAGTAGCATATTTAGATAACATCATCAGGAAAGCAAAAAAGAAAAAAAGGTAAAATGAAATAAAAAGAAAGAGCCAGTTTTCGGAAGCCAATGCTTCAGAGCTACACCAAACAGTAATATTTGTTCTTTAATGGAATTGGTAGACTAGCTAGGAATTAAAAAATCAATGTGTACATAGTTTCGGAAATATAGTTCATTAATGATATAACTTATTACGAAATATGGGATAATTCAAGACGGAGCTCCCAATTTCCACAAAGCATGTATTGAAAAAAATAGAAAAAGAAGAAGAAACTCACCGTAGAGGCCTTTTGGTGACAAATCTTACAGAATCGAGCCACAGTCGGTAACAAAAGAGACAGCCACTTCAACACTATCATCATTAGGGTGCTCAAGCAAAAGGGTAAGGAGTTGAAGAGCAAGCAACTCATGTGCAACAAGCTGATTAACGAGATGGGCGATGAACTTAACAGCAGCTAACAATTGAAGCTTATCATTGCACTTGTAAGCTCTCTTAAGCTGCAAAACAATACACAGTAATAAAAAGGTGACCTACTTGAGGGAATTTGGTGTTAACAACAGCAATCCAAGCATAAAAGACATGGGTGAAAGATGAACAGCCATCTGGGATTTCATACAAGATCGACAAAAAAGGCCTCTCCCTCTAATTAGATTCTCAGAAAACAATTCAGGGATCATATGCTTAATATTGGAGGCATTAACCCTATTTACAAGCCCATTGATGCTTTTACGAAGAGCATCCCATGAAAGCCTCTGATACTCGTCAGACCCTTTATTTTCCATCTTCTTCATCATCCGAGCCAGCCTAAACGGAGGAATATAAACCCTTCCTCCTCCTGCATTACTTTTTTCTCCATCATTCCTAACCTTTTTACCTCTATCATGCCGCCGAACCTCATTCTCGCCCTTCGACCGATCGCTCGACTGATCAGGCATTCTCTTCTGTTTTTTTCCTTAAAATTTTTGGTATATTTCTTTGTCGGATCAAATGAATGGGTTTACATAAAATAATGAATTTCGTTTCCCAATTGAAATTAGGTTTTTTGCATCAGATTAGGATGAAGGGAAAACTGAAAAGATCAAAGCTCCTATCGTTTAGGCAAATATATATAATTCGAAATTTTCAAACATGCTCTATTTATTTATTTATTTATTAACGTTTTATGTAATACTCCTATAGTAATTTTTTTTTAAACTTTTCCGTGATAGCATTTTAAATCTATAAAATTATAATTGAAATTAATTTTATATCCTATAGTTTTATATTATAGTTTTTTTATTTAATTTTTCACTGATAAAACTAAAAATATTTATAGAATACTCATCTATAATTCAAATTACATCGATATTTTTATATATAGTTATTTTGTTTTTGAAACTATATATAATTATTTATAATTATACCTATTAGTTTATTGGAAATTTATTAGATATTATATTCTTTTTTTGGTTATGAATTAGATATTATATTCAATATCCATATTTTATGTATACTTATAATTATAATATATATCTTTAACTTATATATGTAATGTTGCAATTTATCACTGTTATTTTGTTCCTATGTGAAACTTTAGTTAATAAAACGAAGCTTGTTGATCTTTGTTCTTTGTTACATTTTGATTCCTGTTTCTCGGTAGACTGTACTGGAAGAAGTGGAGATTTAGTCTTGCTATGGAAAAGTGAGGTGAATGTTTCTATTTCGGGTTTTTCAAATAATTATGTTGATGCTTTGATTCTTTGTTCGGGTATATCTTGGTGCCTTGCGGGTTTTTATAGGTTTCCGAAAAGAAATAGAAGGCAGGAATTCTGGGACTTAATTAAATTGCTATCCCGTCGACATAATGGTCCTTGGTTATGTGTTGGGGACTTTAACAATCTATTAGTTGATTCGAAAAAGATTGGTGGAAATAGATATCCTAGATATCTGATGACTAGGTTTAAGAAGGTTGTTGTGGAGAGTGATTTATGTGATATCCCTGCTAAATGATATAAATTTACTTCGTTTTTGAAAAGGTTTGGTCGGATTATCACTCATAAGAAGCTTGATCATGTTATGGCTAATAGTAGTTGGTCTCAATTATTTCAGGACGCTTTTACAACTACGTTGGTTTCACCAACGTCGGATCATGATCCATTGTTAGTCTCGATTGTTGGGAGTGGGGTTCGAAGTATGGAGAAGAGGTTTCGGTTTGATAATGCTTGGCTTCATTATGATGAACTGGTTGGAGTAGTTTGAGATAGTTAGCGCTCTACTATGGGGTCTGATTTAATGAGCCGTAGGAATTCTTGTATTGAAGCTTTGCAAAGGTGGGATGTGGACAGAAATTGAGATTTTGGAAGAAGGAAAATTTGAAGCACGCTATTGATTTTGCTAGAGAAGTTGACCCTTTTGCAGACAACTCTGATTTAACAAGAGAATGGGGTACTATTTTAGCACAGGAGGATACTAGGAGGAGGCGGATTAGTAAACAATTTTGGTTGCAACATGGCGATAGGAATAGCAAGTATTTTCATGCTAAAATCAAAGCTAGGAAACGCAAGAACACCATTGATAAACTGAAGAATGAAGTCGGGCAATGGGTTGAAGAAGAACGTGAGAAATAGCGTTTGCTTGAGAATTATTTTAATTGGCTTTTTGCTCATATGGCGCAGACTGTCAGCCTATTTTGAGGCTGGTTTGAAATACTATTGGAGCTGAAAATAATATAATGCTGACAGATTTGATCATGTTAGAAGAAGCAAAAGTAGCGATTTTTCAAATGAGTCCTGATAAGGCACCCAGACCGGACGGTTTGAACCCAACATTTTTTCAGAAATTTTGGCCTTTAATTGGCGAGGATTTTATGATTGCTTGTAACTTCTGGATACAAAGCGGTATTTTCCCAAATTCTCTTAATGATACTTTAATTGTTTTGATTCCCATGAAAGATAGACCGGAATTAGTTACTGATTTTAGACCTATCTTATTGTGTAATGTGCTTTAAAAGATAGTGTCTAAAATATTAGCAAACAGATTCAAGCTTGTGTTACCAAAAATTATTTCCTTCTATCAGTCTGCTTTTATACCTGGGAGGCTTATCACTGACAATATTCTAGTTTCTTTTGAAATGATGCATAACCTCAAAAGGCCTAGCAAAAGTAGATGTGGTAATTGTGCGTTGAAAATTGATATCAGCAAAGCTTATGACAAGGTTTGTTGGGATTACGTTTGTGTCATGCTTATGAAAATGGGGTTCAATTCTTTATGGGTTAAATGGATAAAGATGTGTATGACTTCTGTCAAATATTCGGTGCTTGTTAATGGGAATACTATTAGGTCTATCACTCCTGGAAGAGGCTTACGTCAAGGGGATCCTATATCGCCCTATTTATTTTTTGTGTGTGCAGAAGGTTTATCGCTTCTCTTCTTAGAAGCGGAAAGGCGGGGTAGAATTCATGGTGGTAAAGCTGGTCGTGGGTGTCCCAAAATTTCTCATTTATTTTTCGCGGATGACTCGCTTTTCTTTTTTAAAGCCTCAAACACTGAAGCAACTAATGTAAAGGGAATACTGGCTACCTATGAGATTGCTTATGGCCAATCCATCAATTTTCAGAAATCTAGTATCACATTCAGCCTCAATACTAGTAGGAGTGTGAAGGAAGATATTCGCAATACTCTTGGAGTGTTTGATTCTTTCGAAGGTGGTTCTTCTTTGGGGTTACCTTCTTTGATTGGCAGGAATAAAAGACAAGTCTTTGCTTTTCTGAAAGATAGAATGTGAAAGCGTATTAATAGTTGGTCTAACAGGTTTCTTTCTAGAGCCGGGAGAGAGGTTCTTATTAAGTCGGTGATTCAGGCATTGCCGGCATTTTGTATGAGTATTTTTGAATTGGTTCTTTGTTTATGTGACGAGTTAGAAAAAATGAAGAATTGTTTTTGGTGGGGTTCGAGGGGTGGTGAAAGGAAGCTTCATTGGTTGGCATGGAATCGCATGTGTGGTAATAAAAAAGATAGGGGAATAGGGTTTAGGGATCTTCATTGTTTCAATGTGGCCATGTTAGCGAAACAGGGGTGGTGTCTTTTGACTTCACCTAATACTCTCCTCTATAGAGTTTTCAAATCTAAATATTTTCGTGATGGGAGGTTGCTTGACACACAAACGGGTTTAACCCTAGCTTCGTTTGGAAAGGTATTGTGTCATCTAATGTGGTCTTGAAACATGGAGTTAGGTGGAGGGTTGGGAATGGAGGGTGTATTAATATTGTGAAGGACCCTTAGTTACCCATCGACGGGGGGTTTTCATGTCGAGGATGGTAGTCTTTTTGTTGATAACAATCTATTGGTGAAAGATCTTTTGGTGGAGGACGAGAGCAAGTGGGACGTTGCAAAGATAATCAATCTTTTCTCTTTGAGAGATATCCAAACTATATTAGATATTCCTCTAAGTATTAGGGATGTGGAGGATGAGATAATTTGGCACTATGATAAGAAGGGTAATTTTAGTGTTAAATCTTGTTATTATCAGGCGTTCAGGGTGTTGGGTAGGGGTGGGGAGAATGTAGAAGGTGAAGGGTGGGGGAGCATATGGAAGTTGAATGTTGCACCAAAAGTTAGAGATTTTATTTGGAGAACATTACGTGACTTGTTGCCTACTAAATCGAGGTTGAGGAGGAGGGGAGTGAATGTGGAAGCTACTTGTCCTTATTGTGATTTACAGGAGGATGCTAATCATGCATTATTTTTGTGTAATAGAGTGAAGGAAGTTTGGAGGGTATGTAGAGTGGAGGAAGCTCTAACTATTTTTTCAGTTAAAAATCTTTATCTGCAGGTGTTGAAGCAAAATAATGAGAAGCTAGCTTTTATTTCCTATATTGCATGGAGTGTATGGGATGCTAAGAACAAGTTTCTATGGCATTATTATGATTGGTCTCCTTTGAACGTTGGTGGGACTGCATCTACACACTATCAAGACTTCAACCTTGCTAAGATGGAGCTGTTGATGTCTCAGGCACAAATTCCTCAACCCACGCCTGTTGTTATCGATCTGGGGGAGTGGACATGCCATGTTGATGCTGCTGTGTTTTCTAGTATAAGATTGGCGGGACTTGGAGCTGTTTTTAAAGACAATGAAGGTCCTTTTTTACGTGCTTTCTCAAGCTACTATGAAGGTTTGCCATCTCCATTTATGGCTGAAGGTTTGGCCTTGCGTTCCACTTTACAGTTTATTTGTCAACATATTCATAGTGCGGGCACTATCCTAATTGATTCTCAAAGTGTTTATTTTGCTCTTTCATCGAAGACTATGGACATGAGTGAATTTGGAATTGTTATCTCTGATTGTATTTTGTTGTTAGCTTTTATTCCTCTAGTTAAAGTTCATTGGATTAAAAGACAAGATAATGCAGGTGCTCATTGTCTAGCAAAAGCGTCCTATCGCTATAATCGTGTCCATATTTGAGACTTAGTCCCCGATTGTTTGTTGGATTATTTTTTCTTGAGGTAATTAAGATGATTACTCTCTTTCAAAAAAAAAACTTATATATGCAATGTAAATAAAAATTACAAAAGAAAATATAAATCTTTGGAAGAAAAAAAAAAGAATGACAATAAATTTTAATGACTCGATAAAATTTTAAAATCTAAACTTCAAATTGAATAAAAATTTTTAATTTTTTAGATTTATACTTATCATATATCTATATATATTTATTCGCATAACATAATTAGAAAGTTTTGCTAATTATATTAAGCGATAATTTCTTTAAAAAATCTGAATCACCTCCTTTTTCTCTGAATTTTATATATGGTTTCTTTTCTTTAATTTCATAGTTTATAGATATGTTTTTTTGATTTATTAATAAAAATTTATTTTCTATTAAAAAGTAATAATTTCTTTTATATATTTTTAAAATTTATTATATATTTTAAAAGAAATTTACTTACAGTACTAAGTCCTTTGCTAATATAAGCACCTAACTATGTTGATAAAAAAATATGATATGGATAATTTCTTATATTAACTTTTACATTTAAATATTATATGTTAACCAATATCAATATTTTTCAAAATTAATAAATATTATCCGATATTATATTTTATGTTTAAAAGAAAAATTCAAAAATTTATGTATTGAACAAAAATACAAGAAAATTAATATTTATAAGAATATATACAAAGGAAATTTTTTTTAAAAAGAAATAAACATGCAATTTTTAGAAATTAATAAAATATTTTTTTTTAGTATTACAATATAAGGAGGGGAATCGAAATCAGTGATGAATCTAGAAAAAACTACTAGTTAGAGTCCATCTATTTAACTTAAACATCAAAAATAAAATAGCACTATATTTATATAAAAATATAGTAAAATCTAAAAATTAAATATATTAATGGCCTTTTATTCTTGTCTTGTAAAGTATTACAACAGAAAATGAGAAATAACAATATTATTTTTGTTGAATGATAAAAAAGTTTTAGTTGTTAATAAAGTCATTTCTTTCTAGACTAATTAAGTTTAATTTAAGGTTATATGGATTGTATTTTTAATAAGTTTAGATTAGTTAGGTCTATTTTTTTAGTTGAGTCTAATTTTTTTTTATTTGGAGTCCAAACTTTTCTTTAATTGGAGTCCAATTTTTGTTTTAGTTGGTGTCTAATGATCAAACTCCCTCAACCTCTATTTTATTGTGTTAAAATTAGTTGGGATCCATAGATCCTACTGTTACAATGGTGAATCCGACACTGATTGAATCTGAACATATCAAGAGAAGGTACGCGTGTCGTTGGATATGTAGTTTTTAGAAATTAACAAAATAATTTTAATTAATTAGTTTGGCAAACTTTAAAATTTAAATTGGACAAAATATTTAATTTTATAAATATTTTCATGCAATGAAACTTTGGGTATGGATATTTACACCCAAAGAAAATACTAAATATATCTCCAATTTATTTTCTTTAAAATTCCCTCAAATAAAATTATATTAAAAGATATATTAAATTACAATGTTGATAAATTTACTATTTATATTTATACCTCACCCATTCAAATTACTATAAACACCTCATCCTAAATACTAATACTATATTTAGAATGAATGAATTTAGATTGTAGAATTCATGTTTAGTATAAATGAATGAATTTAGATTGTAGATTGTATGAATAAATTCTCATGTTTAGTATGATGTAACTTAAAATAGATAATTTAATTGAATTTCATATAATTTTATTTAAAATAAATTCTGAATTGAACATTCATTTGCCTTTTTTTTTTAAATATACCCTTGTTATGGTAATATTATATTTAATGCTTATGCTTAAATAATGTCAAAATAAATTTCTCTTTTAGATTTATTGCTATAAATTGATAATAATGTATTTATCGATTAGATAATTATTGTATATAAAGATTCTTTTTTTAATATTAAAAAATATATTTTTTTAGTTTATATGAATTTAATTGATTAATTGAAACTATTATAATTTTATTTGTAATAATTTTTATTCAGAATAATATATTTTTTTAACATCATTTTAGATGAAAATATTCAGATTTAAAAATTTTTACTTGTTGGACTATTATTTATATTTATAGAAATATGTTTTGTTTTGATAATAAATTTTACAAAAGGGTTTATATATATAATGAGAAATTTTTTAAAAAAATTTAAATGATTATTAAAATTGAAAATCAAATAAAATATTAAGATAAAAATATAACTATTGATGAAGCTAAAAGGAAAAACATCCAAATTTGATATTTGGCTTTAAAAAATTAAAAATGAATGATATAATTTTGTTAAAAATTAAATTTAAAATTTTAAAATATGAGAAATAATAAATTTTATGGAATTAGCATAGTAAAAAAGAGAAAAATATTGAAAAAGTATAGTAGAATAAAGTGGTATAGGTATATTGAGAGTAATTTTGTAAAGAAAAAATGAGTTCATTAATTTGTAAAATTCATTTGCAAATTCCACCTAATTTAATAGAATTTGATTTACACTAATTGAATTCTATGGATTTGAATTCATAAAATTAGAATGAATAAAAGATTTCATTCTAAACAAGTAATTTTTGAAATTTAAATAAATTTCATAAAATTTTGTGAAATTCATTTATTTTAAACAGGGTGTAAAAGTCATTCAATCTATTTTACTTTTTATCATTTTTCACTTTTCTAACTCTCAAATAATTTTTACCCTCTCACTCCAATTTCTTCCCTCTTTTAATGTTTAAAACTAAAATATAAAAAAAATAAAAATTATGAGTCGGCTAAAAAGTTTAAAATAAATAGGGAGAATGTGCAAATAAGCCTTTAAAATTTTTGCATAGATACATATTAGCCCTTAAAAAAATCTTAAGCTCAATTATGTACAAATTTTATTTAATTGATGTTTTTAAAGCCCCTCTTAAACACCAAGGGCTCCATTTATTTATTTTAATATTAAAATAAATTAATGAATCCCACAAAAATTAAAAATTAAAAAAAAAGTAACAAAAAAACTCATTTATGGGTTTCCCAGTGAACATAAACCTAGAAATGGGTGTTGGATTTCAAGATAACCATCCATACCCATTTAAATATATAAAAACTCTAATTAATACTCTCATTCTTATTCTCGAGAATGACTTGCCTAGACCGAATATACATACTCAGCCAATAGAAGTGTTTATTTTCTCTATTATCACTCTTTTAGTGATTTTTTATTAGGCGGATGCATATATACCCAATCTAGGTAAGAATTTTTCTTTGTTCTTACCTTCAATTCCTTTTTTTGTTTATATTCCTTCCTCTAAAAAGAAAAACCACAATCCTTTTTGTCTTTTGTTTCTTCTCCATTTTTATCAAGACTTTTCTCTTTCTCTTTATTTGAATGATGCTTATAAAACCCATCAAGCTCTCTATAACACTTAAGAAGTGAATCCAATATCTCCAAATGCAGCAAACGAGTATCAATCATTCGCTCCAAAATTCTATCTGCTTGAGTAAAAAGTCACAAATTGCACATATTAATTGCAATAATTGAAAAGGAGTGAAGGTTCGGAGGAATGCCAATTCTATAATGGATCTAATTGAAGAAATTATAAAGGCGTTTAAGATCATTCACCTGATTTTGTTTGAGAACAGAGAAGTTTACATCTAGATTTAGCCTTCTTGGCATTGAAGAAGATTCTAAGAGATACTGCATGTTGTTTTGCTTCAATAATCAAGTAGTCTAAAACAACATATGATGAAAATCAAATTGTAAAGCTTATGGACTATCATAATTTAATTGAGTTTATTTTTAGTTTTTGTTAATCTTGAAATCCAAAAAATCTATTTTTAGGTCCATCATGAAACCTAGAGATGAGTTTTTTTTTGTTTTGTTTATTTTTTAATTTATTATTTTTGGGGGTCCATTAATAATGCTACATTAGTAAGAGTTAACGAAATATCAACTCAGTTATTTCTCCGTTAAAGTAGGGGTCTAAATAGCTATTTTATGAAAAATTCATGTTTATTTTAGATAAAAAATTAATTTAGGGACTGATGTGTATTTAAGTGAAAATTTCAGGATTTTTTTGCACATTCTTTCAAATAAATATTTATTGATTTAAAATAATATGTAAATAAGGTTAAGTGATTTGGTATAGAGCTAATTCAATTAAAAGTAGTTGAACGATTAAATATATTTAGATGTATACTCTTAAATATTTTAGACTATTTATCAAAATATAGCCAAACAAAAGTAAATATTCAGCTCTAGTTCGATGAACTAAAATTAAATTTCGATTCTATTTTTGCCAGACCTATTTTATTATTCAATTGAAAGTGATGTAATATCAGTTATGTTAGTTTTGTCTTGCTGAATAAAATTGAGTAAGATATATAAATTAAAATTAGGTATAGTAATATAAAGGGCATTAAAGCCTTTTTGTGAGGTGTAATAATAAAAATTAAATTTTAGATTTCATAATATGAGTGTATTAATAAATTGAGATGCATTTAGTATTTTTGTGGAGTACAAATATTCTCACTCTATATTTTTACTCTATACTTTAAAATATTAGGGTGTGTTTGTTCAGGTTATAGATTTTTAGTTTTTTTTTTTTGAAATAAAAAACTATTTTCAGTTTTTATTTTATATTTTTAAAAACCAATTTTATGTATTAAAAACTATATCATAATTATTAAAGTTTTAATTATTAATAAATAAAAAATAAAGATTTAAAAAATACAATAAAAAAGAGTTTTATAAAATATCTTATTTCAAAAAAGAGTTTTATTGATATAAAATCTATTTTCAAAATTAAAACCGTCAAAACTATATTTTATGAATTTTAAAAATCTATATCTGTTTATATACTAAAATAGATAACACTAGTACAATATTATATTTTATGTCTAATTTTAAAATTTTTAAATTAAATTTGGATTAAAATTATTATATTTATTTAAAGAGTTTAAATAGAATTATTATATCCTATTTGATATAGAATTAAGATTAGGTATTTATAAATTATATAAAAAACTAAAATCATAGCTATTACACTAATATTCTCTTCGCCAATAATACTATTCAATTTCAACACTATAATATTATTTTTTTCTCATACTTTTAGATAATGTATTATATTTGTTATGTTTTTATTTTATCAAGTCAATTAATATTATTATGTGATTTTCATAACTGTCAAAGTTTAAGAATAAAGTCGAATAATTTATTAAATATTATGTTTTCACGAGTTATTATGTCCAAGTGGCTTGATTGTTGATATTATTTTTGTATATTGATATCATTATATTTTTGTAACATCCCTATACTCTATATACATATAATACATATATCTCATAGATGTAAAATATGCATACAAATATATAAGTATCACAATAAATTTCATAATAAAAATTCTCTTTTTTATTAACATAGATAATTACTAATAAATAATATATACTTAAATAGTAAGTTATTAAAATATAAATTTATAAAGAAAATCTCTGAAAAAAATTTCGTCATAGTTTTGTATGTATTTTGATCAATCCCAAAAATACAAATAACACAATCTGCAAAAGATTTTATACTCCCAAAAATATCAATTCATCTATTTCTCCAAAATACCCAAATATATGTAAGTAAGTATATATATATATATACGAAAATACTCCAAGTTTATAATATTTATCCAAAAACTATAAAGTTTACATCGTGTACATATATAATTTTACAAACTTTATAAGATTAACAAAAATTACATATTTACATGCTATATAATGACACTGGTCCGGTGATAAACCGCTATACTTCTGGACTATCTGTGTTTGACCTGCTACCTGCACGATAGACAAATCGTGCTAAGCTAATAGCCTAGTGATACATACTTTGATAATAATAAAACTTTTAAAGAAAGACAATGCATTATGTTGTATCATAATATTGCACAATGTAATATGCAATTCCACTTTACTTCACATTTATCATTTTTTTTAAAACATCACATTGACACATACGTAAGCATTAGACATAACTAACCTAGTATATTATTCAAATCTTAGAGTTACTGTTTTAGTTTAGTTTGACACCCAGTGTCTAACCCAAAGGCAATACAAGTGGCGCCCGACGTCTAGCCCAAAAGCAAATTATAGTGACATCTAACGTCTAGCCCGAAGGCAAATCATATATCAGTGACGCCCATCGTTTAGCCCCGAAGGCAAATGATGAGAATAATCTCATATGCATGCCACCATACAGAACTCTAAAAAAATGAATAATATATTAAGTAACACACAATTAGTACATAATTTTATAACCAACTTTCTTATCACATTGCCTCTTTTACTAATTTTCTTATTCATAGCAATGCCAAATCACTTTAATTTAACATATCTTATCACTTTATCAACAATGTATATCACTTCGCATTATAATCATATTACCCAAATATTTTTAGATTATTTTCAAATAATGCACATAAATTACATTTCACTCATTTTAGCCAATAATAATGGCTTTTCACAATGTATATAATACATGTACATCATTTCATATTCAATATCACAATGCATATACATATTCAAATAACTAAGTACATTAACACATTTTTTATTCGAAACGTGTTACGCCAAACTAAATGTAAATATATTTAAATTATCAAAAGTATGTACTTACCTTCACTTATGACAACTTTCAAGCAAAGTTTTTTCTATTTCCTTTATTTTATAAAAATGCTCTTCACCTCTTGAATTGAGCAATCTCACACTACTAAACTCCTAACCATATTATAAGTTTAAATAATTCATTAGAAACATAATTTTACACACTTTAATAAATTAAACTTCAGTTACCATATTTTCTTTCAAGTTCTAATATTTAACCTAACTTACTTTAATTTTGAAATTCTACTCTCATCAATTCCAAATAAAGTTTTAAGATAAACAATATCATTAGAATTATATTTTAATACAGTTTAACCATTTAAATATTATTTACATCAATTTAAACCAAAAATCACCAAAAGCCCCTACTTATCATACTACCTCATTCAAACTTCTACTAAACTCATACTTTTCAATTATCTAACCTTAAAATCTTTGCTTATATATCAAAATAATATCATTATAATCTACATTAACAATTATCTAAGCCTCCATAAAAATTTCTTTTTTTTTTCACATAATGTAGTCATAACCAAATTCTCCAAAACATATGCATATTTAACTTTCAACCACAAAATTATAATATAATTATCAAAATAACTGTAAAACTATTCATTTTAACAATTTAAATTAACTTTTTTTCACTAACCTAGTTATACATACTCTTCAAATTAAAGAAAACAAAGTTAAAGGAAAAGATCTTACTTAAAAATCTTAATATTTCTTTAAAACCAACTTGAATTTCTTTGATTTTTGATGAGATTGAGTGTAAGTGATAAAGTATAAAATTCATTTTTCTCTCTCTACTAAAATCGGGTAAGAAGAAGAGAAGAAGAAGAAATAGATTTTTTTATTCTTGTCTTTTTAATATCCTTCTTTCATTCCTATCCTCATATATATTTATATATATATATATATATTAATTAACTAATTATTAAATTTTCTTTTAACTTTAATCACACACTCCTTCCTTTTTTGACATTTCTTTCTCTTTAATTATTATTATTAATTAATTAATTAATTAATTAATATTTAATAAATATCTAAAGTTCTACCATTTTTCGCTGTTCAAAATTATTTTTATTTTTGATTTATTTTATTAATTACTATTTATTATTTTATTATTATTATTATTATCTTTTCCAACACAACTTTATACTTGGTATATATGTGATGTATATTTTATGTATATGTATATATTTTACACATTTCATATATATGTATATGTAATATATATGTAATATATATTTTTACTTATATGAATATGTAATGTGTATCTCATGTATATTTCAAGTATATATTATGAGTATATTATGTATATCTTAAATATATAATAAGAATTTAACATATATAATAAATATATATTAGGTATATAATATATATACACTATAAGTACATTAGATATATACTACATATATACTTCTTTCAATACTCTAGTTAACCTTTAAATACTTATTTGATCTATTCAAAACCACGGATATTACAGTTTTATTATTTCTAAATTTTTTGTATCTTTATTTTTATCTTATGCTTAATAAAGTTTTATATTTTTGTTTTAAGATTAGGCCAGCATGAGTATGTTCTTTATACATTTTAACATATGTACACCTCTTCTTTTTATGAAGGTTAGTAATTATATAATATTTTAAATAATTTATTTTCGTATTGATTTGCTTTGTTAAAAAAATTGAAATATTAAGATTATAATAATTTTTAAATGTAATACATTAAACTTCAACAATGTTAATTCTATAAATAGTATTGAGATAGTGGTTTTATATGAGAAAATACTATGATTATGCATAATTCTATAAAATAGTATTGAGATAGTGGTTTATATGAGAAAATACTATGATTATACATAAATGTTATTATAAGTTATGTTTATTTTAATTCTCCCATAAAATATTATAATATTTATTTTATAAGTTTAAATCAATTATTAAATAAAAAAATATTTATGATTATCAATTTTTCATGATTTTTTACTTAAAATTATTATAAGATTTCAAAATTATTATATATATACACATTAATTAAAAACACCTACAATATCACATTGGCACTATTCTAGTTTAATAATATTATTGAACACATTTTATTTTTTTCTAAAAAAACTTTAACTATATTTTCTATATTTAAATTTTAATGTCACTAACAAAACCACGCCCACTCTTCCATCCATAAAATCATAAATAAACGGATAAATGTCTAATTTAGTCTCTGAACTATAGTGTAAAATCTAAATGGACCATTAAAATTTTTTAGACTAAATTAATATTTTTTAAATTGAATTTAAATTACTTATTTTTTAATGAAATTGTTAAATAATTAAGGATATATGGCTAATTTGGGCTAAAATTAAATATCATGGACTAACTTAAACTTTTAATATTTAAAAATTATTTATTAATTAATATTTTTAATATTAATATTTTTTTATAATTTCATGATTTATAATAATTTAATAAATAATTAAAAATATTATATAAGTTTTGTTATAATTTTTATAATTTTAAATATAATATTAATTATAATATTATGAAGTTAATACTAAAATATTAATAAATAATTTATATTAAAAATATTATAATTTATAATATTAATAAATTTTAACAATTTTATTTTTAATATATTTCACATTTTTAATGATTAATTAATTTTTAATGTTATAAATTATTTATTAAATAATTATTTTTAATATCAATAATTCATAATATTAATAAACATTTTTTTAATATTTATAGTTTATAATAGTTATCTATGTCAATGTTATACCTTCAATTTTATTATATAAATAGTAGATGTCAAAATTACTCTATTTTTTTTAATTCAAGGCCATTTAATATGCCATATGAGCAGGTAATACACTATTCATTCTTTATTATCTTTCTTGCTGATTAAATTTTTTTTAAAAAAAAAATTATAATTTTCAAATCTTTTAATATTTAAAAAAATTGAAAATTATAATTCTCAAATTATATATATAAATTGTAAGAATTTTAATCATTTTAAATTATAGATTATTAAAATATTATGAATTATTAAATTATAAAAAATTATTAATATTATAAATTATTGATATTAAAAATATTAATTAATAAATAATTTATAATATTAAAAATTAAATAATTATTAAAATTACAAAATATATGAAAATTACAAAATATATTAAAATTAAATTTATTATTTTTAATATTATCAATTAAGTTTTTTAATATAAATTATTTATTAAAATTTTTAATATTAATTGCATAATATTATAATTAATATTATATTTAAAAATAGTATAAAATCCTATATAATATAAATTATTTAATATTTTTAATTATTTGTTAAATTATATATTATTAAATTATTATAAATCATAAAATTATAAAAAATATTTATTAACATTATAAATTATTGATATTAAAAATAATTAATTGATAAATAATTTTTTTAATATATTATGTTAATATTTAATAGTTTTATTAAAAAATTAGATAATTTATAAAAAAAAAATACGAATTTAATAACAAAATTTTAAAACTAATTTAAACTTTTCAATATAATTCAGGGCAGTAGCAGAATCAGAGACCGAATGAAGAGGGGGGGGAGGGTGAGGGGGGGAGAGTTATCGGCGAATTAAAGATAAAATTAAATATTTAATATTATAATAAAATTTAAATTTTTGTTATAAAATTAAAAAAAATTCTATCAAAATTTTATATTATTTATTATATTCTAAAATTTATTAAATTTTTTATATATTTTTTTTATTTTAATTCTTAGATCTATTAATTTATTTACAAAATTTTATTAAATATTATTTCAAATGAGAATTTTTTTTAAATAAGAAGTTTTATCTAATTTATAACTAAATTATAAAATTCTAATATTAACCTAAATACCTAATCACAAAACCATAAATACTCACAAATAAATTTTTTTAAAAATATATATACGGTAAAAAAAATCACAATATATATAAAATATTGTATATATAATTTTTATAAAATACTAAAAATTTTATAAAAAATAATATATATATAATCACAAAACTCTAAATATCAAATAATTAAAAAATATGTATATATTGTGAAAAAATCAATATATATAATACTATATATATATATTTAATTTTATAAAATATTATATATATACCTAATCACAAAACTCTAAATATCCACAAATTTAAAAAAAAAAGTCAATATATATAAAATACTATATATATATAATTTTAATAAAATATTATGTATAAAAATAACATGTATAGTGAAAAAAGCCAATAAGTAAATAAAATATTATATATATATATAATTTTAATAAAATATTATATATAGTAAAAAAACTAATATGTATATAAAATACTATATATATAAATTTTTATAAAACACTATAAATATAATTTTAATAAAATACTATACAATTATATATATACACTTATATATACATATAAACACACACATACACAAATATATAAATACATACATACATATATAATATATATATATATATGCAACCAGCTGGAGTAGCTCAGTTGGCCACCTGTTGTTACTCTCAATTGAGAGGCCAGGGGTTCGATTCCCATAAAACTGTATTTCGGGGGTCGAGCTTTTGAGAAAAAAAAACCAGCTGGGGTAGCTCAGCTGGCCACCTGTTGTTACTTTCAATTGAGAGGGCAGAGGTTCGATTTCCATAAAACCGTATTTCGGGGGGTCGAGCTTTATTTGAAAAAAAAAAGTTCGGAGTTCAACGGAGTTCCACGCTCTCTCGTCAGTCTATATGGGATGCGGCTATTCCGGTTAAACTGTCGGTTTTCACTTGGAAACTTTTGAATAATGGTCTCCCTCTCCCATACAGACTGCAGGCTATGGGTGTTCAGCTTGCCTCTATTTGTCATTTCTGTTTACATGCATCGGGCTCTCTGGATCATATTTTCTTCTCTTGTCCAATTATTCTTAAAATATGGCGCTATTATTCTGCTCACTTGCTTCCCTTTGTTAGTCGTCACCCTTCGACATTGAGGCAAGAGCTTTTGTTGTGGTGGTTGTTAACTAAGAGAAGATCCACTGGAGGGGTTCTTGGCAAATTAATTCCTCAAATCATAATTTTTTCAGTCTGGTGTGGCTAATGCAAGTCGGTTTGGGGAAATGAAAAGGTCTCTTCTCAATTTATTGAATTGCAAATATCAAAGTTTTTGCTTAATTGGGGAGTTGCTCATTCACAGGACAAATTTGCATCTCCATTAGAGCCTTTGTCGGAACACCTGCCAAGCAATTTTGGGGTTAGGAAGGTTGCAGTAAAGCTTGTTAATTTTGGGGTTAGGAAGGTTGCAGTAAAGCTTGTTCGTTGGTCCAATCCACCGGCGGGTTCATATAAATTAAATATTGATGCTTTCTTCACAATGTCAAAATCTTCAGGTGGTGTGATTTTAAGGGATGATAATGGCCATTTTATTGCTGCTAATGCTTTTCTTTTACAGGCGTGCAGTTCTTTGGAAGCAGAAATTCAAGCAGTAACAATTGGCTTGCGTTGGTGCCTTGCTTTGGGTTATCAACGTGTCCAAGTTGAGTTGGATGCGATTAATACTGTTTCTTTCTTCTCTCAACAACAAAGGTCTAGGCTTCTGGATATTCCAAATGATGTTTCATTTCTGCACATTTTTCATGAAGGCAACCAAGCTTCGCATTATCTTACTTACTATAGTCGAATTAATAGTGTTTCTAGAGTTTTTAAGTCTTTTAGTTCTCTTCCTAATTACATAAAAGAGAATGTTTTAACTGACTGTGTAGGCCTTCCATATATTAAATATCAATAGGTTTATTTTTCTTTATCGTTTTTTATGCCCATTTGCTATAAGGGTAGTGTACGAACTATTTGTATGTGTTCTCCATACTTTTATTTTAATTTATAAAATTTGCGGTGGTGCCGTCCTTCTTTATTAATATATATATATATATATGCAAGTGTGGGAGGGGAGGGTGAGTTCATTAGCCCCCAAAACCCCCCTCCATCCATCACTTATTCAGGGTTTAAATTTGATCTTTGTCCAATTATAAACTATAATTAGCATACAAACAAAACACAACAACTAGCGAGCCTTTGAAAAGTACACAATCTCTTCCAGTATAACGCACCATTATCTATTATAAGTAATCCATAAATTATAATAGACGAAAAAATGAGGTTTATTATGATTTTTGCATCTTAAAATTTATTATATATAACTAGTCTCGTACTGAAATTGGATTCTCAACTTTTGTTCAAAGCCAGTATTGAATTTCATTTCTTTTTAATTCAAGATACTTCATGGAAAAAAATAAATCTAATTTCGCCAAAATTAACAAAAATCTCAAATGTTGTTAATTATTAATGATGTGATGATGAAAGACTCTCCACTGATATTAATTTATATTTTTATGAGAAAATAAATTATTATTATACATTTATTTTTAATATAATTAACATTTTAGTTTCAATTATTTTAAAATTAATATATTTAATTTGTAAAATAATTTTTTTACGTTATAAAATAACAGAGATAAGGCATATTTCATCACAAAAATATGACAATTTTACAGTGACATGCTAACTTATATATCCTAACACACACACACACTTAACTTACCGATATGGAATGAGGAGGGTTGAAGTCCTAATTTCTCACCGATCACACACACACAAGCTAGATCCATTGAGCCTTGCTAGGTATTGAGCCCTGCAAGTCAAGGGAGCTGCACCCTGTATATATGATTATTTTTTTGATGTTATAAAAGGACATAGATAGGACACATTTCACCATAAAATTATGATAATTTTATAGTGATGTGCTAACCTATATATATATATATATAATAATATAAATTAAAATATTAAATATAATAAAAAATTATTATATAATAAAAAATTATTAACTCAATAAATATGATAGAAATATTGGTTATTATAATTAGAAAATATTATTATGATTCTATATTATAAATTGTTATGAATAATATTAAAATATTAGAATCCCCTTATTAAATTATATGAAAAATATTAAAATTTTACTAAAAATATATATTGTAAGTGAAATAAATTAATTTCGTCAAATATTATAAATTTATTGTTTATTAAACTTATAATCTAATAATTGAGTATTTATCTTATATTGTTGTTTAATCAAAAATAAAATTGACATATCTCTTATATTATTTTTCATGTATTAAATATTATAAATTATTTATCTATTATTGAGAAAAGTTAAAAAAGATTGGTTCATTAGCTCAATGAATATTGTGATAAAAAATAATTTTTAAAATTTTAAATGTATATTTTATTATAAAAATATGTTCAGAATATTATTTATACCAGAAATATTTTTATAGTGTTATTATAGTTAAATTTTTATGGTTTTTATTAAAAATATATAAGATTAAATTTTCTTACATATATATTTATAATGTTCAAAAAAAATAATTAAAAAGTTAAAATAGATTTAAACAAAAAACAATGCACATACAAAAAAATAAATATATTGAGACATTAATTTAGTATACAATAACTATTAATTCAATTTTGGTATTAGTACATAGGTTAAGTGAAATCTTTTCTAAATTATTTAAATATATTTTATTTGGAACTTTTTTACTTTTAATGAAATTTTTTAAAGTTATTCATTAATAAGGGGCTGTAATAATTTAATATTATTCATAAAAATTTATAGTATAAGTTTATAATAATATTTTTAATTGTGATAATCAATAATTTTAATTCTATTTATAGAGTTATAAATTTTTTTAATTATATATTAATATTTTAATTTATATTGTATTTTAATTATAATATTTTTATTTTTCATTAAAATTATTTTAAAAATTAAATTTATTAATTTTAAAAATAAATGAGATTAAAATATTAATTGTATTAAAATTAAATGTTTAATAATAATTTAGCTTCATATAAAAAAGCAAAGTTATTACCATTATATTTTTCATTTATTAATTATGTATTTTTCTTAACATTTTTAAGTTCTAGAATTTCTTAGGGTTGACAATAGGACAAAAAAAAATTTATTTTCCATGGAAATTTACTTTAAATGGGGCTAGAATTCTCTGATTTTTTCTTGTGGAGGCAGAGACAAGAGTTTTCTCGTGTGAATTAGAAAAGGACGGGGATGAAAAATATACTTCTTGCTTTGCAAGAATTCCCACTGCTGTCCATGTGAAGACTCGGTATATATTATAATATAGGAATAAAATATTTTGGAGCTTCTGAACTTGAATAATTTTAGGCATTAGGTTTCTAAATTTCACTTTGATTATATTGAATTCTCAAAGTTTGAGATCATAAATATTAGACTATTTTCTAATGAAAATATTTCACATTGTTAGATGCTAATTTCGTTAAAAATGATCTAATATTCATGAATCGTAAATTTTGAGAGTTCAATGTCACCAAAGTAAAATTTAAAGGCTCAATAATAAAAAGTCATTAAATTTAAGGGTTTCAAAATGTGTTTTTCTTATAATATATAATTATATATTTATTATAATGTATATTATAATATATAATATATTATATTCTCCAATTTAGAGGAAAAGGTAGAAAATTATTATGTATATTATGTTTTAATTATTTGTACATGTGGGCATATTTAACTTCATATATTTTATTTTGTTATATTTTTCTAAGTATTATTAATGTATATAATTAATGAATTATTATATTATTAAGTGTATACTTATTATGGGTTGATTGAATTTAATTCAAAAAATAAATAAAAAAGAGAAATTCCCCGTAGACATTTTTGCAGGGCAAAAATATGGGCATATTCACTTGTATTTATGAGCAGAAATGGAGACAGATTTTCCATCGAGACGGAACCGGAACAAAGATTATATCTCTGTCTTGCTCCGTTGCCATCCCTAGCATATGACTTAGCATATTGATAGGCATGGTTTCAAGTTGCAGAATTTCGGGTGAGGGGATATACAGAAAATTTAAATGAAAATATCATTTATTTGTAAATTGACTTCGAATGTGAATTAAGATAATGTTGCTTACAAATATAAATTAAGTAAGACAAGTTGTATAATATTGAGAATTTATATGTTTCATACATTTGTTTGCAATTAGGCATAATGGGTATACGTAATGAGTAGGTGTAACCGAGTTATTATTTATTGGTATATATATGTGCTAAGTCTGTATTTATGACTAAAATTACATTTGGGGTGTGGCTGAACTTTAATGTTAGACTTATATTAACTTACAAGGATTAGTTCCGCTAAAACATTTTATTTTTTTTAAT
The DNA here is from genome assembly GCA_947685225.1 of Garcia nutans. Lineage (NCBI taxonomy): Eukaryota > Viridiplantae > Streptophyta > Magnoliopsida > Malpighiales > Euphorbiaceae > Garcia > Garcia nutans. The sequence goes on along the minus strand of CANTUV010000006.1, from coordinate 11,916,846 downwards.
CAAGTTATTATTTTTGAATTTTAGATGTAATTGCCTATGTTTAATTTGAATTAATAGCTAGTAAATGCAATCAGTTTTTTTTTTCATAAGACTAAACAAACTTTCCTTTAAAAAATTATAGAGAAATAAAATGTTTCCTGAAAATCAATTACTAGCAAAATAAAAAAATATAAAAAAATCATCTTAAAATAAAGATATTGAAATGTGAACAAATTCTAGGCTATATCTATAGATAATATAAATGATAGAATATAATTATTTCAAAAGTAAAAGATTTCATTTGAATTTTATTATTTCGAATGATTTAAAAAGTAAAAAAAAAAAAGAATACACCTTTTATTATTTTCTTCTTAGTATAGAAAATCCATATTTAATTTGAATGAGTTTATTTTATGTTTTTAATAATAAACTTTGTTAAAAGATTAAATTTTAACAAAAATTTTCTATTTCGATATAGTTTTTTTTTTCAAAATAATTATTTTTTATTAAAAATTAATTTATATTCATTATAATATTTAAATATAAAATTATAAATGTAATATATATTTAAATTGAATTTGTATGAAAATTGAGTTTTTGAAAGGAGGAAAAAAAAAGTACGTGTTTTTATAAATAAATGAATGTTTATTGGGTCTCACAGTCCATACATGTATTAGAGTTTCTACTCTATAAATAGAGGAGTTCCCCATCAGTTTAATACTACGCTCATATCTCTTAGTCTATATTTTTTTTGTCCTCTTCTCTCTTGTCTCTTGCCTCTTCCTTTATTTTTCAACACGTTATCAGCAAGATTGCTTTGGTTTAAGGTTGCTTCGGTGTAAGGTAATCTCATGGTTGTGAATAATTCTTTTAAACTTACTTTGTGTTTTAATCGGCATGATATAATTTTTTTTTTTGCATTGGATCTGGGATGAGATTTCGATTCGTTTCTCAATGTTAATATTTCTTATGCCAATTCGTTTTCAATTTTAATGATTACCCATTATCCAAAGATTATTATATCAGTATGATTATATACATCATATTTATATATATATTATGTTTTTATATTATAGTGTTATCTAATATGAGTATATTTTATTTTATTTTATTTTATTTTATTTTTTATTTATTTATTTTTTTTAAGCATGACAAATATTGCGAAACTCGAGTTTGCAGCCCTTGATATTTCGGGCAAGAATTATTTATCATGGATTTTGGATGCTGAAATCCATATAGATGCTAAGGGTCTTGGTGACACTATTAAGGAAGAAAATCAAGCATCAAATCAAGATTGAGCAAAGGCGATGATTTTTCTCCGCCATCATATACATGAGGGATTGAAAACTGAATATTTGACTATTAAAAACCCTCTTGTTCTTTGGAACAATTTGAAAGAAAGGTATGATCACCAGAAAACTGTTATTCTCCCAAAGGCTCGTTATGAGTGGATGCATCTGCGATTGCAAGATTTTAAATCTGTAAGCGAATTTAATTCTGCCCTTTTTAGAATTAGCTCTCAGCTAAAGTTATGTGAAGAGAATATTACTGATCATGACCTATTAGAGAAAATATTCTCTACTTTTCATGCTTCGAATGTTGTTTTACAACAACAATATCGTGAAAAGGGCTTTAAAAAGTATTCTGAATTAATTGCTTGTCTTCTTGTGGCTGAGCAAAATAATGAATTATTGATGAGAAATCATGAAGCTCGCCCAACTGGATCTGCTCCATTCCCTGAAGTGAATGGAAGCCAAGCCCACTTAAATAAATCTATGGCATTCCCTGAAGCGAATGCAATTTCATATGGGCATAGACAAGAGTATAATTGTCGTGGACGAGATCGTGGTCAAAATAACCCTCGTGGCAATTGCAATGGTAGTCGTGGTGGTTATAGAAATACACCATATCATAAAAATGGGAAAAATAATGAAAGAAAAAGAACTAATGAGAATAATGGATCTAATCCATCTTCTAATGTTAGTTGTCATCGATGTGGTGGAAAAGGACATTGGCTACGTACATGTCGTACGCTAAGACATCTTGTTGATCTTTATCAAGCATCTTTGAAAATGGAGGAAAGAATATTGAGACAAATTTTTCCTACAATGATGGGCTAGATGATACTGCGATTGATGTCACTCATCTTGATGTTGCTGATTTCTTCTCAGACCCAAATGGAAATATTGATCATTTAGTTGGCAATCGCAATCTTGATGCCTAAGTTTAGTTTTTGATTATTCAATTTTATTTTCCTTTATGAATATTTCTATCATATTTTGTATTGAACTTTTATAATTATTTGGATTTTACTTTATTATGTTTTTATTTTAAACTTGTGACATTTTATATTCTTTTAAGTATTATATTAATTTGCTTCTTATATTTTTGTGAAGACATTATGGATGCTACACAAACTTTAGTGGAAAAAGAAAATCGAGATTTGTGTATTACTGATAGTGCATCAACGCACACGATTCTTAAAGATAGAAAATACTTTTCCCAATTGAAAATGGGAGAAGAATTTGTTCATACTATATCTGGAAGGAAAAGAATTATTAAAGGCTCTGAAAGAGCAAGTATAATACTTCCAAGGTGAACGATTATTAATATTAATGGTGCATTATATTCCTCATTGTCTCACAGAAATTTATTAAGTTTTAAAGATATTCGCCTAAATGGATATCATATTGAGACAAAAGATATGAATACTAAAGAATTTCTTTGTATTACAAGTACCATATCAAATAAAAAATGTGTATTAGAGGAACTACCTGTAATTTCCTCTGGTTTATACTATACTTGTATTCGCACAATTGAAATTAATATGGTTGTAAACCAGAAGTTTACAAATCCAAGTGCATTTATTATTTGGCATGATCGATTAGGTCATCCTGGATCAATAATGATGCGAAAAATTATAGAATCTTCATGTGGACATCCATTGAAGAACCAAAAAATTCTTCAATCAAATGAATTTTTTTGTCCAACTTGTTCTCAAAGGAAGTTGATTATTAGGCCATCGCCTAGTAAAATTCAAATTGAATTACCAGAGTTTTTAGAACGCATACATGGAGATGTTTGCGGACCAATTCATCCACCTTGTGGACCATTTAGATATTTTATGGTCATAATTGATGCATCCTCAAGATGGTCACATGTTTGCTTATTATCAACTCAAAATTTGGCATTTTCGAGATTGCTTGCTCAAATAATTCGTTTAAGAGCTCAATTTCCAGATTATTCTATTAAAACAATTTGTTTAGATAATGCTGGTGAATTTACATCTCAAGTCTTTAATGATTACTGCATGTCAATTGGAATTAAAGTTGAACATCCTGTTGCTCATGTTCACACTCAAAATGGTATGACAGAATCATTCATTAAAAGATTGTAATTAATTGCAAGGCCATTACTGATGAAAACAAAACTTCCTGTTTCTGCTTGGGGACATGCTATATTACATGCAGCATCACTTATTCGCATCAGCCCAACAAATTATCATAAATTCTCCCCTCTATAATTGGTTTTGGGTCAGGAACTAAATCTTTCCCATCTTCGAATTTTTGGATGTGCGGTTTATGTTCCAATTGCTCCACCACAACGCACAAAGATGGGTCCTCAAAGGAGGTTAGGGATATATGTTGGGTATGAATCTCCATCGATAATTAAATATTTAGAGCCTTTAACTGGAGATTTATTTACGGCTAGATTTGCTGATTGTCATTTTGATGAGTCAGTTTTCCCAGCATTAGGGGGAGAAAATAAACAGTTGGAAAAACAGATTAGTTGGAAAGAATTATCTTTATCTCATATGGATCCTCGCACTGGGCAATGTGAATTAGAAGTTCAAAAGATAATTCACTTATAAAATGTAGCAAATCAATTGCCAGATTCATTTACTGATCCAAAAAGAGTAACTAAATCTTATGTTCCAGCTGAAAATGCTCCTGTTAGAATTGTAGTCCCTGAAAGACAAGTTGCCCAAGCTAGTGAGTCTATTGCACACCAAAAACGTGGTAGACCAATCGGTTCCAAGGATAAAAATCCTAGAAAAAGAAAAGGAACGAATGTTCAAAATGACCAAATTTCTAGAGAAAATGCTTTTGAAGAGCAATTTTTTGAGAAGACACTTGACATTGTGGAAAAGTTTTCAGAAGAAACTCAGGTACCTAAAAATATTGAAAATGATGAGATCTCAATAAATTATGTCGTGTCTAGTCAAAAATGGAATCGAAGCCAAGTAAACGTCGACGAAATATTTGCATATAATATAGCGCTAGATATTGTAAAAGAAGACGAGGATCTTGAACCTGAGTCTATTGATGAATGTAGACGCAAAATTGATTGGCCAAAATGGAAAGATACAATTGAGGCTGAATTGAAATCCCTTGAAAAGCGTAAAGTTTTTGGACCTGTTGTCCAAATGCCAATGAATATCAAGCCAGTGGGATATAAATGGGTTTTTGTACGAAAGCGAAATGAAACTAATGAAATTGTGAGATACAAAGCAAGACTTGTTGCCCAAGGTTTTTCACAAAAACCTGGCATTGACTATGAGAATACATATTCTCCTGTGGTGGATGTAATTACACTAAGATATTTAATAAGTTTGGCAATTCATGAAAGTCTTGAAATGCATTTAATGGATGTTGTGACTGCCTATCTATATGGCTCACTTGACAAAGGTATCTATATGAAAGTTCCTGAAGGATTTAAGTTGCCTGAAGCACAAAAGTTAAATTCTCAAGAAGTTTATTCCATTAAGTTGAATAAAGCTCTCTATGGATTAAAACAATATGGGCGAATGTGGTGTAATCGTCTTAGTGAATATTTAATGAAAGAGAGCTATAAAAATGATGCTATATGTCCATGTGTTTTTATCAAAAGATTTGGATCCGGATTTACCATTGTTGCTGTCTATGTTGATGATCTAAATATCATTGGAACTTCAGAAGAGATATCTAAAACTGTGGATTTATTGAAAAAAGAATTTGAAATGAAAGATCTCGGAAAGACAAAGTTTTGTCTTGGCTTGCAAATTGAGCATATTGCAGATGGTATTTTAGTCCATCAATCTACATATATAGCCAAGGTGTTAAAGCGGTTTTATATGGACAAAGCACATCCATTAAATTCTCCAATGGTTGTAAGGTCGCTTGATGAGAAAAAAGATCCTTTTCGACCTCGAGAAGATGATGAAGAACTTATTGGTCCAGAAGTACCATATCTTAGTGCAATAGGAGCATTGACATATCTTGCTAGTCATACTCGACCTGATATAGCATTCGCAGTAAACTTATTAGCAAGATATAGTTATTCACCAACACGAAGACATTGGAATGGAGTTAAACATATTCTTCGATATCTTCGTGGTACAATGGACTTGGGTTTATTTTATGCTAACACATCAAAGTCAGTTTTGATTGGTTATGCAGATGCAGGATATTTATCAGATCCACATAATGGTAGATCTCAAACAGGTTACTTATTTACATGTGGAGGTACAGCTATATCATGACGATCTACAAAACAGACTATTGCTGGTACTTCTTCTAACCATGCAGAGATTTTGGCCTTTCATGAAGCAAGTCGAGAATGTGTTTGGTTGAGATCAGTAATTCAATATGTTTGAGGTACATGTGGTCAACATCCTCAAAAAGAACTCCCAATAGTTTTATATGAAGATAATGTTGCATGTATACACCAGTTAAAGGAAGGATTTATTAAAGGGGATAGAACAAAGCATATTTCACCAAAATTCTTCTTCACTCACGATCTTCAAAAGAATGGTGATATTGATGTTCAACAAATTCGCTCAAGTGACAATCTTGCCGATTTATTCACGAAGTCGCTTCCTACAACAAGTTTTGAGAAATTGGTGTACAAAATCGAAATGCGCAGACTCAAAGATCTCAAGTAATGTCTTCATGAGGGGAAGTAGAATACGCACTGTACTCTTTTTCCCTTTCAAGGTTTTTATCCCATTGGATTTTTCCTTGTAAAGGTTTTTAATGAGGCAGTATGTTATCGCGTATTCATGTAGTTAGTAATATTTTTATGAATATTTTTAAGACATTCAAGGGGAGTGTTATAAATAAATGAATGTCTATTGGGTCCCACAGTCCATATATGTATTAGGGTTTCTACTCTATAAGTAGAGGAATTTCCTATCAGTTTAATACTACGCTTATATCTCTTAGTCTATATTTTTCTTGTCCTTTTTCTTTTGTCTCTTTCTTTATTTTTCAACACGTATGTTGTACCGTTGTTTCATCAAATTTCGACTTAATTCGGATTGAATATTATTTGTATTTTATATATCCATCTACAATTTGCCACGTGGGTTCGTTTTACCTCGTCATGA